>OY997274.1:660132799-660855299 GCA_963921465.1 Triticum timopheevii | reverse complement strand
GTTTATTTTTAGTAATGCTTTGTTGAACTAGTTGAATTAATATATAGAACTAGTTGATTTTTAGTATATGCTTAGTTTGAACAAGTTGAATTAATATAACTAGTTTATTTTTAGTAAATGTTTAGTTGAACTAGTTGAATTAATATATAGAACTAGTTTATTTTTAGTAAATGTTTAGTTGAACTAGTTGAATTAATATATATATATATAGAACTAGTTTATTTTTAGTAAATGCTTAGTTGAACTAGTTGAATTAATATATAGAACTAGTTTATTTTTAGTATATGCTTAGTTTGAACTAGTTGAATTAATATAATTAGTTTATTTTTAGTAAATGTTTAGTTGAACTAGTTGAATTAATATATATATAGAACTAGTTTATTTTTAGTAAATGCTTAGTTGAACTAGTTGAATTAATATATATAACTAGTTTATTTTTAGTATATGCTTAGTTTGAACTAGTTGAATTAATATAACTAGTTTATTTTTAGTAAATGTTTAGTTGAACTAGTTGAATTAATATATATATATATATATATATATATATATATATATATATATATATATATATATATATATATGTAGAACTAGTTGATTTTTAGTAATGCTTAGTTGAACTAGTTGAATTAATATAACTAGTTTATTTTTAGTAAATGTTTAGTTGAACTAGTTGAATTAATATATATATAGAACTAGTTTATTTTTAGTAAATGCTTTGTTGAACTAGTTGAATTAATATATAGAACTAGTTTATTTTTAGTATATGCTTAGTTTGAACTAGTTGAATTAATATAACTAGTTTATTTTTAGTAAATGTTTAGTTGAACTAGTTGAATTAATATATATAAAGAACTAGTTTATTTTTAGTAAATTCTTAGTTGAACTAGTTGAATTAATATATAGAACTAGTTTATTTTTAGTATATGCTTAGTTTTAACTAGTTGAATTAATATAACTAGTTTATTTTTAGTAAATGTTTAGTTGAACTAGTTGAATTAATATATATATAGAACTAGTTGAATTAATATATATATAGAACTCGTCTGAGGAGGAGGCTACACGGACTCCGTTCCACGAGCCTCCGGTCCACGGGTCTTCGGCCCACGAGCCTCGGGTCGACGGGCCTTTGGCCCACGAGAGTTGGCCCCACGAGACCCCGGAGGAGCACACGTCTGGATGGGGTACTTGGTCGGGTCAGCCTGAGGAGCCGAGTGGCCATGCTGATGATGGCGGGGAGCCGAGTGGCCATGCTAATGATGGTGGGGAGCCGACTCGTCTTCAGGAGGAGCGGGAGGAGGGGGGCAACGTCTACCAGCGTGGTCCTACACAGCTCCCGTCCGTGCCGGCGACTCGCGAGCAGAGGTGGTTGATTTTCCCTGATGGGGAGAGGGGAGAGGTAAGTGCATTTAATCTTTTTGTACCTTCTGCATTCACGTTTCTTCAAATAACTAGTGCGTTGGCCTTGTCATGCTGCAGGGGTTGGGACCACCATGAAAGTGTCCGCCGGCCCAACTCCGTCCTTGGAGTTTTGATTCGGCAAAACTTTCCGGGGTTTGTCACGTTTCCTGGTGAGGGTCGGCTTCCAGAGGTTGGATTGAGTTGCGAGCACTACTTGGCTGCCCCGGCCCCGCCAGGTGAGATTATCGACGGTGTCTTGTGCAAGACGAGGGCAGACATGGTGATCAGAAAGTTCTGGGTAATTTCTCCTTTACACAATTAAAAATCTTCAACTAGCTAGTTATTAATTTTACTAATCAACATTGTCTCATTTGATTGCAGACATTCTACAGGTGTGAGGAGTGATACGAGGAGGCGGCGGCAGATGTTATCCAGAAGGAGTGCAAGCGCCTACTTCAGAACTTACGGCATGAGGCTTGGGTGCAGTCTGTTCGAGACTACTACGCCGACCGTGGGATCAAGAAGTCCAAGCAGGATTGCCGCGATATTTTCTTGAGTAAGGAGCAGTACATGAAGGTAATTCTTAAGGCCTTGTACTTAATTCCTTTATTTAGTAATTCATAGCCGTAGCGCTGAAGTTTTCTATTTGCTAACTTAGGCCCCTCAGAGATGGTGTGCGGATCAGATGGATTGTTGGGAGGTGTTGGTCGATGGGTGGTGCTCAAAAGAATGGCTGGCCACCCACAACGAGGCCAAGGACAAACGTGCCCAAATGGAAGGTGTGCCACACCACCAAGGCAGCTCCAACTTATTTCAGTACGGGCGGAACTGGGTATGTGGTTTGCTTCATGATTCATGCAATTCATTCATCATGCTAGCTTTAGTCCTTTAATTACTAATTTACCTTGTTTCTCTCTTTCAGGCACGCTACAATAAGGCGGATAAGGTGCCAGAGGTGTACGACCTGTATGCCATGGCCCACACTGGCTCTTACAAGAAAGTCAAGGCATTCTCTGCGTCTGACCTCGATGATCCAAAGAACTTCACCAACATCTCCGCCCACGAAAAGCTCGTGCAATATAGAGATCAGGGGAAGGCGAGGAAAGGGGAGGACTTTAACCCGAGCGAGGGTCCCATTGATACAGAGTTGCTCATGATATCTGGTGGCGGGAGGTCCCATGGCTCCATAGCCATGGGAGATGGACTTATCCGTTGTCCTAACACTCTCCTGGAGATCAAGGCGCGCCAGTCGAGCTCCGCTCCTGAGATAAGGCCTCGTGAACGGCCAATCCAACTCGCCATCAAGGTTAGTTATACGTACTCAACTATCTTTCTCCATTACATTGTGTGCGCTTCCATCAAAGATTACAAATGGTCATGTGAGTGGTGTTGCAGGCTGCTATACAGAGTGAGAGAGATAGAACGGAGAAACTTCTGGCGGAGGCGGCGGAGAGGCAGCGGGAGTTGGAGGAGAGGACGACAAAGATGTTGGAGGAGGAGAGGGCACGGAATGACATGCAGGCAAGGGCCATGTATGAGCTCCTTGTGGTAAGTTTCTTCTGCAGATTACTTGCTAGTCTTAACATTTGAGTCTCATTACTAACTATTATGACTCTGTTGTTAAAACCAAATGTGCAGTCTGTGTGCGAGAAGTCCGGTCAGACCGCTCCGCCGATGCCAGTGATTGCTCCTGGGAGCACGGTGAGTTTAATTTGAATGGACATTACTTGCTAGTCTTAAAATTTGAGTGTCATAATGCTAACGAGACATTGGAAATGATCTTTGGTGCAGCTTAACTCCAGAAACGCCTCCCACGATCCTTCTCCAGCTACCGGCACGACCCAACCCGCTCCTACACCTCCCTGATCGCGGTAAGTTTCCCTAGACTTAGACTTAGCTTTATTTCCTCCAATATGCTTACCATAATGACCTAGAGTTAGCTTCCTTTTCTTCAAAATGACTTAATAAGCTTACTTATGTCAAAAATTGCATAATTAACTTAGTTAGCTCATAAACGATCCATTTTACCTAAGTTAGCTCTAATATGACTCATTTTACCTTAGTTAGCTTACAAGTGATCCAATTTATCCAAGTTAGCTCTAAAATGACCCATTTTAGTAGATTAGCTCGTAAATGATCCATTTTACCTACGTTAGCTTTAAAATGACCCATTTCACCTAGGTTAGCTCCAAAATGACCCATTTCACCTAGGTTAGCTCCAAATGACCCATTTCACCTAAACTAGCTCTTAAATGATCCATTTCACCTAAGTTAGGTCATAAACGACCCATTTCAACTAAGTTAGCTCATAAAAGCTCATAAATGATCCATTTCACCTAAGTTAGCTCAAAAACGATCCATTTCACCTTACTTAGCTCAAAAACGATGCCCTTCACCTTAGTTAGCTCATATATGATCCATTTCACCTAAGTTAGCTCATAAATGACATATACTTCTTGTTCTAGTCTTCTTCTTGTTCTATTCACCTATTTCTAACTTTCTTATTTACCATTTTGTAGATTTCACTCACTTCATGAAAGCTAGCTTGCTATGATGGAGTTCTTGCCTTTTCTTTGCTAAAACTTTGCATTGTATCTAGCTTGCTATGATAGAACTTGCTATGTTGATGAAACTTTGCTATGTAATATGTATGTGGAACAATGTGTATGGATGGAACAATGTGTATGGATGGAACAATGTATATGGATGGAACTTGATGAAACTTTGCTATGTTGATGAAACTTTGATATGTGATATGTTTGCTGTTAAATATATCTATATATGTCATATATATTTGCTGTGAAAATTGTTGGATTAAGAAAACAGAAAAAAGAGACAATATGCAGGCTCTTTGCCGTCTGCCACCGACGGCAAAGGGATCTTTACCATCAGCAGCGGACGACAAAGAGGCCACGTGGCATGCAACTGTGCTCCCTGGAGGCTGACCAATTTGGTCAGTTTGCCTACAGTGGCTGACGGCAAAGGCTTTGCCGTCTGCAGCGGATGGCAAAGGCCTGCCGTTAACCACCTAACGGAGTAACAGCGCATTTATTGCCGTCCATCTTCTTTGCCGTCCGCTGCTGATGGCAAAGGACCCTTTGCCGTCAGCTGCTTGAAGCAGACGACAACGCAGCTCTTAGCCGTCCCCTACTTTGCCGTCACCTTTTGCCGTCCGCGGCTGAAGGCAAAGGTCTTTGCCGTCTGCCATCTGTGCCTTTGCCGTCCGCCGTGGCAGACGGCAAAGTAACAGATTCCTGTAGTGACTAGTTTATTTTTAGTATATGCTTAGTTTGAACTAGTTGAATTAATATAACTAGTTTATTTTTGGTAAATGTTTAGTTGAACTAGTTGAATTAATATATATATAGAACTAGTTTATTTTTAGTAAATGCTTTAAACTAATTGAATTAATATAACTAGTTTATTTTTAGTAAATGCTTAGTTGAATTAATAGAAGTAGTTGAATTAATTGAATTAGTAAGTGATTAACATTTCGCCTAATATGAACATAGGAAATGTCGTCTGACGACGGAAATAATTTCATTATGTGCAAATACTGTGAAGAGCAGCGCGATCAGTGCGACGGAAATTTCTTTGTTGATGGTAGACGATTCAACACCAAGCTGGATGAGACTTTCGAATTCGATACAGTAAGTCACAACGACAAGTCTGTTTTCGTAATTAAGCATGACTTATATATACTTCATTTGCCTGACTTATAATTTTTAATTTTCACTATTCTACTAGCGCATCGCATGCCATGCAAGAATTTTTGTCTTGGATAAGATATGTTTCAAAGATATGGAAATTATGGAGGTAAAGAGAGCTTACCTGAAGACTGAGCATGATGGTTATACTTTCAACGTCAAAGTATACAATGCACACACGTACACCTATTTCTAATGCAAAACTTGGCAAGCACTATGCAAGGCTTATGCATTTGAGCCTGGTATGGTTATCACCTTTGATATTCGTCCGGAAGATGATACTGAAGGTAATAGAGACATATGGGTCGATGTGCAGACGCCTCCAGTTCTACCATTATGTGAGTTCTTCTCAACTATATTTTTATTTTTGATATTGCTTATTCAAAAATAACTGACAACTAATTTCTATTGACAGCCTATCTCCATTCAACCAAACATGTCCGTCGCTTGGTAGACAGGACCTACTACTGTCCCGGAGCTGAACTAAACTACGAGGAGATAAGTCATTATGTTTCATGGCTTGAGGATCTTCATACTGTCAAGACAAATTTTCTTCCTGCACTTAGAAATGTTACTACTCAAAACGTGCGACCAATAGTGATGGTATTGAACTACGGTCACATCTATTTAGGAATGATGGTAAGATACTTACTATTTGTCCTCAGTGCATATTTTGCATACATAATTTTTTTGCTAAACTTTCATTGCTAAGTATATTAATTAAATACTATACAATGTTCTTCAACAGGGACTCCTGATGACAATTGTGCCTCAGGGGATCGAGACTAAAGGTCAGATGTCAATTGTTAGCTTACGGCCAAGATATCCTACATTGCACATGAATGCATTCAGGACTTCTAGAAGCGATGAATGCTTAATAGTGAAAGATTGGAGGAAAATTGTTAATGATCGCAGAGAAGTACTAGGGGGCAGCAATGAGAAGCGCAGCCCACGATTAGGAGACAGGTTCATCGGCATGCTCCAGTATGATCAATCAGGAGAGCTATACATGTTCTATGCTATTTTACCAGAGAGAGAGTAGCTAGCAGGAATGATTTAGCTAGTTCATGCTGCTCTTAATTAGTACTTGTCCTTTCATGTCCGTGTTCTTTGTTCTGAACTTAAGTGATTTGCTTTTGTGGTGTTATATATGAACGCTTATAATATCATGACAATCATGTTGAACTCGATCGATGATATTTTTGCTTCTGGTACAAGTGAATGTTTCTTCTTTAAGCTATTAGTGCTGGTGGTGATTAGATAGCTATAGTTAATTATTATATCATTTAATGAAAGAAACCGCAGATTAGTTTCAGCTGGATGGATCCTACCTAAGTGATCAAGTATATGCCATATCCGTATATATTATAGTTAATCAAGTATAATATGGATATGGCATATACTCTAGCTAGCTAGCTATAGAGATATCCAATAATGCATCCAGTCGAAACTAATCTGCGGTACTTTCATCTAATAATTTAACAACTCATATAATGTAAAACAATCACTAAATTAAATTGAAAACACAAAATTAAAAAAAAATTAGAAAAAACACCCAAACATTTAGTACCGGTTGGTGTTACCAAGCGGTACTAATGCCCTCCTCGCAAACGGGCCTGGCTCGTGCCATGTGGTGGCACTTTAGCTCCGGTTCGTGACGAACCGGTACGGAGGGGACCTTTAGTCCCCACTCTTTGTGCCGCTTGGCGAACCGGCACTAAAGCCCGTTACGAACCGGTACTAAAGGCCGGTTCTGCACTAGTGTATGCTTTGGACTACTGTACTGTGTCTGTGGTGTACAGACATGAAACATGCAATTAAATACAGCTTTTGTTTGTCACCTCTCTGTGCAGCTCCATGCAAGTCATAAGGGGAGGAAGTAGCTGCGTGGCGTATGAAATCAGGCCTGGCTGGCCGGAGGACAGAGGTAGAAAAGGGCCGGAGGTTGAAGATGAGCACGAACTCAATCGCCCCCTTGGATTTCAGTTGGACGGCTCAGAGGAAATTAACTGAATCCTATTCTTTTTCCAAAGTCCCATATATTTTCCGTCGAAAAAGATGCAAATACTGGCACATGCACGTGTAGTTTGGACCTGAAGATGGCCAGCAGCAGGCATGCAGGCACTCCAGGCCCGTGACGGGCGGACGTAGTACGTCCGTACCTACGTGCATGCCGTCGTTTTTTGCCGGCCGGCCGGCTGTCCGTACATCCGTCATCGTGTCTCCACATACATTGATCATACACACACGGCGGTGCGTTTTGCATGCATCTTGCTGAGAAATGGAGGTAGCTTGGCTTGACCAGTGGTAGCTAGATGCCACGGCTTTGCTCGGGAAACGCGACGCCTACGACTGGCTGTGGAGAGGGACCTAACACACAGGAGCGAGGTGGAGAGGGAGCTACGCGCGCTTCGTGCATGCAAAGCTAAGCATGGGCCTCACACAGATTATACGTACACGCACAGAAACTAGGTATATTAGGTAGGTTAAGCAGTTGGGCTTGGCTTAGCAGGAATGTTTCATGTGCTGTCCCGCTGCGTCGTTCCTTCACTTCGCTGCACTGCACTGCATGCACGAGCTAGCGAGCTAGGGCACATGCACGCACGGCCAAAGCCGGCCCTGGAGATGCATAGCTGAGCTAGGTGAACAAGACCCCCACGTACGATCAGTCACCAAGCATGCAACAAGGCATTGGCAAGGAGAGGAAAGAAACAATCCATCCCACTGTCGCTCTCCGATTTATCACTGCTTTGCATACATGGCTGCCAACCCGTAACGGACATATATGTCTGTGTGTTACAGGCTTACAGTTGATCGATAGATCAAACATGAGACATCTGTGCATGCATGCATGTACATATGTTTGTCTGACGGTGTACGAGCAGAAATGTGAATGGGGTGGGCGGCGAGAAGGTTACCAGGGTTGGCGGCCATGTGAGCCGTGGCTCCGGTGTCCATGTATCAGTCGCCACCGCCAATGTACTGCTGCGGCGTGGGGGCGGTGTGGAGAGCTGCTAGGAGCGCGGGGTCCGAGGGCGCCGGTGGAAGTGCCAGAGCCGACGGCTACGACTGTGGTGGAGGCGCTGCTAGGAGCGGGGGGTACCCGCCGGCCGAGGGTGACCCAAGGGGCGCGGAGAGGGCAAAGGTCAGCACGGGCGCGTACGGCTGACGAGCCACATGAAGCGCCTGATGAGGAGCCGGGCGGGCACCGAAGAAGCCGGGGACGGGCACTACAAAAAAAATACACTCCCGTGATGATACGTGTTTGTCACAGTAGGTCACCTTTTCTGTCATGCATGTACATCCATGACGATTTTATGACAGAATCAAGATAGTCATACCTGTGCTGCCGTAGAAGTGTTCCATGACATTACCAAAATTATCATCATGGAAGTGTCCACTTCCATGACGATAAATCGCGTGTCATAGAAGTGCTTTCATCAAGGGTGACCGACACATGGCATCCACCGTAACGGGGCGCCGTTAAGCGCTGTTAAGCTATCGGGTCCAGTTTTAGATCCAATAACCCGCTAACACCCACGACCAATGCCGATTTTCCATGTGTAAAATTCTCATTGGCGGAACCACTCATCCAACGATGGAGATGGGGCTATGATATGTTGACACGTGGACGGGCCCAAAAGTGGCCCATAAAGTTTAAATGGGCCGTCCCAACTAAAGGCCCACAAGATTTAGCGGACCATAATGGGCCGGCCTAGAGAAAGGCCCACAAAACTTTGCAGACCATAATGGGCCGGTCCAGCTAAAGGCCCACAAGATTTAGCGGACCACAATGGGCCGGCCCAGCTAAAGGCCCACAAGATTTTGCAGACCATAATGGGTCGGCCCAACGATCGAGATGGGCCTATGATATGTTGACACGTGGATGGGCCCAAAAGTGGCCCATAAATTTTAAATGGGCCGTCCCAACTAAAGGCCCACAAGATTTAGCGGACCATAATGGACCGGCCTAGAGAAAGGCCCACAAAACTTTGTAGACCATAATGGGCCGGTCCAGCTAAAGGCCCACAAGATTTAGCGGACCACAATGGACCGGCCCAGCTAAAGGCCCAAAAGATTTCGCAAACCATAATGGGTCGGCCCAGCTAAAGGCCCAACATTCTCAGTTAAGGCCCGTACGTCTAGTGTGAAATTGGCCCGTCAACGGGCTGTCCTAAACTTGTCATCATCGTGGCCCATGGTCACTTCTGGCCCGTTAACAGTCTGCTAAGTATTTGGGCCGAATTACGGCCCGGTGTATTTCCAGCCTATTAATGGTCCTGCTTCATTTGGGCCCTTTTACAGGCCATTGAAACTTCCGGCCCATAAACGACCATGAAAGATTTGGGTCATATTCGGCCATGTCTGACATTCGACCTGTTAGAGGCCCACTATAGATTTGGGCCACTTTCGGCCTGTTGTGATTTTCGGCCTGTTAACGTCGGACGAAATCCATGGGCCATATGTGGCCCAACGTCACATCGGGCCCATTAACGGCCCATATAAAAATGACGCTAATCAAGACTGACCGAACTTCTGGCCTGCTAAAGGCCCGTGTATTAGTTCGACACATTTACGGCCCGTCCGAATTTCGGCCTATGAAAGATCCGGATTGTAAATGGGCCACCATTTCGGCCTGCTAAGACCAGTGGGTGATTTAGCACAATCAGGGCCCAATCTCACTTTCGGCCTATTAAAGGCCTGTGTTTTTTATGGGCTCGAGATATTTACACCTGTAAACGGCCTATTGTTACTAAGGGCCCAATTTATGTTTAGGCCTGTTAAAGGCCCACTATGGGCACAGGCCTACCAGAAAAATATGAAAGATTATGCTGATTTAGGCCCAGATATTTTTAGTGGGCTACATGCATATTTCGGCCCATAATCGTCTTTAGCCCAATTGGAATGGGCCCGACGAATGTTGGCATGTTGGGCTCCTACAAAGCTTTCGGCCGAATACATTACTAAGATAAACCTGCACTATATAAAAATAGTGTCGTAATTACTGTAGCCTTTGGCAGCATCATAAATGCTGTATCACAACAAAATAAATTACAACCATACAACAAAAGGCATGTTGGCATAAAGTTTACAGTCCTTGCAGATAAAAGCACCATCAGAGAAGCACAGATCATTTGACCTGTGTTTCAGGCTATAGAATCTGATGGAGCAGCATGATCTTCACCTTTTTTCGGCCATTGCTCTTGAACAACAAAGCGAATGTCTGATAATCTGGTTTCAAAACCATTCACATCTTGACGACATTTGTCAACCACTATTCTTGTTTCCGAAACGACATCCATTAGGGATGGACTTGTGTCTGGAGCACATATATATCACTCTGTCTAGCCGGAAGATTTTGTTCAGTGGGCGATTTGGACGAGGTTACCTTTACAACCAACCCAGAATTATGTAGGAAGGTGCCTTTTGCACTGTTAGTGGAGAGATACTGATGCACTGCAGCAAGATGTGACATTGTGCCTGTGGTAGCCTCGTCACCTACAGGTGGTTGTGGTTGTTCAATCATTTGTTCCATAGCTTGCTGAAAGTTTGAACTTGTAGATTAGTGTACCGGATAAGTTACTAATGAGACAAAAACAAAAAAAAGTAGGTTACACGTTTATACATAACTTATTTTGGTGAACTACTATAATACATTAGCATGTATTGTAGTGCCAACTACATAATAAAATCACTTTCGGAACATATGTCCATGTAGCATGCCTACTCTATTGTCTATTTCCTCACATTCGTTGACATCTAAGGATAAAGAGACATGGTTTAAAGTAGGATGAACATAGTATGACATTATTCATATCATGAGCAAACAAATATAAAACAAACAGTCAATTTTATCATTATGTGCGCACGTGGACATAACAACTGGATTACACATCAAGACCAAAAGAATATCCTTCATCTCTTTTAAACCATGTAAGGTGAAATGATACGTTAAGACAATTGTGTAAAAAAGTGAAGAGAGTAACTGACATTGGCTGCAAACCAAGTAGTTAAATGAACACATCACAATACCAATCAGTTCAATGGAAGGAGGAGTAAGGACATACAACAGCGGCTTGAACTGGTGTGCTCATGCCCTTCATCTTGCTGGTGTGGCAATCCTTGAAGATTTGCACTGCATTTGGTTTAGGTTCTTTTTGGTCCGCACGGGCTTTCCTCTGTATTTGGAACAAGTCAATATAGATACGATAATATGACACAGAAAAAAGAAGGAAGTAGTAGCTATTTGCAAGATCCTCGCAGTGTGCAATATAGCTACGAGATCATATTGTCTGTTGGAATTTCACTTTAGAATGGTTGGTTTTATTCTTCAAACAGTTAGCCTAGAAGAAGATACACTTGTAAGGCACATACATAAATACAAGTTGAATATGTGGTCTGATCAAATACATATAGCCTACCTGATACTTTGGATCAGACCAGTGTTTAACAAGAGCTGTCCAGTCTTCATCTGTAATATATTCCACTGGAGATGTTTAGGTGATTTCATTGTTAGCCTTGCCTTCAAAGTGAGATTTTCTAAGGTGGTACCGATACTGTCGCAGAGCTGACAGAAAAATGTGAGTGCATGCTTGTTTAGTTGCATCATCTTTCGGATCCAACTTGAACCTCATCTGTTGAAAAAAGAATGTGAGTCTTATTAGGAGGAAGCTAGAAAGTATGGGACATAGCAAGACAATATTACTAATTGCGATGAATAACATTACTTAAGGATAAATGGTCAAGGAAGGTGTTAAACTGGATATTGTCTTTCTCATTCCTATACTAGATCCACGTTGGGAGGATACGTGCATGGCACCTAACGACAACGGCTGCCTCTGATACTAACTTGGCTGACTCTGTAGCATCACGTGGCCTTTTTAAACCTGCCTCAAAATGGATCTCCATTCTTCCTCCTTTAGATTTTGTTAATCTGTCAAGCATTATCCCTGATGTCTATTTCCGCTTGCGCCGTGGTGCTAGTTCAATGTCACGCCCTCGATTCAATCGTACACTAATCATACACGCAAATGTGTACGATCAAGATCAAGGACTCACGGGAAGATATCACAACACAACTCTAGACACAAAATAAAATAATACAAGCTTTATATTACAAGCCAGGGGCCTCGAGGGCTCGAATACATAAGCTCGAATACACAAGAGTCAGCGGAAGCAACAATATCTGAGTACAGACATGAGTTAGACAAGTATGCCTTAAGAAGGCTAACACAAAAGTAGCAACGATCGAAAAGGCAAGGCCTCCTGCCTTGGAGCCTCCTAACTACTCCTGGTCGTCAGCGGTCTCCACATAGTAGTAGGCATCAGCGGTGGCATCTGGCTCCTGGGCTCCGACATCTGGTTGCATCAACCGGAAAGAAGAAGAAAGGGGGAAAAGGGGGAGCAAAGCAACCGTGAGTACTCATCCAAAGTACTCGCAAGCAAGGATCTACACTACATATGCAACATTATCAAAGGAAGGCTGTATATGTGGACTGGGCTGCAGAAATGCCAGAATAGAGACAAGGCCTAGTCCTATCGAAGACTAGCATCTTCTCGAACCCACCATCTTGCAGCAACAGGAGGAAGTAGAGTAGCATAAAGTAAAGTAGCAGTGGTGTTATCAACCTCGGCCGGAGATCCTTTCTCGACTCCCTGCGAGAAAGCAATCCCAGAGCCATACTATCCAGTTATCATCACAATTATCCAGTTCTAGTTGTATCGATCGGGATACAACTCCAAGTGTCCGTTACCGTAGGACAGGCTATCGATAGATGTTTTCTTCCCTGCAGGGGTGCACCAACTTACCCACCACGCTCGATTAACTCCGGCCGGACACACTTTCCTGGGTCATGCCCGGCCTCGGCCAAACAATACGCCGCAACCCGACCTAGGCTTAATAGAGAGGCCAGCACGCCGGACTAAACCTATGCCCCCAGGGGTCATGGGCCATCTCCCCGGGAACTCCTGCACATTGCGTGGGCGGCCGGTGAGCAGACCTAGCTACCTCCTTCAACAAGGTAGGTGCTTGCGCAGTCCAACCCGGCGCGCGCCGCTCCGTCGCTGACGTCTAATAAGCTTCGGCTGATGTACACGACGCAGAACGCCCATACTATGCCCACGTGATGGTTAGTGCTATCAGGCCAGAGGCCCCTCGGATCAAATATCCAAATCGTAGTGGATTAGGAGCAAGCGGTAACAAGCAGAGACTCACGAAAGATGTGACCCCGTTGCCCCGTCTCGAGGACTTGCGGCAAGGGCTAAGAATGCCCGGCCACGCCTCGTAATTATCCCTCGGGCACCTTCCAGGTCAACCCGACTCCACGTCACTCGCAATTATGCTCGCGCGGGTACCCCTCAGGGCGGACCCGTCTTTAGTAACATGGTTCAGTGTAAAGTCAGAGTAATCATAGTAACTGTGTGTCTAAACATCAAGGGTAAAACCCGAGGAATCACCCTCGGTGAACTCCACTCAATGTAATCATCAAGGTGAACGTGAGAGGAATCACCCTCGAAGTTCACACTTGAGGGGGTTGCACGACAGAGTCGTATCGGAAGTGGTTAAGGAGGAAATCACCCTCGATGACCACGACCGAATGACTACACTACAGGGTTAACATCAGAAGTGCTGAAGAGGTTCACCCTCGGTACTCGATAGTAACCCAGTAGTGTTGAGCAACTAAGGGGAAGTGATGTGCGGTGTCGGGGCCTGGTCTTCGATCACGTAGATCGAGTCGTCGATGATGAAGCAGGGGCAACAAGGACAAGTGGGGGGGGGGGGGTCACTGATGGATCACTAACCAACCTATACTAAGCAGTTTAGGATAAGCATGTAAGGTACAACAGCAGATACAAAAGCAGGCTATACATCAGAATAGGAGCAAACAATTACAGTAGCAAAATCTAATGCAAGCATGAGAGAATGGAATGGGCGATATCGGGATGATCAAAAAGGGGGGGGGGCTTGCCTGGTTGCTCTGGCAAGGAGGGGTCGTCGTCGACGTAGTCGATCACAGGGGCAGCATCAGTCTCGGGGTCTACCAGAGAGAAGAGGGGGAAGAAACAGTAAATATAAAGCAAACATAGCATCACAAAGCATATCGTGGCAATAAGCTGCGCCGGGTGTGACCTAACGTATGGCTACACGATATAGGTGAAGGGGAAATTCAACCGGGAATGTTTTCCCGGTTTCGGACCTGTGTCAGATATATGACCGGAGGGGGAAGTTTCATGTTCAGATAGTTAGAGGCATCTGACAGATGAATGGACCGCGTATCCGGATTCGTCACGTTTTTCTGAGCAACTTTCATGTAGAAAACATTTTCATCCGAGTTACGGTTTATTTCCTATGATTTTCTAAAGTTTTACAATATTCTGAATTTGTTTTAATTACTAAATTCATCAGAAAAGAATTATGATGTCATGCTGGCGTCAGCCCTGCGTCAGCGGTCAACAGACCAGTTGACTAGTCAATGGGGCCCACGCGGGGCCCATAGGCAGTGACAGGGCGTTGCCCAGTCAGCATTTGACCGGGTCAACGGGACCCATGGGGCCCAGTGGCAGTGGCTGTGGGGAGGTCCACGTGGACAGCCACGTCAGCGACGCCGGAAACGGCGCCGGGGTTGCTCCGGTGGCCTCCTGCGGTGGCGAGCTCGCCGGACTTCGCCGGGAATCGCGCACAGGGGGTCATTTGGCCCGGGACTTGGCGCGTTCGAACGAGGAGACGAAGCCGCGCCGCATGGTGTGGTCGGTTGGACGCGGGGGTGACCGGAACTGCGTCGGCGACGAGTGGAGGCGGCGGTGGGGTTCGGGACCTCGTCGGGATCGGCGTTGCAGTGCGTGTTTTGGCGAACGAAGGAGCTGGGCGAGGTCTACGGCGCTCCAGGAGCTCGTCGGAGCTACTAGCTCGAGCGGAGGAGCTCGGTGGCGAGCCCTACGACGGCAATGGCGGACGGCGGAGCTCGGCTTGCGAGCGAGCTAGCTACGGTGGAGGCGGAGACGCGCGAGGAGAGGGAAAGGGGGGCCGGAGCTCACCTTGGGGGCACACGGTGGCCCGTTGGGTGACTAGGAGCAGCAGAGACGGCGCCGGAGACGAAGAAGGGCGGCGACGACCGGAGACGTGGACGAAAGGGATCCGGTGCTTCGGTGCTCCCCAACTCCAGCTGAGGCCACCGGTCGATGGAGAGGGCGATGGCGGAGGTCACCGACAAGGTCAGCGGGCGCGGGGTCGCCGGTGGCCGCGACAACGATGGAGGACGGCGGCGAGGGCGCTCGGGCCACGGATCTGGAGGAGAGGAGGGCGGAGCGAGCGAGGGAGAGGGAGCGAGAGTGGCAAGTGGGCGAGTGGGAGGCGAGGGGGCCGAGGCGTCGGGGAGGTGCAAACCTTATCCCCTCGCCCAGACGTCGCCGGCGAGGCGGGTCCGGCGGGGACGGTGCCCCTGTAGCGGCGCGCACCAGGGGAACAGGAAGGGGGCGCAGTGCGGGGAGCTGGGCCGGCTGGTTGAGGTGGGCCGAGGCCCATGGGGGGGGGGCACGGTGGCCAGCTGGGCCAGTCGGCCCAGTTGAGGGGGGGGGGGCCTTTTCCTTTTTCTTTTGTTTTTTTTTAAATTCCAGCAGCATTTTGCCTTTTCTTTTAGCCATTAAAGACTTTGCAAAAAATTATGCCATTGGCCAAAATAATTTCAAAGAAGTATATTGCACTGCCACGAAAATATTGTGAGACTTTAGAAAAAGAATGCCAATTTTATAAATTAAAAAGGCATTTAATTTATTGCTTAGGCCATTGTTTTAAGTAGCTTAGGCCACTTAAACCCTTTGCAAAAATGTTGGTTCACCACCAATATTAGTTGTGGATTATTTGGCACATGATGAACATTTTTGTGTTCATGTCTGAGCATTTTGAATTTCACACAGAATTTGAATTTGAATTCAAGTGGAATTTGAAAGAACATGAGACAACAATGATCAGGCACATGCTTAGCAAAAAGATTAACTTAATCCCAGGGGTTACTGTAGCATCATTACACCGGGGTGTTACATTCAACAATCAATATGGAAAGTGTTAGTGTACATCAAACTGTGAGAGTACATATAAATAAGCATGCAACTGCAACTTGACTCGGTCAGGTACCGTCTTGGTGTTGATGCTCATGAGGTTCATCTGATCTTGCCAAGTCCTGTTGTGTCAGCAGTGCTTCGGAAGTAGTGTTAGGTGTGAAGGCAGCTTGGGAACTGGCCAGTTCCGGAGAAAACGAATGAATAACTCGTTGAGATGGTGGTATAGTTGAAGCGGATGTTGTAGCTGGTGGAGCAGGTGATACTGTGTTTGTAGATTTAGCCGGTGGACTTGGACCTTCTACTGCACTATAAGTACCAGCATTATCTCGAGAGCAGATCTTTTTCCATTTCACCCGATGAGTAACACTACTCCCTACTATATTATTTTCCTTGCTCTTTTTTGTCTTTGCCATGTCAAGCCGTACCGACATCACAAAAGAATAAAATCTCTCTTCAGAACTCATTGATGCATGATACAGACAAGCAAAACTTTGATGTAAGACAACCGTATGAGGATGGAATATGTAAGAAAAATAGGATGGCATGACATATTCACAACTACGATGTGTAAACTAAGCAGAAGGATTTTCAAGAAAATAGAAGTAATGCAAGCTAGACACCATATGAAAGATGCAACCAATATTACTCTGCCAAGTTAAAAGTGTCTTGTCATAAGTGGCAATTGAAAAAATTAGAAGCAGTACAACATAGAAATTAATGCAAGATGCAACCACTATCAAACTGCCATGTTAAAAGCGTCCAATCATGAGTGACTGATGCGGGATACACAACAACAGTACTTTGATGTAAGAACATGGTATGATAGATAGATGCAGTGTATTCTAGACACAGAAAGCCATGTCATATGCACATGTATAACGTATAAACTCAGCAGGTGCAATTTAATCAAAATCGAAGAAATACAGGCTAGACAACATATGCAACATGAAACCAATTATCACACTGTCAACTTAGAGCAAGCACCTGCAATGGTGGAGTACTGGAGATGAACTCATCATGTAGACTTGGGACTCCAACTTCATTAGCAGTAGCAGTGGCAAATCTAGAGTCTCTATTTACGTCGGTGCGGAGGACCACCAACATCCCTTAACTTACTCTTTTCCTTCCTATTTTCTGATATTGCCTTATGAAGTCAAAACCATAAGAAGATGAATAAAATTAGCTCCGCATAACTGGTTGATGCATGATACAGACGAACACTACTTTGATGTAAGGCAAGCGCAGGATAGGAGGATGGAATATATACAAAAAAATATAGTGTTGCGTATTCACACGTACGATAGGAGGATGGAGTATGTATGAAAACAGTAAGAGGAAGGCATTTCAACAAAATTAGAAGAAATTAAAGCTAGGCACCATATGAACATGCAACCAATATCACTCTATCAGGTAAAAAGTGTCTCGTCGTAACTGCCATTTCAAGAAATTAAAAGCAGTACAAGCTAGAAGACAATGCAAGATGCAACCTACATCACAATTACAAGTTAAATGTGTCTTATGGGTAAGTGATTGTTGCAGGTATATGTTATAACTACATAGATGCAATTAAACATAATCAGAAGCAATACAAACTAGACATCATACGGAAAACACAATCACATATAACAGTTCCAAGTTAGAGCAAGCACCTGTGATCACTACAAGAAATCTGTTAACATGTGACAGTTCTGATCCGTCATGGATCAGTGAAAAAGTGTCATGGGTGTCCTCCCATGAAAGATTCAAAATCCGTCATGTATATCGCGTCATAATTGGACAGCGTACATTGCATGACGGTTCTTGTCCGTCATCGACCTGCGCCAAGCCCGCCCAGGCCCAATCCATTGTGATGGAACAAACTGTCATGGAATAATGCCATGTAGGATTTTTGATTGACCGATTTAGATGATGTGGCTGCCTACATGGATACTATTTTTTGTCACAAAATTCATCATGAATTAGCACATTAGCCCATTTCTTTCAGCCAAATTTTTACCTGATACATTTTTAGCATAATGCATTAGACAAATCCTAGTGCCAATTTTGTCCGAGAGAAAGTATCTGCAAAGTGTATAACATTACACGATTCAACCAGTATGCAACCAGTTGTATGTATCACAACATAGCAGTTTATAAAATCCTCTACAATATGATAACTTACAATATAGACTGACAAAATATATCATACATCACAATTAGGAATGAGTAAAATTCATTTTACCTCAACAAAACATACAAACTATCTAGGCTGCTATTTAGGTTCTTGCTATCAGCCCTCCTGATGGCAACCATCATGCCTTGGCTGATTGTGATGGCCAGCACCAAGTAGCCCACTTTCCAATCTTACCTGCATATTTATAAGAAGCTTAGATATTTGTAGATATGAATAGATAGAATTACAATGAAGTATTGAAACACGCATCATTGAACTAAGTACTATATCATTGATGGTCGAACCAGGTAGGATAAACTTCAAATGCCAAACAAGTTTACACATGAAACTCAATGTTTATGCTGCAAGTTCATATCGAAGCGCTGACAACAGCAAACAATGCGTAACATATTTAAGTGGTATAGACTGATCAAGCAAATTTATGAAAATGCCAAAGGAGTGCCATCTAACGAATAATCTATTTACCTGGTTACAGGAAATAGACTAGCAGCCATCTGTGAGCAGATGTCTCGGTTACATGTGCAACTCTAGCATACACATACAATTTGATAGTTTTCTTTCTTCATATGCAAGGCAAAGCTTTTGCCTCTTTCGAAAGTAATGTGAATCACTTGTTGGAGTAACTGCATACAAGTATCATTGATAGTGTAATTATAACAACATCCTAATTGTTTTTATATTCAGCCAAACAAAACAGGTGGACACCAGGTAGATAAAACTAGCTAAAATCTTAGCAGAACCATAAGTATAACCACAGGTGTACGTATGCTTAAGCTAGATATATCCTTGATGCTTATGAAATCTATAACTCATACAAGTATACAACATGCTCAGAAAAATGTATCTTGTTCTTGAGCTTCCAGTGTTAAAACAGCATGGCATATATTTCAAACTAAAATATTAGATATAGTTTGTGGTCATTGCAGTTTAAATTGCTGCTAACGAAAAAGTTAGGCGATGACAAAAGTGTTCAAAATATGTATTAACCTCCTGTGTTCTGTCACCATGGATCGTTGTTGCCGGGAAACCTCTGTTGTATAGCCGGGCCTCCCGCATCCGGCGCTTTTTGCTCCAAATCTCTAGATGGAAAGGCAGACGTGCCTCCTGGGAGATAGAGGAGGAAGGCCACTGTTGTAGATCCATGGCCCAGGTCGTTGGTTGTGAGCAGAAGAGGCGCGCCATAGCGGCTAGGGTTGGTCGCCGCTTCTGTCGGGCCGGTGCAGCCATGGATCTCTGGTCCTCATCATCGCTTGGGGGAAGAGGATGGGGCAGAGGAGAGGCAAGGCGTGCTAGCGGCGGATGGAGGAAGAGATTGGGGGCACGAGTGTCTTAGGGTTAGCTTTTATACAGGGGAAAGGTTTAGGGCTCTAGGCGGGCTTTAGTGGACTTGCGGGTCTGTACTAGGCGGTTCATGACAAATTTTGAATCTGTCACCTGAAATCCGTCATGGATTAACAAGTTTCTTGTAGTGGAAGGTGGAGTAGGGGAGATGTGCTCATCATGTACACGTATGTTCTAGAAACAGGAACACGTGTCATATTCACATGCATTATGTGTAAAGTAAGCAGATGCAACTCAAGAAAGTTAGAAGCAATACAAGCTAGACATCATACACAACATGCAACCACATATAATAGTGCCAAGTTAGAGCAAGCACCTGTGATGGTGGAGTAGGGGAGTTGTGCTCATCATCTACATAGCTATGTTGACTGTCCAGCCTTGTGTTGTCTTGCGAATCTTGTTGGGAGGATGGCGGAGTAGAATCTGTAGAGACCCCCTGTTTGAGTTGCTCCGCAAGACCACCATCATCCACTACTGGACTAATTTCCTTTAGCTATAATGATTTTGCATTGTGAAGTCAAACCGATAAGAAAAGGGAATAAAATTCGCTCTTCAGAACTCATTCATGCATGATACTCACAAGCACTACTCGGATGAAAGGCAAACACATGATGCGAGGATGGAATATGTATGAAAAACAGGATGTCATGACATATTCACACCTATCATGTGGTAACTAAGCAGAAGGCATTTCAAAAAATTAGAAGCACTGCAAGCTAGACACCATATGAAAGATGCAACCAATATCACTCTGCCAAGTTCAAACTGTATAGCGTTTCAACAAATTAGAAGCAATAAATGCTGGAAATCATATGCAAGACACAACCAATATCACAGTGGTGACTTAAAGGTGCCTTATCAAAGTGACTGATGCGGGATATGCTAGAACAGTAGTCTAATGTAAGAACATGGTGTGGTCAGATATAGTATGTTCTAGAAACAGGAACACATGTCATATTCACAGGCATTATTGTAAAGTAAGAAGATGCAATTCAACAATGTTAGAAGCCATACAAGCTAGACATCATACACAACATGCAACCACATATAATAGTGCCAAGTTAGAGGAAGCACATGTGACGGTGGAGTAGGGGAAATGTGCTCATCATCTACACAGCTACGTTGACTGTCTAGCCTTGCGTTGTCTTGCAAATCTTGTTGGGAGGATGGCAGAGTAGAATCTATAGAGAACCTCCATTTCAGTTGCTTGGAAGGACCACCATCATCCAATGCCTTGCCAATTTCCTTCGGCTTTATTGATTTTGCATTGTGAGGTCAAACCGACAAGAAAAAGGAATATAATTCGCTCTTCAGAACTCATTCATGCATGATAGTAATGAACACTACTCTGATGAAAGGCAAAGTCATAATACGAGGATGGAATATGTACGAAAAACTGGACGGCTTGACATATTCATACCTATGATGTGGTAACTAAGCAGAAGGCACTTCAACAAATTAGAAACACTGCAAGCTAGACACCATATGAAAGGTGCAATCAATATCACTCTACCAAGTTAAAATTGTCTCGTCATAGGTGGCATTCATCAAACTAGAAGCAATACATGCTAGAAATCATATTCAAGACACAAACCAATATCACACTGCCAACTTAAAGGTGTCCCATCATAAGTGACTGATGCAGGATACACAAGAAGAGTGGTTTCATGTAAGCACATTGTGTGATAGACATATATAGTATGTACCAAAAACAGGAAAGCATGTCATATTCACATGTATCATGTGTAAGCTAAGCAGATGCAGTTTACACTAATTAGGAGCACTAGTCGTCAACCCGTGCATTTGCACGGTCTATGTCCTAAATATTACATTGTTGTCTATAGTATTAACATACAGAGCTGTGTACAGTTACACTGGGACCTGCCATCTAATAAAACCTACAGAATTTGAAACATGGGGATTGAAGGGTGAGTAAATTTCTACAAATGAGTTAGTAAGGTGGAACCACTATAATTAGTACAATGAGACCTGAAATTAGTATGTTTCGTTGCTATGAGCTCAAGCATTCTTTGTCTATATGAAGATCTTACAAAAATATCCCTTATTTTGGTAGTCTGTGTAGTCGCCAAATATAGTGCTTACTTGCTAGGACTATTCATATGTGTAATGTCTTGAATCTTATACATATCACTATGTCAGAATAATAGCATGGTTGCCAATTAGAGTTCTCTACGAAAATATTAAATTGTATTAACTACAACGTACTACACAAATCTTATATTGCCCTTAATGATACAAATCTGTTACCCCTATACACAATTTCATTCTTGGAAAAACAAAAAAAGAACATTCTCATAAACTTTATGCTTCACACTTCATATATTGTTGAAATTAACTGAGAAGGGAAAATTTTGAAATGTGTTAACAAACCAAGCAACGATATAGAAACTAAGTTTCAATTAAAGAAATACTCCTACTGATTAAAGAGCTTTGCTGAACATCATAGAAGCCATAACTTCAAGAGCTTTGTTTAACATCATAGAACCTTACATATAACAGATTTGCATTAAACGTACTTGAACAACATATAAGAATATGTATAGAATTATTTTGGACCCATACATAGTATTGATGTGGTACAAAGATGATGGTCTTATGTGATGAATTTACTTTGATACTTACAGACGGACTACATGTCAATATTCTGCATTGTTATGAAACAAATGGTGGAATCAGTGCTCTATATTTTTCCGTTTGTATAATAGCTCTTTGTTCTGAGTTAAAGAAATGCACTTTATTGCTTCGTCAGGGGAGAGGGCTTATCCCAGCATGGGTTTTGAAGCACTACATAATACGAGTGAAAATTAAAACCCTGAAGAGACCTACATTTTGCACAACAGTTCCAATAAGGGAAATGCTTCTACTTACAATTATTTATGAAGTACAGAGACAAATTAGACTTACAAACGAACAGAATATTGATTCCACTATCTAACACTAAATACGAACATGTGCCTATATCAAGCATCTATCCTCACCATCCTTGACAACATAGCCCAAGTTAAAGCTATGTGTGCTCCAACACACATATATGTTGACATATAGGAGATGATAGAAATAAAGGAGATATTGGAAAGACATGGATTAGTAGAACATATGGGTGTAGTCTTAATTACTGGTTGCAATGGTAATTAAGAACCAATAGGAGAATAACAACATTAACACGGCCTGCCCCTCAACGACGAAGTCGAACATCGCCGTATGCTTAGCAGCATCTAATGCAAAACTGCTAATTATGTGTCGGTAATTTATTCATTGACGCTGGTAAATCTGTCAAACTTTCAAAGGTAGATCATTAGTTGCCATGTTGTCCCGCAAACCATGCATACTGGAAGGAAAATGTGAATAAATATAGATCAAACGGACATGTGAGACCTCATTATGGAAAAGACAAACATATAGGAAAAAGAACACATTACATTCGACGTAACGGATAGAAATTGAACTATGAAAAGTGTTGCATACATGATATATGGTGCATGTGATGTCGAAGAACACCAGATTGATGCGTTAGTGCAGTAACGTCAGACAGCTAAAATGCTTGGGAAGTTCGACCTCTGCTACAATGAAGATTTTCTTGCTTGCAGGAATTGTCAAAGATGAGTTCACCAATGGTGCATGGTTTGGGTGGATTTATGTGTCTATCTGCAGGACCTGGTGGAGAAGATACACAATCATGACATAAACATGGATTAGAAACCACATGTTACAACAAAGTGATTAATGTTGTATCCCAAACGTATTAAAAGAAGAATCTTAACATGAGAACTCATGAACCGAAACTAAAACATCCGCATACCAGATCAACAAACAGAAGACTACACAAATTACCTTAAAGAGACAACATGAAAAGAAGAATATTGACAGAAAACTCCTCGTTTTAATTCCGAAAAATAACATCAGAACCGAAACATGTCGTGCCATCTTGAGCAGCCATCCTGGGTAACGCTCTCTGACTAACCTCAATTCTGAAAGAACTTTTCTTTCTCCACTGAGAATATATAGCACAGGGCTGCACATGCAATTGCTTTTGGGATTTCTCTCAAGACTGATCATCATAGCTCCTATATACATCACTAACGTACAGAACCCAGAACGACACATGCAAGTTGATCTTCTAACCTAGACGATAGGCGCCATGAGTGATCTGGCTCTCCAACCTTGACGGGGATGCTCATTGTCTCGTTGCTGTCGTGGCACTCAGTCAACACGTAGGCGACTCATCATGCCGGCCTTAATCTTATGGAACTGGCTGTTAAGATTGTGAGAAAAAGGACAACAGAGATCAATAGCAGCTTTCTACGACGGCGCGCACTGCATCCATGTGTTCGATGACTGGCCATATCATCAGCGCAACAGCAAGTCCATGGCTGCAGAGGTAGCACTTGCGACAGCCGCCAGCAGGCACCAGGCGGCTGAAGCCAAGCCGGCCATAACCGAGAGAGAAGATTCCGAAGATCACGCATAGAGGTTATGCCCAAAGAAGTAGGGATTTGATTGCTACTGTATAACTTAGTCCCTGCACTGTACGTCACGACGTTGGGATTTCTAGATCGTGATTTACATAGCCTGGAGTAATAACAACAAACCATGAAGTATTGGTCTAAAAAAATTAGCTCTATAGATTGCTTTAATTAGGAAAGTTGGAAACGGAGTAGTAGTAGTATCATGCCTTTGGTGGATTTTGTTTTCACGACCAGAACCGATTGTGGGCTTTGGGTAGGTTGTATGTAGATCTCTATAGTTTAGAGTCTAGACAGATTGAGACTGATATGAGAGATTTTTTTTCTTCTATTTGAACAATCATGAAAGACATAGATTGTGCTAGGAGTTCTGTTTCATTGCGTACTTCTATTTGAAGTTTTTTTCTTCTGTCTATTTCAACCGTGAGAGATAGATTGTTTTTTCCTAGGATTTTCTAGTTTGATCTCAACCTAATAATTCGGGCCCACTAGATTAACGGCTCGTAAAATCTAATTAACGTGGAAATTTCTGGGGAGTCAGGAATTAGTATAGGTATAGAATACAAGCTAGACACCATATGCAACATGCAACCAGATATCACACTACCAAGTTAGAGCAAGCACCTTGGATGGTGGAGTAGGGGAGTGGAGACTTGGACCTTGTAATGCACTAGGAGTACAAAGAGAATCGGTACAGATGCTCCGTTTATGTTGCTGCAGAGGACCACCATCATTGCCTTCCTTACTCTTTTCCCTCCTCTTTCTTGATTTTGCCGTGTCAAGTCAAAGCCACAAGAAAAAGAAATAACATTTGCTCTTCATAACTCATTGATGCATGGTACTGATGAACACTACTTTCATGTAAGGCAGCCGCATGATAGGAAGATGGAATATGTATGAAAAATAGGACGGCGTGACATATTGATATGTATGATGTATAAAGTGTAAACTAAGCACAAGGTGTTTGAACTTGTTAGAAGCAATGCAAGCTAGAAACCATATGAAAGATGACACCAACATCACTCTGCCAAATTAAAAGGGTGCCCTAACAAATGTATTTGACCAAATTAGAAGCAATACATGGCAACAGGCTAGAAATAATATGCAATATGAAATGAATAAAGGTGACTCATCGTAAGTGAGTGATGGATGACACAGAAAAGAGGTAGTTTCATGTAAGAACAAGGTTAACACATAGATGTAGTGTGTACCAAAAATAGGAAGGCATGTCATATTCAAAGGTATAATGTGTAAACTAAGCAGATGCAATTTACACTAGTTAGAAGTATTACAAGTTAGACATCATATGCAACATGTCACCATATATGACACTGCCAAGTAAGGGCAAGGACCTGCGATGGTGGTGCGGGGGAATTGCTGTCATCAACTAGAGAGCTATGTTGACTATCTTCATTTAGCCTTACTGTTTCTTGAGAATCATGTGGGGAGGATGACACTGCACTCTTTAAACGAGTAGGGCGTCTCACAGTAACCCACTGGGGTGACTGTCTCATCATAAGTGATTGATGCGTGATACAAAAAAGCATTAGTTTGATGTACGAACATGGTTAATAGACATATGTAGTATGTATCAAAAACAGGAATACATGTCATTATCAAAGGTATAATGTGTAAAGTAAGCATATGCAATTTAACCAAATTGGAAGCAATACAAACTAGACACCATATGCAATATGCAACCACATTTGATAGCCCGAAGTTAAAGCAAGCACTTGGGATGGTTGTGTGTGGCAATTGAGATCATTAACTGCAGAACTACGTTTACTGTCTCCAACTACTGACACTACATCCTTTAGAGCGCTGAAACGCTTAGTGCTTATCTTCGAATTACACTGGAGCGACTTCTGTCTTTTCTTTTCTACATTCATCAACACTGCGTCAGAGTCTGAAATACCCATGCATAAAAAAATAGTGTGAGTACGGGTGAAGTGTGTGCACAATTAGTACACTGTAAAGGTAGCATATAGCAGGTCGGTGAGAAATAAATGACGGGAGACATATGATAGCTCTACAACATGCATGGCACACTAAATTACTACAGGATTCTATGAAAATAATAGTCGACTAAAAACAAATAAGTCAGTCCATTTTTTCTGCACCGTCTGATGTACAAAGAACGGGCAGATCACCTTCATCTACCTCCAGCCAGTCAGTGTTAACGATCTTCCTCGAAACGCCAGCGACCATCGGCCTAGTCCCCTGCCTCCGCCCTCCCCTCGACCTCACCGCACCGCCGTGCTTGGCACCGCCCCCCGGGCATCCGTTCAAGCCCCGCCGACCTCCAAATCAAGCGCAAGCAGCTCCTGCTCCCCACACCCCTATGATAGACACCGATGCACTGCTTCCCAGCGAAGAGATGGACTAGGTGCTCCGCGCGCCTAAGAGGGTGCTTCTTCTTTTAGTTGTGGTTCGACTGAACCTGAATTGAAATATAGGCGGGCTATTGACCTCTAGCAAAGGTGAAATAGTAAAGGGAGGAAACCTTGTGCATTTAGTATCACGAAGAAGATGCAGTAAGAAGCGCTCAACTAGTATCTTTCGTGGGATGAATAGGGTGTGAGCAGAGACATAAGATTTGAATGAATAAGGGAAGAGGAGTACCTCTTTCTGCTGGCAGTGCTGTGTCCTCCGTCTGTTTTTCCAATGATCTTCTTGTGGTTCACTGGAAACGAGAAGTTGTGGAGGACAGTGGAGCCTTGGACGAACCCATGGCCAACTTGTTGAGTGTGGTGCGGTGGCCGTCTGTCGGCGGCGGGGAACCAGATCCGAGGCAGCGAACGACAGCGTAGCGGGAACACCTCCTGTGTGGTGGACGGTTGCGACAGTGGAGCGGCAACGATGAGGCAGAGGACGGCGTGGTCGGAGTGGTTCTGGTACGGCGCACGTCGGCGTCGGCATCGTGGAGGCAGCTCTGCCTCGGCTTCAGCTGCTAAGTCCTTGAGGGTGTTGCGGTTGCGGTTGCGTTGGACGATGACGTCGGGGTACCGGTTCCAGCGTGATGGAGGAGGGCGGCGGTGGATTGGGCGCTATGGGGTGGAGGACGGAGGAGGCTGGGGTTTCGCGGCTGTTGGAGAGGGCATTTTGGCGCCCACGGAGTATGAATGGGGAAACGGAGGGAGGGGGAGCTAAGGGGGAACAATGTTTCTGTTTGGGACACGCTTGTTTGAAATTTGGGGAAAGTTACAAACTTTGCCCCCATCTAAAATTTCGGACATATTGCGGGTTGGGGGTAGGACATTAATCTTAGGTGTCCCAAATGTGGGTGGATAGATTTCGGCCGAGCGCATGGGTGTTTAGGCGCCCATGGCGTATGAATGCTTCTTGGAGGCGGTTGAGACTGAAGTCTTGGTGAAGTTACAAACCTACCCCGGTTTAGACCTTTGGACATAGGGCCGATAGGCTACACGGGCCAGAGTCAGTACAGTAATTTCCTACCACCAAACATTAGTATCGCGCGGTTTCGGGTGACCAGAGGCTTATTTGGCGATTCGTTCAATATTTGGGAGCAGAAGAACTAACGTTTTTGGTTCTCTTGAATTGAACTTTCAGGATTTGTCAAACTTCACAAATCTTTACTCTTGAAAATTCTAAAGCTACGATTATTTTGTAATGGAGAGGTACATTTGAATATACATTGTACACGAGTATATATAAAAAAATATGCAACTTACCTCAGTTCATGCATGCATCCAGATATAATCTCCTTGGCTGCAAAAAAAAAGTTAGACATGCGTATGAATATATAGCATGTTCAAACGCACAACAAAGATTGATGCCCCCTTTTAGATCTGATTTACAAATGATATTATCTCGGGTTCAAATAAATGACTACACTTCCTATGAATTCGAATCTTCGAAACCCCCTTTATGTTGAATTCAACATGTATTCTATTTCATAGCTAGCAATTTGGAATGTATCCATGCAAGTGATAAATATATAAAGTGCTTCACACTAACAACATGGAGTGCACTAATTAATGTTTATATATGAATTGCAAAAGAAATCCATTGCTTGTATTTCAAACCGCTCTCACTCTATGGATCGATAATATGAAATAAACACATGCACATGCTAGAATTCAATAGAGTATGGGTGTCTGATAGACCGATTTTCGTCCATACACAATTTGCAAAATTCATGATCTCATCCAAAAATAATAATGTCATTTATATTTTAGTTTAATGCGTAGAACCGCCTTTTACACAGAGATGCACTATGCATCGGCCCGTTCTCACAAACGCGCTATATATCTATCTATCTAATGTATAAGTGCACACCCTTTATATGCATCGGCATTTCTCTTTCACTCATGCTCACAATCTCTCTCGGGGTGTCGGGGTGTCTCACGCACATGCTCTCTCTCTCTCTCTCTCTCTCTCTCTCTCTCTCTCTCTCTCTCTCTTTCTAACTACTATGTACCACTCTTTTCACAAATCTCATTTGGAAAACACTATTTCTCTCACATGCATATATACACACGCACGGTGTCTAATAGCCCTCTATACGCACATATATGTGCCTACATGTCTCCCGCATGCACATTATCTTTAGGCCTCTCTCAGACATTGCCCCCGACCCCCTCCCCCCAAACATACCTCTCTCTTGGTAGTTGACAGATGTGATTCCATCATATCATTCGGTAGGATATCCCTGACTGTTAGGCTGGACGGTAATACGAAGCAAAGTTCTATCCTAGTTCGGACCCTTGCAGTTGAGGAAAAAGCCTACTCTTGGTACTGTATATTAGTGATAGGGGTGTGTACAAAGTACACGTGAATACCAGGCATTGTGCGTGTGTGTATACTATCGATGAACTAGCCCCCAAGCTTCTATAACATACTCGAGGCCTAGGGTTACAAATCATATATAACCAGCTTTTTCACCAGTGGGGATAGAGTCCTCCACGACTCTGGTAGCTTCGTGTTGTACGCCGAATCCTCCACATGGGTCTTCGTATAACGCGTCTCAGTCCAACCTATGTGGTGCAGGATGGAACCGACCCATGAATCCTCATGTTGACCCACCACAACTAGAAATGATGTGCCCACCACACCACACACGCAACCGGCCACTAAGAAAATAAGCATATACAATAGTACAATGTTATACATGAAAGTTAATTGCATCGTGCATCCAAAAATATTTGTTCTGCATTGTGAATGTTTATATATTCTCCTAAAATATTACTCACGGGAAATAGAAACGAAGGGCATATTTCTCCTTGTCTCCACCAGACACCCCCTCTTTCTACACCACTTTCACGTACGCACACAAACTATCTCTCGGCCCTCTAAAAGTATGCATGCCCACGACACATTCACGCGTGACGGTCACTATATTTCAAGCTAAAGCACTATACGGTCACTAGACTTCTGAATATGCTCATTACGGTCACCGTATACATTCTCATGGTGATCATACGGTATCTAGCTCACGATACATCTCCGTCTTTTCTTGATGACACTGACGGACTTTGCATTTGATGCGTGCTCTGTATTTTGTTGACGACACTGATGGTCATTGTATTTGAAACGAAAGAACGATATGGTTAGTGGACTTCAGAATAAGCTCATCACGGTCACCACATACATTTTGTCGTACTAACCAACATGTGGTTGGATGGTTAGGAGGACAGTGGTCTCTCGAGCCCACCAGGGTTAAAGTCCCGGTGCTCGCATTTATCCTGGGTTAATTTCAGTATTTTCCGGCGATGTGCGTTCAGTGGTAGGAGACGTTTCACTCGACTACGAGGCACCTATGGTGACTTCGTAAAATCTCAAGATCATATGCTGGCTCACTCTCTCTCAGGTGCTCATAGGGTTAGGGTCTGCGTGTGTGCGCTTATAGCGCGCTTATAGCGGTGAGTGCTTGCGCGTATATATGAGCCCTTCCATTTTGTACCGTGTTAAAAAATACATGTCATGATTATACGGTCACTGGCTGACCCGTACAACTTCCTATTTTGTTGATGACACAATCAATTGACCAGTCAAACATTCCACGTGGCGCAACTAGTGTTGCACCATCAGGGCGCGTAACCGTGGGGCCCACATGTCAGCCCGTATATGAAAGAAAGAAATGGTAGTTTGAGTTTGTACTGTGTTAATAAAATACATTTTAGGGTGATCATACGGTCACTGGCTCACTATATAGGTTCGTAATTTGTTGATGACACGATCAATTAACCAGTCAAACAGTCCACATTCAGTAGCGCACATTACCATAGGGCCCACCCGTCAGCGCGTATATGAAGGGCATAAATGGTAATAAATTAGTGGTCGGTGGGTATTCGAAGTCGTGAGACCTCTGGTTGGCAGTCGCCAGCGGTGGGGGGGGGGGGCGGTGACTGGGCGGTGGCGTGGGGATCGCCGAAGAACAGGCTCAGTGCGGGGGGCCTAGAGGGATGGCCAGTGCGGCGGAGGACCGGCAGTGTGGAGTGGTTTCGGGGCGGGCGGGGCGGCGTGGCCGGCCGCGGGCGGGGCGGTCCGGCATTTCGGCCGATGGTGGCTGGCGGCTTAGGGGGGTGGAGTTTGAAGATAAACTGCAGGCCCTTGATTTGGTACCCAATGGCTGGAAAATCTAATGACAAGAGATGAAAAAGTCAGTCGACTGACGTGTATTCTCACCCCGCACATACACATGCACGCACGCAACACACACACGCATGCAGGCGTGCAACACTGACACATACACATAACAAACACACATGCATGCAGGCGTGCAACACTGACACATACACACGCACTCACGAACACACGCACGTCTGCACACATGCATGCAACACTGAAACGTACCCTTGCATGCACGCAACACTCGCATGTCTGCATGCACACAACACACGACACAAGACACACGCTCAACCTATATGTGCATGCACCCTTTATTTAGGACATGGATTGCTACGGGTATTAATCAATCTTATCTGTGATAAGCAGATCATTGATGTTTGCAGCGGTCTTTATGAATCACAACGTATTGAACGGACTATCAACATAGTAGGCTTATATACATGAAATAGATGATGTCACACTCAATGAACAATCATCGGTTTATGCAATGCCTACTTTTGACCGCCCTGGCCCACCAAAAGTTCCTCTACTGTGCGGAACCCGCGTTGGGTCGCTGACATGCAGGCCATGTACCCAGAGAGCCCACACGTCAGTGGAAGAACGGCGCGGTGTCGTACGACAGAGTCGAGGGCGCCACTCGCTGCATGCCCGGCCTTCAAACGCCTTCATGAAACCCGCCCGTGTTGAAGTCGAGAAACCCACTCTGGACACACGTCCGTTCAAGACTAGGCCAACATTAAACGCAACGTCGGTCGAGCTCCTCCCGTCCGCCATCTATTTAATCTCCTATTTAAACGAGGCCAAACACAGGCCAAGAATCGCACACCTCCGCCGCTCCCCTATCTCCTCCTTCACCATTTTGTCCACTCTTACAATGGCTTGCGAAGAGTAGTTATCCCACATCCAGGCCGGCAGGGTGGCCCGCCGAGCCCGCCGGATACGAGCTATGCAGCTCGCTGATCCACCTCCATCCCCTCGCCCAACGGAGCCAGTTGCTGACCCAAGCCGGCGCGTGATACGTCTCCAACGTATCTATAATTTATGAAGCATTCATGCTATTATATTATCTGTTTTGAATGATTACGGGCTTTATTATACACTTTTATATTACTTTTGGGACTAACCTACTAACCGGAGGCCCAGCCCATATTGCTGTTTTAGTATTTCGAAGAAACGGAATATCAAACGGATTCCAAACGGAATGAAACCTTCGGGAGCGTGATTTTTGGGAAGAATATGATCCGGGAGACTTGGAGTTCACGTCAGAAGGGCCTTGAGGAGGCTAGGAGATAGCTGGGCGCGCCCCTGTCTCCTGGGCCCCTCGAGCACCCCCCCGACCGACTTCCTTCACCTATATAATCCCATATACCCTAAAAACATCGATAACGAAGATAGATCGGGAGTTCCTCCGCCGCAAGCCTCTGTAACCACCAAAAACCTCTTGGGAGCCCGTTCCGGCACCCTGCCGAAGGGGGGATCCCTCACCGGTGGCCATCTTCATCATCCCGGCGCTATCCATGACGAGGAGGGAGTAGTTCACCCTCGGGGCTGAGGGTCTGTACCAGTAGCTATGTGTTTGATCTCTCTCTCTCTCTCTCTCTCTCTCTCTCTCGTGTTCTCTCTATGGCACGATCTTGATGTATCGTGAGCTTTGCTATTATAGTTGGATCTTATGATGTTTCTCCCCCTCTACTCTCTTGTGATGAATTGAGTTTTCCCTTTAAAGTTATCTTATCGGATTGAGTCTTTAAGGATTTGAGAACACTTGATGTATGTCTTGCCGTGTTTATCTACGGTGACAATGGGATATCACGTGCTCCACTTGATGTATGTTTTGGTGATCAACTTGCGGGTTCCGCCCATGAACCTATGCATAGGGGTTGGCACACATTTTCGTCTTGACTCTCCGGTAGAAACTTTGGGGCACTCTTTGAAGTACTTTGTGTTGGTTGAATAGATGAATCTAAGATTGTGTGATGCATATCGTATAATCATGCCCACGGATACTTGAGGTGACAATGGAGTATCTAGGTGACATTAGGGTTTTGGTTGATTTGTGTCTTAAGGTGTTATTCTAGTATGAACTCCATGGTAGATTGAACAGAAAGAATAGCTTCGTGTTATTTTACTACAGACTCTTGAATAGATAGAACATAAAGGATAACTTTGAGGTGGTTTCGTACCCTACCATAATCAAATTAACATGTACAGTATAGCAAACTAAAACATGTTAAGATTTAAAATTAGACTGCTTCACACTATAGTGAACACAATTCATCAAAAGTTTTTTATTTTGTTGTGACAAAGGAACATACACCACCTGAAAAAATATTTCACTGATTATTCGACATTAAAGAGGTCTACAAATCAATACAAATCCATAGCACACATTTACTAGTATGAGCTTGCCTACAAAATCTACGACTACTAGTATGTGAATAAGACAATACATCGATTGACGCCAACTCAATATGTATGTGGATGAATGCACCCTAAACAACATAATGTACATGGTTCACGTGTCACATCCATGGTGTCATGAAAACAAGAAAAATGGAACTAAAATCTCAAATGCTAACTACACTGAGATGGTATTTTCAGAATATGTATCTGCATCCATCAACACATTCATTAGTTGGGTAATATAACTACCTCAAATAACACACCATTAAACCTAAAGGGAAGAGGTTCACCCCAAATTCAGCAGGGGAAAATTGCAAAGCACAGTATTTAGTCAGCAAATTCTGAAGGAGAGAGATGATTTCTGCTGGAGGAATACCGTTCGCTGAGGTTGATGTTGGGAAAGAACGAGGGAGTTTCCGATGCAGCAACTGCAGGCAGCGACTGGCTCGTCTATGCGGCAATGGCGGGCGGCGACTTCCTCGTGGGCATGGCAATGGCGAGTGGAGGCTGCCTCGTCGGCACGGCAGTGGCGGAGGCTGCTTCGTCGGCGTAGCAAGGGCGCACGGCGGCGAGGCGAGAGGCCGACGGGGCCGTGAAGATGGCGCCGAGACGGACCACCCCGCAGGATCTAACCACCCTCGACTGGGCAGTCGGCTGTGGCGGCGGCGCCAACCGATGGGATCTGGGGGATGTGAGAATCGGGGAAAAGAAATACCTAAGTCTCAACTGTTTTTTGTTACGGGAAGGAACATAATCCAAAATGCCATGTCATGTGGGGCATACAATGGCACCCACGTATATTCACACTTTTATTTTTTTGAGCAAAACGTATGGTCCGACTGACATGTGGGCCCAAGAAGGGGCAGAGATGCCACATCAGTCGGAGCACAATCGGTGATGGTCTGGATGGACCATATTTAAAAAAGTGATAGGCCTGACTTAGCCCGCTTGGTCGATTCATGACAGTTTTCGTGACGACGGCGCAACGTCCGTCATGAAGGTCCTACTGTTTTTACTAATCAGTGACGATATTCATGATGGGGCAGGGTAAACCATCATATTTTGTGACGGATTACAGGAACGTCAGCAGTAATCAGTCATGGATTAACAAGTTTCTTGTAGTGTTTGCTTCTAACACACACATGCATGTATACCGATCGATCTCCCAACATATACCTAGGTCGACTTTAAATATCCCCCCCCCCCATCGATCAACATACCTCACAAGTTATGTCTCTCATTTCTCTGTCAAAGGACGATTGATCTTCCTATGTAGTTACGTCTACTTACCACAGCCGTATCGTCCCCCCTCATCATTCGTGCATGCCTCCTGACCCGTCTCTCGCACACACGTGCAGTGACATGCAGCCATCCCCTCTCTTATTGATATTGCAGGTGTGCCCTCCGTTTGTCTAGCAAGCCTATCCCACCATTTGTTAGAAGCAACTCCACTACCACCCCCACCAACACTCTAGCTCTGTCTCTCTCCCAACCTTATTCCTCTCCTACACATACGCATGGATGCCGATAGATCTCCCTTAATACATGAGGTAGATCGATATCCCTTAATACATGAGGTAGACCTCTCTCCTCCTCCACACATATACCAGCCATTGTACCTCTATAATTAATTAGGCCTCCCCCCGCCACACACTGATAGTCGAGCGCTGTAGGCAGGTATCCATGCCATAGATACAAACTGCACCTGTCCCCTCTCACATTCCAGTAGGCTAGCCACTCTCTATCTTTTACGTGGGCACACACAAATTTGATGTCATTCTTTATTGATCGCGCATGCACACACACACACATCATCCCTCTCTTCGAATCTAGGGACACCTCGAGCCGATGATACCTCCACTCTCTTCTCGTGGATCGCCCCATCTATATATATGATATATCCAGGACTCTATTTCACACACATTGCATATGTTACATTTTTTAATTGAACCCCCCCCCCCCCCAAAAAAACTCTCACGAACCCACACAATATATCTCTCTATGTTTGTATCTCTCTCACACAACCCCACATATGTGGTGTGCATATACAAGAAGAGAATAGGTGCACCGTGCATGTACTCACGCTTTGTGCCCAGACTCACGCGCGCTTGTACACGGTGGAGCTCATTTCTGTACAAAATGGCAGCCCACGTGCTAATTTGAACGCGTGTAGCGGTTGTTTACCTACAGAGGTCGTGTACCATGCGTGCACGAAACAAAGTTCGACTTGATGTGTTGGCGCATTATTTTTAAATAAATTTATATCGCTCAATGGCACGCACACAGAATATAAAACAATTTTTATGGAGAAAAAGGTAGTCCGCTCCACTATATACAATGGAGCCTGCCTGCCTCTCTCTTCAGAGTATCTCACACAAGGCTGTGGTGGCCTCTCTCTCTCACCGTTGGTCACTGATCCGGCCGCATCCCGTCCGCCGGCGGAAAGGGAGGATGTGCATCATTTCTTCGTTCGACGGTGCCGAGGCAGCACGTCCCAATCTGTGGTACACGCTGTTCTCTCTAACCAAGCTCCGATGCGGTAGGGCCTATGCTAGCTGCTCACTGCCGCAGTATGGGCAGATTCCGCCTGCCGCCGCTCACCTAGTTACATCCCGACAATCTCCAGGTACCCCCTCCGTCGTTGCTCCACTGCCCGTCTTCCCACGTCGCTGCATGTGGATCTTCCATAGTTCTTTTCCCAAAACGTAGCTCGTCCGGCGTACTTTCCATATTGCAATCTCGTCCTCACACCGTTTTAGACAAACACAACGGTGTTGTTATCTTCCCTTAGGACAATGAATATGCTTCTTTTTTATCGTCGCATGTGTCATCAACGGTTATTGGCCAGTAATTGTTTCCTTTTTACCTCTTTTTTTTGCAAACAGAGCTATCCATTTCACCTCGTTGCTATTGCGACCTTTTGGTGAACTGCACAAATCACTTTTTTCTTAAGAGTGTTTTGTGCAGTTGTACTAAAATGTCACACGGGCAACGTCTCTACATTTTAGTGCGACTGCACAAAGGGAGATTGGTTTTGCTCTATCCTCCTCATCCAACTCCGAGCCTAATCTTCTCCAACTAGTTAGTCTTAAGAGAGACTGCAAAGGTCACCGACGCTCAGCTCTATTTTAGTGGAACTGCACAAAATGATCAGAATGTTGCATGCTCCAGATAGCTACTTTTTTCCCAACGTGCCTTGTTGATTTAGACAGAGCTGGGGGGGGGGGGGACGTTGCTGCCAATGAAAGCATGGATCAATTTTAATTTAACACCTTCTCACAACTTTGTCTTCAGTTGTGATGTAAATATTAGCTCTCATCTGCTAATAATTGAGATGCATTAGCAAGGAACTTAGTTTTTTATTGTTTTTCCGAAAGAGGATTGATGGCAAGACACACGAAACAAAATCTGAAAGCTCACACCATTGTACAATTTCATGTCGCTGGAAATTATTTGTATAGTACGTCAATTATGTAAACAAATGCTAGAAACTTGATAGCATTGCCAGAAGCCTCTTCAGCATCCGGGTCCTTGTGCCATGCACAAAATTATACTCCTTCGTTCCTAAATATTTGTCTTTTACAAATTTCAAATGGGCATATTTTAGAGTGTAGATTCACTCATTTTGCTTCTTATGTGTACTCCCTCCGTTCCTAAATACTCTATTTGTCTTTCTAGAGATTTCAACAAGTGACTACATACGGAGCAAAATGAATGAATCTACACTCTAAAATATGTCTATATACATCCATATGTAGTAGTCCATTTGAATCTCTAAAAAGACAAATATTTGAGTAGTCACTCGTTGAAATCTCTAGAAAGAGAAATACTCCGGAGTATATTTAAGAACCGAGGGGGTAGTGCACAACCGCATGGGAGACTCAGCCCGGTCGTTGCGCCGCATTAATAGTGAGTAATGAGCAGTCAAATCATAAGCCCTACCTTTCCCACTGTAAGTTGCTCGGAAGAAGCAACCGTCAATACGCTCCTCTTTGAATCCACTCATACTACTCCATCCGTCACTGTTTATAGAGGGCACTTCAGAAAAAGAAAAAAATCTCTAGGTCCAAGGTGACTAGCAATCGGCCTTAAAAATAGCATTGGTAGTTATAGCACGGCGTCTATTACTAGAGGAAATAATGCGTACACACATGCATGCTGTGCTTCCACCTCGGGTACACACATGCATGCACTTACTCCACTCCGTAGTACATCGAGAGAAAATTGTGGACTTGATTGCGGTTACCATGCCCTAATTAATTGAGCATTAAACCGAACGCATCTAAAGTCTCTCTGGTGGTGAAAATGCATTGAGAGAAATGCATCAGAAGCACGCCCTGTAAACTGTGATGGAGGGAGGAGTAGTACTATGAAGGTGCAAAACCAAGTACACGTATGGCCAGTCGGTCAACGCACCGCCTCTTGGCATATCACTGACATGTGGGACCGGAGTGTGAGCGAACCGATCTCAATTGGCGGGAAAATGGCCAACCCGTCGTTCCTTGAGAGAGACAAGGAGCGAGAACACACAGACGGGCTTGCACGGAGGCCAAGATATATTCGAGCATGGTTGATCGATATCATCATTACATGTTGGGCTGTCGTTTTCCGCCCTTCTCCCGAATAAATGTTTACTTTATTAGAGATTAAAAAATAAGAGTACATACGCTCCACCATGCGGTTCTAGTAGTAGTACTACTCGTACTACTAAACCTTGCGCTTGGCTCTTCGCCTCGTCGTGAAGTCGAACAATGATGGTACTCCGCATGTTGGGTACTACAGTGTATGCCTCTGGAAATCTAACACCGAATGAACTGATGCATGTCCACCGCCTGGGCGAGGGTAGGTTGGATTAGTCAAAAGGTCTTCACTTTGTCCTGCAAGCTTCTCCTTGTTCTGCGAGTTGACGGGACACACCAAAAAGTAGTGCTAGTCCATACTCCCTCCTATACGATTAATATGGCTTAATCTTTTTTGTGGGTAAATGACGGAGCTTTATTCATATATAAGCATTCTTAGGACGATCAGCCAAGACACTGGTCACTAGGAAGCGAGGTACCCCGCAAAAAAGAAGTAGGAAGCGAGGTGTTTCATCAAGATAGCTCTTGGCCACATTCAAAGTGCAGCAAGCACGGTTCACACAAAGATGCGCCGCAAGGTTTGCTGACCTGTTTACATGCTGAATAACAAAAAAGAGAGGAAATATTACCAAGCACTCCTATTTGTAACAGGATATGAGTCAGAATTAAGCGAGAATTGTGGCGAGTGTTCCATGCAATCAACTACCATTTTCACATGCGAGAACCCTCAAAGCGAACGAAATGTGTTGAAGATTGCTTTATCATATTTTAAAAATATAATAAGAGTGCAGACGCTCCTCCATCCCGTTCCTAGTACTAGTATAGTACATACCTCTATAGACTATAGTAGTAGTACTAGTACTAGTCAACTTTGCGCTTGGTTGTTCGCCTTTTCGGGAAGTCGAACAATAATAGTACTAGTATAGTGTATGCTTATGGCAATCTGACACCGAACTAACTGTTGCACGTCCACAGCCTAAGCGAGGGAGAGCTTGCATTAGTCAAAAGTTTCTCCTTGTCCTGCGAGCCACCGCGCGCAAGCTTCTCCCGTCCTGGAAGCTTCTCGTTGTTCGGCAAGTTGACAGGACACAACAAAGTAATGCTAGTCCATATTGCCTCCTCTCCGGTTAATATGGATTAATTTCAAACGAGATAAATACACTGTCTGTCACTGTATATTTGTAAAAATACGGTCAATTGACTTCATAATACGCTCATTTTGCTCAATATATACATTTTCCGGTCTTTATATGGTCACTAGCTCACCCTGGCTGAGTATGTGTGCATGCACGTGTAGGTTGAGCACTTGAGCGTGACCGTGTGTGTTCTGTCATGTGCTCGGACATGCATGCATTAGGGCATCGCGCAGGTTTTTGCATCCATGTGTACGTGTGACTGTTGCATACAAGTAGGGGGAGTACGTGTAGGGGCCACTAAGGAGCAGTCAAATCACACAGTAAGTTAGTCGGAAGAAGCAACCATCATTTCACACTTCAATGACACGTACACAATATAAAATGGTTGATATGGGGAGAAAAAAAAACCACTATATATACACTAGCAGGAGGCTAAGCTACAGACCTGCTTGCTATGGTGGCTCTCATCACAAGCATAGATCGACGGTGGCCACACCGCTGGTCACATATCTGACCTGATCCCGCAGCTGGGGGAAGGGAACAATGTTCTGCGTAGACGCGGTCGACATTGGCAAGGGTGAAAACTCACAGTCGGTGCGTCCCAACCGGGGGTCACCACGGTATGGCCGATGCCGCCTCCCAACCACCCTTCTAGCTACAGCCCGACGTCCTAGGTAGTTCATCTTCCTTTTGGAGCCGGCTTGCTCCACTGCTGCAGCTCCCCACGTAGCTCCATCTCCATGTCGATCTTTCTCTACTTCTACCGGCTTCTACTTGTGATGAGTTTATGTCTCATGAACTAGTGCCAGTACTATTATTCTAATCACACTTCTTCAATATCTTTGCCATCAGGGATGCTCAGCTCGATTTTAGTGGAACTGCACAAAAGCATCGTATGATCCCAGGGTGCCAGCCGTCTTTCCTTCGACAGGTTCTACCTGGCCAGGAAATTAAATCATGTTTAGGGTTTAGGGTTTAAGTCGTAGTGACCCCATCAGTAGTTTTTCTTTCGTAGATGCTCTCACAACTTTTGTCTTTAGTTGTGAAGTAAATACTGGCTACGATCTATGAATCATTGAGATGCATCAGCATGCGTGTTAGTTTTCCTTTGTATTTGATGGAATGTTGTAACGGGGCAACCTTGGAGTAGGAATGAAAATGGAGTGTAAAGTTTCCGTTTTTCCGGAGAAAAATGGGAAACGGAGAGAAACCAACATTTCTTTTCGTTGGATCGCGCCATCAAGCAAAACCAACATTTAAATCACGTCTGTCGCGTTCGTGTCTCACCCTCCTCCATGGCTTGACCCCACACGGTCGCTCGGCATGCCACTCACCGCAAACCGAGTATACAATAATTGTCCCGCCTGCTTGTCGATGGACCGCGCCATGGAGTACTAGCACTACACAAAGAGATTGACGAGTTGGGGGAGGACATCTAGCGGTAGCATGGACCCCCAAGAACTTTTTACATGCATGTTGTGGCCGGCTATTGCGACCTTTGAACGCGGAGCAGTCGCGTGCACCAGGAAGAGTCGTGGGCGACGCTCTCTCAGCCGGCGCGCCGCTTCAATGCCTGCACTAGTGAGAGGTCGCGTCCGCTTTGGCCGGGCATGAATGCGGCAATGACCGTTTCGGGCGGGAAGCATGTGCGGGTGATGAAGAGGGTTCGGGTTGGTCAGGAGCGGCTGTGGCAGCGGTCCGGATGCCTGCAAACAAGAGATGTTGTACGTTAATATTGCTGCGTATATAATTAACAACGTAAATAATGTGTTAGTTGGACAAATATGATTGAAGATGGAGATGGAAATGGAATTTTACATAAACATGGTTATGCATGCCTATGTCTATGTATGTGTGCGCGACGACTCTTGCGACCTGGAAGCGGGGGCGTGTTTTTGATCGAGTTTACTTTCTTGGTATGTTAAAAAATTGTCCATCAGTTTTCGTTTCTTTTTTTGGGAACGCACGTATGCTATTTAAAACCACTGCTATGGAGAGATTTTTTTACTCCATTATAGTCTCTTATTTGATAGAGTTTATCGCATCTCGCTCTCTCACCCTCTCCATATCAAAACAAGATGACAGTGTCCACTCGATCTTTCTCCTCATCGGTGGTCACAGATCCGGCCGAATCCTGTCCGCTGCGGGAGGTGAGGAGGTGCAGCGTTGACATTGTTGCCGTCGGTGATGGAGGAAGCCGATGCGCACCGTCCTCTCGGAGCCGGCGCTGACACGGACGAAGGTCCACCGCGCCCTTGTTCGCTGCCGTCGTGTGGGCAGATCCCGCCCGCCCGCCTAAGCGACATCTCGCCCACCTGAGGTATAACTTCTTGTACCGGTCCAGCTTCCCAGGTCGCTGCATGCGGGTTTTCTTCTATGCGACTACTCCCCAGCTCCCCATGTATAGTAGCTAGGGTTCGTCGGTTGGTCCAACATCACCTACTATTATAGAGGAAATGCCACTCGAAAAGTTGTCCTGATTTATGCCTCGGTGGAGGTATACATGTTGTTTCGACAAAAAGTACATGGTGGTTGTGCGGTCATTGTCCATATGCTCCTATTGCTGCTGTTAATCTAATACTATCACTGGTTAAATGAGGAAATGCTTTTTTTCTCGGGTATCCTGGTTTAGTTCCCATCAAGATAACTAGCGGGGCCACCCGCGCATTTGCGCGGCTAGATTGTATTATTATTTCATTTGATATTTAAATGTCAAATTGTATTTTGTTGGAAATAAATATTTTAAAGCATGTTTCAACATGTGTCATGGAATTTAGATTCATTCATAAATATATTTTAAAATGTATTTTTTTAAAATTATAAGGTCTCAATGGGTTATTGCCTATGGAAAATATAAGCCTCTTTTTTTGTATGACTAATGATCCATTTGGTTGAAATAGTTAAATGCACATCGGTCCTTAAATATAAACTTTGCATCAATTATTGTGGAGGCCGCCTATAATTTAATATGGATTGCTTAAAAAATAAAATCTATACTCTTATAGTTCGTATACTTGTTTTCTCTTTTTCCACTTGACTCGACATCTGTCGTATTGAAGCTTGAAAACATGATAATATTCACTAACTCACTTGCCCATCTAAGAAAATATAGATACCGGTTTCTGTTAATATGAATATACGTAAAACATCACCTCTCACTGACTCACTCGGTGTCTCTATAGCTTATCCTTGTCGCATTCAGGTTATTTTGAATCGACTTAAAAATGTGTCCATGGTTGTAGGTCCTTTTGCATGGATAACACTATTCGTTGCTGCCATAACATTATTTCCCGATGCTTACTACAAAAACGCATTGGTTCCTTGTAGTTGGTTAATCTACATGCTACAAATCCGTAATGTAGAAAGTGAATATTTTTTTACTTGTCCATTTTCTATGTATGTCCATGTCCTGATTTCCTAGTCTTTTTTCGAAATTGTATTCCGCAGACGTTTCCTTGGCAGCACATTTGTGCGACGTGATTTCAACCCCAAATCACTCCATGTCTTCATCATGTGTGTCCGTTTTCTTTCCTGTTTTTTGGGAATTGTATTGTATTCCGTGAAAGTTCCCTTGCCCGGAGGTTTACGCAACATGATTTCCGCCCCATATCGCTCTGTGATTCTCTAACATGCGCTTCCTGTGATCCCTTAGCGTTGTTTGGACGTCATGATGTATTAGTTTATTTTTCGAATTTGTCCTTTTACACGCTAATGTCAGTTTCAAATATTTTCTTTCGAAATTTTCTCTAGCGACTCTGAGACGTTTGTTTTTGTTGCGTAACGTTACAATATTAAAAAATATTATTTGAATCAGTTAAGGTCATCTCGAGTTGAGCATGCATATGCTTCTTGGTAGGTTCATGCAACTGTATTAGTTAGCTGTAGTTCTTGCCCGTGACTGTATTAGTTGTATTTCTTTTTCTGGGCGATGTATTAGTTCTAAATTATTGCCGGACACCAATTTCATATCACTATACGTAGACATAGTATCTCCCTTCTGAGTAGCATAATGGTTTGTACTTTTCCATTAGCAACAAATCCGTTCTAATAAATCTGTGTATGCTATCGTGTTTAAAAAATTATGTGTATACACGTGTTGTACGTTTCCAATGAAACATGTGTATACACTTCAATATCATTGTACTCCCTACGTTCCTATATATTAGTCTTTTTAGATACTCCAATAAGGGACTACATACAGAGCAAAATGATTGAATCAACATTCTAAAATATATCTATATACATTCATATGTAGTTTTTTTAATCTCTAAAAAGACTTATATAGCCTTTTTTATTTGGATCAACAGAACATGTATTTTAAGCCTATATGAATTAATTTGATGGCTTATTTGTGTCTTGTTTTAGTAATATATTCGCAATAATATAATATATTTAATCTAAAATATGATAACATGCAATGTTAACTCTTTATTTGATTTAAAACATTGTTATCAATTAAGCTATTTGTGGAATTTTATTCCTTTTAAAGTTTTTCTTCTTTAATTTTATTAATGCAAAATTATATTTTCTTCCAATCAATTCAACTTTCTAATTTTTCATTTCACATAATTGTACGCCAAGTTTCATGTATGAGTGATAAATATATATTTACTAATTCTTGTCAGTGTTCGTTATGAAATATACCTGTATTAATTTATTTAAAACTTTATTTAAATCCTTTTACATAAATTTTGCTAATAATTAAGTTATGTGTGCCAGAGTTATTTAATCTCAGTGTACAACCACCATACAACGTCCGACCACGTGAAATGGAATAGAAGCAAATTAGCAGTACATTTTATTTACCTGATGACATCATCATGAGGTTGTCGCATGCAATGCTAATCCAACTCTTATTCTAAGTGGTCCAGTCACCACATGCATGTTTCTTTTTAACACGTACGTGATCTGGTTCCTACTTTGTTCGTGTTGGACTCAGCTTTTATGTGATCTGATCTTTACTTATCTGTGTTGGACTCAACTTGTAGCACGTGTTAACGACACATGTTGATATTTGCTTTTTTTTGCTGGTTCCGATTGCCTATTGATAGGACGTAGATTACATGTTTTTCATGTGAAATACACGGTCTTTTGTTTTCTTGTGCCAGTTATGTGTCAGATTCTAAGAATTGTACATGATATTTTTCTACGTAACTTTTAGAACTTTACCTAAAAAAACACTTTTGGAACTTTTAATCACAACCATTATATACTTTCAATCCGAGCCGTTCAAATATCATAACTTTAGACTACTTAATCTGCACCGTTACTTTACTATCGTTTTAAGTATATAATAAATCATGATGTTTCTGTTTGTTGGTGTACTTTTCATTAATTCTTATTGACAATTGAGATGTCGTTGATAATCTTGTAAAACAAAGTAACAACACTATATCCCTTTTTTATATTTTTGAAAACAGCAATGCGTATGTCCATACCCGGGCATGTCTTCCTTAATATTAGTGGAACTGCACAAAATTGGATGGCCATTGTTGTTCCGCCTCACTATCCTCTGCCACGTGGTTCTTCATTCCCCGAGCTTGATTACTGAGAAGAAACAGACCACGGTGAGGATTTGTCAAACTTCATAGGTGCCTCACCCAATCTTGATGCCAACTGGATGATGCATCACCACAATGACCTAACGATGCTCATGGTTGCGTCAGCTGGTGAAGCTGATCGATTTTCAATGAAAAACAAGTTGTCTTCCATCAGTGATCTTTGCTTGTTACCCACAAAGATGATATCCTTCGTCAGTTCACCTTGGCTGCGTTGGAGACGCAGTCGTCTTTCACGTTGGTGCAATTTTATCACACAATTGGCTATGAACCAAATGTTTCCTCGAAGAAGGATCGACGTTGGTACTAAGAGCATAAGTTTTGTATTGGTTTCTAATCCTTCTCACAACTTTGTCTCCAGCTCCCTTGTAATTTTATTTGTCCAGCTATTAACTTTGATTGAAAAAATGGTGTGGACTAAAAACCTGGATGAACGTAGTAGCCCTCCATTTTTATTTACTCCGCATATTAGATTTGGCTGAAGTCAAACTTTGTAAAGTTTGACCAAGTTTAGACCGAACACAACAAACCATAATTATTAGAAACGGCAAACTGTACATACTCTCAAACCTTTGTGATATTTGAAATTAAAATTCTTTATTCACTAGTAGAAAACGGAGCTTTAGCGCCGGTTTGTAAGGGCCTTTAGTGCCGGTTCCATAACCGGCACTAAAGTGTGGTCATTAAAGCCCCCCCCCTTTAGTACCGGTTCGGCATGAACCGGCGCTAAAGTGCCACCACGTGGCGTGAGCTCGCGCCCTGGTATGGGGGACCTTTAGTACGGGTTGGTGTTACCAACCGGTACTAAAGGTTTTTTTTTTGAATTTTTTTTAAAAATTTTGGAAATATTTTTTCGTTTTTAATTTTTCTGAATTATTTGATGATTTATTCTCTAATCACCTCTCTTAACTGCTCAAGTGTGGACCACTCATTGCAAATCATCTAAGTTCCCGACCGGTCACCCATCCCTCTCAATACTCTAGCCCGAGCACGCTTAACTTTCGGGTTCTATTCTCCTTCGTTTTCGAGTCTGCACTTGTTGTTTTCCTGACAATAGTAGGATGTCAATCCTATTAACCCTCAGGAGTTTAGCTTGAGCATGAAGTCACACATTTCACCGTTTGAGTTTGAAACTATTATTCTAAAAAACAGTAATTATTTAGTAACGCTAATATTTCTTGAATAAGTTTGACCATAGTTTGACCACAGTTTGACCATAGTTTGACCAGATTTGACAAAAATTCAAAAAATTGAAATAATTATTTAGTAACACTAATATTCTTGAATAATTATGTAGTAACATTAATACTTCTTGAATAAGTAGTTTGACCAGATTTAACCATTTTTTTTTAAAAATACTGAAATTTGACCATATCTTTTTTTCCTTTTGGAATTTGAGGATTCTAAAAAATTCCAAACAGTACCGGTTCATTTCTTTTTTTGGGAACGCGCATATGCTATTTAAAACCACTGCTATGGAGAGATTTTTTTACTCCATTATAGTCTCTTGTTTGATAGAGTTTATCGCATCTCGCTCTCTCACCCTCTCCATATCAAAACAAGATGACAGTGTCCACTCGATCTTTCTCCTCATCGGTGGTCACAGATCCGCCCGAATCCTGTCCGCTGCGGGAGGTGAGGAGGTGCAGCGTTGACATTGTTGCCGTCGGCGATGGAGGAAGCCGATGCGCACCGTCCTCTCGGAGCCGGCGCTGGCACGGACGAAGGTCCTCCGCGCCCTTGTTCGCTGCCGTCATGTGGGCTGATCCCGCCCGCCCGCCTAAGCGACATCTCGCCCACCTGAGGTATAACTTCTTGTACTGGTCCAGCTTCCCAGGTCGCTGCATGCGGGTTTTCTTCTATGCGACTACTCCCCAGCTCCCCATGTATAGTAGCTAGGGTTCGTTGGTTGGTCCAACATCACCTCCTATTATAGAGGAAATGCCACTCGAAAAGTTGTCCTGATTTATGCCTCGGTGGGGTATACATGTTGTTTCGACAAAAAGTACATGGTGGTTGTGCGGTCATTGTCCATATGCTCCTATTGCTGCTGTTAATCTAATACTATCACTGGTTAAATGAAGAAATGCTTTTTTTCTCGGGAATCCTGGTTTAGTTCCCATCAAGATAACTAGCGGGGCCACCCGCGCATTTGCGCGGCTAGATTGTATTATTATTTCATTTGATATTTAAATGTCAAATTGTATTTTGTTGGAAATAAATATTTTAAAGCATGTTTCAACATGTGTCATGGAATTTAGATTCATTCATAAATATATTTTAAAATTTATTTTTTTAAAATTATAAGGTCTCAATGGGTTATTGCCTATGGAAAATATAAGCCTCTTTTTCTGTATGACTAATGATCCATTTGGTTGAAATAGTTAAATGCACATCGGTCCTTAAATATAAACTTTGCATCAATTATTGTGGAGACCGCCTATAATTTAATATGGATTGCTTAAAAAATAAAATCTATACTCTTATAGTTCGTATACTTGTTTTCTCTTCTTCCACTTGACTCGACATCTGTCATATTGAAGCTTGAAAACAAGATAATATTCACTAACTCACTTGCCCATCTAAGAAAATATAGATACCGGTTTCTGTTAATATGAATATACGTAAAACCTCACCTCTCACTGACTCACTCGGTTTCTCTATAGCTTATCCTTGTCGCATTCAGGTTATTTTGAATCGACTTAAAAATGTGTCCATGGTTGTAGGTCCTTTTGCATGGATAACACTATTCGTTGCTGCCATAACATTATTTCCCGATGCTTACTACAAAAACGCATTGGTTCCTTGTAGTTGGTTAATCTACATGCTACAAATCCTTAATGTAGAAAGTGAATATTTTTTTTACTAGTCCATTTTCTATGTATGTCCATGTCCTGATTTCCTTGTCTTTTTTCGAAATTGTACATTCCGCAGACGTTCCCTTGGCAGCACATTTGTGCGACGTGATTTCAACCCCAAATCACTCCATGTCTTCATCATGTGTGTCTGTTTTCTTTCCGGTTTTTTCGGAATTGTATTGTATTCCGTGAAAGTTCCCTTGCCCGGAGGTTTACGCAACATGATTTCTGCCCCATATCGCTCTGTGATTCTCTAACATGCGCTTCCTGTGATCCCTTAGCGTTGTTTGGACGTCATGATGTATTAGTTTATTTTTCGAATTTGTCCTTTTACACGCTAATGTCAGTTTCAAATATTTTCTTTCCAAATTTTCTCTAGCGACTCTGAGACGTTTGTTTTTGTTGCGTAACGTTACAATATTAAAAAAAATATTATTTGAATCAGTTAAGGTCATCTCGAGTTGAGCATGCATATGCTTCTTGGTAGGTCCATGCAACTGTATTAGTTAGCTGTAGTTCTTGCCCGTGACTGTATTAGTTGTAATTCTTTTTCTGGGCGATGTATTAGTTCTAAATTATTGCCGGACACCAATTTCATATCACTATACGTAGACATAGTATCTCCCTTCTGAGTAGCATAATGGTTTGTACTTTTCCATTAGCAACAAATCCGTTCTAATAAATCTGCGTATGCTATTGTGTTTAAAAAATTATGTGTATACACGTGTTGTACGCTTCCAATGAAACAAGTGTATACACTTCAATATCATTGTACTCCCTACGTTCCTATATATTAGTCTTTTTAGATATTCCAATAAGGGACTACATACAGAGCAAAATGATTGAATCAACATTCTAAAATATATCTATATACATTCATATGTAGTTTTTTTAATCTCTAAAAAGACTTATATAGCCTTTTTTATTTGGGTCAACAGAACATGTATTTTAAGCCTATATGAATTAATTTGATGGCTTATTTGTGTCTTGTTTTAGTAATATATCCGCAATAATATAATATATTTAATCTAAAATATGATAACATGCAATGTTAACTCTTTATTTGATTTAAAACATTGTTATAAATTAAGCTATTTGTGGAATTTTATTCCTTTTAAAGTTTTTCTTCTTTAATTTTATTAATGCAAAATTATATTTTCTTCCAATCAATTCAACTTTCTAATTTTTCATTTCACATAATTGTACACCAAGTTTCATGTATGAGTGATAAATATATATTTACTAATTCTTGTCAGTGCTCGTTATGAAATATACCTGTATTAATTTATTTAAAACTTTATTTAAATCCTTTTACATAAATTTTGCTAATAATTAAGTTATGCGTGCCAGAGTTATTTAATCTCAGTGTACAACCACCATACAACGTCCGACCACGTTAAATGGAATAGAAGCAAATTAGCAGTACATTTTATTTACCTGATGACATCATCATGAGGTTGTCGCATGCAATGCTAATCCAACTCTTATTCTAAGTGGTCCAGTCACCACATGCATGTTTCTTTTTAACACGTACGTGATCTGGTTCCTATTTTGTCCGTGTTGGACTCAGCTTTTATGTGATCTGATCTTTACTTATCCGTGTTGGACTCAACTTGTAGCACGTGTTAACGACACATGTTGATATTTGCTTTTTTTTGCTGGTTCCGATTGCCTATTGATAGGACGTAGATTACATGTTTTTCATGTGAAATACACGGTCTTTTGTTTTCTTGTGCCAGTTATGTGTCAGATTCTAAGAATTGTACATGATATTTTTCTACGTAACTTTTAGAACTTTACCTAAAAAAACACTTTTGGAACTTTTAATCACAACCATTATATACTTTCAATCCGAGCCGTTCAAATATCATAACTTTAGACTACTTAATCTGCGCCGTTACTTTACTATCGTTTTAAGTATATAATAAATCATGATGTTTCTGTTTGTTGGTGTACTTTTCATTAATTCTTATTGACAATTGAGATGTCGTTGTTAATCTTGTAAAACAAAGTAACAACACTATATCCCTTTTTATATTTTTGAAAACAGCAATGCGTATGTCCATACCCGGGCATGTCTTCCTCAATATTAGTGGAACTGCACAAAATTGGATGGCCATTGTTGTTCCGCCTCACTATCCTCTGCCACGTGGTTCTTCCTTCCCCGAGCTTGATTACTGAGAAGAAACAGACCACGGTGAGGATTTGTCAAACTTCATAGGTGCCTCACCCAATCTTGATGCCAAATGGATGATGCATGACCACGATGACCTAACGATGCTCATGGTTGCGCCTCATGGTTGCGTCGGCTGGTGAAGCTGATCGATTTTCAATGAAAAACAAGTTGTCTTCCATCAGTGATCTTTGCTTGTTACCCACAAAGATGATATCCTTCGTCAGTTCACCTTGGTTGCGTTGGAGACGCAGTCGTCTTTCACGTTGGTGCAATTTTATCACACAATTCGCTATGAACCAACTGTTTCCTCGAAGAAGGATCGACGTTGGTACTAAGAACATAAGTTTTAGTATTGATTTCTAATCCTTCTCATAACTTTGTCTCCAGCTCCCTTGTAATTTTATTTGTCCAGCTATTAACTTTGATTGAAAAAATGGTGTGGACTAAAAACCCGAATGAACGTAGTAGCCCTCTATTTTTATTTACTCCGCATATTAGATTTGACTAAAGTCAAACTTTGTAAAGTTTGACCAAGTTTAGGCCAAACACAACAAACCATAATTATTAGAAAGGGCAAACTGTACATACTCTCAAACCTTTCTGATATTTGAAATTAAAATTCTTTATTCACTAGTAGAAAACGGAGCTTTAGCGCCGGTTTGTAAGGGCCTTTAGTGCCGGTTCCATAACCGGCACTAAAGTGTGGTCACTAAAGGCCCCCCCCTTTAGTACCGGTTCAGCACGAACCGACGCTAAAGTGTCACCACGTGGCGTGAGCTCGCGCCCTGGTATGGGGGACCTTTAGTACCGGTTGGTGTAACCAACCTGTACTAAAGGTTTTTTTTTTGAATTTTTTTTTTGAAAATTTTGGAAATATTTTTTTATTTTTTTAATTTTTAATTTTTCTGAATTATTTGATAATTTATTCTCTAATCACCTGTCTTAACTGCTCAAGTATGGATCACTCATTCCAAATCATCTAACTTCCCGACCGGTCACCCATCCCTCTCACTACTCTAGCCCGAGCACGCTTAACTTTCTGGTTCTATTCTCCTTCGTTTTCGAGTCTGCACTTGTTGTTTTCCTGACAATAGTAGGATGTCAATCCTATTAACCCTCAGGAGTTTAGCTTGAGCATGAAGTCACACATTTCACCGTTTTAAGTTTGAAACTATTATTCTAAAAAACAGTAATTATTTAGTAACGCTAATATTTCTTGAATAAGTTTGACCATAGTTTGACCACAGTTTGACCATAGTTTGACCAGATTTGACAAAAATTCAAAAAATTGAAATAATTATTTAGTAACACTAATATTTTTGAATAATTATGTAGTAACATTAATACTTCTTGAATAAGTAGTTTGACCAGATTTAACCAATTTTTTAAAAAAAAACTAAAATTTGACCATATCTTTTTTTCCTTTTGGAATTTGAGGATTCTAAAAAATTCCAAACTGTAGCGGTTCGTTTCTTTTTTTGGGAATGCGCGTATGCTATTTAAAACCACTGCTATGGAGAGATTTTTTTACTCCATTATATTCTCTTATTTGATAGAGTTTATCGCATCTCGCTCTCTCACCCTCTCCATATCAAAACAAGATGACAGTGTCCACTCGATCTTTCTCCTCATCGGTGGTCACAGATCCGGCTGAATCCTGTCCGCGGCGGGAGGTGAGGAGGTGCAGCGTTGACATTGTTGCCGTCGGCGATGGAGGAAGCCGATGCGCACCGTCCTCTCGGAGCCGGCGCTGGCACGGACGAAGGTCCTCCGCGCCCTTGTTCGCTGCCGTCGTGTGGGCAGATCCCGCCCGCCCGCCTAAGCGACATCTCGCCCACCTGAGGTATAACTTGTACATCGGTCCTTAAATATAAACTTTGCATCAATTATTGTGGAGACCGCCTATAATTTAATATGGATTGCTTAAAAAACAAAATCTATACTCTTATAGTTCGTATACTTGTTTTCTCTTCTTCCACTTGACTCGACATCTGTCATATTGAAGCTTGAAAACATGATAATATTCACTAACTCACTTGCCCATCTAAGAAAATATAGATACCGGTTTCTGTTAATATGAATATACGTAAAACATCACCTCTCACTGACCCACTCGGTGTCTCTATAGCTTATCCTTGTCGCATTCAGGTTATTTTGAATCGACTTAAAAATGTGTCCATGGTTGTAGGTCCTTTTGCATGGATAACACTATTCGTTGCTGCCATAACATTATTTCCCGATGCTTACTACAAAAACGCATTGGTTCCTTGTAGTTGGTTAATCTACATGCTACAAATCCTTAATGTAGAAAGTGAATATTTTTTTTACTTGTCCATTTTCTATGTATGTCCATGTCCTGATTTCCTTGTCTTTTTTCGAAATTGTACATTCCGCAGACGTTCCCTAGGCAGCACATTTGTGCGACGTGATTTCAACCCCAAATCACTCCATGTCTTCATCATGTGTGTCCGTTTTGTTTCCTGTTTTTTCGGAATTGTATTGTATTCCGTGAAAGTTCCCTTGCCCGGAGGTTTACGGAACATGATTTCCGCCCCATATCGCTGTGTGATTCTCTAACATGCGCTTCCTGTGATCCCTTAGCGTTGTTTGGACGTCATGATGTATTAGTTTATTTTTCGAATTTGTCCTTTTACACGCTAATGTCAGTTTCAAATATTTTCTTTCCAAATTTTCTCTAGCGACTCTTAGATGTTTGTTTTTGTTGCGTAACGTTACAATATTAAAAAAAAATTTATTTGAATCAGTTAAGGTCATCTCGAGTTGAGCATGCATATGCTTCTTGGTAGGTTCATGCAACTGTATTAGTTAGCTATAGTTCTTGCCCGTGACTGTATTAGTTGTAATTATTTTTCTGGGCGATGTATTAGTTCTAAATTATTGCCGGACAGCAATTTCATATCACTATACGTAGACATAGTATCTCCCTTCTGAGTAGCATAATGGTTTGTACTTTTCCATTAGCAACAAATCCGTTCTAATAAATCTGCGTATGCTATTGTGTTTAAAAAATTATGTGTATACACGTGTTGTACGTTTCCAATGAAACAAGTGTATACACTTCAATATCATTGTACACCCTACGTTCCTATATATTAGTCTTTTTAGATATTCCAATAAGGGACTACATACAGAGCAAAATGATTGAATCAACATTCTAAAATATATCTATATACATTCATATGTAGTTTTTTTAATCTCTAAAAAGACTTATATAGCCTTTTTTATTTGGATCAACAGAACATCTATTTTAAGCCTATATGAATTAATTTGATGGCTTATTTGTGTCTTGTTTTAGTAATATATCCGCAATAATATAATATATTTAATCTAAAATATGATAACATGCAATGTTAACTCTTTATTTGATTTAAAACATTGTTATAAATTAAGCTATTTGTGGAATTTTATTCCTTTTAAAGTTTTTCTTCTCTAATTTTATTAATGCAAAATTATATTTTCTTCCAATCAATTCAACTTTCTAATTTTTCATTTCACATAATTGTACGCCAAGTTTCATGTATGAGTGATAAATATATATTTACTAATTCTTGTCAGTGTTCGTTATGAAATATACTTGTATTAATTTATTTAAAACTTTATTTAAATCCTTTTACATAAATTTTGCTAATAATTAAGTTATGCGTGCCAGAGTTATTTAATCTCAGTGTACAACCACCATACAACGTCCGACCACGTGAAATGGAATAGAAGCAAATTAGCAGTACATTTTATTTACCTGATGACATCATCATGAGGTTGTCGCCTGCAATGCTAATCCAACTCTTATTCTAAGTGGTCCAGTCACCACATGCATGTTTCTTTTTAACACGTACGTGATCTGGTTCCTATTTTGTCCGTGTTGGACTCAACTTGTAGCACGTGTTAACGACACATGTTGATATTTGCTTTTTTTTTTGCTGGTTCCGATTGCCTATTGATAGGACGTAGATTACATGTTTTTCATGTGAAATACACGGTCTTTTGTTTTCTTGTGCCAGTTATGTGTCAGATTCTAAGAATTGTACACGATATTTTTCTACGTAACTTTTAGAACTTTACCTAAAAAAACACTTTTGGAACTTTTAATCACAACCATTATATACTTTCAATCCGAGCCGCTCAAATATCATAACTTTAGACTACTTAATCTGCACCGTTACTTTACTATCGTTTTAAGTATATAATAAATCATGATGTTTCTGTTTGTTGGTGTACTTTCCATTAATTCTTATTGACAATTGAGATGTCGTTGTTAATCTTGTAAAACAAAGTAACAACACTATATCACTTTTTTATATTTTTGAAAACAGCAATGCGTATGTCCATACCCGGGCATGTCTTCCTCAATATTAGTGGAACTGCACAAAATTGGATGGCCATTGTTGTTCCGCCTCACTATCCTCTGCCACGTGGTTCTTCCTTCCCCGAGCTTGATTACTGAGAAGAAACAGACCACGGTGAGGATTTGTCAAACTTTATAGGTGCCTCACCCAATCTTGATGCCAAATGGATGATGCATCACCACGATGACCTAACGATGCTCATGGTTGCGCCTCATGGTTGCGTCGGCTGGTGAAGCTGATCGATTTTCAATGAAAAACAAGTTGTCTTCCATCAGTGATCTTTGCTTGTTACCCACAAAGATGATATCCTTCGTCAGTTCACCTTGGTTGCGTTGGAGACGCAGTCGTCTTTCACGTTGGTGCAATTTTATCACACAATTGGCTATGAACCAAATGTTTCCTCGAAGAAGGATCGACGTTGGTACTAAGAGCATAAGTTTTGTATTGATTTCTAATCCTTCTCACAACTTTGTCTCCAGCTCCCTTGTAATTTTATTTGTCCAGCTATTAACTTTGATTGAAAAACTGGTGTGGACTAAAGACCCGGATGAACGTAGTAGCCCTTAATTTTTATTTACTCCGCATATTAGATTTGACTGAAGTCAAACTTTGTAAAGTTTGACCAAGTTTAGGCCGAACACAACAAACCATAATTATTAGAAAGGGCAAACTGTACATACTCTCAAACCTTTCTGATATTTGAAATTAAAATTCTTTATTTACTAGTAGAAAACGGAGCTTTAGCGCCGATTTGTAAGGGCCTTTAGTGCCGGTTCCATAACCGGCACTAAAGTGTGGTCACTAAAGGCCCCCCCCTTTAGTACCGGTTCAGCACGAACCGGCGCTAAAGTGTCACCACGTGGCGTGAGCTCGCGCCCTGGTATGGGGGACCTTTAGTACCGGTTGGTGTAACCAACCTGTACTAAATGTTTTTTTTGAATTTCTTTTTTGAAAATTTTGGAAATATTTTTTTATTTTTTTAATTTTTAATTTTTCTGAATTATTTGATGATTTATTCTCTAATCACCTGTCTTAACTGCTCAAGTGTGGATCACTCATTCCAAATCATCTAACTTCCGACCGGTCACCCATCCCTCTCACTACTCTAGCCCGAGCACGCTTAACTTTCGGGTTCTATTCTCCTTCGTTTTCGAGTCTGCACTTGTTGTTTTCCTGACAATAGTAGGATGTCAATCCTATTAACCCTCAGGAGTTTAGCTTGAGCATGAAGTCACACATTTCACCGTTTGAGTTTGAAACTATTATTCTAAAAAACAGTAATTATTTAGTAACGCTAATATTTCTTGAATAAGTTTGACCATAGTTTGACCATAGTTTGACCAGATTTGACAAAAATTCAAAAAATTGAAATAATTATTTAGTAACACTAATATTCTTGAATAATTATGTAGTAACATTAATACTTCTTCAATAAGTAGTTTGACCAGATTTAACCAATTTTTTTTTTAAAAAAACTGAAATTTGACCATATCTTTTTTTCCTTTTGGAATTTGAGGATTCTAAAAAATTCCAAACAGTAGCGGTTCGTTTCTTTTTTTGGGAACGCGCATATGCTATTTAAAACCACTGCTATGGAGAGATTTTTTACTCCATTATAGTCTCTTATTCGATAGAGTTTATCGCATCTCTCTCTCTCACCCTCTCCATATCAAAACAAGATGACAGTGTCCACTCGATCTTTCTCCTCATCGGTGGTCACAGATCCGGCCGAATCCTGTCCGCTACGGGAGGTGAGGAGGTGCAGCGTTGACATTGTTGCCGTCGGCGATAGAGGAAGCCGATGCGCACCGTCCTCTCGGAGCCGGCGCTGGCACGGACGAAGGTCCTCCGCGACCTTGTTCGCTGCCGTCGTGTGGGCAGATCCCGCCCGCCCGCCTAAGCGACATCTCGCCCACCTGAGGTATAACTTGTACATCGGTCCTTAAATATAAACTTTGCATCAATTATTGTGGAGACCGCCTATAATTTAATATGGATTGCTTAAAAAATAAAATCTGTACTCTTATAGTTCGTATACTTGTTTTCTCTTCTTCCACTTGACTCGACATCTGTCATATTGAAGCTTGAAAACATGATAATATTCACTAACTCACTTGCCCATCTAAGAAAATATAGATACCGGTTTCTGTTAATATGAATATACGTAAAACATCACCTCTCACTGACCCACTCGGTGTCTCTATAGCTTATCCTTGTCGCATTCAGGTTATTTTGAATTGACTTAAAAATGTGTCCATGGTTGTAGGTCCTTTTGCATGGATAACACTATTCGTTGCTGCCATAACATTATTTCCCGATGCTTACTACAAAAACGCATTGGTTCCTTGTAGTTGGTTAATCTACATGCTACAAATCCTTAATGTAGAAAGTGAATATTTTTTTTACTTGTCCATTTTCTATGTATGTCCATGTCCTGATTTCCTTGTCTTTTTTCGAAATTGTACATTCCGCAGACGTTCCCTTGGCAGCACATTTGTGCGACGTGATTTCAACCCCAAATCACTCCATGTCTTCATCATGTGTGTCCGTTTTCTTTCCTGTTTTTTCGGAATTGTATTGTATTCCGTGAAAGTTCCCTTGCCCGGAGGTTTACGGAACATGATTTCCGCCCCATATCGCTGTGTGATTCTCTAACATGCGCTTCCTGTGATCCCTTACCGTTGTTTGGACGTCATGATGTATTAGTTTATTTTTTGAATTTGTCCTTTTACACGCTAATGTCAGTTTCAAATATTTTCTTTCCAAATTTTCTCTAGCGACTCTGAGATGTTTGTTTTTGTTGCGTAACGTTACAATATTAAAAAAAATATTATTTGAATCAGTTAAGGTCATCTCAAGTTGAGCATGCATATGCTTCTTGGTAGGTTCATGCAACTGTATTAGTTAGCTGTAGTTCTTGCCCGTGACTGTATTAGTTGTAATTCTTTTTCTGGGCGATGTATTAGTTCTAAATTATTGCCGGACACCAATTTCATATCACTATACGTAGACATAGTATCTCCCTTCTGAGTAGCATAATGGTTTGTACTTTTCCATTAGCAACAAATCCATTCTAATAAATCTGAGTATGCTATTGTGTTTAAAAAATTATGTGTATACACGTGTTGTACGTTTCCAATGAAACATGTGTATACACTTCAATATCATTGTACTCCCTACGTTCCTATATATTAGTCTTTTTAGATATTCCAATAAGGGACTACATACAGAGCAAAATGATTGAATCAACATTCTAAAATATATCTATATACATTCATATGTAGTTTTTTTAATCTCTAAAAAGACTTATGTAGCCTTTTTTATTTGGATCAACAGAACATGTATTTTAAGCCTATATGAATTAATTTGATGGCTTATTTGTGTCTTGTTTTAGTAATATATCCGCAATAATATAATATATTTAATCTAAAATATGATAACATGCAATGTTAACTCTTTATTTGATTTAAAACATTGTTATAAATTAAGCTATTTGTGGAATTTTATTCCTTTTAAAGTTTTTCTTCTTTAATTTTATTAATGCAAAATTATATTTTCTTCCAATCAATTCAACTTTCTAATTTTTCATTTCACATAATTGTACACCAAGTTTCATGTATGAGTGATAAATATATATTTACTAATTCTTGTCAGTGCTCGTTATGAAATATACCTGTATTAATTTATTTAAAACTTTATTTAAATCCTTTTACATAAATTTTGCTAATAATTAAGTTATGCGTGCCAGAGTTATTTAATCTCAGTGTACAACCACCATACAACGTCCGACCACGTGAAATGGAATAGAAGCAAATTAGCAGTACATTTTATTTACCTGATGACATCATCATGAGGTTGTCGCATGCAATGCTAATCCAACTCTTATTCTAAGTGGTCCAGTCACCACATGCATGTTTCTTTTTAACACGTACGTGATCTGGTTCCTACTTTGTTCGTGTTGGACTCAGCTTTTATGTGATCTGATCTTTACTTATCTGTGTTGGACTCAACTTGTAGCACGTGTTAACGACACATGTTGATATTTGCTTTTTTTTGCTGGTTCCGATTGCCTATTGATAGGACGTAGATTACATGTTTTTCATGTGAAATACACGGTCTTTTGTTTTCTTGTGCCAGTTATGTGTCAGATTCTAAGAATTGTACATGATATTTTTCTACGTAACTTTTAGAACTTTACCTAAAAAAACACTTTTGGAACTTTTAATCACAACCATTATATACTTTCAATCCGAGCCGTTCAAATATCATAACTTTAGACTACTTAATCTGCACCGTTACTTTACTATCGTTTTAAGTATATAATAAATCATGATGTTTCTGTTTGTTGGTGTACTTTTCATTAATTCTTATTGACAATTGAGATGTCGTTGATAATCTTGTAAAACAAAGTAACAACACTATATCCCTTTTTTATATTTTTGAAAACAGCAATGCGTATGTCCATACCCGGGCATGTCTTCCTTAATATTAGTGGAACTGCACAAAATTGGATGGCCATTGTTGTTCCGCCTCACTATCCTCTGCCACGTGGTTCTTCATTCCCCGAGCTTGATTACTGAGAAGAAACAGACCACGGTGAGGATTTGTCAAACTTCATAGGTGCCTCACCCAATCTTGATGCCAACTGGATGATGCATCACCACAATGACCTAACGATGCTCATGGTTGCGTCAGCTGGTGAAGCTGATCGATTTTCAATGAAAAACAAGTTGTCTTCCATCAGTGATCTTTGCTTGTTACCCACAAAGATGATATCCTTCGTCAGTTCACCTTGGCTGCGTTGGAGACGCAGTCGTCTTTCACGTTGGTGCAATTTTATCACACAATTGGCTATGAACCAAATGTTTCCTCGAAGAAGGATCGACGTTGGTACTAAGAGCATAAGTTTTGTATTGGTTTCTAATCCTTCTCACAACTTTGTCTCCAGCTCCCTTGTAATTTTATTTGTCCAGCTATTAACTTTGATTGAAAAAATGGTGTGGACTAAAAACCTGGATGAACGTAGTAGCCCTCCATTTTTATTTACTCCGCATATTAGATTTGGCTGAAGTCAAACTTTGTAAAGTTTGACCAAGTTTAGACCGAACACAACAAACCATAATTATTAGAAACGGCAAACTGTACATACTCTCAAACCTTTGTGATATTTGAAATTAAAATTCTTTATTCACTAGTAGAAAACGGAGCTTTAGCGCCGGTTTGTAAGGGCCTTTAGTGCCGGTTCCATAACCGGCACTAAAGTGTGGTCATTAAAGCCCCCCCCCCTTTAGTACCGGTTCGGCATGAACCGGCGCTAAAGTGCCACCACGTGGCGTGAGCTCGCGCCCTGGTATGGGGGACCTTTAGTACGGGTTGGTGTTACCAACCGGTACTAAAGGTTTTTTTTTTGAATTTTTTTTAAAAATTTTGGAAATATTTTTTCGTTTTTAATTTTTCTGAATTATTTGATGATTTATTCTCTAATCACCTCTCTTAACTGCTCAAGTGTGGACCACTCATTGCAAATCATCTAAGTTCCCGACCGGTCACCCATCCCTCTCAATACTCTAGCCCGAGCACGCTTAACTTTCGGGTTCTATTCTCCTTCGTTTTCGAGTCTGCACTTGTTGTTTTCCTGACAATAGTAGGATGTCAATCCTATTAACCCTCAGGAGTTTAGCTTGAGCATGAAGTCACACATTTCACCGTTTGAGTTTGAAACTATTATTCTAAAAAACAGTAATTATTTAGTAACGCTAATATTTCTTGAATAAGTTTGACCATAGTTTGACCACAGTTTGACCATAGTTTGACCAGATTTGACAAAAATTCAAAAAATTGAAATAATTATTTAGTAACACTAATATTCTTGAATAATTATGTAGTAACATTAATACTTCTTGAATAAGTAGTTTGACCAGATTTAACCATTTTTTTTTAAAAATACTGAAATTTGACCATATCTTTTTTTCCTTTTGGAATTTGAGGATTCTAAAAAATTCCAAACAGTACCGGTTCATTTCTTTTTTTGGGAACGCGCATATGCTATTTAAAACCACTGCTATGGAGAGATTTTTTTACTCCATTATAGTCTCTTGTTTGATAGAGTTTATCGCATCTCGCTCTCTCACCCTCTCCATATCAAAACAAGATGACAGTGTCCACTCGATCTTTCTCCTCATCGGTGGTCACAGATCCGCCCGAATCCTGTCCGCTGCGGGAGGTGAGGAGGTGCAGCGTTGACATTGTTGCCGTCGGCGATGGAGGAAGCCGATGCGCACCGTCCTCTCGGAGCCGGCGCTGGCACGGACGAAGGTCCTCCGCGCCCTTGTTCGCTGCCGTCATGTGGGCTGATCCCGCCCGCCCGCCTAAGCGACATCTCGCCCACCTGAGGTATAACTTCTTGTACTGGTCCAGCTTCCCAGGTCGCTGCATGCGGGTTTTCTTCTATGCGACTACTCCCCAGCTCCCCATGTATAGTAGCTAGGGTTCGTCGGTTGGTCCAACATCACCTCCTATTATAGAGGAAATGCCACTCGAAAAGTTGTCCTGATTTATGCCTCGGTGGGGTATACATGTTGTTTCGACAAAAAGTACATGGTGGTTGTGCGGTCATTGTCCATATGCTCCTATTGCTGCTGTTAATCTAATACTATCACTGGTTAAATGAAGAAATGCTTTTTTTCTCGGGAATCCTGGTTTAGTTCCCATCAAGATAACTAGCGGGGCCACCCGCGCATTTGCGCGGCTAGATTGTATTATTATTTCATTTGATATTTAAATGTCAAATTGTATTTTGTTGGAAATAAATATTTTAAAGCATGTTTCAACATGTGTCATGGAATTTAGATTCATTCATAAATATATTTTAAAATTTATTTTTTTAAAATTATAAGGTCTCAATGGGTTATTGCCTATGGAAAATATAAGCCTCTTTTTCTGTATGACTAATGATCCATTTGGTTGAAATAGTTAAATGCACATCGGTCCTTAAATATAAACTTTGCATCAATTATTGTGGAGACCGCCTATAATTTAATATGGATTGCTTAAAAAATAAAATCTATACTCTTATAGTTCGTATACTTGTTTTCTCTTCTTCCACTTGACTCGACATCTGTCATATTGAAGCTTGAAAACAAGATAATATTCACTAACTCACTTGCCCATCTAAGAAAATATAGATACCGGTTTCTGTTAATATGAATATACGTAAAACCTCACCTCTCACTGACTCACTCGGTTTCTCTATAGCTTATCCTTGTCGCATTCAGGTTATTTTGAATCGACTTAAAAATGTGTCCATGGTTGTAGGTCCTTTTGCATGGATAACACTATTCGTTGCTGCCATAACATTATTTCCCGATGCTTACTACAAAAACGCATTGGTTCCTTGTAGTTGGTTAATCTACATGCTACAAATCCTTAATGTAGAAAGTGAATATTTTTTTTACTAGTCCATTTTCTATGTATGTCCATGTCCTGATTTCCTTGTCTTTTTTCGAAATTGTACATTCCGCAGACGTTCCCTTGGCAGCACATTTGTGCGACGTGATTTCAACCCCAAATCACTCCATGTCTTCATCATGTGTGTCTGTTTTCTTTCCGGTTTTTTCGGAATTGTATTGTATTCCGTGAAAGTTCCCTTGCCCGGAGGTTTACGCAACATGATTTCTGCCCCATATCGCTCTGTGATTCTCTAACATGCGCTTCCTGTGATCCCTTAGCGTTGTTTGGACGTCATGATGTATTAGTTTATTTTTCGAATTTGTCCTTTTACACGCTAATGTCAGTTTCAAATATTTTCTTTCCAAATTTTCTCTAGCGACTCTGAGACGTTTGTTTTTGTTGCGTAACGTTACAATATTAAAAAAAATATTATTTGAATCAGTTAAGGTCATCTCGAGTTGAGCATGCATATGCTTCTTGGTAGGTCCATGCAACTGTATTAGTTAGCTGTAGTTCTTGCCCGTGACTGTATTAGTTGTAATTCTTTTTCTGGGCGATGTATTAGTTCTAAATTATTGCCGGACACCAATTTCATATCACTATACGTAGACATAGTATCTCCCTTCTGAGTAGCATAATGGTTTGTACTTTTCCATTAGCAACAAATCCGTTCTAATAAATCTGCGTATGCTATTGTGTTTAAAAAATTATGTGTATACACGTGTTGTACGCTTCCAATGAAACAAGTGTATACACTTCAATATCATTGTACTCCCTACGTTCCTATATATTAGTCTTTTTAGATATTCCAATAAGGGACTACATACAGAGCAAAATGATTGAATCAACATTCTAAAATATATCTATATACATTCATATGTAGTTTTTTTAATCTCTAAAAAGACTTATATAGCCTTTTTTATTTGGGTCAACAGAACATGTATTTTAAGCCTATATGAATTAATTTGATGGCTTATTTGTGTCTTGTTTTAGTAATATATCCGCAATAATATAATATATTTAATCTAAAATATGATAACATGCAATGTTAACTCTTTATTTGATTTAAAACATTGTTATAAATTAAGCTATTTGTGGAATTTTATTCCTTTTAAAGTTTTTCTTCTTTAATTTTATTAATGCAAAATTATATTTTCTTCCAATCAATTCAACTTTCTAATTTTTCATTTCACATAATTGTACACCAAGTTTCATGTATGAGTGATAAATATATATTTACTAATTCTTGTCAGTGCTCGTTATGAAATATACCTGTATTAATTTATTTAAAACTTTATTTAAATCCTTTTACATAAATTTTGCTAATAATTAAGTTATGCGTGCCAGAGTTATTTAATCTCAGTGTACAACCACCATACAACGTCCGACCACGTTAAATGGAATAGAAGCAAATTAGCAGTACATTTTATTTACCTGATGACATCATCATGAGGTTGTCGCATGCAATGCTAATCCAACTCTTATTCTAAGTGGTCCAGTCACCACATGCATGTTTCTTTTTAACACGTACGTGATCTGGTTCCTATTTTGTCCGTGTTGGACTCAGCTTTTATGTGATCTGATCTTTACTTATCCGTGTTGGACTCAACTTGTAGCACGTGTTAACGACACATGTTGATATTTGCTTTTTTTTGCTGGTTCCGATTGCCTATTGATAGGACGTAGATTACATGTTTTTCATGTGAAATACACGGTCTTTTGTTTTCTTGTGCCAGTTATGTGTCAGATTCTAAGAATTGTACATGATATTTTTCTACGTAACTTTTAGAACTTTACCTAAAAAAACACTTTTGGAACTTTTAATCACAACCATTATATACTTTCAATCCGAGCCGTTCAAATATCATAACTTTAGACTACTTAATCTGCGCCGTTACTTTACTATCGTTTTAAGTATATAATAAATCATGATGTTTCTGTTTGTTGGTGTACTTTTCATTAATTCTTATTGACAATTGAGATGTCGTTGTTAATCTTGTAAAACAAAGTAACAACACTATATCCCTTTTTATATTTTTGAAAACAGCAATGCGTATGTCCATACCCGGGCATGTCTTCCTCAATATTAGTGGAACTGCACAAAATTGGATGGCCATTGTTGTTCCGCCTCACTATCCTCTGCCACGTGGTTCTTCCTTCCCCGAGCTTGATTACTGAGAAGAAACAGACCACGGTGAGGATTTGTCAAACTTCATAGGTGCCTCACCCAATCTTGATGCCAAATGGATGATGCATGACCACGATGACCTAACGATGCTCATGGTTGCGCCTCATGGTTGCGTCGGCTGGTGAAGCTGATCGATTTTCAATGAAAAACAAGTTGTCTTCCATCAGTGATCTTTGCTTGTTACCCACAAAGATGATATCCTTCGTCAGTTCACCTTGGTTGCGTTGGAGACGCAGTCGTCTTTCACGTTGGTGCAATTTTATCACACAATTCGCTATGAACCAACTGTTTCCTCGAAGAAGGATCGACGTTGGTACTAAGAACATAAGTTTTAGTATTGATTTCTAATCCTTCTCATAACTTTGTCTCCAGCTCCCTTGTAATTTTATTTGTCCAGCTATTAACTTTGATTGAAAAAATGGTGTGGACTAAAAACCCGAATGAACGTAGTAGCCCTCTATTTTTATTTACTCCGCATATTAGATTTGACTAAAGTCAAACTTTGTAAAGTTTGACCAAGTTTAGGCCAAACACAACAAACCATAATTATTAGAAAGGGCAAACTGTACATACTCTCAAACCTTTCTGATATTTGAAATTAAAATTCTTTATTCACTAGTAGAAAACGGAGCTTTAGCGCCGGTTTGTAAGGGCCTTTAGTGCCGGTTCCATAACCGGCACTAAAGTGTGGTCACTAAAGGCCCCCCCCTTTAGTACCGGTTCAGCACGAACCGACGCTAAAGTGTCACCACGTGGCGTGAGCTCGCGCCCTGGTATGGGGGACCTTTAGTACCGGTTGGTGTAACCAACCTGTACTAAAGGTTTTTTTTTTGAATTTTTTTTTTGAAAATTTTGGAAATATTTTTTTATTTTTTTAATTTTTAATTTTTCTGAATTATTTGATAATTTATTCTCTAATCACCTGTCTTAACTGCTCAAGTATGGATCACTCATTCCAAATCATCTAACTTCCCGACCGGTCACCCATCCCTCTCACTACTCTAGCCCGAGCACGCTTAACTTTCTGGTTCTATTCTCCTTCGTTTTCGAGTCTGCACTTGTTGTTTTCCTGACAATAGTAGGATGTCAATCCTATTAACCCTCAGGAGTTTAGCTTGAGCATGAAGTCACACATTTCACCGTTTTAAGTTTGAAACTATTATTCTAAAAAACAGTAATTATTTAGTAACGCTAATATTTCTTGAATAAGTTTGACCATAGTTTGACCACAGTTTGACCATAGTTTGACCAGATTTGACAAAAATTCAAAAAATTGAAATAATTATTTAGTAACACTAATATTTTTGAATAATTATGTAGTAACATTAATACTTCTTGAATAAGTAGTTTGACCAGATTTAACCAATTTTTTTAAAAAAAACTAAAATTTGACCATATCTTTTTTTCCTTTTGGAATTTGAGGATTCTAAAAAATTCCAAACTGTAGCGGTTCGTTTCTTTTTTTGGGAATGCGCGTATGCTATTTAAAACCACTGCTATGGAGAGATTTTTTTACTCCATTATATTCTCTTATTTGATAGAGTTTATCGCATCTCGCTCTCTCACCCTCTCCATATCAAAACAAGATGACAGTGTCCACTCGATCTTTCTCCTCATCGGTGGTCACAGATCCGGCTGAATCCTGTCCGCGGCGGGAGGTGAGGAGGTGCAGCGTTGACATTGTTGCCGTCGGCGATGGAGGAAGCCGATGCGCACCGTCCTCTCGGAGCCGGCGCTGGCACGGACGAAGGTCCTCCGCGCCCTTGTTCGCTGCCGTCGTGTGGGCAGATCCCGCCCGCCCGCCTAAGCGACATCTCGCCCACCTGAGGTATAACTTGTACATCGGTCCTTAAATATAAACTTTGCATCAATTATTGTGGAGACCGCCTATAATTTAATATGGATTGCTTAAAAAACAAAATCTATACTCTTATAGTTCGTATACTTGTTTTCTCTTCTTCCACTTGACTCGACATCTGTCATATTGAAGCTTGAAAACATGATAATATTCACTAACTCACTTGCCCATCTAAGAAAATATAGATACCGGTTTCTGTTAATATGAATATACGTAAAACATCACCTCTCACTGACCCACTCGGTGTCTCTATAGCTTATCCTTGTCGCATTCAGGTTATTTTGAATCGACTTAAAAATGTGTCCATGGTTGTAGGTCCTTTTGCATGGATAACACTATTCGTTGCTGCCATAACATTATTTCCCGATGCTTACTACAAAAACGCATTGGTTCCTTGTAGTTGGTTAATCTACATGCTACAAATCCTTAATGTAGAAAGTGAATATTTTTTTTACTTGTCCATTTTCTATGTATGTCCATGTCCTGATTTCCTTGTCTTTTTTCGAAATTGTACATTCCGCAGACGTTCCCTAGGCAGCACATTTGTGCGACGTGATTTCAACCCCAAATCACTCCATGTCTTCATCATGTGTGTCCGTTTTGTTTCCTGTTTTTTCGGAATTGTATTGTATTCCGTGAAAGTTCCCTTGCCCGGAGGTTTACGGAACATGATTTCCGCCCCATATCGCTGTGTGATTCTCTAACATGCGCTTCCTGTGATCCCTTAGCGTTGTTTGGACGTCATGATGTATTAGTTTATTTTTCGAATTTGTCCTTTTACACGCTAATGTCAGTTTCAAATATTTTCTTTCCAAATTTTCTCTAGCGACTCTTAGATGTTTGTTTTTGTTGCGTAACGTTACAATATTAAAAAAAAATTTATTTGAATCAGTTAAGGTCATCTCGAGTTGAGCATGCATATGCTTCTTGGTAGGTTCATGCAACTGTATTAGTTAGCTATAGTTCTTGCCCGTGACTGTATTAGTTGTAATTATTTTTCTGGGCGATGTATTAGTTCTAAATTATTGCCGGACAGCAATTTCATATCACTATACGTAGACATAGTATCTCCCTTCTGAGTAGCATAATGGTTTGTACTTTTCCATTAGCAACAAATCCGTTCTAATAAATCTGCGTATGCTATTGTGTTTAAAAAATTATGTGTATACACGTGTTGTACGTTTCCAATGAAACAAGTGTATACACTTCAATATCATTGTACACCCTACGTTCCTATATATTAGTCTTTTTAGATATTCCAATAAGGGACTACATACAGAGCAAAATGATTGAATCAACATTCTAAAATATATCTATATACATTCATATGTAGTTTTTTTAATCTCTAAAAAGACTTATATAGCCTTTTTTATTTGGATCAACAGAACATCTATTTTAAGCCTATATGAATTAATTTGATGGCTTATTTGTGTCTTGTTTTAGTAATATATCCGCAATAATATAATATATTTAATCTAAAATATGATAACATGCAATGTTAACTCTTTATTTGATTTAAAACATTGTTATAAATTAAGCTATTTGTGGAATTTTATTCCTTTTAAAGTTTTTCTTCTCTAATTTTATTAATGCAAAATTATATTTTCTTCCAATCAATTCAACTTTCTAATTTTTCATTTCACATAATTGTACGCCAAGTTTCATGTATGAGTGATAAATATATATTTACTAATTCTTGTCAGTGTTCGTTATGAAATATACTTGTATTAATTTATTTAAAACTTTATTTAAATCCTTTTACATAAATTTTGCTAATAATTAAGTTATGCGTGCCAGAGTTATTTAATCTCAGTGTACAACCACCATACAACGTCCGACCACGTGAAATGGAATAGAAGCAAATTAGCAGTACATTTTATTTACCTGATGACATCATCATGAGGTTGTCGCCTGCAATGCTAATCCAACTCTTATTCTAAGTGGTCCAGTCACCACATGCATGTTTCTTTTTAACACGTACGTGATCTGGTTCCTATTTTGTCCGTGTTGGACTCAACTTGTAGCACGTGTTAACGACACATGTTGATATTTGCTTTTTTTTTTGCTGGTTCCGATTGCCTATTGATAGGACGTAGATTACATGTTTTTCATGTGAAATACACGGTCTTTTGTTTTCTTGTGCCAGTTATGTGTCAGATTCTAAGAATTGTACACGATATTTTTCTACGTAACTTTTAGAACTTTACCTAAAAAAACACTTTTGGAACTTTTAATCACAACCATTATATACTTTCAATCCGAGCCGCTCAAATATCATAACTTTAGACTACTTAATCTGCACCGTTACTTTACTATCGTTTTAAGTATATAATAAATCATGATGTTTCTGTTTGTTGGTGTACTTTCCATTAATTCTTATTGACAATTGAGATGTCGTTGTTAATCTTGTAAAACAAAGTAACAACACTATATCACTTTTTTATATTTTTGAAAACAGCAATGCGTATGTCCATACCCGGGCATGTCTTCCTCAATATTAGTGGAACTGCACAAAATTGGATGGCCATTGTTGTTCCGCCTCACTATCCTCTGCCACGTGGTTCTTCCTTCCCCGAGCTTGATTACTGAGAAGAAACAGACCACGGTGAGGATTTGTCAAACTTTATAGGTGCCTCACCCAATCTTGATGCCAAATGGATGATGCATCACCACGATGACCTAACGATGCTCATGGTTGCGCCTCATGGTTGCGTCGGCTGGTGAAGCTGATCGATTTTCAATGAAAAACAAGTTGTCTTCCATCAGTGATCTTTGCTTGTTACCCACAAAGATGATATCCTTCGTCAGTTCACCTTGGTTGCGTTGGAGACGCAGTCGTCTTTCACGTTGGTGCAATTTTATCACACAATTGGCTATGAACCAAATGTTTCCTCGAAGAAGGATCGACGTTGGTACTAAGAGCATAAGTTTTGTATTGATTTCTAATCCTTCTCACAACTTTGTCTCCAGCTCCCTTGTAATTTTATTTGTCCAGCTATTAACTTTGATTGAAAAACTGGTGTGGACTAAAGACCCGGATGAACGTAGTAGCCCTTCATTTTTATTTACTCCGCATATTAGATTTGACTGAAGTCAAACTTTGTAAAGTTTGACCAAGTTTAGGCCGAACACAACAAACCATAATTATTAGAAAGGGCAAACTGTACATACTCTCAAACCTTTCTGATATTTGAAATTAAAATTCTTTATTTACTAGTAGAAAACGGAGCTTTAGCGCCGATTTGTAAGGGCCTTTAGTGCCGGTTCCATAACCGGCACTAAAGTGTGGTCACTAAAGGCCCCCCCCTTTAGTACCGGTTCAGCACGAACCGGCGCTAAAGTGTCACCACGTGGCGTGAGCTCGCGCCCTGGTATGGGGGACCTTTAGTACCGGTTGGTGTAACCAACCTGTACTAAATGTTTTTTTTGAATTTCTTTTTTGAAAATTTTGGAAATATTTTTTTATTTTTTTAATTTTTAATTTTTCTGAATTATTTGATGATTTATTCTCTAATCACCTGTCTTAACTGCTCAAGTGTGGATCACTCATTCCAAATCATCTAACTTCCGACCGGTCACCCATCCCTCTCACTACTCTAGCCCGAGCACGCTTAACTTTCGGGTTCTATTCTCCTTCGTTTTCGAGTCTGCACTTGTTGTTTTCCTGACAATAGTAGGATGTCAATCCTATTAACCCTCAGGAGTTTAGCTTGAGCATGAAGTCACACATTTCACCGTTTGAGTTTGAAACTATTATTCTAAAAAACAGTAATTATTTAGTAACGCTAATATTTCTTGAATAAGTTTGACCATAGTTTGACCATAGTTTGACCAGATTTGACAAAAATTCAAAAAATTGAAATAATTATTTAGTAACACTAATATTCTTGAATAATTATGTAGTAACATTAATACTTCTTCAATAAGTAGTTTGACCAGATTTAACCAATTTTTTTTTTAAAAAAACTGAAATTTGACCATATCTTTTTTTCCTTTTGGAATTTGAGGATTCTAAAAAATTCCAAACAGTAGCGGTTCGTTTCTTTTTTTGGGAACGCGCATATGCTATTTAAAACCACTGCTATGGAGAGATTTTTTACTCCATTATAGTCTCTTATTCGATAGAGTTTATCGCATCTCTCTCTCTCACCCTCTCCATATCAAAACAAGATGACAGTGTCCACTCGATCTTTCTCCTCATCGGTGGTCACAGATCCGGCCGAATCCTGTCCGCTACGGGAGGTGAGGAGGTGCAGCGTTGACATTGTTGCCGTCGGCGATAGAGGAAGCCGATGCGCACCGTCCTCTCGGAGCCGGCGCTGGCACGGACGAAGGTCCTCCGCGACCTTGTTCGCTGCCGTCGTGTGGGCAGATCCCGCCCGCCCGCCTAAGCGACATCTCGCCCACCTGAGGTATAACTTGTACATCGGTCCTTAAATATAAACTTTGCATCAATTATTGTGGAGACCGCCTATAATTTAATATGGATTGCTTAAAAAATAAAATCTGTACTCTTATAGTTCGTATACTTGTTTTCTCTTCTTCCACTTGACTCGACATCTGTCATATTGAAGCTTGAAAACATGATAATATTCACTAACTCACTTGCCCATCTAAGAAAATATAGATACCGGTTTCTGTTAATATGAATATACGTAAAACATCACCTCTCACTGACCCACTCGGTGTCTCTATAGCTTATCCTTGTCGCATTCAGGTTATTTTGAATTGACTTAAAAATGTGTCCATGGTTGTAGGTCCTTTTGCATGGATAACACTATTCGTTGCTGCCATAACATTATTTCCCGATGCTTACTACAAAAACGCATTGGTTCCTTGTAGTTGGTTAATCTACATGCTACAAATCCTTAATGTAGAAAGTGAATATTTTTTTTACTTGTCCATTTTCTATGTATGTCCATGTCCTGATTTCCTTGTCTTTTTTCGAAATTGTACATTCCGCAGACGTTCCCTTGGCAGCACATTTGTGCGACGTGATTTCAACCCCAAATCACTCCATGTCTTCATCATGTGTGTCCGTTTTCTTTCCTGTTTTTTCGGAATTGTATTGTATTCCGTGAAAGTTCCCTTGCCCGGAGGTTTACGGAACATGATTTCCGCCCCATATCGCTGTGTGATTCTCTAACATGCGCTTCCTGTGATCCCTTACCGTTGTTTGGACGTCATGATGTATTAGTTTATTTTTTGAATTTGTCCTTTTACACGCTAATGTCAGTTTCAAATATTTTCTTTCCAAATTTTCTCTAGCGACTCTGAGATGTTTGTTTTTGTTGCGTAACGTTACAATATTAAAAAAAATATTATTTGAATCAGTTAAGGTCATCTCAAGTTGAGCATGCATATGCTTCTTGGTAGGTTCATGCAACTGTATTAGTTAGCTGTAGTTCTTGCCCGTGACTGTATTAGTTGTAATTCTTTTTCTGGGCGATGTATTAGTTCTAAATTATTGCCGGACACCAATTTCATATCACTATACGTAGACATAGTATCTCCCTTCTGAGTAGCATAATGGTTTGTACTTTTCCATTAGCAACAAATCCATTCTAATAAATCTGAGTATGCTATTGTGTTTAAAAAATTATGTGTATACACGTGTTGTACGTTTCCAATGAAACATGTGTATACACTTCAATATCATTGTACTCCCTACGTTCCTATATATTAGTCTTTTTAGATATTCCAATAAGGGACTACATACAGAGCAAAATGATTGAATCAACATTCTAAAATATATCTATATACATTCATATGTAGTTTTTTTAATCTCTAAAAAGACTTATGTAGCCTTTTTTATTTGGATCAACAGAACATGTATTTTAAGCCTATATGAATTAATTTGATGGCTTATTTGTGTCTTGTTTTAGTAATATATCCGCAATAATATAATATATTTAATCTAAAATATGATAACATGCAATGTTAACTCTTTATTTGATTTAAAACATTGTTATAAATTAAGCTATTTGTGGAATTTTATTCCTTTTAAAGTTTTTCTTCTTTAATTTTATTAATGCAAAATTATATTTTCTTCCAATCAATTCAACTTTCTAATTTTTCATTTCACATAATTGTACACCAAGTTTCATGTATGAGTGATAAATATATATTTACTAATTCTTGTCAGTGCTCGTTATGAAATATACCTGTATTAATTTATTTAAAACTTTATTTAAATCCTTTTACATAAATTTTGCTAATAATTAAGTTATGCGTGCCAGAGTTATTTAATCTCAGTGTACAACCACCATACAACGTCCGACCACGTGAAATGGAATAGAAGCAAATTAGCAGTACATTTTATTTACCTGATGACATCATCATAGGGTGTCGCATGCAATGCTAATCCAACTCTTATTCTAAGTGGTCCAGTCACCACATGCATGTTTCTTTTTAACACGTACGTGATCTGGTTCCTATTTTGTCCGTGTTGGACTCAGCTTTTATGTGATCTGATCTTTACTTATCCGTGTTGGACTCAACTTGTAGCACGTGTTAACGACACATGTTGATATTTGCTTTTTTTTGCTGGTTCCGATTGCCTATTGATAGGACGTAGATTACATGTTTTTCATGTGAAATACACGGTCTTTTGTTTTCTTGTGCCAGTTATGTGTCAGATTCTAAGAATTGTACATGATATTTTTCTACGTAACTTTTAGAACTTTACCTAAAAAACACTTTTGGAACTTTCAATCACAACCATTATATACTTTCAATCCGAGCCGTTCGAATATCATAACTTTAGACTACTTAATCTGCACCGTTACTTTACTATCGTTTTAAGTATATAATAAATCATGATGTTTCTGTTTGTTGGTGTACTTTTCATTAATTCTTATTGACAATTGAGATGTCGTTGTTAATCTTGTGAAACAAAGTAACAACACTATATCCCTTTTTTATATTTTTGAAAACAGCAATGCGTATGTCCATACCCAGGCATGTCTTCCTCAGTATTAGTGGAACTGCACAAAATTGGATGGCCATTGTTGTTCCGCCTCACTATCCTCTGCCACGTGGTTCTTCCTTCCCCGAGCTTGATTACTGAGAAGAAACAGACCACGGTGAGGATTTGTCAAACTTCATAGGTGCCTCACCCAATCTTGATGCCAAATGGATGATGCATCACCACGATGACCTAACGATGCTCATGGTTGCGCCTCATGGTTGCGTCGGCTGGTGAAGCTGATCGATTTTCAATGAAAAACAAGTTGTCTTCCATTAGTGATCTTTGCTTGTTACCCACAAAGATGATATCCTTCGTCAGTTCACCTTGGTTGCATTGGAGACGCAGTCGTCTTTCACGTTGGTGCAATTTTATCACACAATTGGCTATGAACCAAATGTTTCCTCGAAGAAGGATCGACGTTGGTACTAAGAGCATAAGTTTTGTATTGATTTCTAATCCTTCTCACAACTTTGTCTCCAGCTCCCTTGTAATTTTATTTGTCCAGCTATTAACTTTGATTGAAAAAATGTTGTGGACCAAAAACCCGGATGAACATAGTAGCCCTCCATTTTTATTTACTCCGCATATTAGATTTGACTGAAGTCAAACTTTGTAAAGTTTGACCAAGTTTAGGCCGAACACAACAAACCATAATTATTAGAAAGGGCAAACTGTACATACTCTCAAACCTTTCTGATATTTGAAATTAAAATTCTTTATTCACTAGTACAAAACGGAGCTTTAGCGCCGGTTTGTAAGGGTCTTTAGTGCCGGTTCCATAAGCGGCAATAAAGTGTGGTCACTAAAGCCCCCCCCCCCCCCACTTTAGTACCGGTTCGGCACGAACCGACGCTAAAGTGCCACCACGTGGCGTGAGCTCGCGCCCTGGTATGGGGGACCTTTAGTACCGGTTGGTGTTACCAACCGGTACTAAAGGTTTTTTTTTTAGTTTTTTTTGAAAATATTGGAAATATATTTTTATTTTTTTTTTAATTTTTAATTTTTCTGAATTTTTTGATGATTTATTCTCTAATCACCTCTCTTAATTTTTAATTTTTAATTTTTCTGAATTATTTGATGATTTTTAATTTATTCTCTAATTTACCAACCTTTCGGGTTCTATTCTCCTTCGTTTTCGAGTCTGCACTTGTTGTTTTCCTGACAATAGTAGGATGTCAATCCTATTAACCCTCAGGAGTTTAGCTTGAGCATGAAGTCACACATTTCACCGTTTGAGTTTGATACTATTATTCTAAAAAACAGTAATTATTTAGTAACGCTAATATTTCTTGAATAAGTTTGACCATAATTTGACCACAGTTTGACCATAGTTTGACCAGATTTGACAAAAATTCAAAAAATTGAAATAATTATTTTGTAACACTAATATTCTTGAATAATTATGTAGTAACATTAATACTTCTTGAATAAGTAGTTTGACCAGATTTAACCAATTTTTTTAAAAAAATTGAAATTTGACCATATCTTTTTTTCCTTTTGTAATTTGAGGATTCTAAAAAATTCCAAACAGGCCGTAGGCGGTCTCCATCGGATGCGGATTTTCGTGCTGAATTTTTTGATATATTATACGTTTTTTCCGACATCGTATGCAAAAGTTATAGTCGTTTTACATTTTCCCTACACTTTTTGCAAAACATGTCCAAATTGTAGTTTTCAAATTTTCCTAACTAGTAGATGTAGTAATATAAATACCTCTCGAAGGATTTTATTTTTTGTAGTTTTCATCATTTTCTTTTGATTTTTTCAGAACTGAAATGGTGACACACCGGCGGGGGGGGGGGGGGGGGGGGGTAGAGTTTGAAAATTGCCCTATAGTGCCGGTTTGTGACACAAACCGGCACTATAGGTCAGACCCCTTTAGTACCAGTTCATGGCACGAACCGGTACTAAAGGTTAGACCTTTAGTACCGGTTCGTGCCACGAACCGGTACTAAAGGTGATCGTGGGGCCCCGGCCTGATGCCAGCCTGCCACCACCCCTTTAGTACCGGTTCGTGCCACGAACCGGTACTAAAGGTTCAACACGAACCGGCATTAATGCAAATCCGTTCGAACCGGCACTAATGGTACCATTAGTACCGGGCCAAAATCAAACCGGCACTAATGTGCTTCACGTTTGACCCTTTTTCTACTAGTGATTTGTACACACTCTCACACGTTTCCAATAATTTGGCGCATGTGTGGTTGTTCACATAAGGGAGGGTAGTGTACCGCACGTGAAGGACAGGAAGTGCGACCAGGACGTGTGGATCGTTAGTTCATCGGAAATACTTAGTAGTTTTCTTCACTGGTACGTTAAATAAAGAGTTTCATTTCGTACTTACACAATTTAAAATGATTGTTATAGAGAGAATAAGAAATCCACTCTACTATATATTAGTCGTATACACGAGTACTATATGGACGCAGCTTCATTGACATTAGTGCACCTGCCTTTGGATTTATGACAGGTAGGCCCAAAATGTGGCTGGCCCACCTGTCATACAGCCAAAAGCAGGTGCAGTTAAGGCACCGGAGCTCAGTCCGTACTACAATATATATATATAAGTTGGAGCCTCAGCGCTTGTTCGCTAGGGTTCACACTCTCCACACTCTCGCCACACTACATATATATACACACGCTAGAGGCTCAGCGTTCCTTTGCTAGGGTTTGCTATATTCACAGTATCTTACCCTCTCTTCAACAGATCTAGACAAGACTGCGTTAGCCTCTTGTATCTCCCCCCCCACTCACAACTGGTGAAGGAGGCGTCCGGATCCCATCGCACCGGGAAGGGGAGCAGGTGCAGCGTTCACTCTATCGCCTTCGACCAGGGAGGCAATCCACTGCCAGCTGCGCTCTTCTCTTTCACCCAGCGCCTGTGCGGGAGGACCACCGACCCCTTCTTCCTCGCTGCCGTACGTAGTGTGGGCAGATCTGGCCTCCCGCCGCACGCCTTGCCACATCCCGACGACCCTAAGGTATAAGTTTCTTTGAAACCGTCATTGCTCTAGCTGCATGTGGATCTTTTTCGATCTATAGTCGAATCTAGGTCTTGGTTCAAAGAGGAAAGAAGGGTGCGGTGGGGTGGAGCATGAATCTAGGAAGTGGTTCAATGAGAAAAGGAGGGACGGAAAGTAGTATAGACTGGCTTTCCAGCCACATTGTTGGTCTAAAGGGGAAAGAGGTGGTAACCCGAAACTGGGGGGTCGAGTAGTTTGTGCATGACTAGATTTGTTGCCCTCACATAGGAAAAAGGTTGAAAGAGAACAAATATGGGACCAACACAGATATGCTGCTTGGCTACATACTCTGCATCACCCATTTATACGTGTGGACGCACATGGTGCTAGCATGTCCCATGTCCCATGTCCCATACAACTTTTTTGCTGTTGTTAATCTAAGAATGCCCCGGAAAATTGAAGCAATGCCACTGTTAAAAGTAAATTACATTTTTAAACGAATGTTGTTCTAAGAGAATGTCTCTGTTAATATGAATCAATGCAACCGTTTTAGTAATGCTACTATCCTACTTTGTTTTCCATCAAGATAAGTTATATGCTTCTTTTTGTCGCCGTTTGTTTCATCCTCCTTTATCAGCAAGTAATTGTTTCCTTTTTTGCCTCTGTTAAAACAGGGGTATCTATTCAACTTGTTGCTATTGCGACATTTTGCTTCGCAACGCGAAACACTTATGTTTTAAGAGTGTTTTGTGCAGTTCAACTTGAATGTCACACCGGCGACTTTGCTTAATTTTGGTGGAACTACACAAAAGGAGATCGAGATTTGTTTCCAGTCTTCGCGGCGCGTTATTGCAAATCTTGGTCTCATCCACATGTTGTGCAGTGTGCTTTGAGACGTTGTGCTACTTGTTTTGGTACTGTTTTGGATAAATGTTGAATTTTCAGCTATTGAACTGTTGTCTTTTACAATCAAGTGAGCAAAAATTGTTCCAACCCAGACATAATGGTTGTTTCTATTTTACAACAAAACTTTGCATCACCCCCTTTATAAGTAGATGGAAGCACATGTTGTTGTTGCGCCCACTCTCCCCTGGAACTGTTTATGCTTTTTGTTAATCTAATGCCACTGGTAAAATTAAGCAATGCCACTCTCAGAATTAATTAACTACTTAATCTTAGCTCAAAACTGAACACTTGTTAGGGATTGGTGGGATTACCATTTTTGCGGCCGCATGTTTCATCCTCCTTTATTGGCCAGTAATTGATTCCTTTTTTCCCCTATTAAAACGAATCAGTTGCATTGTTTTAGGAATGGTACTATCTTGTTTTGTAGTTTTTCTACATGTTTAACCAAGGTATTGTGAAGGTAATGTCTTTGTTAGAATGAATCAGTCGCATTGTTTTAGGAATGGTACTTTTCTTCTTTGTCATTCTTTATACATGTTGAAACAAGGCATTGTTAAGATAATGTCTCAGTCAATATGAATGAATAACACTGATGGAGAATTGCTACTCTCTTGCTTTGTTTCCCATTAAGATAAGGTAGATCAGTAGATGCTTTTCTTCTACGAGTACAAGTCATCAACCGATTCCCAGTAATTGTTTCCCTTATGCCCATTGTTGCTTACAGCGATGTCAAAATTAAAGATCGGTTTTATTCCGACTTTGATTTTTGTTGAACTGCACAAAAGGAGCCAATGTGTCCAAGGCAAACTGCTGCATTACTGGGTCCAGTTGGTCGTTCCACTTTGCAGAAAGGAGTCACTGTTTGCGCTACATTACAGAAGGAATGACCGAGAAGCTTTACAAAGTATTAGTGGACACTAGTGACATGCTAGTCTGCAAAGAGCATAGGCAACTCTACAACACATGGAGTGCACTGGGCAAAAAGTGCCCAAACAAGTACAAGAAGCCATCACAGGACTCCACAATCATAGGAATTACATATTTTGAATGGGAAAAACTTGTCAAAGTTTAATCATTGATGTTAGCAAGAAGACATTAGTTTAATACATTCGAATTGGAAAACCTTGTCAAAATTTGCTCATTGTTGTTAGCCAGAAGACATGCATTTGATATTTTTGAGTGGGACGCCCTTCGCTGTGAGCAGCGTCGATCGTTTTTTCCTATTCATGTGTTCAGCTTAGAAGTAAATAGTTACTCTGCTGAGATGCATAGTCACATGAATGTTGACTTATGTAAGGTATTTTAAGAGTTTGTTCTGAATATTGTCTATGTAAATATGCCAGGCCTTGTGTTTGATTGCAAAGTTGAGCTTGAAATGTTGTGGCATGCGGCATCACGAGCTGTTCACCGTGCCTCCTGAGAATAATGCTTTGAATTGTTTTGCATGTCAATCTAATGCCGGTGATTTGCTTGTTAAGAAGAATAGAAGATCATCCTCTTTTGTTGTTTTCGTGCTTAAGAAGTTCATCATCTTATGTTTCATTCGTAGCCTATACAACAAGTCGGGTAGATTAGACGTGAAACCATATCATCTTCCGACCAACTCTTCATCTTAGGCTGTTTCCAACCAAAACCGCTTGTAAAATTAACGCTTGTAAATAAAAGCAGATGGTCTCGGGCGAAGTGCTTGGTTGGTCGATTTCGACTAGTAAAATATACACTGATCTCTCAAATTACACGCGTAACCCGCCGGTTTTACTTACAAACCTCGGGCCCTCGGTTCCATTACGGCTATATTTTACGGGTTGTTTCCGATGACGAGTAAATTACACTTGTATCTTAATACAGGTTTGAAATAAACCAGAGGTCCCAAGCGCGGCCTTACCGTTTCATGTCGTCTTAGTCTCTCGAAGGTGCTCATAGGTGTCCGATGATCCTGGCTTCCTGAATGAGCAGCGGGCGCTGTATCAGACCATCCGTAGGGCCCGCGAGGCCCTCTCTGTTGTCCTTCGAGTTGTTGCGCTCGCCGTGGCGCCGAGCATTGTTAACATGGTCAACGAATATGAGGATTCAGGAGATGAATTTATTTTGACTGGATGACAGTAGGGACCCACTAGGACCATAGCCGTACGTACGCAAGTGCCTCCTTATTATGTACAACTATTTTTTTTTCTTCCTCCTTTCCTGACGTCACGGTTCCACACCATTGTCAACCTATATAGTCAATATAAACAAGAGAATCGCACAAGGTGTAGCCGACAGCTGGGACCAAGCAGTTCGGGCAGTATTTGTGTTTTTGAGTCGTGAGCACTGCAGAGTTTTTCTTGGTGATGTTTTCGTTGTTTTTCAAAGGAGAGCACGGTATTAACTGGGCGGGCTGTGGCCCGTCTAGCCCAGGCCAGATATCCAGCCCAGGTATTAATTTTTTTCAAGATGAAAATGGCTAGCCCAGCTATACATTTTTCTGAGGAATACCCAGGCAAGGTCAACTTGTTATTCTCCGCCCCGCTGGGCTGCAAATCTTTCCTAGTCGGGATGCATTAGACTTAACACGAAAATGAGCTTTAAAAATAATAAATGGGATGTAATTATAAAAAATGGGCAGTAACTATAAAAAATGCACCAAACACGAAATTAGTTTATAAAATATTATTTATGGATTTTGAAAATCTTAATTTTTAATTGTTGCGCGCGCAATGTTTCGTTGGATTTTTATGTAATACATATTTATATTTAATCTGACTAGAAATTTCGGGATAAAAATATTTTGGATCCCATCAAAATGTGGGAAGTTTTATTGAATTCTATCTTGAACGGTTGGTTGAAATTATTAATCGTTGTCCTAGCTAGAAAATGGGCTGTAGTAAATTCCATTAGAATTCAAAAATGGGTTGTACATTTTTACAAATCGCAAATGTGCTAAAAGTTCTCTGCCACACACTTGTGGGCCTACTAAGTTGACGCGTCCCTTGAAAAAAAGAAGTTGACACGTATGCAAGGCTTTGTCAACTTATTATAGTCAACACACGGTTCTAGCAGCAGTGGCCGTTGGATGCCTATCCAACGGATGTCGTGCTTCTTCTTCAATCTCAGATATTCTAGCTTCGGCCGCCCAAAAAATGATTCCTCCCCCTGACATCTGGGACGCACCATTTCGAAGGCTGACCTATGGGCCTAGTAAGTTGACGCGTACCAAGGGCTTTGTCAACTTAGTCAATATAAACGATTCTAGCAACAGTGACCGTATGATGTCCATCCAACGGCCGTAGTGCTTTTTCAACCTCTAGTCTTCTTGCTCCAGCTGCCCAAAGCAGCACCGGTTGTGCCGCCTGCTCCTGCCTCCCGTGGCCGGCTGTGCTGCCGTGGAGACCTCACCATCCCCTACTAGTCCCACCGCTGGCTAGGCCATCCCTCCACTCACTCATACCCCCTGTTATTCTGCGGTGACGGCAGCCTCACACCGCAGCCGAACCAGTGAACCCTCGTACTCCTCTCTGCATGGGAATCCACTGTCGCGTCTTCCCCGGCTCCGCGTCGTCCCCTTCCTAGGCCTCACCGTCATGCACCGCCATGGTGCTCTCGGCGCGGCGTGGTCAATGTGGTGAACGACCGACTTCCATCGAAAGAGTACTGTACGTGGAGAGGCTGACAGCTGGGTCCACGGCATCCACAAGGAAGTGCCTCCTTATTACGTGCAAAATAATTATTCCTGCACCTGACAGCAAGGACCCACCGGACGGGCCACCGTATTTCACGAAAAAATGTCCCCCCCCCCCCCCGCTGTCAGCTCAGACCCACCGGAAGTGCGTCCTTATTACACACACAAAAAATGAATACTCCCCCTGCTACGTGAGACCCTCCTTGGTGGGAGGCTGACTTGTGGGCCTACTAAGTTGACGGGGACGGAGGGCTTTGTCAACTTAGTCAATATGAACGATTCTAGCTCCAGTGACCGTACACTGCCCATCCAACGGCCGTAGTGCTTCTTCAACCTCTGGTCTTCTTGCTCCAGCCGCCCAAAGCAGCGCCGGTCGTGCCGCATGCTCCTGCCTCCCGTGGCCGGCTGTGCTGCCGCGGAGGCCTCATTGGCGCCTACTCTTCCCATCGCTGGCCAGGCCCTGCGGCGACGGCAGCCTCACACCGCAGCCGAACCAGTGAACCCTCGTACTCCTCTCCTCGCGGGCTGCCACTGCCGCGTCTTCCCCGGCTCCATGTCGTCCCCTTCCTAGGCCTCACCGTCGTCCACCGCCCTAGTGCTCTCGGTGCGGCGTGGTCAACGTGGTCAAGGAACGACTTTCATCGGAAAAGTACAGTACATGGAGAGGCTGACAGCTGGGTCCACGGCGGCCGCAAGGAAGTGCCTCCTTATTACGCGCAAAATAATTATTCCACCACCAGACAGCAGGGACCCACCAGATGGGCCACCGTATTTCGCGAAAAAATGTTTCCCCCCTGACTGCTGGGACCCACCAGATACATCTTCGCACGCAAGGAAGTGCGCCCGTGCAATAAAACAATTTGCCCCATGACTGCTGGGACCCACCAGCTACATCTTCGCATGCAAGGAAGTGCCTGACAGTCGGGACCCACCTGGTCGAAGCGTACGTAGCATTGTCATTCTGGTCACGAATGTGTACGTACATACTGGTCAATGTAGAGGAGCACACGTGTCATAGTAGAGACGCGCACGTAGCATGTACACGTACATATAGCGGCCACCATAACCGGGAACTCCCCGATATTTTCCTTGCCCTCGCTCCTACCATGGTTTTTTCCGTCATGGACGGCCCAAAGAATGTCATGCAGCTGCGTCTTCGGACCGCCCAGGATGAAAAGCCCATTTCCTGTCATGATTTTTTGTCATAGAAGTAGGAGCCCACCACATCTATGATGATACTAGGTTTTGTCACAATTATCGTCATAGAAGTATCATAAGTATGACAGAAAAAAATCGTTCGGCCCAAAATGTCACGAATGTGTCTTTTTTTGTAGTGTTGTAAGAGAATCTGAATAACAGAGATGCAACCGGTCGAGTGACAAAGTGGCCGATTGAACTTCTTCCTTTAGATATCAAGTTTGAGGCAAAAAAGGCCATCAAGTCTCAAGCAATTGCAGATTTCCTCGTAGAGTGGATAGAACAACAGCAACCGACTCAAATCCAGTCTGAACATTGGACAATGTTCTTTGATGGATCCAAAATGTTAAATGGCTCTGGTGCAGGAGTGGTCTTGGTATCATCACGAGGAGACAAGCTCAGTTATGTCCTCCAGATTCAGTTTGATTCTTCGAACAATGAAGCAGAGTATGATGCTCTATTGTATGGGTTGCGTATGGCCATTTCACTCGGCGTCCAGCGCTTGATGGTTTATGGCGACTTAGATTTAGTGATTAATCAAGTAATGAAAGAACGGGATGTCAGGAGTCCTGCAATGACAGGATATTGCAATGCAGTGAGAAAGCTAGAGAAGAGGTTTGAGGGGTTAGAGCTCCACCATATACCTCGAATAAAAAATCAAGTTGTTGATGATATAGCAAAGATAGGTTCCGCTTGGAAACCTATTCCCAGCAACGTGTTCTTGGAGCATCTCCATACCCCGTCAGTGCAAGAAGATCCCTTCAAGGAAGAGCCCCCGCAACCAATAAGTTCAACTGACCCGACTGAGATCGAGGTGCCAGTCGTGGTCGACTTGATCATGGAAGTCTTGGTGATCACGCCCGACTAGACAGTACCGTACATCGCATATATTCCCAGGAAGGAACTCCTAGAGGATGAGGATGAAGATCGCCAGATAGTCCGTCGATCCAAAGCCTTCATAGTGATAAAAGGAAAGCTTTTTAGAGAAAGCATCACAGGAGTGGCTCAGCGCTGCGTCACCCCAGAAGAAGGTCGAATGATCCTAAACGATATCCACTCGGGGACCTGTGGTCACCATGCGTCCTCTCGGACCATCGTGGCCAAAGCATACTGAGCAGGATTCTATTGGCCTCGGGCAAATGAGATGGCGAAAGATATAGTTGACAAGTGCGCAGGTTGCCAGTTCTACTCCAACATGTCCCACAAGCTTGCATCAGCCCTGAATACCATTCCACTCGTCTGGCCATTTGCAGTCTGCAGATTGGATATGGTTGGACCCTTCAAGACCGGCGCAAGCGGTTTCACCCATTTGCTCATAGCAGTCGACAAGTTCACCAAGTGGATCGAAGCCAAGCCCATCAAAAACCTTGGTGCAGGCACTGCCGTCAGTTTCATCAAAGAGTTGATATTCAGATATGGAGTTCCCCACAACATTATCACAGATAACGGCTCCAACTTTGATTCTGATGAGTTCAAGGCATTCTGTGCGTCCCAAGGCACTCGGGTTAACTATGCGTCCATCGCACACCCGTAGTCGAATGGACAAGAAGAAAGGGTGAATTGTTTGATCCTTCAAGGGCTAAAACCCCGGCTGATGTGCGACCTGAAGCACGCTGCTGGTGCTTGGGTGACTGAATTAATGTCCGTCCTCTGGGGGCTGAGAACAACGCCGAACCGGTCGACTGACCGAACCCCTTTCTTCCTAGTGTACGGTGCCGAGGTTGTGCTTCCGAGTGACTTGCAACACAATGCTCCCCGAGTGGAACTCTTCTCAGAAGCTGAAGCAGAGTAGGCACGTGTAGACGCAGTCAATCTCTTGGAAGCGGAACACGATATGGCTTTGATTCGGTCGACCATTTATCAGCAAGATCTGCGCCGATTCCATGCTCGTAACGTCAGAGGTCGAGCATTTCAGGAAGGAGACCTTCTGCTCCGAGTGGATCAGAAACGGCCCCACAAGCTCGCTCCGGCCTGGGAAGGTCCCTTCATCATCACCAAGGTGCTTCACAATGGAGCGTACCACATCTACACCATAGCCAAAAACATAGACGAGCCACGTGCATGGAACGCAGAGCTGCTTCATCCTTTCTATACTTAAAATTCACTCGACCCGACGAGTGGTTGTAATAAGAGTACTTCAGTTTGCTTTTCAAAGACAAGATTTTACAATATCTTAATGACTGATTCCCCATAACCATTCGTGTCCAAATCCCCCACTGGGTGGCTTAGCCGTGAACCTCATTTGCCTAAGTTGAAAACCATTCCGAGTGGAGAGCAACCCTCCCACTTGGAGCTTAGCCGCGAACCTGATTCGCCTAAGTTAAAAAACACTACGAGTGGAGAGAATCTTCCCACTTAGAGGCTTAGCTGCGACGCTGTAATCGCCTAAGTTAAAAAACATTCTGAGTGGAGAGCAATCCTCCCGCTCGGGGGCTTCGCTGCAACCCCGTAATCGCCTAAGTTAAAAACACTCCGAGTGGGGAGCAATCCACCCACTCAGAGGCTTAGCTGCGATGTTGTAATCGCCTAAGTTAAAAACACTCCGAGTGGAGAGCAATCCTCCCACTCGGGGGGCTTAGCTGTGACCCTGTAATCACCTAAGTTAAAAACACTCTAAATGGATAGCAATCCTCCCACTCGGAGGCTTAGCTGCGACCCCGTAATTGCCTAAATTAATAAATTCCGAGTGGAGACCAATACTTTCACTCGGGGGCTTGGCTGCGACCCTGTAATCGCCTAAGTTAAAAACACTCCGAGTGGATTGCAATCCTCCCACTCAGAGGCTTAGCTGCGACCCCGTAATCGCCTAAGTTAAAAACACTTCGAGTGGAGAGCAATGCTCCCACTTGGAGGCTTAGCTGCGACCCCGTAATCGCCTAAGTTAAAAACATTCTGAATGGTGAGCAATCCTCACAATGTGCGCTCCATCTCGATTGAACACCTCATATGAGCTGCGCCACAAATACAACGTGCGTTCCATCTCGATCCGCAAGGACGGCGAGGTGTCGACTGAACACCTCGTATGGGCTGCATCACAAGTACAATGTACGTTCCATCCCGATCTGCAAGGACGACGAGGTGTTGATTGAACACCTCGTATGGGCCGTATCACAAGTATAATTTACGTGGTGTCAGGTTCACTCGACGAAAAGATCAAGCTCACTCGGAGTCGAAAGACATTCAGAAACGATAAAAGCAAAAAACCATGATATTCAAAGAGAACCAAGTTCAGATAAAACCAGCAAAAGTTCAGAACCGCGACGGGCAGAAGTACTCAGGCATCAAGCCTGAAAGAGTTTAATGGTTACATAAACCACTCGGCATTCCGAGGAAAATAAAGGTAGGGCATAATGTTTTGTTCACTCGGCCGGAGAAGGACTTGCTGGATCACAGAAACTGTTAAGGTCGATGCTTTCTGCAATGCGAGTGGCTGTGTAAAGGAAGGTGTCCATGAGAGACTGGAAAGTTAGCTTTTTTATGTTGGCAACCTTGAGTGACGCCAGCTTGTCTTCTCTGACGTCCTTGCAGTGCACTCGGACCAACGACAGAGCAACGTTAGCACCACAGCGAGAAGATGACTTCTTCCATTCTTGCACTCGACCGGTGATTTGGTTCAGTCGAGCCATCAGAGACTCGAGGTCCTGCGAGAGTTCCGCCTGAGGCCAGAGTTCAGCATCAACCCGCGTCATCGCAGCCTTCAGTCGAGCGAGGTAGTCCACAGTTCTGTCCAGGCGAGACTCCAACCGCAACACATTCATTGCAACGTCATCTTTGATGGGATAGTTTACGGGATTGAGACCTGTCTCGACTCTCCCAATTTCTGCTTCAAAGTCTTGGCAAAATTCTGCACAATCGGAAAAACAGTGAATCGACAGATTTAACAAGGCATGTCAGTCGACACCAACAAATCAGTCGAACAAGGGGAAATACCTTCAAGTTTTAGGACCAACTTCGCAGCAAGCTGCCCAGATAAGACTTCAGTTCGCCCTTCTTAGCTTTAAGGCTCCCCACTCCATCAGTTGGGCTTTCCTTGTCTTTCTTCAGTTGCGCAATCTCCTCTTCCAACTTGCTGACTGAAGCCAGCTTCTTGTCTGCAAGTGTTGTTTTCTCTCGCGCCTCCTTCTGGGCCTCGGCAAGATCCTGATCCTTCTTCTCCAAAGCCTGCTTCGTTTTTTCTAAAGAAATAACATTCTTCAGACGAGCTTGAAGTTGACAATTTTCACTACGCACATATGTTCGAGTGGAATCACTCAGTTCAAAGAGACTGAGAAAAGAGACAGAGAATCATAAGGTGGACAGTGGACGAGTGGTTACCTCCCATGATAGATGTTTTGTCCTGGGCCTTCTTGAGGTTTTTCTTCGCCAAATCCAGATCAAGGCTGAGGCTGATCTGCTTCTTATTCAGCTCGGAAAGTTGAGCCCCAGGATCACAAGACTTCTGCAGTCAGCAAATAAGATATGTCAGTCGATAGAATCAAAAGTCAATCACAGTGAAAATTGTTCTAAGACTACCGCTGAATCAAATATTCAACAGTAGTCTTGGGGACTACACCAAGTGGGTACACTTGGCGTGCCCCCACTGGCCTGGTTTTACACTTGGCATGGTGTGCCCAGCATGAGTAAAAAAAAAAGAGAGAAATTCCCAGACCCCAGCCGACTACCAAGCAGTCGACCGCGGTCTCGGGGACTACACCCAGTGGGTGCACTCTGCGTGCCCCCACTTGTTCGGAAAAACATTCGACTCAAATGAAAGAGCTATTCAGTTCTAAAGCAGAAACACCCTGTGGGTGATCGGATGCGAAATGCAGATCCATAGATGCACATAATAGGTTCCAAAGCGCTCATCCAAGGAGACTGTATGGATAGTGAAGCAATAGTGGCATCTATTATTGCTCAAGGGACCAGCCAGAAATAAACTAACCATGACGTTGGCTTGCAGAGCGGTGCTGGCATTGTAAGCAACCTGACTGGCCTCATGCACCACCTTCATCTGCTCCATCACGAGGTTCACCTGGAGAAGAGCCTCCCTAATAGCACTCGGCGGGTCGTCTGGAGTCTGGCATGCAACAAAGGGTGACGACGACATCATAGTCGGAGCAGTTATGGGATCATATACGTGGAGTTGTACTGGAGCAGTAGGAGCCTGAGTAGACGACCCCGAGAGACGGTCAATCTATAATGGATTGGCAAAGGTGACACTGGTCCGAGCCAGGTCTCCGGATCGGTCGACCACTGTCTCAAGCACCGACGTCGATTGAGGCACCTGAGCCACTTGATGCCCTGCCCCTCCTTCTTCTCTCCCTTAGAGGCAATTCTTCTTCTTCGTCATGCGGAAGATTAATAACATCCCGTGGAGATGCAACAAAAACAATCTCAAGAGTTCAATCGACAAACGACCCAATCGACAGAATGAATTCCAATCGGAAGGGCTTACCAACTTTGGAAGTGGTCATGTCATCGGCCACCTCGTCACCTGGGGCCTTGTCAATGTCCATGTCAGTCACAGAAGTTGTAGGGCTGAAATAGTTCATAATCCACTCGAGCAAAATAGAACGATCAGTCGGAAGAAGAAAACACAGAAAGATCGAGCGCTCACCCAGAAGCGACAGGAACGTCCAACTTGATCTTGGGCAAGGTCTTCCGAGCCTTCGAGGGAGCGACCTTGGGCTTCTTAGCGATCTTCTCCATCGGCTCCGGAGTCGACGTCCGAGTGCATTTCTGCGTTTGTGTGCTTGGAGCCGCGGTCTTGCCGCGCCCGCCCGCTGGAACGTGGTGAAGCTTGGATCGAAGCTCTGAGCGCGGTGGTGAGTCGACCACCTCTTCATCGTCCGACTCGTCGCTTTCCTCCTCGTTGTCATCCTTTGGAGATTGCCAATCAACACTCTCTTCTACGCTGTCCTCCCCCTCCCGGTCTTGCTCTAGATATTGTTCACCGTTGGGCATAGAGTACATCTCAGTGTAAATCTACAAGGCAAATAGTCAAACAAATGTCAGTGGGATTCAGAGACAGATGCAAGACATACAAGAATACAGTCGGTAGCAAAGATCAAACCTTGTCTGGCTGGTTGTTGGCGCTGAATGGGTCGACTCTCCTGGATCCTCTGGGATTATCCTTGTTTCCTATAATGACTTTCAACCACTGGGCCACCATCGTGGCTGAGACCTCCTCTGGATGGACCCGAGCGGTGTCGTTGGCTCCAAAATACATCCACATCTGATGGTCACGAGCCTGGAGCGGCTGGATGAGTCGACTGAGGAACACCTCCAGCAAGTCCATGCCGGTTACGCCCTGATTGATCAACTGAACCACTCTCTCCACCAACATGGCCGTTTCCACCCTCTCACCGGCTGTCGCTTTTAGCGAAGAAGGTTGTTGGGCGCGATCTAAAGAAAAAGGGGGAAGGTTGGTCGAGTGACCGGGAGTCACATTGTCCTGGCAGTAGAACCAGGTCGACTGCCAGCCCCTAACCGACTCGGGAAGTGTCTTGGAAGGGAAAGCACTCCGTTTCCTCTTCTGGATCCCCAAACCCCCGAACATTTGGATCACATGCGTCCTCTCATCACTCGAATTGGCTCTCTTCACTGACTAGGAGAGGATTTTAAAGATATGCTTGAAAAGACACCTGTGCGGTCGACAACCCAGGAAATTTTCGCACATAGACACAAACGCGGCGAGGTACGTAATGGTGTTTGGGGAGAAGTGGTGGAGCTGAGCTCTAAAGAAGTTCAAGAAACCACGAAAAAAAAGGATGCGAGGGAAGGGAGAAACCCCGGTCGACATGTGTGGCAAGCAAAACGCACTCACCCGGCCGCGGCTGAGGCTCTGTCTCCCCTTTCGGCGGCCTCACAGCTCCCTCGACGGTCACACCAGAGTCGTCCAGCTCCTCCAAGTCCTTTGGCCAGAGCGAAGATCAGATCCAATCGCCCTGGAGCCAACCCGCCGGCAGCCCGGACCTTGATGACGACCCCTAAGCCGTTTTCTTGCCCTTTGCCGCCCCCGCCGCCTTCTTCGCGCGTTCCACCGCCACCGTCCTGTCCTTCACCATGGTGGCGGCACGGCGGCATCGAGAGCGGAGGAGAAAGGGGCAGCGGAGAAGCTGAAGAGAAAGGGGGAAGATGGGTGTGCACAGTACGGACGCCTCGGCCCCGACGCCTTATATAGAACCGCTTCCGAGTGGCTGACGCGTGGGCCCGGGCGATCCTGTCAAATCTCGCAACAGTCGCGCCCTAAGTATGTGGCGAAAAAGGTGGCACAGAGATCAAGGCGACCCTGTCTATCCATTCTGCTCACTGCGGCGCGCTCAATCCCATGCGCTTCCCCAAATTTTCGAATCCCATGAGATACGGGGCACACTATAACCAATCGCGCCGAAGATTTCGCGTCAAAAGTAACACTCGACAGGGTGGCGGTGCAAACCACTCGAGGACCTACTGAATCGATCAAGGTGACTGAAACAAAGCCACGGTTTCAACACGGAGCTCCAGTCCAACACAAGCGTCTGTGTAGCACGAGGGTCAAGGCAGGATTAACTTCAACCTTCTTTTCACTCGGACCTCAATCCATTCAGGGGCTAATGATGAGGATATAGACCTAGGGTAGGATCATAGGACTGACCTACATGCCCTACCCAAGGTTACTACCCTAGAAGCAAAGGCACCCAAGAGACAACAGAGAGTACCAACTGAAGACGTCGAGTGCAATCCACTCGACCAGTCATACCACTCGGGTACACCTCCCTCCTAATATCACTCGACCATACAAGAAACAACTCGACCTACTGAAGACCAGGAGTCGTACAGGACAGCAACGGCTAGGCGTTCACTCCGTAGTCTTCAAGGGCATTAATAGCAGTTTATAGCTGGCGTTACTAGCAATTCCCTGTCTTTATGTACATTGAACACCTGTAACGGAGGTGGGATGGGTCCTGGCGCACTCTATATAAGCCACCCCCTCCTCTGGGACAAGGGTTCGCACCCCCTATAACACACATCATATTCCAGTCGAGCGCCTCAGGGCACCAAGACGTAGGGCTTTAACCTCCTGCAAGAGGGGCCTAAACTCGTAAACACTTGCGTACAATCTCGTTGTATCTAGGACCTTGCCTCCTCATTCGTACCCCCTATACTTACTGTTATACTTAGTACCACGAGAGTAACTGCATGCGCACACGTTTGCATGTATAAATTAAGCGGGCATGTGCAGAACACTCATCAACTACCCTAAACCCTATACACTTATTAATTAACATCTAGATAGTAAGCAAAAACAAAATTTGTAGTACAAGACAGTGTGACTCACCAGAAGTGGTAAGGAAGTAGTGTATGACGATTGGTATTTAGGCGCTTCAAGAACTCTAGGAAGCTATTCTCTGTATCTTATTTATAGAATGGCTTTGACCACGTCACTTGATTATTCGTATTTGGGTCAATGAACCCAATGCCATAGCATCCATCTTTTTTGATTTCATAGATCTTCATTCTGCATAATACCACAGAAAAGAATATAGTGAGGATAATTACAGGTAATGATCAACGAGCACTACATATAGCTAGAGACTTAATTAATTTAAAGAAAGAAATCACTTACCGACGATAGCAACTAATGAGAGATTTGTCGAGTGCGTCTTGATTGAATAACTGAAACAATTCTGTAAACTCAACATACAGAGCATTCTCATGGTAGTAATGAGCTGCCTTGACTTTCACCATGAGGGACTCTTGATTGGTAGTCTTGGTAATTTTCATGTACCATGCATGCAATTGATACATTCTCGTTGAGAGCTTCTTGACCTCCTCAGGCTTGACCAAAGGTTCACCGCTGGCATATTTCCGTTTTATTTCCACCTGTGTAATCAATGGTGTGAGCTCCAGCTCTAGGAGTTGTTCCACAGTGACAACGGCCTCTTCAACCATCCTTCTATGATCGTTGGTTATTACCGGCAGATCCTAGCCGGTACTCACATGTGTTGATGGTACAATGAGCAGGGGGATCGATCGCACCGCCTGTTCTACCAGCTGGGGAATAGTTTTCCTGCTTTTCTTGTCAGCTACTTGGCTGGAGCTCGATCTCGACTCCTTCTTTCGGTGCTCATGTGCCTTCTTGATTTGGCACCCATAGCCTAAGTCAACAGGCTTGGGAGCTGGTGCTTTAGCCATATCAGTAAAGTGCTCAATGGCATGTGATACGTCTCCAATGTATCTATAATTTTTGATTGTTCCATGTTATTATATTACCCCTTTTGGATGTTTATGGGCTTTATTTTACACATTATTATCATTTTTGGGACTAACCTACTAACCGGAGGCCCAGCCGTATTGCTGTTTTTTGCCTATTTCAGTATTTCGAAGAAAAGGAATATCAAACGGAGTCCAAACGGAATGAAACCTTCGGAAGCATGATTTTTGGAACAAACGTGGTCCAAGGGACTTGGAGTGCAAGTCAAGAAGCAGCCGAGGCGGCCATGAGAGGGTAGGGCGCCCCCCCTATAGGGCGCCCCCTGTCTCGTGGGCCCCTCGGGCGGCCACCGACGTACTTCTTCCTCCTATGTAAGCCTACGTACCCCGAAAACATCCAGGGAGCACCCGAAACACAATTTCCACCGCCGTAACCTTCTCTATCCGCGAGATCTCATCTTGGAGCCTTCGTCGGCGCTCTGCCGGAGGGGGAATCGACCACGGAGGGCTTCTACATCAACACCATAACCCTTCCGATGAGTTGTGAGTAGTTTACCACAGACCTTCGGGTCCATAGTTATTAGCTAGATGGCTTCTTCTCTCTTTTTGGATCTCAATACAATGTTCTCCCCCTCTCTTGTGGAGATCTATTCAATGTAATCTATTTTTGCGGTGTGTTTGTCGAGATCCGGTGAATTGTGGGTTTATGATCAAGTTTATCTATGAGAAATATTTGAATCTCCTCTGAATTCTTTTATGTATGATTGAGTTATCTTTGCAAGTCTCTTCCAATTATTAGTTTGGTTTGGCCTACTAGATTGATCTTTCTTGCCATGGGAGAAGTGCTTAGCTTTGGGTTCAATCTTGCGGTGTCCTTACCCAGTGACAGAAAGGGTTGCAAGGCACGTATTGTATTGTTGCCATCGAGGATAAAAAGATGGGGTTTATATCATATTGCATGAGGTTATCCCTCTACATCATGTCATCTTGCTTAATGCGTTACTCTGTTCTTTGTGAACTTAATACTCTAGATGTAGGCAGGAGTCGGTCGATGTGTGGAGTAATAATAGTAGATGCAGGCAGGAGTCGGTCTACTTGTTGCGGACGTGATGCCTATATACATGATCATGCCTAGATAATCTCATTACTATTCGCTTTCTATCAATTGCTCGACAGTAATTTGTTCACCCACCGTAATACATATGCTATCTTGAGAGAAGCCTCTAGTGAAACCTATGGCCCCCGGGTCTATCTCTTATCATATTTGCTTCCAATCTACTTTTGAGGAGCCTCCTACTGGATTGATACCTTGGTTCTCAAAAACTAAGGGAAATACTTACGCTACTATTGCTGCATCGCCCTTTCCTCTTCAAGGAAAACCAACGCAAGCTCAAGACGTAGCAAGAAGGATTCACTACAAGAAATATGTCAACTTATGACCACCACTATTGGTCACTGAAAGGTCATGGTTTTTCATTTGCGACCTTTTTGTGACCAAAAACAGAAGGTCAAAAGTTGGCGGTCGTAAGCTGAAATTAACGACCTTCTTCGGGATAAGGTCATAGACGTTTACGACCAAAACAAAAGGTCGTGGAACCCATGACCTTTTGTTTTGGTCACTGGTTGTCTGCCCGGGCCACGTCAGATCCGACGTGGCAATCTGATGTGGCAAAATTGCGACCAATTGAAAAGGTCATTACTTAGAAAGTGCCCGGTCCAATTCTGTCTTTTACATGGACCGAGCCCATTAATTCAGCATTTTTAGTCATCATTTTTTTGTTATTCTGGTCGGCTACATGGGCCTGGCCTAATATTTCAGCCTTTTTGTTCTTGGGCCATGGCCTTCTTTCTTAATACTCAGTCTTTCTTTTTTTTAAAGGGGTCCACTAGTCAGATTGGGCCACAGTTGTCAGGTTCTGATCAATGGGTCCCAGATGTCAGAGTCATATTCTTCTTATTTCAATTTAACAGTAAATAAATAACCAGTATTTAAATTGGAACAGACCACATAATACTTCAAATAATATCAGCTCGTTTTAGTACGGAGATCTTAGAAGCTCGTTTCAGTACAGACCACATAATACTTCTTAGTTGTACAAATAACATGTGATACAAGCTCTTAGCATATACTTTACATGCTCTAGAAGTGTAATAACAGTTACAAGCTCTACAAGTGCAATACAAGATAGCCATCAGAACTCTATAAGTGTTATGTTCTTCAGCATTGAGCTCCTTCAATAGAGATCACAAACTAGGCACCTGCTCCTGTCATGAATCAGCAGAGAAGAATTAGAAAACAGAAGCCAAATATACTATGGATTGGCCATTAAAAAAAGGACAGATCCCAATATAGTATGAATTAACCATTCAAAAAAGGACAGTTATTTAGAAGACAACATAAATTCAGCTAGTACCATGCTTTTTGTTCTCCAGCTACTTAAAATGAGGTACTCATTCATACAAGAAAACATAGACAAATATGCATTGCGCAAGTGCAGATCATGCAAAAGACTTCGCTGCAACACATTGTGCCTAAAACAAAATACCATTCTACTACTAGCAGGATCTAACAATACTAGTCAGCAGAAGCATACTAACCTCACAAAGGTAGGAGAGTATAAAGTGATGATCTAGATTGAGTTACCATCGGTGAGGAGGTCGATTATCTCCATGGTATGCTTGATGATGCGTACAACCATGATCTTCTTGCCAATGCATCCATGCAGTCGATTATGAGGGTACCAATGCATCCAAGTAGAACAAAATCACCACATTAACCCACAGCTTCAAGTACAAGCTAACTATATATCAAGTGGCAATGAAAATAAGTTGAGAAAAACACTGAAAATAATTATATCATGTCATGCGAAGTTCAAACCGAACAAACATATGCATGCCAAGGTGAAATATTACAAAGAAAGCACTCATCAGGTAGCAGTGCATACAAAATCGTTGTTTTAGTAGTAGAAAATACTCTCTGTTAGCAGTAGTAAAAACTCATGCAGTACCAAATTCAAAGATTTTTTGTTATAACTAACAGAAGTATGGAACAATAGTTAACAACTCAAGTCAGAAAAGGTAGGAGTGTATCTCTAAGAGACACAACGGATATTGATCAAAGATAATAACAGAGCACAAAAATAGGTAGGTACATTGACTTCTTTAAAGACAATAAGAAGGACCAATAGATTCACATGTTACATCAGCATGAAGTTACAATGGCAGATGCCAGGTGTGAAATGGATATGGCAGAAAAACTGTGCTCATAAATATTCCATGTACTGTATGAGCAATACTATTTCATGCTAATGTATGAGCATACAAGATGCAATAAAGAGATCTCATATAGTTCACTAAGCACACACTAACAAGCTAAGATAACCTCTTATCCCCCGCCAAAAAAGATAACCTCTTATATTGATATCATCGTTGCCTACCAGACTGCTGGAAAATATTCCATGTAATGTTTAAACTAGACACAAATCTAGGGAGGAATCAAACAGTGGAATCAGATACAACCAGGGTGTCGTTCAGGATTGTTTCTTTTTGTTTGCCACTGATTGATGAAGCAACTAATCTATATTAAATGCAGACAGCAGTAGTAGTAGCATAGCAGTATATATATTAATTTGACTAAACTGAACCAACACCACAAGTCTGCATATAATGAAGTTACTAGGTAGGGATCATATAACATGAGGCAGATGGATGATTAGCAAACATGCTGGGTGGCGAAGAAATGAACAACATATCAAATACTCCTACTACTGTAGTAGTTAGGATGACGAGACAAAGGACAACAACATGCAGAGTTCCTAATGCATTGGTGTGGCCCAACTCGGCTGCACCACACCGAGGCACTGTTGTTCCATCAAGCTCGACCATGTGCAGGGCTTCATCATCGTCGTGGAGGTCCCGGTGGTCATCCTGGTCCATGGAGTGTGAACCTTATTATTTCATTTCAGAGAAAGCGTGAAACGTGCATGAGGTACAGTACAGAGAGAAGTTTGTGTGTGCATGTATATGAAACGTGCATCACGAACAGGTTACGGGTACGTGACAGAGATACCTGTATAAAAACTGTCATGTCTCTCTTGATGGCAATGTCATGGGCAACACCCAACACCTTGTTTACCCATACAAGAGCCTGACCTGCAGCTTTCTCAACGACCACATCGGAGACCTCTAGATTAGGCAGTGGTGGAAGAGGTCTGCAAACAATAGTACTTGTTATTGCAATATTTGCATAAATAAATGAAGTAGGAGTTCAAAACAATGCTACGCAATAATCAATTAAGATGTACTGACTAGTTTATAACTAGTCTCCATCAAGTTAACAGAAACCCACTTTGTGACCAAGGGCAACAAGCTCTTAAAGCTGATTATGGATTGTCCATGTTGAAAAACAAATGTGGAGCACTTAATACAAGTAACTACAGAAACACAGACATATGGCTTTTCCAAGATCCCACACGTCATAATCACAGTATATGCTAAGAGATAAAGGACATGTGCTAGCAAAGGAATATCAAACTGTTGTCATAACTACTCCAGTTTTGGTCCTAATCTGTATATACAGCACACATCAGTGACCATGGAGTAGCAAGGCAGGCCGATCGCCAAGTAGAGCAAAGTGCGGAGTAAATTAAGGGACAGACTACAGCTAAATTCCAAAGCGCCCAGGCCCAAATTCTACAATAAGTCTGAAGTACAGTGATATACTACATTGTAGCAAGCCAACTCGAAGACTTCAGCTTGAACAATACAGCAATCAATTCAGCAGTAAGATCATACAACTACAACAAAGCAGGGCATGATTCAGTTATAATCTGCATGACTAAAACTGCTCACAGAGCATACAACCACAGCAAAACAGGGGACCAATTCAGTTCTAGTAGATCAAATCTCGAACAAGAGTTACTCCTACTCCCACAACAAAACAGTGGCACACCTATTCTAAAGAAGGCCATGGCCACACACGCATGATTGCTTGCTAGCTTGTCACTGATTTTGACTGCAACCAACAAGAAGTAGCCATAATGGCAGTCCCAAAAAAACAGAGGCACATAAGTGACAGAGAGCCCGACAGAGCAGAAGAGGGAGGGCTTATGCCTATCCTATTCTTCTGAAGAAACGAAACCAGATGCAGATGCCCAGGCTGGGGAACCGACGAGGAGTAGGCAGGTACAGCCACGTCCAGCGACATGGCGGGTGATGTCTGACCAAGTGCACCTGCGAGAGGAAGGAAGCCACGGCGCATGAGGCAAGGGAAGGGAAGCTAAGGAGAGAAGATCAAATTGAGAGAATACCTTACCTCGACGAGCAGTAGAAGGACGCGGATGGCATCGTCGGCCAAGCGGAAGCAAACGACACCATGGAGATGAGATGGAGCCCCTCCGCGTTCATCGCGGAATCACTCTGCACGGGGCCGTTTCGATCCGTCAGGGCGGACCACAGCGGAATGGATGGGGAATTGGGGAAGGGGGGAAAGGGACTGAACCTGAGGAGGTTGATGCAACGAGCGGCTGCGTGGAGGTCCTCCTCGAGCGCAAAGACGTGGTCCTAGAGGCGGCGGCGCAAGTCCTAGGAGACTGCGAGGTTGAGGCGGAGCGAGCCGTCGGGCACGGGGATGCAGGAGGCAGACTTGGTCGGGCGCAGCACCCTTCCCATGCCGTGGGCAAGCCACTGGTCTAGCTGGTGATGGTGATGCATGATGGCTGCGCCCTGGACCAGATTCGGTGCTGCACCTCCAGCCCGCGGATCCAGAGCTCAGTCGCCATGGCTGCGCCGCGGGCTAGGGTTTTGGGCGCTTGGGAAAGAAGGGAAAGGTGGCGGGCGCCGGGGTGGTAGGGTAGAGGAGAGGGTGGGGGTCTCTGGCGGTCTCGGAGGAGGTGAGGGGCGTGCGCGGGCGGCAGAGGGGAGGGGAGACAGGAAGGAGAAGAGAGCGAGGGGAGAAACAAAGGAGGCGGGGGGGGGGGTGGATGGAAAATGTCCACGAGGACTAGGTTTCAGCTTAGGTGGGCTTGGGGTGAGGACTGTCGTTGGATCCGCGAGCATCCGACGGTGTTCGATCCACGATCCGCGTGAAATGCCCACAGACTAATCAAAATGCAGCACACGGGTACGATGTCATGACCATCTAAATTGGTCGTAGTTGACTACAAAATTGGTCATGGTTGATTAAAAATTCATTTGTCATTTTTCAAATGCCCAAAATGAGTTTTTTATAAAGGGCCTACCATATATTTATTTCAAAACTGTACCAAATCAATTTTCTAAAATACTAGGACATATTTCACGCACAATTGACCAAATGGTTGGGTGTAAAAAATTTTGATCCACCCCCCGACAAGCAACTGGTGTGGCTTGTTTTTTGACTTTTTGTACATTGGATAGGATTTTTTTAAAATTATGCTAACATTTTATTACGTTGTATACACAATTTTTTGAAATGTCTCGATCATTTTTGTTAAACGTGTGAACATTTTTAAAAAATGGTCATGAAAATTTCATTGAATGGTACGAAACTTTTTTTTACATTGCACAAACATTTTTTTAAATGTCAAACATATTTTTTGAATTGTGTGAACATATTTTTAAAATGGTACAGACATTTCTTCTGAATGGCACGAAACAATTTTTGTAAATTACGCAAACATTTTTTATGTTGTATATTAAAAAAATGTGACGAACATTTTCTTGAAATGCATGAAGATTTGTGAAATGTTATAAACAGGTTTTTAAGTGGTATGAATAAATACTTTTGTTAAATAAAATCCTGATCTGATGGTGTATTTTTTTTATTGTTTTGTGCAACAACAAACAACGACAGCAACACCCGTTGCACTCGGTGAGACCGAGCCAAACCACTCGGAGCCTACGAATGGTCCTGTGACAAGTTTTCTGACATCCATTTGGTCTCACCGAGTCAAATTCGAAGTGACTCTGCAACTTATGTCCCTGATCTTGTTTTGGCTCTACAAGTTGCATATGACCTCGGATTAAGAAGATTTTTATATCAAAATAGACCGTTTCCACGAAGCGAAGATTTTTCATGTTGATAACATTTTCATTTGAGGCCACCTTTATTGCGTTTTGTGCCCCTGAGCACTCTTCATACAACGGGAGGCTGAAGAGTACCTCTGCGGCCCATTTTTGCACCGAAAAGTGGTCTTCGGCCAATGGGAGGCCGAAGAGTACCTCTTCGGCAAACGGGAGGCTGAAGAGCCCTCTTCGGCCAACGGTACGCCGAAAAGTCCCTCTTCGGCTATCAGGAGACCGACGGGGTCATACTTTTGATTTTTTTTGCATTAGAGCGTATAGTTTCCGAATTTGCTATAAAAATCATCATAGTTTCAAAAAAATGGCTATTCAATTATTGTTGTTGTCAGTTGTTGAGGAGACTGTGATGGTTCGACCCAGTCTCCAGCTACTTGATTAATTGCCTGTCGGAGAAGGTCCAAAACAAACCTTAAATTTTAGATGAAAGCTAAATCAATCCTTGAACCTTTAATCCCCAAAATCAACACACTACACTCTCTGATCCCTGTCTATTTTGAACCTTGATCGCATTCCCAAAACAGGGATGTCGATGTGGTAGCTTGAACTCGGGATTGGGAGCTCCTGTACAGCGCACAACTCGCTGCGAAAGAAGCGAGCGCACCCCCCGCTCCCCCTTTGCGCACTGCCATGCCGGCCCATGTGCGGGCTGGGATGCGGCCTTGTTTTTTTTTGTTTTTTCCTATTTATCAATAATTCAGGATATCAAAAAGTCTTAAATTTCAGAAAAAGTTGATAATTTTAATAAAACAATAATGGTTTCAAAAAGTATTCATGATTATAGAAAAATGCTCGGGAATTCAAAAACTATTCACGATTATGTAAAACATGTTCACAAACTTCAGAATTGTTCATGATTTTTAACGAATTTGAAATGTTAACGAATTTGAAAAAAATGTTTGCTATTTTGAAAAATGCTCGGGAATTCAAAAACTATTCAAAAACTAATTCGAAAAATGTTAACGAATTTGAAAAAAAATGTTTGCTATTTCGAAAAATGGTCACGAATTTGAAAAAAAAAATGTACGTGATTTTTAAAAATTACTCTTTAATTTTCAAATGTTCATTATTTCAAAACAAATGTTCATGAATTCAAAAACATGTTCATCACTTAAGAAAATGTTCAAAAATTCAAGAAAATTTTCACGATTTTGGAAAATGTTTGTGAGTTATAAAAAATGTTCACCGTTTCAAATTTTTTCATGATTGAAGAGAATGTACATGAATTAGTAAAATAAAACCATGGTTTTGAAAAAAATGTTCATCATTCCAAGAAAAGTTCATTATTTTAGAAACAAATCGCAAATTAATAGATTTCGAAAATTGAAAAACAAGAATAAAAATGAAAACATATAAGTAAAGCAAAAAATGGACGTAAAACAGAAAAAGAAAAAGGAAAAACAAAAAAGAGAAAGAAAAGAAAAACCAGGTTCAGGGAAGGTTCTACGCGCTATATAGGAAGCGCCCTCCGGATTGCTGGCTGTGGATGAGTGAGATGGCCAGTTGGGCATGGCTGGCGCATAGAAGTTGGGCCAGCCCATAGTTGCCCACACAGTACATTCTCATTCGCGGCGTTCTCTGGAATTCCAATGCTTTTGCGACGACAATGGCGATGGTTGGGTGATCGATGGCCCTCATGACAATCGTGACGGCACAGCAACGAGCGATGTTGAAGGTACTGTCTCCAACATACTCCTCCTCTTGATGCCATAATTTAGCCTCTCCCCGTGCCGTTAGTGTTAGGGTTTAAGCGGGGAAATGGGGATTTTAGCGATGGTAAAGCTAGGGGTTTAGGTCGATTTGGGTGTGTATTTGTCATTCATATTGCTCTTAGGACAATGTAGTGATATTTTTGTGTTTGTCTCAGTTAAATCATGGACCCTACAGAGATTTTGAATGTCACATTCCATATCTGAGGCGACTCTGTCCGCAGTGATCCGAATTTGGATGATGTGGGGGCGATGAAGAGATGTCCCAGAGGGACAAGCTATCATTGCAGGAACTGAAAAGGCATTTGAAAGATCATGTGGAGTTGAAGGAATCGATGAAGTATTATTTTATGTTTGAGTCCATTTGAGTTTACAGCATAGTCTCCTGCCCAATTATTGTTGTTGTCAGTTGTTAGTGCAGCCCAGTCAACAACCACACGGTGCTCCTGCTGAATGGTGAAATTTCTTTGTGCATTCACGTTTGTATTTGACTTCTATAAACCACATCTGTCCAATTGTTAGTGTTACGAGCCTTGATGCAATTCGCCCACAGCAATATGTTCTGGGATTAAAATGAGCTCCACTATACTCGTGAAATTAAAATAAATTAGCGGCAACAACCAATAATGATTTTCCATAATACTCCCTCCGTCCCATAATGTAAGACGTTTTTTGACACTAGTGTAGTGTCAAAAAACATCTTACATGATGGGACAGAGGGAGTAGTAGCGTCTATCACCGCACGACATTCATAATGAATTATAATTAAACTCAATCACATAATCCACACTTTTGACCGAATTAAAAATTTGATAAATGATTGGTTGCTTCCTTCTAATAAGAAGGTGTTATTGGCTCTTGGCCATTCATGAGATCGTCTACGAGGTGAGGAGGTGCCGTCATAAGGGCATTTTCCTTAAGCATGATTTCCAAAAGGCTTTTGACAGCCTCGATTGGTCATTTCTGCAGTTGGTGTTTGAGCGTCGGGGGTTCGACGACCAGTGGTGCTCTCTTGGATCATACAGTTGGTTTGGAGTGGGAGCACGACAATTAATATAAATGGGGAGGTAGGACCCTTCTTTAGGTCGTCCAGGGGTGAGGCAGGGGGCCATATTTGCCCGCTCTTAATTATTCAACCTCGCAGCCGATGCCCTTGCACCATACTGGACCAAGCTATGGTGGTCGAACACCTTTTTGGCATGGTTGCACACCTGATTCCTGGCGGTGGTGTCACACATCTTCAGTATGTAGATGATACCATGATTATGGTGGAGGTCTCATACCTTGACATTGTTAATCTTAAGTTCCTCCTACTATGTTTTGAGGCCATGTCGGGTCTTAAGATCAACTTTAACAAAAGCGAGGTGGTGGTATTAGTATACTCTAAGGCCGAGCAATAGCGGATTGCGAGAAAACATGAATTGCAAGGTTTCCTCCTTTCCCATATCCTATTTGGTGATGTCGATGTCTGGCTCGAGGGTTCTGCTGAGTGAGTCCAACTCACTTATGGGAAGGGCCGCGTCTCGGGCAGAACCGTGGTGTGGCCGTTTTACTTCGAAAGGAAGCAAGTCAGTCCTAATTGACTCTAACCTATCTAGCCTCCCCATATATATGATGGTGTTGTATATCTTGCCAGAGGTGTGGTTCATACCTCATTTGATTAGAACCTTCCTTGGTTTTAGGAAGGTGGCGAACGGCCGATGATAACCCACAAGTATAGGGGATCGATTGTAGTCTCTTTCCATAAGTAAGAATGTCGAACCCAACGAGGAGCTAAAGGTAGAACAAATATTCCCACAAGTTCTATCGACCACCGATACAACTCTACGCACACTTAACGTTCGCTTTACCTAAAACAAGTATGAAACTAGAAGGACTTTGTAGGTGTAGTTGGATAGGTTTGCAAGAATATAAAGAGCACATAAATATAAACTAGGGCTGTTTAGATAAAGAAGCAATAAAGTTAGTATAATGAGTGTGTAAAAGTGGTGGTAGGAGTTGTGAAATTGTCCCTAAGCAATTGACTACTTTACTAGACCGATAGCAAGTTTTATGTGGGAGAGGCCACTGCTAGCATGTCATCCCTGACTTAGAATTCTATACACTTATGATTGGAACTATTAGCAAGCATCCGCAACTACTAATGTTCATTAAGGTAAAACCCAACCATATCATTAAGATATGTTGGCCCCCCTTCAATCACGTATGCATCAATTTCTATGCTAGGTTGAAACTTCTGTCACTCTTGCCCTCCAATACATAGTCCTACCACATACAACTAACCCTATGGTGTGATCCACGCGCGCGCTCATATGATGGGAACCAAAGGACAACAACATAACCACAAGCAAATTAAACCAATCATAGCAATTCACCAATTACCGATAGGACAACGAAAATCTACTCAGACATCATAGGATGACAACACATCGCTGGATAATAATATGAAGCAAAAAGCACCATGTTCAAGTAGATGGCACAGCGGGTTGCGGGAGAGTGGACCGCTGAATATAGATAGGGGAAGGTGATGGAGATGTTGGTGAAGATGATGGAGGTGTTGGTGTAGATCGCGGTGATGATGATGGTCCTGGCGGCATTCCGGCGCCACCGGGAGAGAGGGGAAGAGAGCCCCCCTTATTCTTCTTCCTTAACCTTCTCCCTAGATGGGAGAAGGGTTTCCCCTCAGGTCCATGGTCTCCATGGCGTAGGAGGGGCGAGAGCCCCCCCAAGATTGGATCTGTCTCTCTGTCTCTGTCTGTTTCTGCGTTCCCAGATTATGCCCTTTCACCGTATCTTATTTTCCCGGAGATCCGTAACTCCGATTGGATTGAAACCTTCAACATGATTTGTTTCCGGATATTAGCTTCCTTGCGGCAAAAGAAGATCAACAACCGCCTTACGGGGTGTCCACGGGGGTCAGGGGCACGCCCCCTGCCTCGTGGGCCCCTCGAGTATCGTCTCGTGTCGATTCTTCTTCCCAAAAATCATAAATATTCCAAAAATATTCTCCGTCCGTTTTTATCCCGTTTGGACTCCGTTTGATATGGGTTTTCTGCGAAACATAAAACATGCAACAAACAGGAACTCGCACTGGGCACTGGATCAATATGTTAGTGCCAAAAGAAGTTTCCAAAAGTATATGGAAGTTGTATAATATTGGCATGGAACAGTCAAAAATTATAGATACGACGGAGATGTATCAGCATCCCCAAGCTTAATTCCTACTTGTCCACGAGTAGGTAAATGATAAAAAAGATAACTTTTGATGTGGAATGCTACCTAGCATAATCTTGATCATGTAATCTAATCATGGCATGAATATTAAGACACGAGTGATTCAAGGCAATAGTCTATCATTTGACATAAAAACAATAATACTTCGGGAATCCCAACAATCAATCATGTCTTTCAAAATATCAATGCTAAAGAACGCTATCCCTACAAAATCATATAGTCTTGTATGCTCCCTTTTCTTAACACGGTACCCCTAATGCTCATCCCGGTGTCAGCCAAGCCATTGGTTCATACTTTTTAACGCGCTTCAGGTTTTTCAACCCTCATGCAATACATGAGCGCAAGCCATGGATATAGCACTACAGGTGGAATAGAGTACGATGGTGGAGGTTGTGTGGAGAAGACAAAAAGGGAGAAAGTCTCACATCGACGCGAGTATGGGCTATGGAGATGCGCGTAAATTGATGTCAATGCGAGGAGTAGGGATTGCCATGCAACGGATGCACTGGAGCTATAAGTGTATGAAAGCTCAAACCAAAACTAAGTGGGTGTGCACCCAACTTGCTTGCTCATGAAGACCTCGGGCATTTGAGGAAGCCCATCATCGGAATATACAAGCCAAGTTCTATAATGAAAATTCCCACTAGTATATGAAAGTAATAACTCAAGAGACTCTCTATATGAAGAACATGGTGCTACTCTGAAGCACAAGTGTGGTAAAATGATAGTAACATTGCCTCTTCTCTCATTTTCTCTCATTTTTTTTGTTTTCTCTTTTTTTGGTGGGCTTCTTTGACCTCCTTTTTCTATTTGGGCTTCTTTGGCCTCTTTTATTTTTCATAAAGTCCGGATACTCATCCCGACTTGTGGGGGAATCATAGTCTCCATCATCCTTTCCTCACTGGGGCAATGCTCTAATAATGATGATCATCACACTTTTATTTACTTACAACTCAATATTACAACTCGATATGTCGAACAAAGATATGAATCTATATGAATGCCTCCGGCAGTGTACCGGCATGTGCAATGATCTAGCGTATCAAAGATATCAAAAAATGGACAAGCCATGAAAACATCATGCTAGCTACCTTACGATCCTGCAAAGCAATATGACAATGAATGCTCAAGTCATGTATATGACGATGATGGAAGTTGCATGGCAATATATCTCGGAATGGCTATGGAAATGCCATGATAGGTAGGTATGATGGCAGTTTTGAGGAATATATAAGGAGGCTTATGTGTGATAGCTCGTATCGTATCACAGGGTTTGGATGCACCGACGAAGGTTGCACTAACTCTTGAGGAGAATGGGCAATGCGCGGTACCAAAGAGGCTAGCAATATTGGAAGGGTAAGAGTGTGTATAATCCATGGAATCACTTTAGTCATAAAGAACTCATATACTTATTGCAAAAGTTTATTAGCCCTGGAAGCAAATTACTACTATGCATGTTCCTGGGGGGAGGTTGGTAGGATTTAGCCATCGCGCGCCGCCGACCTTCACGCAAAGATAAACAATCAAAATACAATGTGCGCCAATTTGGTTACCTAGTTAGGAGACCATACGTGCATGCTGCGGGAATCACAAACCTTAACACAAATATCCTTACTAAACACAACCATTTACTAGTACATCCCACATATTATCATCTCTATATCGCAAAACTATTGCAAGGAATCAAACATATCATATCCAGTGATCTACAAGTTTTATGTAGGATTTTATGACTAACCATGTGAATGACCAATTCCTGTCATCTCTCTAAATAGATATAAGTGAAGCAAGAGAGGTTATCTCTTTCTACAAAAGATATGCCCACGCTCTAACAAATATAAGTGAAGCAAAAGAGCATTCTACAAATGGATGTTTTCCATGTGAAGATAAACAAGCAATCCAAACTTTAAATGATATAAGTGAAGCACATGAAGCATTCTATAAAGACATACTCAAAAGATTTAAGTGAGGTGCAATGAGCATTCTATAAATCAACCATGGACTATCTCATACCAGCATGGTGCATAAAAGAAAAGTGAAAACTAAATGCATAAGACGCTCCAAGACTTGCACGTATCGCATGAGCGAAACGAATCCGAAAACATACCGATACTTGTTGAACAAAGATGGGATGCCTTCCGGGGCATCCCCAAGCTTAGACGCTTGAGTCTCCATGAATATTTACTTGGGTTGCCTTGGGCATCCCCAAGCTTAAGATCTTTCCTCTCCTCCTTTTCCTCATATCGAAACCTCCTCGATCTTCGAACACTTCATCCACACAAAACTACAACAGAAAACTCGGTAAGATTCGTTAGTATAATAAAGCAAATCACTACTCTAAGTACTGTTGCAAACCAATTCATATTTTGTTTTTGCATTGTAGCTACTGTAATATAACTTTTCCATGGCTTAATCCACTGATAGAAATTGATAGTTTCATCAAAACAAGCAAACTATGCATCAAAAACAGAATCTGTCTTATACAGGACAGTCTGTAGAAATCTGAACATTCACCATACTTATGGTACACCAAAAATTCTTCCAAAAATAGTTAAAATAAAAAATTTGTATAGAAATACATTGCAAAAAGTTTCAGAACCGTTTGACATTCCAGTAAAAAATGTAAAATCGCGCACTACAGCCAAAGTTTCTGTCCTGCACAGCACAAACCAATAAGCATTGTAAACATCCTAAAGGAAAACCTTGGCACATTATTTTTATAATACAATGGAATTCTACAAGGGGATATATATTTTTGATGGAAAGTTTCTGTAATTAAGATTCACAAAGTTTCCGTGAGCATGAACAAAGTTCAAGGAGCTCCCCCACTTCAACAATGCTTGTCTTTCTCACTTTCACTTTCCTTTTTGAAAAGTTTTGTGTTACCCTCTTTATTTTTTTGTTTTTAAACTATTTAAAAGCACTCAACAGAAATAAATGACTCTCTAAAACTTCCAGGTTGTCTCCCTGGCAGCGCTTTCTTTAAAGCCATTAAGCTAGACATATAGTGCTCAAGTAATGAGTCCACCCGGATCCCAAGGTATATCAAAGCCAATTTTAATTAACAATGATTTGGCCTTTAGTAGTGAGCACAAAGCAACATATATCATGTAAGGACGAAGTCTAACTCTCTTCCTATGCATAGGCATGTCATAAAAGAACAATTCATGCACACCAAGTAAAGGCCAATGCATAGTATAAGCAATTTCTTGCAATTCTATCGTGTTGGAAACATAAAGAGGCGGAGATGTAGTTCCTCTCTCATAATAATTGCAAGTTGGAGCAGCAAGCACATGCATATTATATCTATCAAAATCATCACGTGCAACGGTAAAATGCAACCCATCAACATAATCCTTAATAAGCACAAACTTCTCCGATATAGTGTAGTTGGGAGAATTCCAAAAGGTAATAGGACTATCATGCGTGGGTGCAATAGCAACAATTTCATGTTTAACATAAGGAACTATAGCAAGTTCATCTCCATAAGCATCATTCATATTGGCATGATAGCCACAAGCATAGCAAGCATCATCAAAAGGGGTATTTCAAGAGAATCAATGGGATCATAACAATCATCATAGCAATCATCCTTCGGTAAGCACGAAGGGAAATTAAACAATGTATGAGTTGAAGAGTTACTCTCATTAGAAGGTGGGCATGGGTGATCAATCCGCTCTTCCTCCTTTTGTGCTTCGCTCTCCTCCTCATCTTTTTCATCCAATGAGCTCACAGTTTCATCAATATCTTCTTCCATAGATTCCTGCAAAATATTAGTCTCTTCCTGGACAGCGGAGGAGTCCTCAATATATGATTTAACATAGGCATTAGAAGCATAATTATCATAAAAATATTGAAGTATGGCAAAATTTTCAGATTTGTAAAGAGTAGCATCAGACTTTTCAATCAAACAAGCAATTTCATAAGCACCCTTAAAAGCAACAAATTCTTCAATTTGTTGAACATCATAGTAATTATAAACACCCTTAGCATACGAAGATACGATTCCATTATCACTAAACTAACAATGATAGGGAAGGTGCTTCTTAGGGTTTTCAGAACAACAAGTAAAATCATATATTTCACATAAATTCCAAGCATAGCATTGCAAACGATGAATTTGGTCCAGTAAAAGTTTCCCTTTTTCAGACATGCGGTGTCACACATAACAAGCATGCTCATCTAAAGATTTTCCCTCAACTAAGCTAGTTGGGGTTTTAGCACGAGCACAAAGGGATCGAAGATGATCCAAGTAAAAAGCTTCAGGAGTGTGATAGATTTTGAGTGGTTCTTCAACCATTGGTATAGTAGGTACAACTAACTTTTTTGCTATTTTGCGTGTCGGTGTACTAGAGTAGGGGTACCCTAGTATCCCGAACTTGTGCACGGGCAGTCGCAGCACCCCGCGGCAAGGCTTGCCGGGTGACCGCCAAGGTCCTCCGTGGTTCCTTTGGAGCCATTCAAGAACAAAGTATTCAAGCCAAGGAGACAAGGCCCCGGCAAGAGGAGCTTGCCGGGAAGGCCAACCAAGGCATCTCAAGGAACTTGCCGCGACGCGCCATGCGTCCCGGCGAGGCCCGGTGAGCGACAAGCTTCCGGACGCGACAAGACAACTACCGCGGCAAGGCGCTTGCCGCGGCCAGCTACCACTCTGTACCTGCGCTCCAGCACATCCACCAACGTGTCACCCTGGGGCCTTTCCAGACGCGCGTGGCAAGAGGCTGTGCAGCCAGCGGTGCGCGGTGGCAAGCGGCGCTGACAAGATTGCCATCGTGGCAAGCGGTGGCATCCCTGACGGTCCCTGTTTGCACTATTTGGGCGATGCAGACGGGCATTTAATGCCTTTGTCCCCTGCCGTCAGGGTTAGGTACGATACACTGTACAGGTAGTTGTACCTACCGCAATTCCTTCCATTTTTACCCTTGTCTACATTGCCACCTGTCGGTGACCCCTTGAGCATATAAAAGGAGGCCCATGCGCAACGTAGAGGAGGGTTCGAAGAGAAGAACACTCACGCTCGGTCTCGTTAGTTGCTAGTGTGTACTGTAGCACTCAGCGCTCCCGAGCAAGAACTCAATACACTCAGACATGCAGTAGTAGGAGTGTTATCTCTCCGGAGAGCTCCGAAGCTGGGTAAACTACTCGTGTGCTTCGCCTCGATCCGCTCTTTGTGCGATCTCCGCCCCCGCCGAACCGAAAGGGGCTCGGTCCGCCGGTCCCATAGGTGTTCGTGGATCAGTTTCCCCGACATCTTTGGCGCGCCAGGTAGGGGGCATCGAGGTTGTGTGAACCTGATCCGGCGTTCACACGAGCTAGATCTTCATCTTCTTCATCAACATGCCACCGAAGAAGAAGGCTTCGGGGGCAGCTGTTCCGTCCACGTCGATCCCACCACCACCGGAGCAAACGGGTGGTGTGGTAGACGCCGGCGGAAGAACGGGCGTCGACGAGGGAGCTCACGATGCTGCCAGGTCCAAGGACAAGGCTGCGCAGACCTCGGTGTCCGTACATGCACCGCGCCCATCTCAGGAGGCGCAGGACCGACAGCGTCATGGTATTCGCAGTACCATACGTTCGTTGGACCAAGATCAAGCTGGTGGATCTCGGGGTGCTCAAGACCAGCATGCACGCCAACATGCTGGCACGAGCGAGGCACGGTCGCCTGGACGGGATACTTCTCCTTCTAACATAATTAGAAGTCTGAGCATATCCCACTCCTCGCACCGTTCGCCACTACCGCCCACCACTCCAGCAGAAGCTTTGGCGCGAGCTCAACTGCTCCTGGATTACCCACCAACAAGCAGTACTGCAAGATCCACCGCACCAAGGGCCATGACCTCCAGAGCTGCAAGAAGGTCGAGCAGCTTGTCGAGCAGCAAAAGGCTGAATACGAGCGACGCGACAAGGAGAAAGCCCAGGAAGGTGCTGGAGGAGCCGGCAAGAAACGCCCCGGCCGAGGAGGACGCGGCGGCAAGGCCAAGCAGCGGCAAGGAGACAAACCTCCCCGCGGCGGCGACAAGTATGAAGATGACGACGGCGATGAAGATATGGATGATGACGAGACCGATGAGCCGGAGTTCCAGAAAGCCACAGAGGTCCTCTGCGTTGACGGCGGTGCTTCTCTGCATACTTCACACCGCCAGCTCAAGCAGTGGGTGCGGGAAGTCAATGCGGCAGAACCACCCGTCGAGTCACGCAGGCCTCTGAAATGGTCCAGCACGCCTATCATCTTTGATATTGAGGACCACCCTGATCGCATAACTGCGGTCGGGTGCTTGCCGATGTTGGTTTCACCAACTATCCGCAACCTCAAGGTCACTAAGATGCTAGTTGACGGCGGGGCCGGCTTGAACCTGATCTCCTCCGTGGTACTCCAGAAACTCCAGATCCCTGATAGCGAGCTTGAAGAGACTGGCACATTCCAAGGAATCAATCCAGGAAGGAGCAAGCCGAAGGGAAAGATCACGTTGGCGGTGACATTTGGCAGCGAGTTGAACTTCAGGACTGAGAAGGTCACTTTTGACGTTGCTGACTTTCCATTGCCTTACAATGGGATACTCGGCCGTCCAGCACTCGCCAAATTCATGGCAGCCTCTCACTATGCATACAACATGCTGAAGATGCCAGGCCCGATAAGTGTTATCTCTATCCCTGGCGACAAGAAGGATGCTCTTATCTGCGCCGACAAGATCTACCGGGAAGCAGCAGCCGCAACAGATTGCAAGTCACTTGCCGTTGAAGCTCCCGGGGGGAAGAAGAAGACCAAGTCCGGCAAGAGTTCTGATGCCCACTCCGGCAAGCGCACCTCTTCGGAGTGCTGCGCTACCGTCGAGGACACACCATCGAGCTCCACCGGCAAGTGTAAGAAGACAATGGCAGCTCCACCAGAGACCAAGAAGGTGTCTGCCAAGGAGGACGGCACTGGTGGTACTTTCACCATCAGTGCCACTCTCGACCCTAAATAGGAAAGCGCGCTCGTTGCTTTCCTGCGGGCGAACGTCGACGTGTTTGCATGGCAACCGTCTGACATCCCCGGTGTTCCCAGGAAAGTAATCGAGCACCATCTTGCCATATGTCCTCATGCGCGGCCCGTCAAGCAGAAAGTCAGGAAACAGGCAGTGGAGCGCCAAGAATTCATCGCAGAAGAAATCAAGAAATTGGAAGCAGCAGGCCTGGTCAGAGGAGTGCTCCATCCTACGTGGTTGGCCAATCTTGTAGTCGTGCGCAAGGCAAACGGGAAATGGAGGCTTTGTATCGACTTTACCGATGTCAATAAAGCTTGTCCCAAAGACCCATTTCCCTTGCCGCGCATTGACCAGATTGTTGACTCCACAGCTGGATGTGACTTGCTTTCATTTCTTGATGCATACTCAGGATACCATCAGATCTTCATGGCAGAAGAAGATGAGGAGAAGACCGTATTCATCACCCCATGTGGAACATACTGTTTCATACGGATGCCTTTCGGTTTAAAGAATGCTGGTTCAACATTTGCAAGGGTAGTCCATGACGCTTTTGAGCCACAAATACACAGAAATGTGGAAGCCTACATGGATGACATAATGGTCAAGAGCAAGGACAAGGCTACTCTGGTTCAAGATTTAGACGAAACCTTTGCAAACCTGCGCAAGATCAACCTCAAGCTTAACCCCGAGAAGTGTGTGTTTGGAGTCCCCTCCGGCAAGCTTCTCGGGTTCTTCGTGTCTCAACGGGGAATTGAAGCCAATCCCGACAAGATCAAGGCCATTGAGCAGATTGAAGCACCAAAGCGCGTCAAGGATGTAAGAAGACTTGCCGGTTGCGTGGCTGTTCTCAGCAGGTTTATCTCTAGGTCTGCTGAGCGCGCCTTGCCATTTTTCAAAATATTGAAAAAGGCAGGTCCAATGAAATGGACTCCGGAAGCGGAGGCTGCGCTGCAGGACTTGAAGAGATACCTGTCCTCCACTCCAACACTTGTCGCACCTAAGCCACAAGAGAAGTTGCTGCTGTATATAGCGGCAACCAATCAAGTGGTTAGTGCTGCGTTAGTAGCGGAGAGGGAGGCGGATGATGAGCCAGCAACCACGGCAGATGCATCCAGCGACAAGCAGGGGACTTCACCGACAAGCTCTTGTCCCGGCAAAGATGGATCTGCGCAGGCGCGGGAGGAGATGCAGAAGAGAATGGTGCAGCGCCCAGTTTACTTTGTCAGTTTCCTTCTGCTGGGGGCTAGGTCAAGGTACTCTGGTGTGCAGAAATTGCTTTTCGGCCTTCTCATGGCCTCGAGAAAGCTGCGCCATTACTTCCAAGCACATGAGATCACAGTTGTCACTCGTTTTCCGCTGAAGAGGATACTGCAAAATCCAGAAGCAACAGGCAGGATTGTCGAGTGGGCACTGGAACTGTCAAGCTTTGGCCTCAAGTTTGAGAGCACTTCAACTATCCAAAGCAGAGCATTGGCAGAGTTCATAGCAGAATGGACGCCAACACAAGATGAAGAAATTCCAAAAACGAGCATCCCCGTCAAGGAAGCAAGCAAAGAGTGGCTGATGTACTTTGATGGTGCCTTCTCGCTGCAAGGAACCGGTGCGGGCGTGCTACTTGTTGCACCCACCGGAGAGCACCTCAAGTACGTAGTCTAGATGCACTTTCCCAAGGAGCAAGCAACGAACAATACCGCGGAGTATGAAGGTTTGCTTGCCGGTCTCAAGATCGCAGCAGACCTTGGGATCAAGAAGCTCATTGTCAGGGGTGACTCACAGCTTGTCGTCCGCCAAGTGAACAAGAATTATCAGAGTCCGTTGATGGAAGCTTACGTTGATGAAGTGAGAAAGCTAGAAGAGCACTTTGACGGCCTACAGATGGAACATGTTCCAAGAGCTCAGAACGACATTGCCGACGGCCTGTCGAAGTGCGCCGCACTTAAGTTACCTGTGGAACCAGGGATCTTTGTGCTCAAACTGACTCAACCGTCCGTAACGCCATCAACTGGACAGAGCAAGAAGAGGAAGTTGATTTCTGGTGACTATTTTCCGGCAGAGCTCCCCGAAGCCGCCGCCAAGAAGGTCCCCAAGATCAACACCAAGGGTGCTGAGGAGCAGTCTGCTCCGGCAAGCCCTAGGGTTTGTTCCGTTGAAGCAGATGCTCCCGACAAGTTTTGCTCTGGCAAGCTTGCCGGGGAACGTCAAGCTCCGACTGAGCCGCAGGTTCTCGCCATAGAAGCGGATGTTCCCGCAGCAGCAGATGTGCCTTTAATCCTTGTTGTCGAGCCGCATGCTCCAGCATGGGCACAGCAGATTGTCCGTTTCCTTCAGACAGGAGAACTTCCCGAAGAGCAAGAAGAAGCGGAAAGAGTAGCCCGACAGTCAAGTATGTACCAGTTTGTCGACAACACACTGTACAGAAGAAGACTCAACGGTGTGAAATTGAAGTGTATTCACCGGGAAGACGGACAAAAGCTGTTGGCAGAGATACATGGAGGCATATGTGGTCACCACATTGGCGTGAGAGCACTTGCCGGCAAAGCATTCCGGCCAGGTTTCTTTTGGCCGACAGCCCTCCAGGATGCAACTGCACAAGTAACCAAGTGTGAAGCATGCCAGTTCCATTCCAAACAGATACACCAGCCAGCTCAAGCTCTCCAGACGATCCCTTTATCCTGGCCATTTTCGGTCTGGGGGCTCGACATCCTCGGCCCCTTTCCCCGAGTTGTCGGGGGCTTTGAGTACTTGTACGTTGCAATCGACAAGTTCACAAAGTGGCCGGAAGTGGAAGCAGTGAGGAAGGTGACAGCATAGTCAGCAGTCAAGTTCTTCAGGTCGATTGTTTGCCGCTTCGGGATCCCTAACAGGATCATCACCGACAACGGCACGCAATTCACGAGCCGCACCTTCATGCAATACGTCCAAGATCTTGGCGCCAAGGACTGCTTCGCTTCTGTTGCTCATCCGAGAAGCAACGGTCAAGCGGAGAGGGCGAATGCTGAAGTGCTGTGCGAGCTCAAGACCAGGACTTTCGACAGGCTGCATAAGTGCGGAAAGAACTGGATTGAGGAGCTGCCGGTGGTTCTTTGGTCGATCAGGACGACGCCAAATCGAGCCACTGGTCAGACACCTTTCGCTCTAGTCTATGGAGCAGAGGCAATTCTCCCCACGGAACTCGTATACGGGTCACCTCGAGTGCTCGCTTATGATGAGCTTGAGCAAGAGCAGCTGCGACAAGATGACGCGCTGCTCCTTGAGGAGGACCGTCTTCAGGCCGCTGTACGAGCTGCTCGATACCAGCAAGCTTTGCGCCGCTACCATAGCTGCAAAGTTAATGCCAGAAGTCTCGAGGAAGGCGACCTTGTTCTTCGGCGCGTTCATTCCGCCAAGAATTCCAACAAGTTGACGCCGAAGTGGGAAGGCCCTTACCGGGTGAAACGAGTCACTAGGCCTGGCGCTGTCCGCCTTGAGACCGAAGATGGCATTGCGGTGAGCAACTCCTGGAACATTGAGCATCTTCGTAAGTTTTACCCGTAGGGCGCGGTTGCCGGAACCTGTTCCGGCAACCACCTTTTGTACAAGTCTTGCCAATGTTGCATGTAATCCTTCTTACAAAGCCGGGCGCAGACCCCGTGCATAAATAAAGCTCATGTGCTCCGCACATCCTGTCAATTTCATGCTTTCTATTTTTTGCATCTGTTATCTGACACTTTGTGCAGCGCCTACCCCCGGTAGGCAATAACGAGCCGTAAGGCTCCATATCTTTATTTTCTCTTCTTTCTCTTTCTCAAGGAAAGGAAGGTTCCCTCGCCCACAAGTTTTCCGGGGGGAAAGGAGAAGATAATGGTGTGGACCAAGCGTCGTTCGAGGAAGTTTCGCCTTACCGGGAAGCAAACGACAGAAAAGCTAAGTTGCTAAAGTTTGAGCAATCAGTTTTAAAATTTTTAAGTTATTTTCCTCGAACGACCGTGCTTTGTATGGAAAACCTGTGCGCGGAGGAACCAACTCGTAGCTAGTTGCGTCCTTACTTTGTTTCGAGTCCGCTCAACAACTTAAGTGAGCTGCGACTAGTTGCGACAAGGTTTCTTGTCGGTAGCGGCACCTCCAGCAGGCTGCTGACGTCCCGCACTCAGCGCTCGCTGCTAAGGTGCCTGCGCCAACAAGTTCCCTAAAAGCGTAGGGCAAAAACATACAAAGGAAGGAATCAAGTAAAGGAAATAACATAGCAATCGTTACCCAAAATAGAGTCATATTACAAGATAGCTTGTCGCAGCTCTAACAGATTGTTCTCATAACATGACCAGCAGCGACAAGAAAAAGAGAAAGGCGGGCAGAGCCCGCAGTAGAAGAACAACGCGAAGAAGGGATATCCATTCGGAGCTAGTTCCGAAGCGGCAGCTGGGAGTACCTTCGTGCGCGGATGCGCTCGCGTCTCCGTCGACCAGAAGAGGTAGTAATACTCCCTCAGCTCCTTCACGGCGAGCTGAGGGGGGAAGGTTGCCCGCTCCTTTCGCAGCGCCGCAAGCCGCTGCGCCTCGGCCGACTTCACAACCTTTGCGGCTTTCGGTGCCATGGCGGAGGTGGTGAGAGAGATTGACGGTGTTGGTGGAGCCGGTGGCGATGGGGAGCGGAGTGCTGCTCTCTTTCAGCTTTGGGAAGAAGGAGGGAGCGGCGGAGGTTTTCTGAGATTGGAGTAGCAACCGGCGAAATGGGCGAACTGCCCCTGTTTCCCCTGCTTATAAAGAGGGAGGGGGCGGACGTTCCGTCTTTTCGAATAAATAAACCACCCACGATCTCTCCCACGATGCCGCATTCGACGCGTGCCGTTCGGGGAGGGCGCGGTGGATACGGAGTGAGATACGGCGCAACCCAGGCCGCGCGTGCCCTGTTTTGGGCCTGGCCCAACAGCGCTCGGCACCGTGTGTGGCCCAGGCCCGTGGGCTCCTGTCGGTGTACTAGAGTAGGGGTACCCTAGTATCCCGAACTTGTGCACGGGCAGTCGCAGCACCCGCGGCAAGGCTTGCCGGGTGACCGCCAAGGTCCTCCGTGGTTCCTTTGGAGCCATTCAATAACAAAGTATTCAAGCCAAGGAGACAAGGCCCCGGCAAGAGGAGCTTGCCGGGAAGGCCAACCAAGGCATCTCAAGGAACTTGCCGCGACGCGCCACGCGTCCCGGCGAGGCCCGGTGAGCGACAAGCTTCCGGACGCGACAAGACAACGACCGCGGCAAGGCGCTTGCCGCGGCCAGCTAACACTCTGTACCCGCGCTGCAGCACATCCACCAACGTGTCGCCCTGGGGCCTTTCCAGACGCGCGTGGCAAGAGGCTGTGCAGCCAGCGATGCGCGGTGGCAAGCGGCGCTGACAAGATTGCCATCGTGGCAAGCGGTGGCGTCCCTGACGGTCCCTGTTTGCACTATTTGGGCGACACAGACGGGCATTTAATGCCTTTGTCCCCTGCCGTCAGGGTTAGGTACGATACACTATACATGTAGTTGTACCTACCGCAATTCCTTTTCCATTTTTACCCTTGTCTACGTTGCCACCTGTCGGTGACCCCTTGAGCATATAAAAGGAGGCCCATGCGCAACGTAGAGGAGGGTTCGAAGAGAAAAACACTCACGCTCGGTCTCGTTAGCTGCTAGTGTGTACTGTAGCACTCAACGCTCCCGAGCAAGAACTCAATACACTCAGACATGCAACAATAGGAGTGTTATCTCTCCGGAGAGCTCCGAAGCTGGGTAAACTGCTCGTGTGCTTCGCCTCGATCCGCTCTTCGTGCGATCTCCGCCCCCCGCCGAACCGAAAGGGGCTCGGTCCGCCGGTCCCATAGGTGTTCGTGGATCAGTTTCCCCGACATCGCGTTTCCTACCCATAACTAAAGATAGAAAACAACTAAAAATAGCAAATAAAAATTACTTAGTGATAAAGGAAACAAGCACACATGAGAATATTCACCCCACGCAATGACTCCCCGGCAACGGCGCTAGAAAAAGGTCTTGATAACCCACAAGTATAGGGGATCAATTGTAGCCTCTTTCAATAACTAAGAGTGTCAAACCCAACGAGGAGTTAAAGGTAGAACAAATATTCCCTCAAGTTCTATCGACCACCGATACAACTCTACGCACGCTTAACGTTCGCTTTACCTAAAACAAGTATGAACCTAGAAGGACTTTGAAGGTGTAGTTGGATAGGTTTGCAAGAATATAAAGAGCACGTAAATATAAACTAGGGGCTGTTTAGATAAAGAAGCAATAAAGTTAGTATAGCGAGTGTGGAAAAGTGGTGGTAGGAGTTGTGAAATCGCCCCTAAGCAATTGACTACATTACTAGACAGATAGCAAGTTTTATGTGGGAGAGGCCACTGCTGGCATGTCATCCCTGACTTGGAATTCTATACAGTTATGATTGGAACTATTAGAAAGCATCTGCAACTACTAACATTCATTAAGGTAAGACCCAACCATAGCATTAAGATATATTGGCCCCCCTTCAATCCCGTATGCATCAATTTCTATGCTAGGTTGAAGCTTCTGTCACTCTTGCCCTCCAATACATAGTCCTATCAACATACGACTAACCCTATGGTGTGATCCACGCGCGCGCTCATATGATGGGCACCAAAGGACAACAACATAATGCAAATTAAACCAATCATAGCAGTTCACCAATTACCTATAGGACAACAAAAATATACTCAGACATCATAGGATGGCAACACATCATTGGATAATAATATGAAGCATTAAGCACCATGTTCAAGTAGAGGGTACTACGGGTTGCGGGAGAGTGGACCGCTGAATATAGATGGGGGAAGGTGATGGAGATGTTGGTGAAGATGACGGAGGTGTTGGTGTAGATCGGTGATGATGATAGCCCCAGCGGCGTTCCGGCGCCACCGGGAGAGAGGGGGAGAGAGGCCCCCTTCTTCTTCTTATTCCTTGACCTTCTCCCTGGATGGGAGAAGGTTTTCCCCTCTGGTCCATGGTCTCCATGGACGAGAGCCCCTCCGAGATTGGATCTGTCTCTCTATCTCTCTCTGTTTCTGCATTCCCAGATTCTGCCCTTTCACCGTTTCTTATATTCCCGGAGATCCGTAACTCCGACTGGATTAAAACCTTCAACACGATTTGTTTCCGGATATTAGCTTTCTTGCGGCAAAAGAAGAGCAACAACCTCCTTACGGAGTATCCACAAGGGTCAGGGGCGCGCCCCCTGCCTTGTGGGCCCCTCGAGCATCGTCTCGCGTTGATTCTTCTTCCCCAAAATCATAAATATTCCAAAAATATTCTCCATCCGTTTTTATCCCGTTTGGACTCCGTTTGATGTGTGTTAAACATAAAACATGCAACAAACATGAACTGGCACTGGGCACTGGATCAATATATTAGTCCCAAAAAAAGTTGCCAAAATTATATGAAAGTTGTATAATATTGGCATGGAACAATCAAAAATTATAGATATGATGGTAACGTATCAGCCGAGAAAAATACCATATGGTCAAGTGGGCTGACATTTGAATGCAAAAGGACCTTGGAGGGTTAGGCATCCTAGCTTTACGTCGAATGAACATGGCCGTCATGTTGCATTGGGTATGGTAGACCATTCAAGTGGAGAGGGTTTGTGGCTGCGGCTTCCTCAGGCTAAGTATTTGTAGGGGGGAGCCCCTCCTTGCTTGCTCACACATGGAGGTATCCAGTTCAAGAAGTCCATCCAATGGACCAAGAAGGAAAAATTTGCCTAGGGGTTTCCTTCTCTATCGACAACGAAGAAGGAACTCCATTCTAGCTTGATCCTTGGGTTGGGGGAGTCCTGCTTTGTACGGGATTCCCAAACTTTTATACCATTTGCGCGGATCAAATGGTGTTGTTCTTAGAGGTGCTACCCAGTATGGCCATTGGAACATCTTGTTCTGACGGTAATTTGGGCAGGGAGACGGTAGAGTGGGCTAATTTGCGGATTGCCCTACCGTCGATTCTCGCGGGTTATACGGACACCATATCTTGGACTCTCTCAGCCTCGAGTGTTTTCTCCATTGGCTCGGCATACCAGGCTCCGTGCCATAGGTTGACTATTATTCTTTGGACCTCTCCTCTTTGGAAAGCGCCTCTGTCTTTGAAGATTAGGATTTTTGTGTGGCAATTGTTGAGGGACCGGCTCCCATCTAGGACGGAGGTTCTCAAGAGACATGACCTTGGTATTGGCTTGTGTCCCCTCAGTAATGTCTCGGAGATGCGTACCACATCATTTTCTCTGCATGACAATGAGAGTTCACTAGAGTCTAGGACCTGACTAGGAGGCCTTGGACCTGGCTTGGTTTGTTGAAACCGGAGCCAAACAGACCTGATGGCATCGACACCTATTCTGGCTTCTGTTTGCATCGTTAGCTTGGACGCTAGGGACAATGTGTAATAAAATGGTGATTGAGAGGGTCTTTCCTTAACATGCCTCTGGTTCGTTCTTCAAATTCCTTACTTTCTTGCAGCACCTTCAAATTCATTACTTTCTTGTAGCACTAGAACCCATTGTCTACGCAACGTGATCATGAGCGTCTTGGACTTATGATGGAGGTGCTGCATGCTACTTCTCACCGTCTATCCTCGCAGCAGGATCCATTAGTCTGGAGCCACTTTGTGGCCATTTTTCTTATTTCTTTTATGCTTTCTTTGGACGTGTTTGTGTTGCCACCCCAACCATCTATGTTTCTTTGGTGCACTTGATCTTATTGTATGGATGTTGGCTTTATTTATAAAGTGGCATGAAGGCCTATTTCGAGGTGTTGTTGGGCCCCTAATTGTAGAGGTTTGTAGAAAGCAGCAAGATTTCCTCTAGCGTATGACCTCACGGTTTAGCAAACCAGTAGGAGTACTTCGACTGCAGCTAATAACCAGTACCTGCTACTATAGTATTTGGCTTGGTCCCCAACAAAACTAGTGGGATTGTCAGTCCCACAATCCTAGCTAGTTACAAGGATTAATGAGTCGTGTAGAAGAAATTGACAATTGCGACAAAATTAAATAACGGTTCATATTGTAAACAAATAATTAAAAGTTTAATGACGTTGGAAGCAATTAAGATGAATGGACTGTGATCCATAACTTTACTAGTGAAATCTCTTCAGAAAATATAGCATAGGTTTGGTGAAGAAACTACAGTTGTGTATTAATTAGATTATAGTGTTTATGATTGTGATTATATACGAGAGAATTTCTTATAGGCATTATGTAATTGTATCTATAGATCGTCATCCAACGTATTTATAGCAAATAATTCACTACAAGACCTTTACCAACATATATCTCACGAGTATTAACTAAAATAGAGCATTGCATTAAGCATGATGAAATATTATTGATAATATATTGTCTTCACCGCTAGATCATCACAGGGACAACTACACAACTATCTCTTTATCCTCAGTGTCAATAACACATCACAAAAAAAAATTCATTTTTTGTAACCGAGGTACATTACTGGCAAGGTTAAACCCAGGCACCAAACACAACTCCCTCTTGTAGAACGTTCATCAAAACATGACAAGTGCAAGACTAATAGATCGAAGTTCATATATACATCTAAATTATGAAACAAAGAACTCATATGAATCCAAAAATAAATTATGTATAGATCGGATCATTAAAGTGAAAATTCATCACACCACAACAGACACACCACAAACTACATTAGATGAAACACAATCATGTCGATCATCACATGTGATCATTGGATTGAGGAACAAGGGATAGACATTTCCATCTCGATCCTGTTATGGACCCATGGTTAAAGGAGGAGTACTTATTACACATAGGCATGGTGGCAACAATGATGATGAAGATGGCTCCAGAGATGAATTCCCCCTCCAACAGAATACCGAAACAAGCCTCCAGACTGGATCATCTCGGACTAGAGAGGTGGCAGTGGGAAATAAATCCTTCATAAATATGATGGTAGATTTTAGGAGTATATAAAGGCAGGGGCACCGAGAGATGGTGGAGTAGAGCTCCGTAGGCCCCATGTGGCCCAACCACATGACCCAAGGGCTGGCCACATGGGCCCATTGCATGGTGTTCTCGGGACTCCACTCCTAGGACTCCGATACATGTTGGCTTAGCCCCCTTCTAAACTTCACGACATTTTTTAATTTTATTTTATTGGTCCCTAAATTTGGTTTTTTGAAAATTCGAAAAAGAGCATAAAAATGACAAAGTACAGGTTGTATGGTGCAAAAACTATGCAATTATGATATAAATATAACATGAAACAAGCAAAAAAATATAGATACGTCTAGGGCGTATCAACATCCAGAAGCTTAATCCAGCTTCATTCCCAAGCAAGTAGATGATAACCAAATGTTTTTGGCACTGAAGTAATATGTTATGGCCGATAAATGATGTAAAAATGGTTCCAAAACTATGCAATTTGGATATAAATATAGCATGAAACAAACAGAAATTAAAGCTATGTCTAGGGCATATCAACATCCACAAACTTAAACCATGCTCGTTCCCAAGCAGGTAGATGATAACAAATTTTTTTTGAAGATGAATGCTATCTTAAGATGGACGTGTTTAGTATAATGTAATTTATGTTTAACTCAAAAGAATAGCGATGCAATGCAATAATCCATAATTTATAGTAATCAGGTAACAAAAAATCATGTCGATAAACATACTCTTGGTTTCATGAATCAATGCTCCCAACGCCATAGGTCCAGAAAGAATATCAAATTATATTGGAAAGACACATTTCATGGACTTCATCGAATAATGACAATCTTATCATAAACCAACTCAAGGTAAACCAAGTTACCTTGACAACGCAATAACATGCACCACAGAACACCCATCGAATACTTGAGCATGAGTCTAGCCATATCACTTTTCATGGAAAAAGAGAATAATGATGGGGAATTATGAGAAGGCAATTTTTTGAAAAAAAACAGTTTGTTTGGGTAATCAATCTTTTTTCTCAGATTGCAAATTTTCTTTGAGTTTTATTTTTCTATTTTTTTTACTTTCCAGCTTTCATGTGTTTTCTTCAGTTCTCTCTCTCTCTCTCTCTCTCTCTCTCATTTTTTTTGTTTCTGTATGGTCCCTCCTAGAGCACATGTATGCTTCAACCCGCGAGAGCACAAGTTAGTTACTTGGGAAGCACAAGTTAGTATAATTTGAGAGCACATGTTGGTACACTTGGGAGTACATGTTGGTATTTTGGAGCGAATAGATGTTGATACTGGTTATAATGGTGAAAGAAACCGAGAAAGAAAAATTGCTACCTCGAGCGAATAAAGGCAGAAACTGGAGTGACCAAATATATCTGAAGTTGTCAAACTCAAAATGCATCTGCAAAGGCGACAGACTTACATGATTGGGTTCAATCATCATGAAGTGGATAGGTGTGATGCATACACATGCTCATACTATTCTTCACTCCAAAGATCAGATCAAAGTAATCTGTACTACCTCTCATTAAATCACATGTTCTCTAATCATCCAAAGAATGAAATAGATCATGGATGATACAATCAGCCACCCGCAGGGAGTCAGAATGAGCAGTTTTGCTGCTGATTTGGCATACCCACCCAACTGTCATTACAGCACAACTTATGTCCACGCCCACAGAGGTGGTACCTAGAAGCGACGGACCTGGATTTTGAGGCGTCGATCCCCGCGCCGTGCAGTATGAAGGAATAGTATGCTAAGGATTCACACAAAAAATTCGATAGGGAAGGCAGAGGAGAGGGTGAGGGGATAAGATGGCGGACGTATGCCTATAGCAGGAATGAATGGCTTCATGGGGGAAGCGAGTATACAATGCCATTTGCAGAGAATAGGAAAAAGATAGAAATTTAATTGCAACTAGTGGAGGAAAAACTGGGCACATGGGGCAAGGAGATGAGTAAAAAATCGAATGGGAACCGTGTTTGCTGAGATGGCATGATTGCTGACGTGGAAGACTACATGTTTCATTGTTAGTGAGGATTTAAAAGCACTACATAAACAGTGCCACATATATATGTGACTTTTCTGCGGTGGTTCAATCCCTTTTTCCATCATCATGCATGCGATGACATCATCAAGAGCCCTATATATAGAAGTTTTAAATTTTAAAAAATATCTCAAACTGTAAACCGGATTGACAACCCGCTTTCATTGTTGGCTTTGTCGTGATGAAATCTTCATTCAACTTATTTCCTGGCATATCCTTAATATTTTGCAAATCAAACATATAGTCAGAGTTTGACTCAAAATTGAAGGAGGCCCGGTAAAAAACCCTAAATGTAGGTAGTACAGTGCATAGCTTATTGAAACGTAAATGGACTTGCAAATGGGGATTTTATTAACTTTGAAAAAAAAAATGCCACATCGAGCTGATGCACGATAAAGAAGAGCGACATGTTCTTGAGATGTAAATCTTCATTCAACATGTTCTTGACTCTTGAGTCCGGTCTATTATAATCCGATTGTGGCTACCGATGAGGAGGCAGCTACACCGTGCAGTCGGATAACAAATCAACTATCGGTGACGGATCTCCGGTAACCGCCGAGACGATGAGAGCAATTGAGGCCGGCACAACCATCTTGCATAAGCCCCCGAGGCTGCTCCTCCGGGACCCCTTGTCTCTCCCGCATCCATCCTCCTGCACCTTTTCTTTCTCCTTTTCCTCCTCCTTCTCATCCGGTGTACTCACCACCGCACAGCACGGGTGGAGGCACAGCTTGCTGCTGTGATAGTGGAATCCCAGCACGCCGTTGCTACAGGCGTCGCACACCAGCCTGCTGCCGTCCTTGGAACCAGCGGGGGCCTGAAACCGGAGCTCCAGTTCGATGTTCTTAAGCAACGGGTGCACAATCTTGGTCCCTTCTTCCAGGGCGCACTGCTTGTGGAGCTCGAAGTCGCATGTCTGGCACCAGTACCTCTGGCCAGCGCCCTGCTGACGGCAGCCGTCACACTTGAACTTCTTGGTCGCCTCCAACGTCAGCTTGTGTTCCAAGTGGGCGGGGTGGGAGATAATAGCCATGGTCTAATTCTTTCTCTATAGATCAGCTCGGCTTGTGACAAAATAGGATCGAGGTATTCCTATTTGTGTGTTACTGTTACCTGCAGGTAAAAGTGGGGAAAGGGGAAACAATCTTAATTACTACTACTACCATTAGATTTAGAATAGTACATGCAGTTAAACTATGTGCTGGCTTCTCCCAAAAAGAAATAGTATGGTTTTGTAATTACTTTTCACCAACACACGCCAAACTATGTGCTATTTTTAATAAGTAGAAGACAGCCCGGAGTTGGAGTCAGTCCTACAGCCAAAATAGTCGGAAAACTAAAGCTATGCTAGAACAGAAAACCCTGCGGCAAACAGCAGACGAAAAAAAGAGAGGAGGGAAAACTACATCTAGCCATAGAAAAGTTAGACTATTAATGTTAACTGAGACAATCAAACCGTATCCTTGTTGATTGATGGTTAAGTTATACGTAACAAGCGAGGAGTGGGATACTTTACCCGACCGATCGGAAGTAGTAGAGTTGTCGCTGGTTCTATGGAGGCTACAGAATGGATGGATGGATGGAAAACAGGTTCGGACTTAATATGATGATGGAATCCCTACAGGTAAGACGTGGTATTTAACTATTTATAGGGAACCGCTAGAGGGAAGGGCGCATTCAGCGTTCTAGCTAGGTAGCTTCGTCCAAGACAGTTGTAGCTGCCACTTGTGGCTTATTGATTCCTGGAGTTGGTGTTGGTTCATTGCATCTCTCCTGCCTTCCTGACAAATCAGACATGTGTGCCTTTTCATAACACTCTGCCATGCTCCATGGTGCAATACAATCTTTCCCACGTCCACGGAAGAACAGAAGTCTGAAATTTTTCACATCTTAGCAAACTGAACTAAGCACCACGCTCCATGGTGCATCAAATCCTGAAATTTCTTAAACTAGATAATGGAAGCGTTGCAAGTCGTCGATCAGCTCGCTCTAGCTAGGTTGCCGTCCAACATAACTTCGCCGTTTGGTGAGTCCCCGGTCAGTGTACAGTCATGCATTGCATCAGTTTCAGTCATATCCCAGTCCAAACACTCCGTACTCAACTAGTCAAGTTGGCGTTAAATATGCACACTTGGCGCAGGAGTTTACTTCATTGAAAATCCAGCTCCCAATGGATGTGCACGACACAGAATATGGACCAAGTCATAAGATTCCTTTCCTTTCGAGTTTATTTTGTCTGCCATGCTCCATGGTGGAATATGGACCAAGTCTTCTCTTCAGTGCTCTGATGGGTTTCACTTTCAAATAAGGCTAGTCCATTTCACATCCATCACATTCCAGTCCGAACAGTCCATAATCAAGTTGGCATTAGAACTAATACGAATACATTTGTATTTTTTTCGTAATGATAGGAGCTAGGAGCCTAGTACATAAATGTGCACACTTGATGCATGAGTTTGCTTCATTGAAGAACCGGTTTCCAATTGATGTATTTAATTGATCTTTTCTCATGATTGAGCATTGCAAGCGACTTGCACTCCGTTGAATAAGGACCAAGTCATTAGAATTTTAAATTGGCTTCAATACAACGGCGTATGAATAGCCAGAAGCACAGCCAGAAACTGACTCTTAGAAAACCGGAGGCCCTTTGGTCCCGACTGGTGGCACCAACCCGGACCAATAGGCATCCACGTGTCGGCATTTCAGGGGCTGGGGTTTTTTTCTGAAAGGGGGGTGGAGTTTAGGGGGACCAATAACCAGTAGTAACTGTCTTAGACTCGAGACGAAAAGATCCCCAGGACTATGCAGACATGACTGAAATGCTCAAGAAGTAAGTTCAATCTATCATTATCGCGTCGTATAGGCAACTTTGTTCATTTCCTGATATCAAGTAATTATTGTGTTTGTCTGGCAGGGTTTGGAAAGAGTTCACCGCAATTGTTCCGGGGCTGCTGACGGAGCTGCGACTTACACACCCGAAAGTAAGTACTACTAGCTAGTTCTGCGCACCTCCATTGATTCTAGCTAGTTTCATCAATACCATTTAGCATGCTTGATTATCAGTTTGATTGAACTCTGCTTCTCGTAAAGTGCTTGTGGCAGGAAGCCCGGAATGATTTTTGTGGATACTACGTTTGCGAGTTCATCTACAACGCGATGGCCTCTAAGCGGGGCTACTCTGAAAAACAATATGAAGTACGTAAACCAAAATATTCACAATTTTATTTTGTTACCATCAATTATGTTGAGTTTCATTCATATATATGTATTGACCCCCTTCTTTAAATTAGTTGTGGCAGATGCGGGATGAACTCCTACCACATGATCGGATACGAGCAATTCAAGAGGAATTGGCGGGTTTCTTTCATGACCACGTCATACCTAAAGCCGGAGAATACCATGTGGAAGTTGAAACCAATTTTACGTGTTAGCGATTGTAAGACATGTTATATTGTATATATGTAGTAGCTTCAATAGATATATGAAAACTTGGTGTTTGACCAATCTCTCCGAGAAAGAGAGGTCTCACTTCTCTCTGTATATATAAGTTCGTGACGATCTTCTGTAATTAATGGTTCCTTCATTTGCTTACTAGCTAGCGTGTCGAGTTCTGTCTATACGTATAGTAGCTAGCGTCGACCAAGCATGGAGAAAGAGAGGTCACTTCTCTCTATTAGCTAGCTAACACAATATGATCAAACCCCTAAATTAACCCTCGAAAACCACCTAACCCCCCCCCCCTTAAAAAAACCCAGCTCCTGCCAGCTGCTGGCATGTGGAGGCCTTTTCGTCCCGATTGGTATTACCAAGCAGGACTAAAGGTCCTCCTGCATGGGCGCCCAGTAGAGGCCACGTGGATACCCTTCTGTCCCGGTTCGTAAGCGAACCAGACTAAAGGTTTTGGGCTTTAGACCCGACCCTTTAGTCCAGGTTCTAGAACTGGGGCTAGAGGGCCTCTGGAACCGGGATAAATGGCCCGTTTTCTACTAGTGTACACACAGAAGAACTCAGCTAATCTATTCTGGTACATTGCTATTAATTAGAATGTTTGAAAAGTACAGATGTGTAACATGACAATTATTTATTTGCTGGAAATAAGGTGTATATGCACATACATAATTGAGCCAAAGAAATTGACATGCATAAATATGGACGGTGGGATAGTTGCATTGATAGATTAGTGCACAAGCACAAGTAATACAAAATTAACACATGAAAGAATTCATTATGTGGCTTGGTTTAATGATACTTGATACTTGTTATAGGTGTAATTCTGATTGGAATCAGTAAAATGGCTTCATTATACTCCTCCATGTTACACACAAGGGGGTCTTGTTCTATCTACTGGAATCGGAAAAGGAAATGTTGTCATGCAAAACAAGGGTTTTTTTGTTCAATTTATTGGAATCAGAAAATGAATTTTAGTTTTAGGAATCCAAGGGGTTTTTGTTCTATCTATTGGAATCGAAAAAGGATATGTTGTCATGCAAAACAAGGGTGGCAAAGAAATAATCAACTGGTCAAAACTGGAATCTTAACAATTTAAACTGAATGTACATGCATCATATCATAGATAAGGAGATGGTTCGACAAGTGATGTTTTAAGAGATTAGTATGGAAACTTCCTTGCGGGTTCTTGCCCTTATTATCCAAATGCATCATCTGCCTGCTTGATGGAGGTGGTGGCAATGAAAGAAGGTCTATCTTTGGCAGCATGGGTAGGCTATCATCAAATTATTGTAGAATCAGATTGCTTAGAAGTTGTTCAAGCTTGTAGTGGAGGTAACACATGGTGGCACGAAGGATCACCTATTTTTGCTGATTGTTTTGATCTAGTTGTCGAGATAGGAACTGCTGCATTTTCTCACTATCCTCGAGAGGCTAACGGTGTCACACATGAGATCGCTAGAAATAGCTATGAGAATCATATATCTTGTATTTGGTTTGATTACTCCACTTCTTTCATTAATGTATCTCTTGCGAATGACATAAGTGTGCTTATTTAATCAATAAAGTGGAATCAGATAATGAACCTCTGTTTTAGCAAACTAGGGGTTTTCTCTTCTGTCTATTGGAATCACAAAATGAATCAGATTCAAAACCACCATCCAACAAAAAAATCTATGCTAGATCCCTACAATCCCACATCCGTACAACTTGTACAAAATTTTAAATTCTCCATTTCCATCCAATTGACCACATTTATACAAAACTTCTATGCTTTGCTATAGCTTATTTACATCATGCTCCAATTTTAATGATCATCTATTTTTACAATACAGTTAATAACATAATGATGCTCTTAGCTATACAAATGAAATATAGATGAACAAAATATACACTTCCATGTTAGTAAATTGAAGGTATCTTGTGTTAAAAAAGTGCTAGTTTTCTTATGTTATGATTGTTTTTCTCTTAACTAGATTTTAACACCAAATACTCTTACATGAAAAAGAAATAAGAAAATTACAAAACCACACAGCTCCTTGGATTTTTATTTATATTCATGTGTGTGTTTGATCATGTATATTTGAATGTACTAAAATATCTTGGTATATATATCTAACACGCATGTCTCACGAATATCTTAAATATCTTGGTAGTGATTTTCATCGTATCGTTAGATAAGAAACTTTTATATAAACTTCCACCATATAAAATATTTCTCAAGATTCTTCATAGCTTTCTGGGTTTTAATGTATCTTACAAGTTACAACGGATTCAATAATAAGTTGACAACATGTACATGCACTATAGTTGGTATTGAGAATAGCATCGTTATCACTAATCATATAAATATGTCATGCATTTTACAGTGTTATATTTGTAACATTTGCTCATTTCATAGCCTCAATGTCTCAGTATTATTTGTTATTTAAAAGTGGCTGTGTCAATTTTCCAAATGAAAATCCATTCATGATATTGAATATGATAATCTAGTTAATGTATCATTGCCATCAACTTACACGCTAACTAATTTTTTCCCACCTATCAAATGGTTTGTTCCAATGCGGTACATGCTATTGTTATATGGTCTGAACTTGCTTGTGCACATTGAGCCTTATTATCCTTTGTAGATATCCAATAGTCACTCTATTGGACAACCACTGGTGAAGAACCGGGCTATAGCCCCGGTTCGTAAGGGGCTTTAGTGCCGGTTCTGTAACCGGCACTAAAGGGTGGGGACTAAAGCCCCCCCCCCCCCTTTAGTACCGGTTCGGCATGAACTGGCACTAAAGTGCAACCACGTGGCACGAGCCAGGGCCGGGTGCGGGGAGACCTATAGTACCGGTTGGTAACACCAACCTGTACTAAATGTTCGGGGGGGGGGGGTTATTTTTTATTTTTCCTTTAGTTTTGTATTTTCAATTTAATTTAGAGATTGTTTTTACATTATAATGAGTTGTTAAATCATTATGTGAAAGAGTAGCGCAGATTAGTTTCAACTGGATTCATGCATGGATCCTAGCTAAGTGATCAAAGTATATATGCCATATCCATATATATTACTTGATCACTTATATTAGGTGAGCAAGTAATATGGATACGGCATATACTTGATCACTTAGCTAGGATCCATCCAGTTGAAACTAATCTGCAGTTTCTTTCATAAATAATATAATAACTCATCATCATCATATTAATATAAAAACTATTGCATCAAATATATCATCACCAACAAGATTAGTTAACGATATACTATCTACCTAAAAATCATTATAGTCGTCATTACCATTATTTAATCATCATAGTCATTACCGCTATCTAATCACCACCAATACCAGCTTAAAGAAGAAACATTCACTTGTACCAGAAGGAAAGATATCATCGAGTTCAACATGATCACTCTTTGAGATTAAGTTCAGGACAAAGAACACGGACATGAGAGGACAAGTACTAAGAGCATGCTAATCACTCTTGCTTCTCTCTCTCAGGTAAAATGGCATAGGACATGTATATCTCTCCTGATTCATCATATTGGAGCATGCAGATGAACCTGTCTCATAATCCTGGGTTGCGCTTGAAAGTGCGTTCTATCGACTAGAGGGGGGTGAATAGGCGATTTTTATGAATTCTTCACTGAGGAATTTGCTGGTGAATAAATTCCTAAATGAAGAACTACTTGCAGTGGAATAAGTACTCAGAAAGGAACATAACAGAACACAAGCATAGTCATCATGATGAAATGAAGAAAAGCACAGAGTACATAAAGCGTAAACACAGGATAACACAAGATGAAGACAGACAGACTGAAGAAAGTGAACTGAGGAAATTGAGAAAGTCTTCAGTCAAAAGTCTTCAAACAGATATGAACAGGCACACAACAACATACATGAGGAAATGAAAGAGTTGAGGAAATAGAACCAGTTAGCTTGGTGAAGACAATGATTTGGTAGACCAGTTCCAACTGCTGTCTCAGTTGTACATCTGGTTGGAGCGGCTGAGTATTTAAATTCGAGAACACCCAGTCCCGGACACACAGTCCTCACCATATTCTCCTTGAGCTAAGGTCACACAGACCTCGCCCAATCACTCGTGGTAAATCTTCAGGTGACTTCCGAACCTTCACAAACTCGGTCACTCGGCAATCCACAATTCCTCTTGGATGCTCTAGACCTTGACGCCTGACTGTCTGGAAGAAGCACAATCTTCAAAGGAAACAAGCATCAGATCCACGCAAGATCAATCTCTTGAGTGATGCTCAATCACTTTGGGGTTTGTAGGTTTGGGGTTTGGGTTTTTCCTCACTTGATGATTTCGATCAAAGTCCTCGGAGGATGGGTTGCTCTCAAATGACAAGTGTCAGTTTCTCTCGGAGCAGCCAACCAACTAGTGGTTGAAGGGGGCGGCTATTTATAGCCTAGGGAGCAGCCCGACATGATAAAACATAAATGCCCTTGTTTGATATGACCGTTAGGTGGGTAGATATTTTGGAACCGCTGGCGCATAGCACAACAACGGTTGGAATTTTGACTATCAAAATCCTCAGGGCTATCATGTTCCTCACTATGTAGGCAATTCACACTGGTGAATTCCTAATTCCTCAGTCAGAACAAATTCCTCAGAGATCAGAAGAACTTCTTCTCTGTCACCGAAGAATATGACTGAACTGTATGGGATTTCCAATGGCTTCACTCGAAGGGATTGGTAGGTGTAGGATTTTGAGTTGAGCATCACATGGAAATTTTTCCTTAGTATTTCCTCAACCCCCTTTAACAGAACGGTGTTTCCTATGACTCAAGAAAGAGAAAATGAAACTATAAAAACAAAAGCCTTCAAGCTTCATGTTCCTAGAATGAATACCAAGTCTTCAAGGTTACACCAATTTCTTCACTTTCAAAGTCTTCAGAAAGTCTTCAGAAATCCAAAGTCTTCAGTTGAAAAACTTCATTATTAGGGGTTGACTTTCTATGTAAATATCAAACTCCTGATATACTTATAGACCTGTGTACACTCACAAACACATCAGTCCCTTAACCTATAAGTCTTCAATACACCAAAATCACTAAGGGGCACTAGATGCACTTACAATCTCCCCCTTTTTGGTGATTGATGACAATATAGGTTAAGTTTTCAACGGGGATAAACATATGAATTGTAAATACTGATATTGAGGAATTTGATTGCAATATATAGAAGAACTCCCCCTGAAGATGTGCATAGTGAGGAGTTTGCTTTTGAAGCAATGCACACTTGAAGAGTATAATCATGGAGATCTCCCCATATATCTTGTAATTCATACACGCATTTGACATATAATATGAGGAATTTGAAATGCATGATGAAATATGGTGACTGATGTAATTCAGCATGCGTGCATTAACGTTAATGAGGAGTAAGCATGCTGAAGAACACAACAAAAGTATCAGGTCACCATAGAGTTTAAGATTACAACTCGATCCAACAAAGTCATCAGAAGAACGAGAGTTGTAACTTAGCAAAAAAACGCCCATATATGATAGACCCGCTTGAAGACTAAATCAAATTTCTCCCCCTTTGTCATCGAATGACCAAAAGGGTTGAAACTAAGGACTAACGCCCCTGAAGAATATCATGATGATGGAGGAGCGCCAGCGTTGTCAGGGTCTTGAGTCATTGTAGGGTCTGCTGCAGTGTCATCCAAGTCTTCATGCTCGTCCGTGGCGCGTGATGAAGAATATGAGCTGGCCACCAAAGAAGGAACCTTGACCTTCTTGAATCTCTTCGGTGGAGGAGCAGACCAGTCAAAGTCTTCCTTGAAGCCCATTTTCTTCAGATCTTCTTCACCATATAGATGTGACAAAATAGCCCAGGTGCGATCAAACACTTCATGGCGGTAGTAGTGGTTTTTCTTCACTGCATTATGTGTAGACGTCATGTTGTGAAGAATAGAGCCAAACTGACGCTTAACCCACTTGTGGTTTCGATCCACCTTCTGGTGAAGACTTATCAGTGTTTCGTGGTCAGTCATCACACGTGGAGCAGTAGCTTGACGACTTGACTTGGGAGCATTGGCAGCAGAATCATGAGTGGCAGAGTCGTCATTGGTGGAGTAAGATGCAGCTTTGCAGAACTGACCATCCAATGGACGAATGCCTTCATCGATCATGGCTGGTGACTTGCCCTTCTCATCAGATGAGGAAATTGTCCGCTTGAGGACTTCAATAGGGGGCAAGTAGCTGAGGTGATTCTAAAAATCAGCCTTGTAGTTGAGTGAAGACCTTGTTCTAAGGAATCTCATGATCCACGGCGTGTAAGGCTTCAGCTCAAATGGATAAAGTGCAACATTCGCCAGAGTCCTCATGAAGAAATCATGATAATTTATGGGGATGCCATGCATGATGTTGAAAAGCATATTCTTCATCATCCGATAATTTCTTCATCGAATGAGTCATGGCCTTTTATGGGACTCATGGTCTTTGTCAGAATGCGGTAGATGGTTCTGGGCACATAGAGCAATTCCTTCACGAGGAATTTGGTCCTTGGAGCTTGTACTGGCTTCAACGACTTCATGAGCACTTGCATATAGTGATCAGTGAGTTCAGGCTCATCATACAGACAACGAGCACCATCAAGGACTGATTGGTAAGGCACGAAGCAATTCAGAGGCTGGTGCCTTGTAATGGGTGTTTTCAGTCATCCAATCCTACACCCATGAGTTGACGTCAGCAGCATCACCTGTGATATGCAGAGTTGCGTAGAACTGAAGAATAAGCTTTTCATTCCAATCAACTATGTCAGAGCAGAAATTTAGCAAGCCAGCATCATGAATCACGCTGAGGACTTGAGAGAAGCAAGGCATGGATTCCATGTCCACATGAGGAATATGCTCGTGGTCGAAGACTTTATCCTTGTTGTAAAGCACTGGGGAATAGAAGTTGGCCTGGCTAGCAGTCCAGAAATGCTTCCTTCTAAGACGAGCAGTGTCATAGGGGTTGAATTCAGTGAAGAACACGTGCTCCCCGAAGAAGTCATCAGCCTTGAATTTTTGCTTCTTGGAGAAGGGATCCTTTGGCTTGAGCTGAGGAGTGTCAGTCAATTGCAGCACCATTTCAGGAATCACAATCTCAGGTTCCTCAGGCTGAGGAATTTCAGGCTCTTCAGCAGCTTCAACCTGGGTCGTCAATTCTTCATTGACAATTTCTTTAGCACTAGTGGCTGGAATTTCTTCATGAACACTTGGGGTTGCATGAGGTTCTTCAGATCCCATTTGCACTTCAGTGGCGGCAGGGGACTGAGGAATAGCTTGTAGTGGAGTGAACATTGGAGATTTGGGGTGCTGACTGTCCCAAAATTCATCATTGAGCACAGGAGTGGTACAACCAATGTCCACTTGTTCATCTTCAATTTCTTCAACACCTGCCTCTTCAGCAGTAAACTGAGGCATAGGTGAGGATATGACTGGGGTTCAAGGGATCTTATCCACTTCAATTTCTTCGTCCAACTGATCTGACGAAGCAACAGAAGGAGTTTCTTCATCAGATTCATCAGGAATCACATAATCATCTCCAAATGGAACAAGGTCCTTTGATGGCATTGATGAGACTGGAACAACATCAATTGGATTGTTAATTGAACTGATCAGAGTCTTCATCTTCTTCGGAGCTGAAAAGTTTGAAGAAGTTGATGCCTTCCTTTTCTTCATAGCTGCACGTTCTGCAGCCTTGGTCTTCTTCGCATCTAATGCAGATGGAAGGATCAGAGTTGGTGTAGGCGCAAGAGGTGCAAAGGACTTTGGTTCATTTTCCTCAGGCACAACTGATGAAGTTGTCCTGATTTGTTCACTTTCTTCAGGCGCACCACTAGTGGATGCCCTGGCAATATCTTCAGCGGCTGGAATGGAGTCATCAGCCCTGGCACTCTCATTTTCTTCAGCAACCTCTATGTCATCAGCGGTGCTGGAAAGTTCTTCAGTAGGCTGAGCAGATGCTTCAGCCTGAGCAACTTCAACGTGCATAGGTGGAGCGGTACTTGAAGTGTATTTCTTTGTCAGATTGATGAAACGCACCGTGGCGCCCTTCCAATCAGCATGGTAGCGATCAAATTCATCGCCCAGTTGTTTGATTTTAGCTTGCAAGGCAAGGAGCTGATCAGGAGTGAGAGTGAGGACACTGTCCTTGAGATAGCGTTGTTTCTTGTACTGTGCTTTCTTCAAACTTCTGCCTTGTTCAAATTTCCATTTTTCTTCCTCAATGAAGGCAGTAAGAACATGACTTTGACCAGGAGTGAGGTTCATCTCCGGCAAAGGTGTGTTAGGATCCTTGTGCCACAAGTCAATATAGTCGAGGATCAACTTTGGATCCAGCATCAGCGGCACATTGCTGCCTTTGGCTCTAGCGGCCCTGGCTTGCCTGTTTCTGATGATTTCAGCAAGTTCTTCATCATCCGCCTCATCATCATCAGAGGGCACGTGGAAAGTGACTTGCTTCTTGTGAGGACTTGATCGAATACCTTGTCCAGTAGTGGCCTTTTTCTTCAGTAGTGAGGGACCAGCTGAGGAGCTTGCAGATGCTCCAGAGGCAATAGAGAAGCCTTGAGTCCTTTTTCACGTGGCGAGATGCACAGGTGCCGAGGATTTTGTCGGAGCAACTGAAGACTTTGACGGAGGAGCTGAGGACTTGGAAGGAGCAGTCTAAGGAATTTGCCGTGAGGGCCTTGATGAATCTGGCCTTGAGGGCATAGCAGAGGAGCTTGGCCGTGAGGGCATTGAAGGTGAAGCACTGGACTTGTGTGCAGGCTTCTTGTCCATTGCCTCCTTTGGATGACTAGCAGAGGCCTCAACAGAGGCAGTAGCAGCAGCAGAGTCTGTGTTGAATTTCTTCACTGCTTCATTTGCTTGCTTAGCCAGTTTGGCCTGGAGCTTTGCCCATTCATGAGCATAGTCCTCACCGCGCTTGAGGCTGGTGGGATCTGCCAATTGGCCAGGTGCCAATGGAGGTCTTGAGCATGGAGGGTTGAGTGTGAATTTCTTCATGTACTTGGGAGTTACATACCTGTACTCCCTCCATTCTCGTGCCCATCTACTCTCTATCCGTTGTATACGCACCTTGCGCTGATTCTTGTCCTCCTTGCCAAACTTGGCTTCATCAGGAGTGCAGTATCCAGCATAAATGTCCTCAAGGATTTCAAACGCAGTATTGACCTCAGCCCTCTTTCCTCCCTTCTGCGGCTTCTTGTTAGCCATTTTAATTAGCTAAGGAATATGAACAACTGAAGTTTCTGAAGAGGTATGCAACTTTTCTTTGAGGAATGCTGCAAATAAGTTAAGTTAATGAGAACCTAGTGATTCAGCAGCGGACATTTGTACCTGTGAACAGAGTATAGTTGCGAGGAATTTGGAGAGGTCATATGCGTTCTCATAAGATTTTCAAAAAGAATAGGTTGAGGAATTTGACCAGACGAGTCTTGAAGAATTTCACTAAGTGTTCTTTATCTTAGGTTCCAGAGTTGTACAGATTTGAGAATCTACACAATTGAGGAATCTTGAAGAAAATCATTGCTTAGAGAAATGAATCAAGAACAGATAGTATGTGAGGTGTTTAGTGTGTGAAGATTTGAAGAATAAAACACCTTTGAAGATTTTTATGAAAAAAACATGAATCAAAGCGGGTAGTAAAAGTAACTTTTAATTACCCAAAGTGAAGAACACGACGAACTGGGAAGAGTAGGAGTGAAGTTCGTCCCTTCAGATCTTCCACGCCCTAACTCGGCAGAGGAAGACGGCTATGGCGGCGGCAGAGGGAAGAAATCCGCAACTGGCGCGAGTACGATGACGACGAGGTCGAGGCAGTGAAGCTCTTCCTCACAAGCGACAATGAAGTAGCGGCAGCGCTAGGGTTTCGGGAAGCTCGAGCGAGAGTGAGGTCAAGCGGAACAAAAGTGAAGTGAGGAAGAGGCAGGGGTATTTATAGAGGGAGTGTAAAACTGTACACCCAAAGATTTCGGACGAACGTGCCCCTGGCCCTTCTCATTCACGTGACATGTGTCACCCACGTACTATGAGGTGGCGATTCTTGTAGGATCGTGGGTGAATAGATAAGTATTTGTCATGAGAAGTGGAACGGTTTGAGCGGCAAAGCCAAAAATTTAGATCAGATAAGTTAAAAGTTCCGTTCGCAATTTCTTCAGCTGTCAAGGACACAGTGAAGATTTTGAACGAGTTTCAAATTTAGAACGCACATGAAGAGTTTGTGAATAGAGTGGGTTGAGTTTAGCATAGAAGGGGAAGGGTCCGATCACATTCACTTAGCAGAGAAAACAACTTGAAGAAATAGCAATAAGTGAATGCTGTAGAGGACATAAAACTCATATATATATTCAACTGAAGAACAACACCTGAAAGAGTGAAGACAATGCAAAGTTGAAGAATTTGAAAAACAGAGGAATTTAAAAAACAAAGAAAAACTCAAATAGAAGATTTTCAACTTTGGGTGGTGGTGTAACCCACTGTATAAGAAAGCTGATTTCAGACACCGTGTACAATTGTCGTAGGGCTCTGAGAATCAATTTCTTCATTAATTTCTTCACACTTAGAGGGTTAGTCTTCATTGATTGAAGAAAAACGTTACTTCGTGTGTTGCGCATCTAAGTCATCAAGTCAGCATAAGTGTTAGGATGTGTGTTCATTTCAGAGAACATTCGAAGATTCTAGGATATTTAGCTCACACCGCAACTTGCTAAATCTCTTCTCATCCAAGGGCTTAGTGAAGATATCGGCCAGCTGATCTTCAGTGCTTGCGTGGTCGATGGAGATATCGCCTTCAACACATGATCACGAAGAAAATGATGACGAATCTGGATGTGCTTTGTCTTCGAGTGCTGAACTGGGTTATGAGTAATCTTGATAGCGCTCTCATTGTCGCAGTAGAGAGGCACATTCTTCACGTTGATGCCATACTCCTTGAGTGTTTTCTTCATCCATAGTAATTGAGCACAGCATGATCCAGCAACAATATACTCAGCTTCTGAAGTGGAGAGTGATATGCAGTTCTGTTTCTTCGAGGACCAACAGACTAAAGATCGTCCGAGGAAATGACATGTTCCTGATGTTGACTTGCGGTCCACGCGATCGCCAGCATAGTCAGAGTCTGAATATCCAATGAGATCAAATGAAGAGCCCTTGGGATACCATAATCCAAGTGTTGGTGTGTGAGCTAAGTATTGCAGAATATGCTTCACAGCCTTATGGTGTGATTCCTTCAGTGTAGCTTGAAATCGGGCACACATGCAAACACTAAGCATAGTATCTGGCCTAGATGCACATAGGTACAATAAAGAACCAATCATTGAGCGGTATACCTTTTGATTGAAGTCTTTACCATTTTCATCAGTGCATAGATGGCCATTTGTGGGCATTGGAATTTTGACCCCTTTGCAATCTTGCATGCCGAATTTCCTCAATACGTCCTTGAGGTATTTCTCTTGAGATATGAATATCCCATTGCGCTGTTGACGAATTTGAAGACCTAAAAAGAATTTCAATTCTCCCATCATAGACATTTGATATTCTTCACTCATCATATAGGCAAATTCATCACTATATCATTGGTCAGTACAGCCAAAGATAATATCATCAACATATATTTGGCACACAAACAATTCATCATCATAAGATTTAGTGAAAAGAGTTGGGTCAAGTGAACCGGGTTTGAAGCCTTTCTTCATGGAGAATTCCTTAAAAGTATCATACCATGACCGAGGTGCTTGCTTGATGCCATACAGGGCCTTGTTGAGTCTGAAGACTTTGTCTGGATTCTTTGGATCTTCAAAACCTGCGGGTTGAGCAACATACACTTCTTCCTCAAGCATACCATTGAGGAATGCACTTTTCACATCCATTTGATATAGAGTGATATTACGATGGTTAGCGTAAGCAAGTAATATGCGAATAGCCTCAAGTCTAGCAACAGGTGCAAAAGTTTCATCGAAATCAATACCCTCAACCTGTGCGTAGCCTTGAGCAACAAGTCGTGCCTTATTCCTCACCACAAGGCCATTTTCATCTTGCTTGTTGCGGTATATCCACTTTGTGCCAATAATGTTGTGCTTGCGAGGATCTGGACGTTTGACCAGTTCCCAGACGTTGTTGAGCTCGAATTGATGTAATTCTTCTTGCATATCCTGAATCCACTCAGGCTCCAGAAATGCTTCATCTACCTTAGTGGGCTCTGTGATAGAGACAAACGCAAACTGCCCACAAAACTTAGATAAATGTGAAGCTTTTGAGCGTGTGAGAGGACCTGGTGCTCGAATGTCATTGACGATCTTCTCAACTTGCACTTCATTAGCAATACGAGGATGAGTTGGTTGTCTTCAAGGAATTTGATCAGCATTTCCTTCAGGAGCATTTTCTTCAGCACCATTTTCTTCAGGTGCACCAGCTTGATGTTCATCACGTTCTGGAATGAATTCTTCAATAGATTCCTCAGTAGGAATGACATCCTCAGTAGCCTTGACCTTGATAGAATCCTCAGGTGCTAGTTCATCTAACACAGAAGGTAGGTGCTCTCTTTGCGAGCCATTAGCTTCATAGAACCGCACATCTATAGTTTCAACAACCTTGCGGATAACGCTGTTGAAGAATCTGTAGGTGTGCAAGTCCTTAACATAACCAAGCATGAAACCCTCATGTGCCTTCGGTGCAAATTTAGAATTGTGATGTGGATCTCTAATCCAACATTTAGCACCGAAGACTTTGAAGTAACTTACATTGGGTTTCTTGTCAGTGAGGAGTTCATAGGCAGTCTTCTTGAAGAATTTTTGAAGGTATACTCTGTTGATGATGTGGCAAGCGGTATCAATTGCATCAATCCAGAACAAACGAGATGTTTTGTATTCATCAAGCATAGTGCGAGCCATTTCAGCGAGGGTTCTGTTCTTGCGCTCCACGACGCCATTCTGCTGAGGAGTATAAGGAGCAGATAACTCATGAGTAATACCAAGTTCAACAAGATAGCCATCAAGACTGGAATTCTTGAACTCAGTCCCATTGTCACTTCTGATGTGTTTGATCTTCAAACCAAAGTTGGTTGAAGCCCTCAAGAAAAATGTTTGAAGACTTCCTGCACCTCATGTTTGTAAGTGACAATGTGCACCCATGTGCAACGAGACTAATCATCAACAATAACAAAGCCATATAGATATGCATCATTTGTAAGAGCAGAATAATGATTAGGACCGAAGAGATCCATGTGAAGCAATTCAAATGGTCGAGTGGTAGTCATGATAGTCTTCGCTGGATGCTTGGCCTTTGTCATCTTCCCAGCTTCACAAGCTCCGCATAAGTGACCCTTGAAGAATTTGACATTCTCAATGCCAATGACATGCTTTTTCTTCGCGAGCGTGTGCATATTCCTCAAGCCAGCATGACCAAGTCATCGATGCCATAGCCAGCCTTCTGACGCTTATGCAAGTAAGCACACGGCAGGTTGTGGTCCTGTAGAGAAATCAACAATGTACAAGTCTCCTCTCCTAAAGCCTTCGAAGAGTTTGGAATTGTCAGCTTCCATGATCACAACACAATGATACTTGCCAAAGACAACAACCATATAAAGATCACAAAGCATTGAGACAGACATGAGGTTGTATCCTAAGGACTCGACAAGCATGACTTTGTCCATGTGTCGATCCTTTGAGATCGCAACCTTACCTAGACCCAATACCTGACTTTTGCCTTTGTCAGCGAAGATGATATGCTTCAGATGTGACGGTGATAAAGGAGTGTCCATCAAGAGATTCTTGTCACTAGTCATGTGATTTGTACATCCACTATCGAGGACCCACTCGTTTGCTTTGGGTTGATCATCCTGCAGATGAATTAGTGCAACTTACGAACTCATATACTTCATCAGTGAAGTATATGACATCAATATCATCAGATCAATTTCATCAAGCAACAACACATATAAATGAGTATGAGGATGTGTGAAATGAAAGTTCATTTCATCGTGATTAGCATGCGTCCTTTCAGGCACTGTTCAGGTCTCTAGCAAATTCTTCAGTCGTTTTGAGCACGACTGGAGACCTGACCCTGCATAAGAGATTAGTTCTTTTTCTTCACCACCCACATCTGAAGGGGTGGCAAAGAATTCATCACTCTGCGTGCACCATATGAGAAAGGTGGCATAGAAGCTAGTCCACTTCGTTTCACATAAGAGGGGTTAGGGTAAGCATATGAATAAGCAGAGAAATTCTTCGAGGACTTATGAACATAATGGTTTGAAGAATAATGCACATATTCATAGCCCTTAGCTCTACCCTGCGAAACAGAAGGATTAACACGATGATGATCATATGAGGACTTTCATCCTTTCGAGGAATTTGGTCCATGTGAGGAATTTGGTCCACTTGAGGACTTGGATCCATATGAAGAATTTGATCTGGAGTTCCTATTCTTCACAGGTGGTGTCATGAGGACATTCACCTGAAGACTTTCAAGGCAACTTTTGGGAACCCAGATTTTCTTCGTAGGAGAACCGTTCCTGCAGTTAGTCCCAACATATCTAGCAAATACTTCACCATTCTGATTTTTGAACAGTTTATAGTTAGAGTCAAATGACTCATCAGAAGAATGAGGAGATTCACATGTAAAGCCAGATAAGTTGGATGGATCAAGTGGAGGTCCCTTTGCAGCAACCCATGAGGTTTTGGCGTACTGCTCAGGCTTCCAATATGTTCCATCAGCATTGAGTTTCCTCTCAAAGGCAATACCCTCTTTCCTAGGGTTTCTGTTGAGGATCTGCTTTTTGAGCACATCACAAAGAGTCTGATGCCCTTTGAGGCTTTTGTACATGCCTGTCATGTACAATTCCTTCAGCCCTGCATCATCAGTGATACTAGCAATGTCCTCAGATGAGGAATTAGTGATAGCAGAGACAGGTGAAGAATTTGTAACATTAGAAGCATTTGAACATTCAGGTGAAGAATTAGCAGATTCACGTTCAATGCACTTTAGACACGGAGGAACAAATTCTTCCTAAGTAGCGCTGATTTGTTGAGCTAGTAATGAATCACTCTTAGCTTCTCAAGATCTTGCTTTCTTTGAAGAAACTCATAAGAAAGCTTCTCATGATCAGATAAGAGAGTTTTATGATGACTTTGAAGATTGTCAAACTTAGACTGAAGTCTCTGAAGATTATCAGTTAAGTTTTTTGTGCGATCCATTTCTTCACCCAACATATCATCACTTTTGTCTAACATGTTTTGAAGCTTTTCAATAGCCTTTTGTTGTTTCACAGCAATTTTAGCAAGTTTAGAGTAGCTGGGCTTGAGATTTTCATCAGATTCATCCTCACTAGAGTCAGAGGATACGTATTTAGTTACCTTGGCACCCTTTGCCATGAAACAATAGGTGGGAGCGTAGTCATCATTGCCTTCATCAACATTGTTGGTGTTGCCATTTTCTTCAGAGTTGAAGATAGACTTGCTGACGAACGCGGTAGCAAGAGCCAGGCTTGCCACGCCAGACTCGGACTCCTCGGATGCCTCCTCTTCCTCGTGATCCTCAGATTCAGCCTCAGAATCCATTTCCTTGCCAACGAATGCCCGAGCTTTCTTAGAGCTGCTCTTATTGTGAGATGAAGACTTCGAGGATTGTGATGATGAAGACTTTGAAGATTTCTTCTTCTTCTTGGCATCATCAGAACTGTAATCCTTGTATTTCTTCTTCTTCAATTCCTTGTCCCACTGAGGAAAATCTTGAATGTAGTGACCAGGCTTTTTGCATTTGTGACATGGCCTCTTCTTATAGTCACTAGACGAGGAATCGTTGCTCCTTGAGGATTTTCCAAAGCGGCCACGTCTTGAGAACTTCTGGAATTTCTTCACTAGCAGTGCTAGCTCCTGGCTTAGTTCTTCAGGATCACCAAGGCTGCTAGTAGAGTCCTCTTCTTCAGACTCAGATACTGCCTTGGCCTTCAGAGCACGTGGTTTGCCATAGCTTGAACCATAGAGATCTCTCTTCTCAGCAAGATGGAACTCATGAGTGTTTAGCCTCTCGAGGATATCAGCAGGATCAAGTGACTTGTAATCAGCACGCTCTTGAATCATCAGTGCCAGAGTTTCAAATGAAGAATCGAGCGATCTTTGCAATTTCTTCACCACCTCATGGTCGGTGATATCAGTGGCGCCAAGCGCTTGAAGCTCATTTGAGATATCGGTGAGGCGATCGAATGTTTGCTGAACATTTTCATTGTCGAGTCTTTTGAAGCGGTTGAAGATATTGCGAAGGATGTCAACACGAGAGTCACGTTGAGTTGAAACTCCTTCATTTACTTTGGAGAGCCTATCCCAAATAAGCTTAGCAGTTTCCAAAGCACTCACTCTACCATATTGCCCTTTGCTCAGATGGACACATATGATATTCTTTGCTTGAGAATCGAGTTGCTTGAATCTCTTCACATCAGTAGCATTCAGGGAAGGTGTGACTAAGGGAACACCATTTTCCACAACATACCAGAGATCGTTGTCAATTGCCTCAAGATGCATTCACATCTTACTCTTCCAGTAGGGGTAGTCCGTTCCATCGAAGTTAGGACACCCATCAGAGACCTTGATCATACCTGCGGTCGACATAACTAAAACTCCAGCTGGTTAAACCAAAATCACACAGGACAAGGGAGTACCTTGCTCTGATACCAATTGAAAGTGCGTTATAACGACTAGAGGGGGGTGAATAGGCGATTTTTATGAATTCTTCACTGAGGAATTTGCTGGTGAGGAAATTCCTAAATGAAGAACTACTTGTAGCGGAATAAGTACTCAGAAAGGAACATAATAGAACACAAGCATAGTCATCATGATGAAATGAAGACAAGCACAGAGTACAGAAAGCGTAAACACAGGATAACACAAGATGAAGACAGTCAGACTTAAGAAATTGAACTGAGGAAATTGAGAAAGTCTTCAGTCAAAAGTCTTCAAAGAGATATGAATAGGCACACAACAACATACATGAGGAAATGAAAGAGTTGAGGAAATAGAACCAGTTAGCTTTGTGAAGACAATGATTTGGTAGACCAGTTCCAACTGATGTCTCAGTTGTACATTTGGTTGGAGCGGCTGAGTATTTAAACTCGAGGACACCCAGTCCCGGACACATAGTCCTCACCGTATTCTCCTTGAGCTAAGGTCACATAGACCTCACCCAATCACTGATGGTAAGTCTTCAGGTGACTTCCAAACCTTCACAAACTCTGTCACTCGGCAATCCACAATTCCTCTTGGATGCTCTAGACCTTGACGCCTAACCGTCTGGAAGAAGCACTGTCTTCAAAGGAAACAAGCATCGGATCCATGCAAGATCAATCTCTTCAGTGATGCTCAATCACTTTCCCTACTAATGGCGTACCTAATATGGCCATTAATGGCGCATCAGTGGTGCGCCATTAGTAGCATGCCATTAGTAATTTTTACTAATGGCGCACCACTCGTGCGCCCTTAGTATCTGGTATACTAATGGCGCACCACTGGTGCGCCATTAGTATAGGCCAGGGTGCGCCATTAGTATGCCTCCCAGGGGCCATGTATACCCAGGTGCTTTGGCATACTAATGGCGCACTACGACGTGATGCGCCATTAGTAACCGCGGCATACTAATGGCGCACTGTCCTGTGATGCGCCATTAGTATGCTTTGTCATACTAATGGCGCACTGTCATTTGATGCGCCATTAGTACGAATATTAGGTTTTTTTTATTTTTTATTTTCTGTTTTTTTCACAGGTTACAAAATGTATAATTTGACAAAATATAGACAGCACACATTAACAACAGATTCATCGAATACAATAGAAGATTAGTCTTTGAATACAATTCATCATATTAGTCTCCGAATACAATTCATCATATTAGTCTCCGAATTGAAAAGACCGAACAAAGATAGAACATAATATTACAAGTCTCGAGACCGCGAGTAGCGAGTTTGTCTTCACATTACAAGTCGATATCGATCATCTAAACTACCATCACATAGAAGAGAGCTGCGGTCATCACGATGAGCATCATCACGATGAAACTCGTCTTCATCCGGTTCCTCCAACGCTAGATAGCGGGCGTATCTAGATTCGGCCTCGGCCCTAGTGGTGTACCCTTTGTAACTGTTACCGCTGAATCGGTGAACCAGTCTCCGACACTCCTCCCAGTCATCGTAGACTCCGGGAATCTTACCCTTGTACACGACATACGTCGGCATCGCTATGCACTTGCCAAACAAAACGTTAGTACCAATTCATAGACAATACATAAGCAATATATAAGTATGCAACAGAACGATTGGAAGAGAAAAGCAAGACATTAATAGCATCGATTACATCTAAGTTGAACGACTCTCGAAACCAAAGAGACATACTACAAGTTCATTAAAGTTTAATTACAACATGAGCCAATCGATGTTTCAGAACTAGACACAGCATCACTGCTTTCGACTCGACTCAAGGGACCGGAGCATGGATGAAGCCACCGTCTATCGTGGGAGTCATGAAATAACGGTCGTTGTCAGCCTGCATTTGTAGCATTGTGTCGATGTCACTGTTGGACGGTTGATTGTTGAGGTAGAACTGCCCCGAGGTACGAAGGACATCTTGATGGATGATTTCCGCAAACTCCGACTGGATGCGAAAGAATTCTTGTTGGAGGTCCGCGTCCTGGATTGCCGACACGCTCTTTGCCCAATCTTTGAGTTTACTCGGTAGCAGAAGTTGATGATGGTCCCGTACGATCGCCCGCATGTGATGGATGGCGTAGTAGGCACCCTTCTGACCGCCAGGCGGCTGCTTGACGCAGCAGAACGTCGTATTGTGGGAGAACACATGCTTGCCGTACTTACGAATAGGCTTGGTGAAGGTGCCTCCAGATTTGGTGTAGCCGGGGAGAACATCATCAAGAACCTTCTTGACATTTGTGTAGTCTACGTTCGACTGACGGTCCGGGTCGAAATACGTGGCCATGGAATATTTGGGGCTTAGGAGGATGAGCGTGCAACGTGTGTCACTGCAGAAAACACGGAATGTTAAAAGAAAAACGATCGAAATGTAAGAATTCATATGTTACAGGCCGGTTGAGGGGAGGACTTACTCGGGAAAGTAAGGCACGAGGAAGTTATCCTTATCTTGGTTTGCCAGAATGACGCCTTCGAGGTAAGAACTCGCGACTTGCCGGTCCCCAGCGCTGCCCAAGATCTTGGCACGCATGTAGAAGGGGTCGACTATCACGATGTCCGGGGTCTTGTCGCGAATGATCCGCATCTCCATACTCAGCGAAAATAGCCGAACGAAGGTGTAGTGCAACGGATGAAGGTTCAACATAGCGTGGATGTCATCAAAACGCAGGACGATCGTACGCCCGATGGAGTTATCCACAAAGCCCTTGCCCTTTGGCACCTTGGCCGCGAAAACTGGGTATGCCACATCCTTCTCTCTGAGACGCTGCTTCTCCAAAGAAAGAACACTGTCATGCAGACTCCGCATAGCACCGGTTGCAACATTGAGCATATTTGTCGGTAGCATCGCCCTATCCTGCGGTGAAGGTGGCCCGTCCTGAGCACGGATCGTACTCGGTGCCGGCTGGCTCGCACCCTTCTTAGTCTTTCTTTTGCGTGCCTTCTTCTTCTCCTGTAATGGGACCGAGTTCTGCTCACAGACCGCCTTCTTGAGTGTTTTGGGGCTGATAATATTTCGCACCTCGCCTATCTGAGGCTCGGTGAAGTCGGCAGCTGGAGGCGTGTCCTGAGAGCTGAACGCCAGACGGCGCCTGTTGCAACTTGGCTTCTCCGCGGTACCAGCTAGATCGCACACGTCTTTTGTTGGGTTTGGTTCTTGAGAAGGAGGCCCCATGAAGTCGCCATCGTACCCATGATCGGCAAAGTACTGATCGACGTTGCCAAATGTATCATCGTCGTCGTCGTCGTCGTTCTGATCCTGTGCCATATGCATGTTTGGATCCAGTGGCATAGGGATGTCCGGCACCGTTGCGGCGGTCTTGCCATGGGGCCGACTTGGCGCCGGCACGACTGGCGGTGTTGTCTTTGGGGTGGTGTCCCCCGCCCCCAAACGAATCTAGCTCTTCGGCCAAAGCAGGGGCTAGCTCAGGCAGGCGCTAAGGGTCATCACGTCATCATCGTCGGCCCCGACGGGTCGAATCGGAGGTAACAAGTCGTCGCAGCCTAGAAGCATCCGAACCAGTTGAACCCTAAACAAGTTGGGTGGCATCTGGGTACCGTGGAACAAGGGGTTGCCCGGTTGAACGATTTTGCCCTTGGCGACATCGACCAACTCGTTGTTCACGAAGTGGAGGAGAGTGCACGGAACGTCGGCGCCGCCCTGCGAAAACATGTAGGGCGTCAGGGATGCCCAGTCAAAGGCAAGGAGATGAAGTCCTCGGCTGAGAGAGGCTTAATTAGTTACCGTGATGATGGCGTCGAGCTCGGCTAATGTCGACGCACCGCCGACGGCGGGCGTGCAGTTGACGGAGGGGCCGCTTGCTGCAGAGGTGCCGGCCGGCGTACACCCGGGTGCATTAAGCTCCCGTGCCGGCGTCGGAGACACCAATGCCGCCTCCGCCGGAGGCACCAATGGCCCCGCCATCGCATTATGCGAGTTGCTGGCCGTGAAGCTAGGAATCGGGGGCGGCCCCTGTTGGCCGCCCGCAATCCACGCACTCAACCCCGAGATCAAGGTAGGCACAATGGCGGTGATCGTTGCTCCGAGTCGTTGTTCCACTTGCTCTTGGACAATCTCCGAAATCCGCGCCACCTGTGCCTTGAGTTCTTGAACCTCTCGCGCCTGGCTTTCCGAGCTGGTCTTTTTCTCCTTCCGCACACCAGCGGTATAGTATGACCCCCATTTTGTCGACAAGCCTTTGCCGGCCACACGACCAGCTGACGTCGGCTTACTGAGCTTATCCTTGTTCTTCATTACATTCAATGCCCTATTTAGAGTGGTGTCCCAAGGGTTGCTCTTAGTCGACCCCGCGCTACTGCTTTCAGTCGCCTGCGGAAGGAATGTGAACCATTTAGAAATTTGGCTTCATTAATTAGAATGCAACCATATGGAGCTAATTACGCGGGGGTCTATTCCTTAACAGAACAAGCTCAAGCTGCCTGGTCTTCGGATCCGTGGTAAGCTCCTTTGTTTTCGGGTCCTTCTTGTACTGGGCCCTGACAAAGTTCCTGGTCTGCTTGTTACCGCTGTATTTCTCGAAGTGGGGCGGTAGGCCTTGCTCGGCACGGTCCGCCTCCTCCTTGTCCCATATAGGCTCCGCCACTCTGTAACTGCCGGGACCGAGTGTGTGTTCCCCTATGTTCAGCTCCCGCATTTGTTTCCCCCACTCACTTGATTGGGAGCTTGCGGTGCTCGAGCAATTGATCTTGAAGTCGTTGTAGTCATCTTCGGTGATCGAAGGATTTTTCTCCTTGATCTTATGATAACTCTCACCTTTCTCGATCATTTTCTTCACATTGCTTTTCCAAGTAGACAGGGCCTTGCTCATCTTCGTGAGGGCAGCATTGTTCACTTCATTCCTTTTGAGGCTTGTGTTTGCAAATTCAGCGGGGAACTTGTATCGTTCGTGCAGCTTCGTGAAGAGGAGGTGGCGCAAATTCCCTCGGTCAGGATGCCTCAAGTTCTCAGTGTTGATCGAGACGGTGCTCCGGACAATGCACCTGAGCTGAAGCGAGTACCCCTTGACTATTCGTTCGGGCGTCGTTGGATTCCCGTTGGAGTCCACTTCAGTAACTTCCTCCTTGAGGGTGATGAGCACGATCGGGCGTCGGTCCTTCCGTTGCCTCTTCGGTTGGCTGCCATCTGTGCGGGCGCCGCCATCATCAGTGGTGGCATCCTCGGCGGCACCATCAGTGGTGGCATCAGTGTGGTCATCCTCGACGGCACCATCAGTGGTCTCAGGATCGGTGGGGAAGGCGGCGGCCTCATACAAGTGAGGTTGTTCCTCCATCTCCTGGGACAGCTCCCAGAATGCCTTGCCGCCCGAACCCCCGGCCTCATCGTTGTGGGCCATGTTTCTCTCTAAATAGAAACAAAGTTTGGTCAAAAAGTTGGTTATTGTCAAGGAACAAGATCATGGTCTCATCATTTAGGGTTTGTCGACACCGAGGCATCCTAAAATCTAAGCTTTTATCATTGAGGGTTTTTCGACGCCGAGGCACCCTAAAAGCCTAAGCTTTCATCATTTCAGTTTTTATTGACACCGAGGCACCCTAAAAGCCATGCATTAGTCACAAGTACGCCGGGGAACTTGATCCTACTTAATTAACTACTACGATACCCCGGCCCATGCATTAGTCACAAGTACCCCATATGTCCTATTTTTAGCAAAGTCATGCTAAAATTCACGGAAAATTTCGGCATGACCTTTGCTGAAAATAGGACATATGGAGTACCCGAATTTGCCGGAATGGAAGTTAATCGACATTCCGGCAAACTCAAGGGCCTCTCGGGGTACCTGCAAAATCATTATCCCAGGTGGACATGGATGCAATGTCACATGTCACATGGATCCCACACCCACAGGAGCTCTGCTAACAAATGTGCTCTGCTTCAACACAAATGTGCTCTGCTTCAACATATTGGAAACTGAGTTCTGACTGCTACAAACACAAATCAGGAGCCTACATGGTACCATTTTGTTATCCTAGCAAGAACAGCATGAGCCAAACAAGTAAATGGAAAACATTTTTCCTCAACAAGCAAAAAGGGAAAATGCAATTTATGGCACATAGATGTTGATCCACTGACATTCATAAATTTCAGAAGAGAAAACAGCAGGCATTGCCCATGCAGTATTTACTGCTAACCAGGGAGAAGAGGTTCTTATTTTCACTCCCGCAAATTGCCAAAGCTGAAGTTTATATTCTGTTCTTGCTGTATAAACTTTGGTAACATGAACATAGCGGTTGATATAATGTACGGAAGGAGTAATATTATGTTTTGCTTCTAGTGGTGATAGAAAGTAATCATTGTCTCAGAAATGCAGAGTACTCTGTCTCTGATAAATAAATAGATCCCAAGAGACAAGAAATTAAGTTTATTTTTGGTGCGCTACAAATGGGCTAGCAATCCAGCGGGGCAGGCCATCAACTGGTGACAAAAAGCTTATTGCTCAAGCTTTGGTTAACAGCACTTGTTGGTCTATTTCTCAAAAAAAACACTTGTTGGTCTTCTGCAACTGTGTTTAAGTGCTGGAGAAATTATTGTTCTTGGAGCATTAAGTATTTGGAAGACTGGTCATCCATTCTGCAAACTTTGTTCTGGCTTTGTACCATACTGTTTTTTTTCATCTAGACTAGACTAGAATACAGTTTGGCATTAGGATTTTTCAGATCCGTGTCACACCATTACAATTTAATATGTGTTAATCCCAGTCGTATAAAACACGCTTGAAATGACTTGGAAAGTTCACCAGAGATCGCGTACAGCTGAGAATGCAGCCTCGTGTTGTATGTGTTCCTGCGATGACTGAGTATGACGCTTTTCTCTAAAACAAAAAGAAATTCTCTAAAAACTGAGTATGACTCAGATTAACCACTACAAATAACTGGACAGCAGCAGGAGCAACCTCAGTCCCAGGGCAACACAATTTCTACAGCATTAATTTTGGACTTGTAAATGTCGAGATAACTTCTACTCTAGACCAAAACCCAAACCATGGCTTACGAGGATTCATTTTGGTCGAACTGACGCAACTTTGATTTGATCTGATTCTCAGCCATGCAAACCATGTCTAGACTGAACCCAGCATGCTTACATCTTTCTGGCAACATACACACATCGAATTTACCTGCCCAGCATGCCAAACTGTAAAACTTCTATACTCTATAGCTACTTCCTGGCATTCAATTTTCTTTTAGGTAATGAACATAAACTACTACAGCTTTGGCAAGATATAACTTCAGCTTTGGCAAGATATTACTCACCTAGCAAACTCTAGTGAGGCGATAATAATTACTCCCGCAAATTAGACTACTAGTCTGTACTAGCTAGTTTGTTGGCAGAGTACATTTTTCGGTAAATTAGTTCTTCCACCTCTGTAGCATGGGAAACTTAGCATGAACAGATGGGCCCCAGGTGGTGAACATCGCGATAGGGGTGGGAGGAGGGAGGGAGGGGAGGGGAACCTTTCTTGGGCTGTTGGCGATGGGGATCGCTGCTTCTGCTACGACGGCGGAGGCCGCGCTTCCGCTCCCTGGTTCGGGGCGGCGGGGCGACGGACGGTGGTGTCGGGGCGGCGGGGCGACGGTGGTGTCGGTGCGGCGTCGAGGGCGGCGGGGCGACGGTGGTGTCGGGGCGGCGCTGGGGCGGCGGGGCGACGGTGGCGTCGGGGCGGCGGGGCGACGGTGGTGTCGGGGCGGCGCTGGGGCGGCGGGGCGACGGTGGCATCGAGGGCGGCGGGGCGACGGTGGTGTCGGGGCGGGGCGACGGTGGCGTCGGGAGAGGAGATCGGGGAAGGGGATCGCGGGTGAGGGCGAGGGAGAGAGAGGGGATCGCGGGGAAGTAGGGGCGCACAATACTAATGGCGCACCACCACCCGGTGCGCCATAAGTACATACATGCTAATGGCGCACCTCACCCTGGTGCGCCATTAGTATTTTTTTTTTGCTCGAGCCAACAGTTATCTACCACCTGACCTGATACATGTTAAGTCTTCTCTACTAGCTCGACTGGTTAGCAGCTAGTTCTCACACCAGGAGGTCCTGGGTTCGATTCCCAGGCTCCACAATTTTTTTTATGCATTTAAAATGCTGTTTGATACTTATTTGTGTTTAAATATGTTCAAACTTGTTTAAATCATAACAGTAATATTTTTTTATAAGACAGTAATAATTTTTTTAAAAATATCATCAAACAGTAATGCCGGTGGAGCGGGGGAGGGTGCGGGGGGTGCGGGGGGTCGGCGGCGGCGGTTGAGTAGGGGAGGGGTGCGGGGGGTCGGCGGCGGCGGTTGAGTAGGGGAGGGGTACGGGGGGTCGGTGGCGGTGGTTGAGTAGGGGAGGGGTGCCGGGGGTCGGCGGCGGCGGTTGAGTAGGGGAATCGAGAGGGTGCGGGCGGCCGGTGGACCGGATCTGGCGAGGTGGGATAGCGATCGAGATGGAGGGGGATCGAGATCGAGTGTCCATGAAATTAAAAAATAATCATGATAGTTCAAAAAGTGCCCATGAAATACAATTGAGAAATGAAGTCTACGATTTAAATACAATCGATCTTAGCTAGCTATCTGTTCACAATCTTCTTGCCCTTCTTTTTTGCAAATGGAGTTCTTCTATGGAACGGACGTCCTTTAGGTAGGGTGGTCCTGCTTCTTCTTGTGGTGTATGCTGCTACTTCATCATCGTCGTCATGTTCGATCCTCGGGTCGCCGTACTTGTCGAAGTCTTGCTCATTGGCTACTCCATCCATTCCGATGATCTTCCTTTTGCCTCTCCTCACGACAACACGACTGGGCTTTGGCGGGTCGGTAATGAAGAAGCATTGGTCCACTTGGGAAGCCAGTACCCATGGCTCATTTTAAGCGGTGACGTTTGCGCCCGCGGTCTTGGATTTGGCTTCGGGTATAACCATGGTGGTGAAATACCGGTCTTCTTTTATGACGTTCTTGGCCCATCTGACACGGAACATCGGGACCTTCTCTCCAGCGTAGCTCAGCTCCCAGATCTTCTCGATCCTTCCGTAGTATCTGTCCTTGTCGTTACCGGTGTAGGATTCCATCGTTACCCCGGAGTTCTGATAACCATCGCTCTTCATGTCCTTGGCCTCGGTGTAGAATGTGTAGCCGTTGATATCGTACGCCTCATAGGTCATCAGGTTGTGCTCGGCGCCCTGTGATAAGGCGAATATGAGTTGTTCTTCCGCGGAAGAATCCTCATGTAAAGGGTACGACAGAAGCTTCTGCTTGAACCAACGCGTGAAACATGAGTTGTGCTCTTTGAGTATATCTCCGTCCGTCCTCTGTTGGCCTCGGTCATTGTACGTCTTCTTAATAAAGGTTTTGTGCTCTACCACCCAAGCATCGACCACGTCTATGTGTTGTAGCGCAACTAGGTTTGCTCTTTCAAAGTCGGCGAGTCGACCCTCGAAGTCGACATGCATTTCGCGGCGACCCTCACGGTGACCCCATCCAGCGAGCCTGCCGAGGTGCCTGTTGACGGGCAGACCAACGGGGTTCTCGATGCCTAGATAATTCGTGCAGTAGGAGATGCACTCTTCAGTCAGAAATCCCCTGGCTATGCTTCCTTCTAGACGTGACATGTTGCGAACGTATCCTTTGATGACACCATTCATCTTTTCGAACGGCATCATGCTGTGCAGGAACGTCGGCCCGAGTTGGATGATATCCTCCACTATATGGACCAGCAGATGCACCATAACGTCGAAGAATGCGGGCGGGAAGTACATGTCAAGCTCGCATAGTATCACCACGATCTCTTCCTGTAGCCTTCTGAGTTGCCTCACGCCAATCGACTTCCGAGAGATGACGTCGAAGAAGTTGCATAGGCCAAATAGCGTTTCACGGACGTGCGCGTCCATGATCCCATGGATTGCAACTGGAAGTATCTGCATCATCAGCACGTGACAGTCGTGAGACTTCATCCCGGTGAACTTCTGCTTCGCTGGGTCTAGGTATCTGCTTATCTTCCCCGCGTAACCGTAAGGAAGTTTTACTCCTAGGAGGCAGGTGAAAAACTTCTCGATCTCCTCCTGACTTAGAGTGAAGCACGCGGGAGGGTAGTCATTTCCGGTCTTCTTGGTCTTTTTGCCTTTGCGACGACTTTCTGTGTCCTGCTTCGCCTCATCATCATCATCATCATCATCATAGCGTGAAGCTCCTGCCTGATGCCCATTGATTTCAAGTCTGCCCTTGCTTTCTGCCCATCTTTGGTCCTCTCTGGCATGTTGAGCAGGGTACCAAGAAGACTCTCGCACACGTTCTTCATGATATGCATGACATCAAGGCTGTGAGGCACACGGTGGATCTTCCAGTACGGCAAGTCCCAGAAAACAGACCTCGTTTTCCATACCTTCAGCAGCGGCTCTGGCGCCTTTCGCTTCTTTCCTGGCTCTGGCGCCTTTTGCTTCTTTCCCGGCAGTGGGCAGTCTTTCCAATTTTTCAACAGCTTGTCTATTTCCTCGCCGCTCCTCGTACACGGGCGTTTTCGGGGTTCGGTTTCACCATCGAACAGATCCTTGCGTTTCCTCCACGGGTCATCGTCGCGAAGCCACCTTCGATGTCCCATGAACACGGTTTTCGAAGACCCGGGATCTCTATGTAGCTGGCGATACATTGTGTCATCCATGCACCTTACGCATCCAGAAAATCCGTGGACTACCTGCCCCGCAAGATATCCGTAACCGAGATAGTCGTGCACCGTCGTGAGCAGTGCGGCTCTCATAGGGAAATATTCTTGCTCTGCGGCGTCCCACGTATTGGCTGGCGTTTTCCAGAGCGTGTCAAGCTCCTCTTTCAGCAGCCCCAGATACAGATTGATGTCGTTCCCTGGTTGTTTCGGCCCTTCAATTAGCATACTCATGTGAATGTACTTCCTCTTCATGCACAACCAGGGGGGAAGGTTGTACATCCACACAAACACAGGCCAGGTGCTATGTGTGCTTCTCTGGCTGCCAAACGGATTGACTCCATCAGTGCTCGCGCCCAGCACGATGTTCCTTGGATCGTTCCCAAATTCTGGGTATTCGAAGTTCAACGCTTGCCACTGGCTCGCATCCTTAGGGTGACTCAGCATCTTGTCTTTTTTATCTATCTCCGGATCATTTGCGTCATCTTCTCGCTTCTTCTCCTCCCTATCCGCGTGCCAACGCAGGAGCTTTGCTACCTTAGGGTCCGCGAAATACCGCTGCAGACGAGGAGTGATCGGAAAGTACCACACCACTTTTCGAGGAGCTTTCTTCCTCTTCTTGTATCGAGTGACACCGCACACCGGACATATGGTAGACTCCGCGTGCTCGTCCCAATAAATGATGCAATTGTTCATGCACACATGGTATTTCACGTGCGGTAAATCCAGAGGACACACGATTTTCTTCACCTCCTCCAAACTGGTCGGGCACTTGTTCCCCTTGGGAAGACGTTCGTTCCAGAATGACATGTTCTCGTCGAAGCATGCGTCGGTCATTTTGTGTTTTACCTTCATCTCCAGAGCCATGAGCGTTACTTTCAGGCGGGTATCTTCGGGCCTGCATCCTTCATACAATGGAGTAACCGCGTCTAACTCAAATTGATCCATCTTGGCTTTCTCTCGGGCAGCAGCTCTTGCGTTATCCGTCTGCTTGAGAAGCAGCTCTTGAATATGAGGGTCCTGCACCCAGCCCATCGATGGTCCAGCGTCGTCTGCTCTGCCGGCATCATCATCATGTCCTTCATCTTCTACATGATGACTGTGTACAGCATCACCGTCGTGATCATCTCCTGGGGATTCTTTGTCTTCCCGCCTGCCTGAGCCGCGGTGGTTGTCTTGCTACCCTTCCTCATTTCTTGCCCGGCCCCCATGGACGACTTCGTAGTCATCTTCATCACCTTGCCACCGATAGCCATCCATGAAACCACGCAAGAGCAGGTGGTCCCGCACCTGCCCGGAATCCGGGTCCGCAATAAGGCTATTCAGCTTGCATCTTCGACACGGACATCTTATCTCCGTCTCGTTCTTTTGAAGCATCTCGGCCTTCGCGGACCTCAAAAACCTATTCACGATGCCTTCGGTCATCATGCGGACCATGGTCGCCTGCGGGGTAGAGCAAAACGATATTTTAGAACCAAGAAAAAATTTGGCATGACTTTCCCTAAAAATAGGACCAAAAAGAATGCTTAATGCCAAAATTCTCGCCGAAACGGAAATGAATCAACATTCCGGCAAAATATTGGCAACTCTCGCATTTCAAATACCGGTAGACCTCCAAACACAAACACATATGCAACACCACAAACATATGCAACACCACGAACATACATAGATCTAGCTAGGCCATAAAAAGTGCATGTGCACATTGTTGTAGGGAGAACAACATAAATATAGCTTCCCCCCTTACTTACCTAGCAAAACAAGGTAACTTAAACATTTAATTTGAATGAATCTATGGTGGAAATGAGGTGAAAAATAGGAGGCACCCGAGACAAGGAGGAGGCGGTGGAGAGAATGAAGTGGGGAGAAAGTGAGTGTGGGAGGAGAGGCTGTCCAAAATATCTTGTTGCTGCCCACTTACTAATGGCGCACCAACAACAAATGCGCCATTAGTAATCCAGGTTACTAATGACGCACCCCCTGGTGGTGCGCCATTAGTAGTTTTGCAAAAAAAAAAAACATACTAATGGCGCACTCTGCCACGGTGTGCCATTACTAGTTTAAACTAGTAATGGCGCACCTCGTGTGAGTGCGCCATTAGTAGTTTAGCAAAAAAAGGAATAAAAAAATAATAAAAAAAATAACATTAGTGGCGCACTTTCTGGCTGGTGCGCCATTAATAGTTACAACTAGTAATGGCGCACTTCCTGTGGATGCAACATTAGTATGTTTGGACAGGCGCACTAGTTCAAAAAAAAATTGAAACTAATGGCGCACCGTGGGCAAGGTGCGCCATTAGTAGTTTCAACTCTAATGGCGCATCAGAAGGTGGTGCGCCATTAGTATATACTAATGGCGCACCACCTGTCTGGTGCGCCATTAGTGTCAATCCCATCTATAGCCCTTTTTTCTAGTAGTGTTTGGGGTTTGTAGGTTTGGGGTTTGGGTTTTTCCTCACTTGATGATTTCTCTCAAAGTCCTCGGAGGATGGGTTGCTCTCAAATGACAAGTATCAGTTTCTCTCGGAGCAGCCAACCAGCTAGTGGTTGAAGGGGGCGGCTATTTATAGCCTAGGGAGCATCCCGACATGATAAAACATAAATGCCCTTGTCTGATATGACCGTTAGGTGGGTAGATATTTTGGAGCCGCGGGCGCATAGCACAATAACGGTCAGAATTTTGACTATCAAAATCCTCAGGGCTATCATGTTCCTCACTCTGTAGGCAATTCACACTGGTGAATTCCTAAATCCTCAGTCAGAACAAATACCTCAGAGACTAGAAGAACTTCGTCTCTGTCACTGAAGAATATGACTGAACTGTATGGGATTTCCAATGGCTTCACTCGAAGGGATTGGTAGGTGTAGGATTTTGAGTTGAGCATCACATGGAAATTTTTCCTTAGTATTTCCTCGACCCCCATTAACAGTACGGTGTTTCCTATGACTCAAGAAATAGAAAATGAAACTATAAAAACAAAAGTCTTCAAGCTTCATGTTCCTCGAATGAATACCAAGTCTTCAAGGTCACACCAATTTCTTTACTTTCAAAGTCTTCAAAAAGTCTTCAGAAATCCAAAGTCTTCAACTGAAGAACTTCATTTTTAGGGGTCGACTTTCTCTGTAAATATCAAACTCCTCATAGACTTATAGACCTGTGTACACTCACAAACGCATCAGTCCCTTAACCTATAAGTCTTCAATACGCCAAAATCACTAAGGGGCACTAGATGCACTTACAACACTACTGATTGTTGCCTCCTAGTACTTCTCTGCGATCATTCACAATTTTGCTCCAGTCCTTCACTATTAAGCATTCCTCGGTTCTAGAAATCCTGAATGCACTCGTGTGCAATATAGGATGTCTTGGCCGTAAGCTAACAATTGACATGCGACCGTTAGTCGAGATCAACTAAGGCAGAACTATCATCGGGAGTCCCTGTTGAAGACAACATCGTACAGTATCATACTTAGCAATGAAGTTTAGCTTAAAAAATAATGTATGTAAAAGATGCACTGAGGACAAATAGTAAAAATCTTACCATCTTTCCTAAATACATGTGACCGTAGTTCAATACAAACACTATTGGTTGCATGTTTTGAGTACTAAGATTTGCCAGTCTAGGAAAATAATTTCTCCTGACAGCATCAAGATCCTCAAGCCATGAAACATATTGACTTATCTCCGCGCAGTTTAGTTCAGCCCCGGGACAGTGGACGGTCCTGTCTACCAAGCGCTGGACATGTTTGCTTGAATAGAAATAAGTTGTCAATACAAATTAGTTGTCAACTATTTTTGAAAAAACAATATCGAACATAAATATGGTTGAGAAACTCACATAATGGTAGAACTGGAGGCATCTGCCCATCGACCCAAATGTCTCTATTACCTTCAATATCATCTTCGGAATGAATATCAAAGGTGATAAACATATCAGGCTCAAATGCATAAGCCTTGCATAGAGCTTGCCAAGTTTGCATTCAAAATGGGTGTAGGTTTCTTGATTGTATAATTTGACGTTGAAGGTATAACAATGCTCGGTCTTCAAGTAAACTCTCTTTACCTCCATAGTTTTGTTAGGACTGAAACCTATCTTATCCAAGACAAAATTCTTGCATGGCAGGGGATATGCTAGTAGAATAGTGAAATTTTAAAATAATAAGTTGAATCAAATGAAGTATATATAAGCCATGCTTAATTACGAAAAAAGACTTGTCGTTGTGACTTACTGTATCCACTTTGAAGGTCTCATCCAGCTTGATGCTGAAGCGCCTATCATCAACTAGGAAATTTTTGTCGCACAGGCCGCGTTGGTCTTCGCAGTCTTCGCACATAATGAAACCGTTTTCATCGTCAGACGACATTTCCTAAATTCATATAGGTGAAACATGAAACACTTATTAGTTATATTAATTCAACTAATTAAACTATTTCTATTAATTCAACTAGCTATTTGAACAAATTAATTCAACAAAGCACTTACTAAAAATATACCTAAATAAAGTATAGCTCCTAATTCAACTAATTCATCAACTAACTAGTTCAACTAATTCAACTAAACTACTTCTATTAATTTTCTTACTAAAAATAAAGTAGCTAGCTAGTTCTATATACTAGCATTTTAATTAGATGATCAAATCCCATATATCTAAATTTCATATATATTAATTCATGTAACATTAATATAAATTCATCCATAACTAAAACTATAAAAAACAAACTCATCTAACATTATCTAATTCTTATAATCTAACATTTATATAATCTAACATAATTTGTGTGTGTGTGTGTGCGTGTGTGCATAGGGGAGGGGGCACATGATCGATCTTACAGTGCGGGGGGGGGGGGGGGCGTCGACGACAGCGACGGGGGCGGCGACGACGTACGGCGACTGGGGTGGCGATGACGGCGACGGGGGCGGTGACGGGGGCGACGACGATGTCGACGGGGGCGGCGCGGGGCGGCGACGGGGCCAGGGGGCGGTGCGACGAAGATAAAGATGATATACTGGTTATATAGGGGAGGCCTTTAGTACCGGTTGGAGCCACCAACTGGTACTAAAGGTTAGATTTGGCCAGGCGAAGCGGCGGGAAACGACACCCTTTAGTACCTTTTGGTGGCACCACCCAGTACTAAAGGCCACACTTTAGTACCAGTTTGTGCCATGAACCGGTACTAAAGGGGGTGTGCTCCCGTTCCGCGGTGCACATTGTTTAGTCCCACCTCGCCGAGCGAAGGGCAGCCGCACTGGTTTATAAACCCAACCGCGGCTGCTCCTTCGAGCTCCTATATTATGCAGGCCTCTGGGCCTAACTTTGCCGCGCTGCCCTGTGAGTCTGCTGGGCCTTATGGGCCTGCATATGCACGCCGAAGGCCAAGCAGGCCCACTGGGCAGCGGGACTATTTTTTTTCATATAGTTTTTTTGTGGTTTATATAATTTATTCTATTTATTTGTGAGTAATTTTTGTTGTATTTAGAGTTTCTTATATATAATATTAGTGTGTTTTATCATTATATTCATATTTGTAGTGATTTTTCAGTTCATTTTCTGGTGCTTTTCACTTTCACGGTGATTTAGCTTTGAAAACAAATCAGTAAATGCATCGAAAATAGAAAATTATGTTAGAAGGGTTGAATTGTGTGTCTGGCCGCAAAAAAAGTCCGAAGTTGTACTAATTTATTAAAATATTGAATAGCCGGTATAACAGATGAGTTTTCGTCCGAAACCCTGATACTTCCTAAGAGATTGTCCAGTTTGTACACGAATTTCATCCAGTTTTTTCCGTAACCCTCTCTACTTTGTTGCACATGCTATGCGGGTGAAATGATGATACCTTGCCAAGTTTCAACCTTTTCAGAGTTTATTTTGTACTACTTTTCACTTTCAAAGTGATTTAGCTCTAAAAACAAATTAGTAAATGCATCGAAAATAGCAAATTATGTCAGAAAGGGTTGAAAGTTGATGGCGTGGAATTGAATTGTGCATATGAATGCAAACAAGTCCGGAGTTGTACTAAGTTATTAAAATAGTGAATAGCCGGTGTAATAGATGAGTTTTCGTCCGAAACCCTGATACTTCCTAAGAGATTGTCCATTTTGTACACGAAGTGCATCCAGTTTTTGCCGTAATCCTCTCTACCTTTTTGCACATGCTATGCGGGTGAAATAATGATATCTTGCCAAGTTTCAACCTTTTCAGAGTTAATTTTGTACTGCTTTTCACTTTCACGGTGATTTAGCTCTGAAAACAAATCAGTAAATGCATCGAAAATAGCAAATTATGTCAGAAAGGGTTGAAAGTTGATGACGTGGATTTGAATTGTGCATATGAATGCAAAAAAAGTCTGGAGTTGTACTAAGTTATTAAAATATTGAATAGCCGGTGTAACAGATGAGTTTTCGTCTGAAACCCTGATACTTCCTAAGAGATTGTCTAGTTTGTACACGAAGTGCATCCAGTTTTTGCTGTAACCCTCTCTACTTTTTTGCACATGCTATGCGGGTGAAATGATGATATCTTGCCAAGTTTCAACCTTTTCAGAGTTCATTTTGTACTACTTTTCACTTTCCCGGTAATTTAGCTCTGAAAACAAATCAGTAAATGCATCGAAAATAAAAAAATTGTCAGAAAGGGTTGAAAGTTGATGACGTGGATTTGAATTGTGCATCTAAACGCAAAAAAAGTCTGGAGTTGTACTAAGTTATTAGAATATTGAATAACCGGTGTAACAGATGAGTTTTCGTCCAAAACCTTGATACTTCCTAAGAGATTGTCCAGTTTGTACACGAAGTGCATCCAGTTTTTTCCATAACCCTCTCTACTTTCTTGCACACGCTATGCGGGTGAAATGATGATACCTTGCCAAGTTTCAACCTTTTCAGAATTCATTTTGTACCGCTTTTCACTTTCATGGTGATTTAGCTCTGAAAACAAATCAGTAAATGCATCAAACATAGCAAATTATGTCAGAAAGGGTTGAAAGTTGATGACGTGGATTTGAATTGTGCATTTGAACGCAAAAAAATTCTGGAGTTGTACTAAGTTATTGAAATATTGAATAGCCGGTGTAACAGATGAGTTTTCGTCCGAAACCCTGATACTTCCTAAGAGATTGTCCAGTTTGTACACGAAGTGCATCCAGTTTTTGTCGTAACTCTATCTACTATTTTGCACATGCTATGCGGGTGAACTGATGATACCTTGCCAAGTTTCAACCTTTTCAGAGTTTATTTTGTACTGCTTTTCACTTTCACGGTGATTTAGCTCTGAAAACAAATCAGTAAATGCATCAAAAATAGCAAATGATGTCAGAAAGGGTTGAAAGTCGATGACCTAGATTTGAATCGTGCGTCTGAATGCAAAAAAAAAGAGGCGCAATGCTCACCTGCACGTTGCTTATCCTCAGGCCTCTGCAAAGTCTACACCATTTTCTCAAGGCTTGAAGCTAAGCAACGTGCAGGTGAGCATTGCGCCTCTCCTTCATCGTCTCTGCACTCAGGGCTTATAAACTGCTGCGAGTACCTCTTGCTTGGTGAGGTGGGACTAAAAAATAGCTGCAAAAAGAATCAACTAAAAAACTCTAGTACCAGTTCATGCCACGAACCGATACTAAAGGTGCTGGTGGGGCCCCAGCCTGGCCACAGCCTCTTTAGTGCCGGTTTTTGCCGTAACCCTCTCTACTTTTTTGCACATGCTATGCGGGTGAAATGATGATACGTACCTTGCCAAGTTTCAACCTTTTCAGAGTTCATTTTGTAGTGCTCTTCAATTTCACGGTCATTTAGCTCTCAAAGCAAATCAGTAAATGCATCGAAAATAGCAAAAAATACATTGATCAGTACCGCCTTTCAGCCAAAACGCGCTATAGCTATAGAGAAATACATCAAAAATACATTGATCATCAATGATCTTTTTGTGTATAATCTGAATTGTCAATATGAGTCCTCACCGGTTTAGAAACCGGAGAAGACTCATACTGTGGCCACAAATTCTACACATAGAGTTCAATGAAGACCAAGTTCTTGTGATAGTTTGAGAAGTAGCATATTTAAGGTGGTAAAAACACTGTTAGTGGAGCGAGGTGGGACTAAAAAACCTATGCAGAATGAATCAACTAGAGACCTCTAATACCAGTCCATGGCTCGAACCGGTACTAAAGGTACTGGTGGGCCACAGCTTGACCACAGTCTCGCGACAGCCTCTTTAGTACCGGTTCATGGCACGAACCGGTACTAATGAGTTCCGCCCGCCTAGCGGTTGGAACCGGCACTAATGGTCACATTAGTGTCGGTTCACTTACAAACCGGGACTATTGTGCTTCACATTAGGCCATTTTTATACTAGTGAACAATATAGTTGTTACTAGTATACTTTATTATTTGGGGTCCCCAAGCTCTCGTGTCTTAGACTATCAACTTTATCGGCCAAGCTCTGTTTCCTCTGTCCACATATCACGTAAAGAGGTGAGCCAACTACAATTCCCTAAAACTCAGGGGTTGGCACGAAACCTTTCTATAAGGGCTTTTTTCTTTCTTTCTCATGTTGTAGGTCAGACTAGTCGCATGAATGAACTCTATCTTATTATACAGGATGAGCCTAATACATGTAATACACACATTAAATCAAGTATCAATTTTTTCATATGAAAAGTGTGGTGTTTTTTTTTCTGACAGTGAGATGTTGTCATAACAACTAAGATGTTGTCCGTAGTGCCCAAGATGTGGTTTCTAATCCTACAAGACTTTGCAATGTTGCGGGTGCTAGAAGAAAACATGGTCACCCCAAAATATGACTTCATAACATACACACATCGTCATATGTTGGTAACAAGGTGGATATCATAAAACATACAACTACTCGTGATCGAACAACATGGAGAACATATGACGATACATAAATATTCACCAAGAAGAGGTCAACATGACCCAAAATTACAACAAACATACATAGCAATAAGGCACGAGTCCGAGTACCGATGAGAAGAAAATATGCCTAACAGGCAATAGAAATTAGCAACCTCCACCCTGCTAATCCTAGGCTCCCAACCAGGATCCCATCCTAATGATTATCATCAAAGAAGAACGAAGAGAACTTCACATACAACATTCATGCTCCCGCCTTAGAGCAAAACTTTACCTGCACCTATTGTTGTTGTGGTATCCATGAGCCATTGAGACTCAGCAAGGGTACCAAGACTAACATCACTTACGGGTAGGACCGTAGGATATGGTTCAGTGGTGAGATTGCAGTAAGCAGCTAAGCAATGTAGGCTGATACGTCTCCAACGTATCTACTTTTCCAAACACTTTTGCCCTTGTTTTGGACTCTAACTTGCATAATTTGAATGAAACTAACCCGGACTGACGCTGTTTTCAGTAGAACTGCCATGATGTTGTTTTATGTGTAGAAAAGAAAAGTTCTTGAAATGTCCTGAAAATCCACGGAGGCACTTTTTGGAATTAATAAGAATTTCTGGGCAAAATAAATAAACCAGCGGGCCCAGGGCGAGTCCACGAGACAGGGGCGCCCCCCCCTGTAGGGCGCGCCCCCCAATCTCGTGGGCCCCCTAGAGCTCCACCGACCTCAACTCCAACTCCATATATTCCGTCTCGCGGAGAAAAAAATCAGAGAGAAAGTTTCATCGCGTTTTACGACTCAGAGCCGCCGTCAAGCCCTAATCTCTCTCGGGAGGGATGATCTGGAGTCCGTTCGGGGCTCCGGAGTGGGGGATTCGTCACCGTCGTCATCATCAACCATCCTCCATCACCAATTTCATGATGCTCACCGCCGTGCGTGAGTAATTCCATCGTAGGCTTGCTGGACGGTGATGGGTTGGATGAGATTTACCATGTAATCAAGTTAGTTTGGTTAGGGTTTGATCCCTAGTATCCACTATGTTCTAAGATTGATGTTGCTCTGACTTTGCTATGCTTAATGCTTGTCACTAGGGCTCGAGTGCCATGATTTCAGATCTGAACCTATTATGTTTTCATGAATATATGTGTGTGCTTGATCCTATCTTGCAAGTCTATAGTCACCTATTATGTGTTATGATTCGACAACCCCGAAGTGACAATAATCGGGATACTTCTCGGTGATGACCGTACTTTGAGGAGTTCATGTATTCACTATGTGTTAATGCTTCGGTCCGGTTCTCTATTAAAAGGACGCCTTAATATCCCTTAGTTTCCACTAGGACCCCGCTGCCACGGGAAGGTAGGACAAAAGATGTCATGCAAGTTCTTTTCCATAAGCACGTATGACTATTTACGAAATACATGCCTACATTATATGTACCATGCATGCAATTGATACATTCTCGTTGAGAGCTTCTTGACCTCCTCAGGCTTGACCAAAGGTTCACCGCTGGCATATTTCCGTTTTATTTCCACCTGTGTAATCAATGGTGTGAGCTCCAGCTCTAGGAGTTGTTCCACAGTGACACCGGCCTCTTCAACCATCCTTCTATGATCATTGGTTATTACCGGCAGATCCTAGCCGGTACTCACAAGTGTTGATGGTACAATGAGCAGGGGGATCGATCGCACCTCCTGTTCTGCCAGCTAGGGAATAGTTTTCCCGCTTTTCTTCTCAGCTGCTTGGCTAGAGCTCGAGCTCGACTCCTTCTTTCGGCGCTCATGTCCCTTCTTGATTTGGCGCCAATAGCCTAAGTCAACAGGCTTGGGAGCTGGTGCTTTAGCCATATCAATAAAGTGCTCAATGGCATGTGATACGTCTCCAATGTATCTATAATTTTTTATTGTTCCATGCTATTATATTACCCCTTTTGGATGTTTATGGGCTTTATTTTACACATTATTATCATTTTTGGGACTAACCTACTAACCGGAGGCCCAGCCGTATTGCTATTTTTTTGCCTATTTCAGTATTTCGAAGAAAAGGAATATCAAACGGAGTCCAAACGGAATGAAACCTTCGGAAGCATGATTTTTGGAACAAACGTGGTCCAAGGGACTTGGAGTGCAAGTCAAGAAGCAGCCGAGGCGGCCATGAGAGGGTAGGGCGCACCCCCCCTATAGGGTGCCCCCTGTCTCGTGGGCCCCTGGGGCGGCCACCGACGTACTTCTTCCTCCTATGTAAGCCTACGTACCCCGAAAACATCCAGGGAGCACCTGAAACACAATTTCCACCGCCGTAACCTTCTTTATCTGCTAGATCTCATCTTGGAGCCTTCGCCGGCGCTCCGCCGGAGGGGGAATCGACCACGGAGGGCTTCTACATCAACACCATAGCCCTTCCGATGAGTTGTGAGTAGTTTACCACAGACCTTCGGGTCCATAGTTATTAGCTAGATGGCTTCTTCTCTCTTTTTGGATCTCAATACAATGTTCTCCCCCTCTCTTGTGGAGATCTATTCAATGTAATCTATTTTTGCGGTGTGTTTGTCGAGATCCGGTGAATTGTGGGTTTATGATAAAGTTTATCTATGAGAAATATTTGAATCTCGTCTGAATTCTTTTATGTATGATTGAGTTATCTTTGCAAGTCTCTTCAAATTATCAGTTTGGTTTGGCCTACTAGATTGATCTTTCTTGCCATGGGAGAAGTGCTTAGCTTTGGGTTCAATCTTGCGGTGTCCTTACCCAGTGACAGAAAGGGTTGCAAGGCACGTATTGTATTGTTGCCATCGAGGATAAAAAGATGGGGTTTATATCATATTGCATGAGGTTATCCCTCTACATCATGTCATCTTGCTTAATGCGTTACTCTGTTCTTTGTGAACTTAATACTCTAGATGTAGGCAGGAGTCGGTCGATGTGTGGAGTAATAGTAGTAGATGCAGGCAGGAGTCGGTCTACTTGTTACGGACGTGATGCCTATATACATGATCATGCCTAGATAATCTCATAACTATTCGCTTTCTATCAATTGCTCGACAGTTATTCGATCACCCACCGTAATACTTATGCTATCTTGAGAGAAGCCTCTAATGAAACCTATGGCCCCCGGGTCTATCTCCTATCATATTTGCTTCCAATCTACTTTTATTTGCATCTTTACTTTTTTGCATCTATATTATAAAATACCAAAAATATATTTATCTTATCATACTATCTCTATTAGATCTCACATTCGCAAGTGGCCGTGAAGGGATTGACAACCCCTTTATTGCATTGGTTGTGAGTTCTTTGTTTTTTTGTGTAGGTGCATGGGACTTTTGAGGAGCCTCCTACTAGATTGATACCTTGGTTCTCAAAAACTAAGGGAAATACTTACGCTACTATTGCTGCATCGCCCTTTCCTCTTCAAGGAAAACCAACGCAAGCTCAAGACGTAGCAAGAAGGATTCACTACAAGAAATATGTCAACTTATGACCACCACTATTGGTCACTGAAAGGTCATGGTTTTTCATTTGCGACCTTTTTGTGACCAAAAACAGAAGGTCAAAAGCTGGCGGTCGTAAACTGAAATTAACGACCTTCTTCGGGATAAGGTCATAGACGTTTAAGACCAAAACAAAAGGTCGTGGAACCCATGACCTTTTGTTTTGGTCACTGGCTGTCTGCCCGGGCCACGTCGGATCCGACGTGGCAATCTGACGTGGCAAAATTGCGACCAATTGAAAAGGTCATTACTTAGAAAGAGCCCGGTCCAATTCTGTCTTTTACATGGACCCAGCCCATTAATTCAGCATTTTTAGTCATCATTTTTTTGTTATTCTGGTCGGCTACATGGGCCTGGCCTAATATTTCAGCCTTTTTGTTCTTGGGCCATGGCCTTCTTTCTTAATACTCAGTTTTCTTTTTTTTTAAAGGGGTCCACTAGTAAGATTGGGCCACAGTTGTTAGGTTCTGATCAATGGGTCCCAGATGTCAGAGTCATATTCTTCTTATTTCAATTTAATAGTAAATAAATAACCAGTATTTAAATTGGAACAGACCACATAATACTTCAAATAATATCAGCTCGTTTCAGTACGGAGATCTTAGAAGCTCGTTTCAGTACAGACCACATCATACTTCTTAGTTGTACAAATAACATGTGATACAAGCTCTTAGCATATACTTTACATGCTCTAGAAGTGTAATAACAGTTACAAGCTCTACAAGTGCAATACAAGATAGCCATCAAAACTCTACAAGTGTTATGTTCTTCAGCATTGAGCTCCTTCAATAGCGATCACAAACTAGGCACCTGCTCCTGTCATGAATCAGTAGAGAAGAATTAGAAAACATAAGCCAAATATACTATGGATTGGCCATTAAAAAAAGGACAGATCCCAATATAGTATGAATTGACCATTCAAAAAAGGACAGTTATTTAGAAGACAACATAAATTCAGCTAGTACCATGCTTTTTGTTCTCCAGCTACTTAAAATGAGGTACTCATTCATACAAGAAAACATAGACAAATATGCATTGCGCAAGTGCAGATCATGCAAAAGACTTCGCTGAAACACATTGTGCCTAAAACAAAATACCATTCTACTACTGGCAAGATCTAACAATACTAGTCAGCAGAAGCATACTAACATCACAAAGGTAGGAGAGTATAAAGTGATGATCTAGATTGAGTTACCATCGGTGAGGAGGTCGATTATCTCCATAGTATGCTTGATGATGCGTACAGCCATGATCTTCTTGCCATTGCATCCATGCAGTCGATTATGAGGGTACCAATGCATCCAAGTAGAATAAAATCACCACATTAACCCACAGCTTCAAGTAAAAGCTAACGATATATCAAGTGGCAATGAAAATAAGTTGAGAAAAACACTGGAAATAATTATATCATGTCATGCAAAGTTCAAACCGAACAAACATATGCATGCCAAGGTGAAATATTACAAAGAAAGCACTCATCAGGTAGCAGTGCATACAAAATCGTTGTTTTAGTAGTAGAAAATACTCTCTGTTAGCAGTAGTAAAAACTCATGCAGTACCAAATTCAAAGATTTTTTGTTATAACTAACAGAAGTATGGAATAATAGTTAACAACTCAAGTCAGAAAAGGTAGGAGTGTATCTCTAAGAGACACAACTGATACTGATCAAAGATAATAACAGAGCACAAAAATAGGTAGGTACATTGACTTCTTTAAAGACAATAAGAAGGACCAACAGATTCACATGTTACATCAGCATGAAGTTACAATGGCAGATGCCAGGTGTGAAATGGATATGGCAAAAAAACTATGCTCATAAATATTCCATGTACTTTATGAGCAATACTATTTCATGATAATGTATGAGCATACAAGATGCAATAAAGAGGTCTCATATAGTTCACTAAGCACACACTAACAAGCTAAGATAACCTCTTATCCCCCGCCAAAAAAGATAGCCTCTTATATTGATATCATCGTTGCCTACCAGAATGCTGAAAAATATTCCATGCAATGTTTAAACTAGACACAGATCTAGGGAGGAATCAAACAGTGGAATCAGATACAACCAGGGTGTCGTTCAGGATTGATTCTTTTTGTTTGCCACTGATTGATGAAGCTACTAATCTAGATTAAATGCAGACAACAGTAGTAGTAGCATAGCAGTATATATATTAATTTGACTAAACTGAACCAACACCACAAGTCTGCATATAATGAAGTTACTAGGTAGGGATCATATAACATGAGGCAGATGGATGATTAGCAAACATGCTGGGTGGCGAAGAAATGAACAACATATAAAATACTCCTACTACTGTAGTAGTTAGGATGACGAGACAAAGGACAACAACATGCAGAGTTCCTAATGCATTGGTGTGGCCCAACTCGGCTGCACCACACCGAGGCACTGTTGTTCCATCAAGCTCGACCATGTGCAGGGCTTCATCATCGTCGTGGAGGTCCCGGTGGTCGTCCTGGTCCATGGAGTGTGAACATTATTATTTCATTTCAGAGAAAGCGTGAAACGTGCATGAGGTACAATACAGAGAGAAGTTTGTGTGTGCATGTATATGAAACGTGCATCACGAACAAGTTACGGGTACGTGACAAAGATACCTGTATAAAAACCGCCATGTCTCTCTTGATGGCAATGTCATGGGCAACACCCAACACCTTGTTTACCCATACAAGAGCCTGACCTGCAGCTTTCTCAACGACCACATCGAAGACCTCTAGATTAGGCAGTGGTGGAAGAGGTCTGCAAACAATAGTACTTGTTATTGCAATATTTGCGTAAATAAATGAAGTAGGAGTTCAAAACAATGCTACGCAATAATCAATTAAGATGCACTGACTAGTTTATAACTAGTCTCCATCAAGTTAACAGAAACCCACTTTGTGACCAAGGGCAACAAGCTCTTAAAGCTGATTATGGATTGTCCATGTTGAAAAACAAATGTGGAGCACTTAATACAAATAACTACAGAAACACAGACATATGGCTTTTCCAAGAGCCCACACGTCATAATCACAGTATATGCTAAGAGATAAAGGACATGTGCTAGCAAAGGAATATCAAACTGTTGTCATAACTACTCCAGTTTTGGTCCTAATCTGTATATACAGCACGCATCAGTGAGCATGGAGTAGGAAGGCAGGCCGATCGCCAAGTAGAGCAAAGTGCGGAGTAAATTAAGGGACAGACTACAGCTAAATTCCAAAGCGCCCAGGCCCAAATTCTACAACAAGTCTGAAGTACAGCGATATACTACATTGTAGCAAGCCAACTGGAAGACTTCAGCTTGAACAATACAGCAATCAATTCAGTAGTAAGATCATACAACTAAAACAAAGCAGGGCATGATTCAGTTATAATCTGCACGACTAAAAATGCTCACATTTTGGTCCTAATCTATAGGTATGCAGCATGCATCAGTGACCACAGAGCATACAACCACAGCAAAACAGGGGACCAATTCAGTTCTAGTAGATCAGATCTCGAACAAGAGTTACTCCTACTCCCACAGCAAAACAGTGGCACGCCTGTTCTAAAGAAGGCCATGGCCACACACGCATGATTGCTTGCTAGCTTGTCACTGATTTTGACTGCAACCAACAAGAAGTAGCCATAATGGCAGTCCCAAAAAAAACAGAGGCGCATAAGTGACAGAGAGCCCGACAGAGCAGAAGAGGGAGGGCTTATGCCTATCCTATTCTTCTGAAGAAACGAAACCGGATGCAGATGCCCAGGCTGGGGAACCAACGAGGAGTAGGCAGGTACGGCCACGTCCAGCAACATGGCTGGTGATGTCTGACCAAGTGCACCTGCGAGAGGGAGGAAGCCACGGCGCATGAGGCAAGGGAAGGGAAGCTAAGGAGAGAAGATCAAATTGAGAGAATACCTTACCTTGACGAGCAGTAGAAGGACGCGGATGGCATCGCCGGCCAAGCGAAAGAAAACGACACCATGGAGATGAGATGGAGCCCCTCCGCATTCATCGCAGAATCACTCTGCATGGGGCCGTTTCGATCCGTCAGGGCGGACCACAGCGGAATGGATGGGGAATTGGGGAAGGGGGGATAGGGACTGAACCTAAGGAGGTTGATGCAACGAGCGGCTGCGTGGAGGTCCTCCTCGAGCGCAAAGACGTGGTCCTAGAGGCGGCGGCGCAAGTCCTAGGAGACGGCGAGGTTGAGGCGGAGCGAGCCGTCGGGCACGGGGATGCAGGAGGCAGACTTGGTCAAGCGCAGCACCCTACCCATGCCGCCGGCAAGCCACTGGTCTAGCTGGTGATGGTGATGCATGATGGCTGCGCCCTGGACCAGATTCGGTGCTGCACCTCCAGCCCGCGGATCCAGAGCTCAGTCGCCATGGCTGCGCCGCGGGCTAGGGTTTTGGGCGCTTGGGAAAGAAGGGAAAGGTGGGGGGCGCTGGGGTGGTGGGGTAGAGGAGAGGGTGGGGGTCTCCGGCGGTCTCGGAGGAGGTGAGGGGCGCGCGCGGGCGGCAGAGGGGAGGGGAGACAGGAAGGAGAAGAGAGCGAGGGGAGAAAGAAAGGAGGCGGGGGGGGGGGGGGTGGATGGAAAATGTCCACGAGGACTAGGGTTTCAGCTTAGGTGGGCTTGGGGTGAGGACTGTCGTTGGATCCGCGAGCATCCAACGGTGTTCGATCCACGATCCGCGTGAAACGCCCACAGACCAATCAAAATGCAGCACACGGGTACGATGTCATGACCATCTAAATTGGTCGTAGTTGACTAAAAAATTGGTCATGGTTGATTAAAAATTCATTTTTCATTTTTCAAATGCCCAAAATGAGTTTTTTATAAAGGACCTACCATATATTTATTTTAAAATTATACCAAATCAATTTTCTAAAATACTAGGACATATTTCACGCACAATTGACCAAATGGTTGGGTGTAAAAAAATTTGATCCACCCCCCGACAAGCAACTGGTGGGGCTTGTTTTTTGACTTTTTGTACATTGGATAGATTTTTTTAAAAAATTATGCTAACATTTTATTACGTTGTATACACAATTTTTTGAAATGTCTCGATCATTTTTGTTAAACGTGTGAACATTTTTAAAAAATGGTCATGAAAATTGCATTGAATGGTAAGAAACTTTTTTTACATTTCATAAACATTTTTTTAAATGTCAAACATATTTTTTGAATTGTGTGAACATATTTTTAAAATGGTACAGACATTTCTTTTGAATGGCACGAAACAATTTTTGTAAATTATGCAAACATTTTTTACGTTGTATATTAAAAAAATGTGACAAACATTTCTTGAAATGCATGAAGATTTGTGAAATGTTATAAACAGGTTTTTAAGTGGTATGAATAAATACTTTTGTTAAATAAAATCCTGATCTGACGGTGTATTTTTTTTATTGTTCTGTGCAACAACAAACAATGACAGCAACACCCGGTGCACTCGGTGAGACTGAGCCAAACCACTCGGAGCCTACGAATGATCCTGTGACAAGTTTTCTGACATCCATTTGGTCTCACCGAGTCAAATTCGAAGTGACTCTGCAACTTATGTCCCTGATCTTATTTTGGCTCTACAAGTTGCATATGACCTCAGATTAAGATGATTTTTATATCAAAATAGACCGTTTCCACGAAGCGAAGATTTTTCATGTTGATAACATTTTCATTTGAGGCCACCTTTGTTACGTTTTGTGCCCCTGAGCACTCTTCGTACAACGGGAGGCTGAAGAGTACCTCTGCGGCCCATTTTTGCACCGAAAAGTGGTCTTCGGCCAATGGGAGGCCGAAGAGTACCTCTTCGGCAAACGGGAGGCTGAAGAGCCCTCTTCGGCCAACGGTACGCCGAAAAGTCCCTCTTCGGCCATCAGGAGACTGACGGAGTCATACTTTTGATTTTTTTGCATTAGAGCGTATAGTTTCCGAATTTGCTATAAAAATCATCATAGTTTCAAAAAAATGGACATTCAATTATTGTTCTTGTCAGTTGTTGAGGAGACTGTGACGGTTCGACCCAGTCTCCAGCTACTTGATTAATTGCCTGTCGGAAAAGGTCCAAAACAAACCTTAAATTTTAGACGAAAGCTAAATCAATCCTTGAACCTTTAATCCCCAAAATCAACACACTACACTCTCTGATCCCTGTCTATTTTGAACCTTGATCGCATTCCCAAAACAGGGATGTCGATGTGGTAGCTTGAACTCGGGATTGGGAGCTCCTGTACAGCGCACAACTCGCTGCGAAAGAAGCGAGCGCACCCCCCGCTCCCCCTTTGCGCACTGCCATGCCGGCCCATGTGCGGGCCGGGATGCGGCCTTGTTTTTTTTTTTTGTTTTTTTCCTATTTATCAATAATTTGGGATATCAAAAAGTCTTAAATTTCAGAAAAAGTTGATAATTTTAATAAAACAATAATGGTTTCAAAAAGTATTCATGATTACAGAAAAATGCTCGGGAATTCAAAAACTATTTACGATTATGTAAAACATGTTCACAAACTTCAGAATTGTTCATGATTTTTACCGAATTTGAAATGTTAATGAATTTGAAAAAAATATTTGCTATTTTGAAAAATGCTCGGGAATTCAAAAACTATTCAAAAACTAATTCGAAAATTTTTAACGAATTTGAAAAAAATGTTTGCTATTTCGAAAAATGGTCACGAATTTGAAAAAAAATGTACATGATTTTTAAAAATTACCCTTTAATTTTCAAATGTTCATTATTTCAAAACAAATGTTCATTAATTCAAAAACATGTTCATCACTTAAGAAAATGTTCAAAAATTCAAGAAAATTTTCACGATTTTGGAAAATATTTGTGAGTTATAAAAAATGTTCACCATTTCAAATTTTTTCATGATTGAAGAGAATGTACACGAATTAGTAAAAATAAAACCATGGTTTTGAAAAAAATGTTCATCATTCCAAAAAAAGTTAATGATTTTAGAAAGAAATCGCAAATTAATAGATTTCGAAAATTGAAAAACAAGAATAAAAATGAAAACATATAAGTAAAGCAAAAAATGGACGTAAAACTGAAAAGGCATTTGAAAGATCATGTGGAGTTGAAGGAATCGATGAAGTATTATTTTATGTTTGAGTCCATTTGAGTTTACAGCATAGTCTCCTGCCCAATTATTGTTGTTGTCAGTTGTTAGTGCAGCCCAGTCAACAACCACACGGTGCTCCTGCTGAATGGTGAAATTTCTTTGTGCATTCACGTTTGTATTTGGCTTCTATAAACTACATCTGTCCAATTGTTAGTGTTACGAGCCTTGATGCAATTCGCCCACAACAATATGTTCTGGGATTAAAATGAGCTCCACTATACTCGTGAAATTAAAATAAATTAGCTGCAACAACCAATAATGATTTTCCATAATACTCCCTCCGTCCCATGATGTAAGACGTTTTTTGACACTAGTGTAGTGTCAAAAAACATCTTACATTATGGGATAGAGGGAGTAGTAGCGTCTATCACCGCACGACATTCATAATGAATTATAATTAAACTCAATCACATAATCCACACTTTTGACCGAATTAAAAATTTGATAAATGATTGGTTGCTTCCTTCTAATAAGAAGGTGTTATTGGCTCTTGGCCATTCCTGAGATCGTCTACGAGGTGAGGAGGTGCCGTCATAAGGGCATTTTCCTTAAGCATGATTTCCAAAAGGCTTTTGACAGCCTCGATTGTTCATTTTTCCAGTTGGTGCTTGAGCGTCGGGGGTTCGACGACCAATGGTGCTCTCTTGGATCATGCAGTTGGTTTGGAGTGGGAGCACGACAATTAATATAAATGGGGAGGTAGGACCCTTCTTTAGGTCGTCCAGGGGTGAGGCAGGGGGGCATATTTGCCCGCTCTTATTCAACCTCGCAGCCGATGCCCTTGCACCATACTGGACCAAGCTATGGTGGTCGAACACCTTTTTGGCATGGTTGCACACCTGATTCCTGGGGGTGGTGTCACACATCTTCAGTATGTAGATGATACCATGATTATGGTGGAGGTCTCAGACCTTGACATTGTCAATCTTAAGTTCCTCCTACTATGTTTTGAGGCCATGTCGGGTCTTAAGATCAACTTTAACAAAAGCGAGGTGGTGGTATTAGTATACTCTAAGGCCGAGCAATAGCGGATTGCGAGAAAACACAAATTGCAAGTTTTCCTCCTTTCCCATATCCTATTTGGTGATGTCGATGTCTGGCTCGAGGGTTCTGCTGAGTGAGTCCAACTCACTTATGGGAAGATCCGCATCTCGGGCAGAACCGTATTGTGGCCGTTTTACTTCAAAAGGAAGCAAGTCGGTCCTGATTGACTCTAACCTATCTAGCCTCCCCATGTATATGATGGTGTTGTATATCATGCCAGAGGTGTGGTTCATACCTCATTTGATTAGAACCTTCCTCGGTTTTAGGAAGGTGGCGAACGGCCGATGATAACCCACAAGTATAGGGGATAATTTGTAGTCTCTTTCCATAAGTAAGAATGTCGAACCCAACGAGGAGCTAAAGGTAGAACAAATATTCCCACAAGTTCTATCGACCACCGATACAACTCTACGCGCACTTAACGTTCGCTTTACCTAAAACAAGTATGAGACTAGAAGGACTTTGTAGGTGTAGTTGGATAGGTTTGCAAGAATATAAAGAGCACATAAATATAAACTAGGGCTGTTTAGATAAAGAAGCAATAAAGTTAGTATAATGAGTGTGTAAAAGTGGTGGTAGGAGTTGTGAAATTGTCCCTAAGCAATTGACTACTTTACTAGACCGATAGCAAGTTTTATGTGGGAGAGGCCACTGCTAGCATGTCATCCCTGACTTGGAATTCTATACACTTATGATTGGAACTATTAGCAAGCATCCACAACTACTAATGTTCATTAAGGTAAAACCCAACCATAGCATTAAGATATGTTGGCCCCCCTTCAATCACGTATGCATCAATTTCTATGCTAGGTTGAAACTTCTGTCACTCTTGCCCTCCAATACATAGTCCTACCAACATACAACTAACCCTATCGTGTGATCCACGCACGCGCTCATATGATGGGAACCAAAGGACAACAACATAACCACAAGCAAATTAAACCAATCATAGCAATTCACCAATTACCGATAGGACAACGAAAATCTACTCAGACATCATAGGATGACAACACATCGTTGGATAATAATATGAAGCAAAAAGCACCATGTTCAAGTAGATGGTACAGCGGGTTGCGGGAGAGTGGACCGCTGAATATAGATAGGGGAAGGTGATGGAGATGTTGGTGAAGATGACGGAGGAGTTGGTGTAGATCGCGGTGATGATGATGGCCCCGGCGGCATTCCGGCGCCACCGGGAGAGAGGGGAAGAGAGCCCCCCTTATTCTTATTCCTTGACCTTCTCCCTAGATGGGAGAAGGGTTTCCCCTCAGGTCCATGGTCTCCATGGCGTAGGAGGGGCGAGAGCCCCTCCGAGATTGGATCTGTCTTTCTGTCTCTCTCTGTTTCTGCGTTCCCAGATTCTACCCTTTCACCGTATCTTATATTCCTAGAGATCCGTAACTCCGATTGGATTGAAACCTTCAACATGATTTGTTTCCGGATATTAGCTTTCTTGCGGCAAAAGAAGAGCAACAACCGCCTTACGGGGTGTCCACGAGGGTCAGGGGCACGCCCCCTGCCTCGTGGGCCCCTCGAGCATCGTCTCGTGTCGATTCTTCTTCCCAAAAATCATAAATATTCCAAAAGTATTCTCCATCCGTTTTTATCCCGTTTGGACTCCGTTTGATATGGGTTTTCTATGAAACATAAAACATGCAACAAACAGGAACTCGCACTAGGCACTGGATCAATATGTTAGTGCCAAAAGAAGTTTCCAAAAGTATATGGAAGTTGTATAATATTGGCATGGAACAATCAAAAATTATAGATATGACGGAGATGTATCAGCATCCCCAAGCTTAATTCCTACTTGTCCTCGAGTAGGTAAATGATAAAAAAGATAACTTTTGATGTGGAATGCTACCTAGCATAATCTTGATCATGTAATCTAATCATGGCATGAATATTAAGACACGAGTGATTCAAGGCAATAGTCTATCATTTGACATAAAAACAATAATACTTCGGGCATCCCAACAATCAATCATGTCTTTCAAAATATCAATGCTAAAGAACGCTATCCCTACAAAATCATATAGTCTTGTATGCTCCCTTTTCTTAACACGGTACCCCTAATGCTCATCCCGGTGTTAGCCAAGCAATTGGTTCATCCTTTTTAACGTGCTTCAGCTTTTTCAACCCTCATGCAATACATGAGCGCAAGCCATGGATATAGCACTACAGGTGGAATAGAGTACGATGGTGGAGGTTGTGTGGAGAAGACAAAAAGGGAGAAAGTCTCACATCAACGCGGGTATGGGCTATGGAGATGCGCATAAATTGATGTCAATGCGAGGAGTAGGGATTGCCATGCAACGGATGCACTGGAGCTATAAGTGTATGAAAGCTCAAACCAAAACTAAGTGGGTGTGCACCCAACTTGCTTGCTCATGAAGACCTCGGGCATTTGAGGAAGCCCATCATCGGAATATACAAGCCAAGTTCTATAATGAAAATTCCCACTAGTATATGAAAGTGATAACTCAATAGACTCTCTATATGAAGAACATGGTGCTACTCTGGAGCACAAGTGTGGTAAAACGATAGTAACATTGCCTCTTCTCTCTTTTTCTTTCATTTTTTTGTTTTCTATTTTTTTGGTGGGCTTCTTTGACCTCCTTTTTTTATTTGGCCTTCTTTGGCCTCTTTTATTTTTCATAAAGTCCGGATACTCATCCCGACTTGTGGGGGAATCATAGTCTCCATCATCCTTTCCTCACTGGGGCAATGCTCTAATAATGATGATCATCACACTTTTATTTACTTACAACTCAATATTACAACTCGATATCTAGAACAAAGATATGAATCTATATGAATGCCTCCGGCGGTGTACCGGGATGTGCAATGATCTAGCGTAACAAAGATATCAAAAAATGGACAAGCCATGAAAACATCATGCTAGGTATCTTACGATCCTGCAAAGCAATATGACAATGAATGCTCAAGTCATGTATATGACGATGATGGAAGTTGCATGGAAATATAACTCGGAATGGCTATGGAAATGCCATGATAGGTAGGTATGGTGGCAGTTTTGAGGAATATATAAGGAGGCTTATGTGTGATAGCTCGTATCGTATCACGGGGTTTGGATGCACCGACGAAGGTTGCACTAACTCTTGAGGAGAATGGGCAATGCGTGGTACCGAAGAGGCTAGCAATATTGGAAGGGTAAGAGTGTGTATAATCCATGGACTCACTTTAGTCATAAAGAACTCATATACTTATTGCAAAAGTTTATTAGCCCTGGAAGCAAAGTACTACTATGCATGTTCCTAGGGGGGAGGTTGGTAGGATTTAGCCATCGCGCGCCCCCGACCTTCACGCAAAGATAAACAATCAAAATACAATGTGCGCCAATTTGGTTACATAGTTAGGAGACCATACGTGCATGCTTCGGGAATCACAAACCTTAACACAAATATCCTTACTAAACACAACCATTTACTAGTACATCCCACATATTATCATCTCTATATCGCAAAACTAATGCAAGGAATCAAACATATCATATTCAGTGATCTACAAGTTTTATGTAGGATTTTATGACTAACCATGTGAATGACCAATTCCTGTCATCTCTCTAAATAGATATAAGTGAAGCAAGAGAGGTTATCTCTTTCTACAAAAGATATGCCCACGCTCTAACAAATATAAGTGAAGCAAAAGAGCATTCTACAAATGGATGTTTTCCATGTGAAGAGAAACAAGCAATCCAAACTTCAAATGATATAAGTGAAGCACATGAAGCATTCTATAAAGACATACTCAAAAGATTTAAGTGAGGTGCAATGAGCATTCTATAAATCAACCATGGACTATCTCATACCAGCATGGTGCATAAAATAAAAGTGAAAACTAAATGCATAAGATGCTCCAAGACTTGCACATATCGCATGAGCGAAATGAATCCGAAAACATACCGATACTTGTTGAACAAAGATGGGATGCCTTCCGGGGAATCCCCAAGCTTAGACGCTTGAGTCTCCATGAATATTTACTTGGGTTTCCTTGGGCATCCCCAAGCTTAAGATCTTTCCTCTCCTCCTTTTCCTCATATCGAAACCTCCTCGATCTTCGAACACTTCATCCACACAAAACTTCAACAGAAAACTAGGTAAGATTCGTTAGTATAATAAAGCAAATCACTACTCTAAGTAGTGTTGCAAACCAAATCATATTTTGTTTTTACATTGTAGCTACTGTAATATAACTTTTCCATGGCTTAATCCACTGATAGAAATTGATAGTTTCATCAAAACAAGCAAACTATGCATCAAAAACAGAATCTGTCTTAAACAGGACAGTCTGTATAAATCTGAACATTCACCAAACTTATGGTACACCAAAAATTATTCCAAAAATAGGAAAAATAAAAAAATTGTATAGAAATACATTGCAACAAGTTTCAGAACCGTTTGACATTCCAGTAAAAAATGTAAAATCGTGCACTACAGCCAAAGTTTCTGTCCTGCACCGCACAAACCAATAAGCATTGTAAACATCCTAAAGGAAAACCTTGGCACATTATTTTTATAATACAATGGAATTCTACAAGGGGATATATATTTTCGATGGAAAGTTTCAGTAATTAAGATTCACAAAGTTTCCGTGAGCATGAACAAAGTTCAAGGAGCTCCCCCACTTCAACAATGCTTGTCTTTCTCACTTTCACTTTCCTTTTTGAAAAGTTTTGTGTTACCCTCTTTATTTTTTTGTTTTTAAACTATATAAAAGCACTCAACAGAAATAAATGACTCTCTAAAACTTCCAGGTTGTCTCCCTGGCAGCGCTTTCTTTAAAGCCATTAAGCTAGGCATATAGTGCTCAAGTAATGAGTCCACCCGAATCCCAAGGTATATCAAAGCCAATTTTAATTAACAATGATTTGGCCTTTAGTAGTGAGCACAAAGCAACATATATCATGTAAGGACGAAGTCTAACTCTCTTCCTATGCATAGGCATGTCATAAAAGAACAACTCATGCACACCAAGTAAAGGCCAATGCATAGTATAAGCAGTTTCTTGCAGTTCTATCGTGTTGGAAACATAAAGAGGCGGAGATGTAGTTCCTCTCTCATAATAATTGCAAGTTGGAGCAGCAAGCACATGCATATTATATCTATCAAAATCATCATGTGCAACGGTAAAATGCAACCCATCAACATAATCCTTAATAAGCACAAACTTCTCCGATATAGTGTAGTCGGGAGAATTCCAAAAGGTAATAGGACTATCATGCGTGGGTGCAATAGCAACAATTTCATGTTTAACATAAGGAACTATAGCAAGTTCATCTCCATAAGCATCATTCATATTGGCATCATGGCCACAAGCATAGCAAGCATCATCAAAAGGGGTATTTCAAGAGAATCAATGGGATCATAACAATCATCATAGCAATCATCCTTCGGTAAGCACGAAGGGAAATTAAACAATGTATGAGTTGAAGAGTTACTCTCATTAGAAGGTGGGCATGGGTGATCAATCCGCTCTTCCTCCTTTTGTTCTTCGCTCTCCTCCTCATCTTTTTCATCCAATGAGCTCACAGTTTCATCAATATCTTCTTCCATAGATTCCTGCAAAATATTAGTCTCTTCCTGGACAGCGGAGGAGTCCTCAATATATGGTTTAACATAGGCATTAGAAGCATAATTATCATAACAATATTGAAGTATGGCAAATTTTTCAGATTTGTAAAGAGTAGCATCATACTTTTCAATCAAACAAGCAATTTCATAAGCACCCTTAAAAGAAACAAATTCTTCAATTTGTTGAACATCATAGTAATTATAAACACCCTTAGCATACGAAGATACGATTCCATTATCACTAAACTCATAATGATAGGGAAGGTGTTTCTTAGGGTTTTCAGAACAACAAGTAAAATCATATATTTCACATAAATTCCAAGCATAGCATTGCAAACGATGAATTTGGTCCAGTAAAAGTTTCCCTTTTTCAGATATACAGTGTCACACATAACAAGCATGCTCATCTAAAGATTTGCCCTCAACTAAGCTAGTTGGGGTTTTAGCACGAGCACAAAGGGATCGAAGATGATCCAAGTAAAAAGCTTCAGGAGTGTGATAGATTTTGAGTGGTTCTTCAACCATTGGTATAGTAGGTACAACTATTTTTTTTGGTATTTTGCCTTTCCTACCCATAACTAAAGATAGAAAACAACTAAAAACAGCAAATAAAAATTACTTAGTGATAAAGGAAACAAGCACACACAAGAATATTCACCCCACGCAATGACTCCCCGGCAACGGCGCTAGAAAAAGGTCTTGATAACCCACAAGTATAGGGGATCAATTGTAGCCTCTTTCAATAAGTAAGAGTGTCGAACCCAACGAGGAGTTAAAGGTAGAACAAATATTCCCTCAAGTTCTATCGACCACCGATACAACTCTACGCACGCTTAACGTTCGCTTTACCTAAAACAAGTATGAAACTAGAAGGACTTTGAAGGTGTAGTTGGATAGGTTTGCAAGAATATAAAGAGCACGTAAATATAAACTAGGGGCTGTTTAGATAAAGAAGCAATAAAGTTAGTATAGCGAGTGTGGAAAAGTGGTGGTAGGAGTTGTGAAATCGCCCCTAAGCAATTGACTACATTACTAGACTGATAGCAAGTTTTATGTGGGAGAGGCCACTGCTGGCATGTCATCCCTGACTTGGAATCCTATACAATTATGATTGGAACTATTAGAAAGCATCTGCAACTACTAACGGTCATTAAGGTAAAACCCAACCATAGCATTAAGATATATTGGCCCCCCTTCAATCCCGTATGCATCAATTTCTATGCTAGGTTGAAGCTTCTATCACTGTTGCCCTCCAATACATAGTCCTATCAACATACAACTAACCCTATGGTGTGATCCACGCGCGCGCTCATATGATGGGCACCAAAGGACAACAACATAATGCAAATTAAACCAATCATAGCAATTCACCAATTACCTATAGGACAACAAAAATATACTCAGACATCATAGGATGGCAACACATCATCGGATAATAATATGAAGCATAAAGCACCATGTTCAAGTAGAGGGTACTGCGGGTTGCGGGAGAGTGGACCGCTAAATATAGATGGGGGAAGGTGATGGAGATGTTGGTGAAGATGACGGAGGTGTTGGTGTAGATCGGTGATGATGATAGCCCCAGCGGCGTTCCGGCGCCACCGGGAGAGAGGGGGAGAGAGGCCCCCTTCTTCTTCTTATTCCTTGACCTTCTCCCTGGATGGGAGAAGGGTTTCCCCTCCGGTCCATGGTCTCCATGGACGAGAGCCCCTCCGAGATTGGATCTGTCTCTCTGTCTCTCTCTGTTTCTGCATTCCCAGATTCTGCCCTTTCACCATTTCTTATATTCCCGGAGATCCATAACTCCGATTGGATTAAAACCTTCAACATGATTTGTTTCCGGATATTAGCTTTCTTGCGGCAAAAGAAGAGCAACAGCCTCCTTACGGAGTGTCCACAAGGGTCAGGGGCGCGCCCCCTGCCTTGTGGGCCCCTCGAGCATCGTCTCGCGTTGATTCTTCTTCCCCAAAATCATAAATATTCCAAAAATATTCTCCATCCGTTTTTATCCCGTTTGGACTCCGTTTGATGTGTGTTAAACATAAAACATGCAACAAACATGAACTGGCACTGGGCACTGGATCAATATATTAGTCCCAAAAAAAGTTGCCAAAAGTATATGAAAGTTGTATAATATTAGCATGGAACAATAAAAAATTATAGATATGATGGAGACGTATCAGCCGAGAAAAATACCATATGGTGAAGTGGGCCGACATTTGAATGCAAAAGGACCTTGGAGGGTTAGGCATCCTAGCTTTACGTCGAATGAACATGGCCATCATGTTGCGTTGGGTATGGTAGACCATTCAAGTGGAGAGGGTTTGTGGCTGCGGCTTCCTCAGGCTAAGTATTTGTAGGGGGAGCTCCTCCTTGCTTGCTCACACATGGAGGTATCCAGTTCAAGAAGTCCATCCAACGGACCAAGAAGGAAAAATTTGCCTAGGGGTTTCCTTCTCTATCGACAACGAAGAAGGAACTCTATTCTAGCTTGATCCTTGGGTTGGGGGAGTCCTGCTTTGTACGGGATTCCCAAACTTTTATACCATTTGCGTGGATCAAATGGTGTTGTTCTTAGAGGTGCTACCCAGTATGGCCATTGGAACATCTTGTTCTGACGGTAATTTGGGCAGGGAGACGGTAGAGTGGGCTAATTTGCGGATTGCCCTACCGCCGATTCTCGCGGGTTATCCGGACACCATATCTTGGACTCTCTCAGCCTCGAGTGTTTTCTCCATTGGCTCGGCATAATAGGCTCCGTGCCATAGGTTGACTATTATTCCTTGGACCTCTCCTCTTTGGAAAGCGCCTCTGTCTTTGAATATTAAGATTTTTGTGTGGCAATTGTTGAGGGACCGGCTCCCATCTAGGACGGAGGTTCTCAAGAGACATGACCTTGGTATTGGCTTGTGTCCCCTCAGTAATGTCTCGGAGATGCGTACCACATCATTTTCTCTGCATGACAATGAGAGTTCACTAGAGTCTAGGGCCTGACTAGGAGGCCTTGGACCTGGCTTGGTTTGTTGAAACCAGAGCCAAACAGACCTGATGGCATCGACACCTATTCTGGCTTCTGTTTGCATCGTTAGCTTGGACGCTAGGTACAATGTGTAATAAAATGGTGATTGAGAGGGTCTTTCCTTAACATGCCTCTAGTTCGTTCTTCAAATTCCTTACTTTCTTGCAGCACCTTCAAATTCATTACTTTCTTGTAGCACTAGAACCCATTGTCTACGCAACGTGACCACGAGCGTCTTGGACTTATGACGGAGGTGCTGCATGCTACTTCTCACCGTCTATCCTCGCAGCAGGATCCATTAGTCTGGAGCCACTTTGTGGCCATTTTTCTTATTTCTTTTATGCTTTCTTTGGACGTGTTTGTGTTGCTACCCCAACCATCTATGTTGCTTTGGTGCACTTGATCTTATTGTATGGATGTTGGCTTTATTTATAAAGTGGCATGAAGGCCTATTTCGAGGTGTTGTTGGGCCCCTAAGTGTAGAGGTTTGTAGAAAGCAGCAAGTTTTCCTCTAGCATATGACCTCACGGTTTAGCAAACCAGTAGGAGTACTTCGACTGCAGCTAATAACCAGTACCTACTACTATAGTATTTGGCTTGGTCCCCAACAAAACTAATGGGATTGTCAGTCCCACAATCCTAGCTAGTTACAAGGATTAATGAGTCGTGTAGAAGAAATTGACAATTGCGACAAAATTAAATAACGGTTCATATTGTAAACAAATAATTAAAAGTTTAATGACGTTGGAAGCAATTAAGATGAATGGACTGTGATCCATAACTTTACTAGTGAAATCTCTTCAGAAAATATAGCATAGGTTTGGTGAACAAACTACAGTTGTGTATTAATTAGATTATAGTGTTTATGATTGTGATTATATACGAGAGAATTTCTTATAGGCATTATGTAATTGTATCTATCGATCGTCATCCAACGTATTTATAGCAAATAATTCACTACAAGACCTTTACCAACATATATCTCACGAGTATTAACTAAAATAGAGCATTGCATTAAGCATGATGAAATATTATTGATAATATATTGTCTTCACCGCTAGATCATCACAGGGACAACTACACAACTATCTCTTTATCCTCAGTGTCAATAACACATCACAAAAAAAAATCATTTTTTGTAACCGAGGTACATTACTGGCAAGGTTAAACCCAGGCACCATACACAACTCCCTCTTGTAGAACGTTCATCAAAACATGACAAGTGCAAGACTAATAGATCAAAGTTCATATATACATCTAAATTATGAAACAAAGAACTCATATGAATCCAAAAATAAATTATGTATAGATCGGATAATTAAAGTGAAAATTCATCACACCACAACAGACACACCACAAACTACATTAGATGAAACACAATCATGTCGATCATCACATGTGATCATTGGATTGAGGAACAAGGGATAGACATTTCCATCTCGATCCTGTTATGGACCCATGGTTAAAGGAGGAGTACTTATTACACATAGGCATGGTGGCAACAATGATGATGAAGATGGCTCCGGAGATGAATTCCCCCTCCAACAGAATACCGAAACAGGCCTCCAGACTGGATCATCTCGGAATAGAGAGGTGGCAGTGGTAAATAAATCCTTCATAAATATGATGGTAGATTTTAGGAGTATATAAAGGCAGGGGCACCGAGAGGTGGTGGAGTAGAGCTCCCTAGGCCCCATGTGGCCCAACCACATGACCCAAGGGCTGGCCACATGGGCCCATTGCATGGTGTTCTAGGGGCTCCACTCCTAGGACTCCGATACTTGTTGGCTTAGCCCCCTTCTAAACTTCACAACATTTTTTTTATTTTATTGGTCCCTAAATTTGGTTTTTTGAAAATTCGAAATAGAGCATAAAAATGACAAAGTACAGGTTGTATGGTGCCAAAACTATGCAATTATGATATAAATATAACATGAAACAAGCAAAAAAATATAGATACGTCTAGGGCGTATCAACATCCAGAAGCTTAATCCAGCTTCATTCCCAAGCAAGTAGATGATAACCAAATGTTTTTGGCACTGAAGTAATATGTTATGGCCGATAAATGATGTAAAAATGGTTCCAAAACTATGCAATTTGGATATAAATATAGCATGAAACAAACAGAAATTAAAGCTATGTCTAGGGCATATCAACATCCACAAACTTAAACCATGCTCGTTCCCAAGCAGGTAGATGATAACAAAATTTTTTTGAAGATGAATGCTATCTTAAGATGGACGTGTTTAGTATAATGTAATTTATGTTTAACTCAAAAGAATAGCGATGCAATGCAATAATCCATAATTTATAGTAATCAAGTAACAAAAAATCATGTCGATAAACATACTCTTGTTTTCATGAATCAATGCTCCCAACGCCATAGGTCCAGAAAGAATATCAAATTATATTGGAAAGACACATTTCATGGCCTTCATCGAATAATGACAATCTTATCATAAACCAACTCAAGGTAAACCAAGTTACCTTGACAACGCAATAACATGCACCACAGAACACCCATCGAATACTTGAGCATGAGTCTAGCCATATCACTTTTCATGGAAAAAGAGAATAATGATGGGGGATTATGAGAAGGCAATTTTTTTTTGAAAAAAATCAGTTTGTTTGGGTAATCAATCTTTTTTCTCAGATTGCAAATTTTCTTTGCGTTTTATTATTCTATTTTTTTACTTTCCAGCTTTCATGTGTTTTCTTCAGTTCTCTCTCTCTCTCTCTCTCTCTCTCTCTCTCTCTCTCTCATTTTTTTTATTTCTGTATGGTCCCTCCTAGAGCACATGTATGCTTCAACCCGCGAGAGCACAAGTTAGTTACTTGGGAAGCACAAGTTAGTATAATTTGAGAGCACATGTTGGTACACTTGGGAGTACATGTTGGTATTTTGGAGCGAATAGATGTAGATACTGGTTATAATAGTGAAAGAAACCGAGAAAGTAAAATTGCTACCTCGAGCGAATAAAGGCAGAAACTGGAGTGACCAAATATATCTGAAGTTCTCAAACTCAAAATGCATCTGCAAAGGCGACAGACTTACATGACTGGGTTCAATCATCATGAAGTGGACAGGTGTGATGCATACACATGCTCATACTATTCTTCACTCCAAAGATCAGATCAAAGTAATCTGTACTACCTCTCACTAAATCACATGTTCTCTAATCATCCAAAGAATGAAATAGATCATGGATGATACAATCAGCCACCCGCAGGGAGTCAGAATGAGCAGTTTTGCTGCTGATTTGGCATACCCACCCAACTGTCATTACAGCACAACTTTGGTCCATGCCCATAGAGGTGGTACCTAGAAGCGACGGACCTGGATTTTGAGGCGTCGATCCCCGCGCCGTGCAGTATGAAGGAATAGTATGCTAAGGATTCACACAAAAAATTCGATAGGGAAGGCAGAGGAGAGGGTGAGGGGATAAGATGGCGGACGTATGCCTATAGCAGGAATGAATGGCTTCATGGGGGAAGCGAGTATACAATGCCATTTGCGGAGAATAGGAAAAAGATAGAAATTTAATTGCAACTAGTGGAGGAAAAACTGGGCACATGGGGCAAGGAGATGAGTAAAAAATCGAATGGGAACCGTGTTTGCTGAGATGGCATGATAGCTGACGTGGAAGACTACATGTTTCATTGTTAGTGAGGATTTAAAAGCACTACATAAACAGTGCCACATATATATGTGACTTTTCTGCGGTGGTTCAATCCCTTTTTCCATCATCATGCATGCGATGACATCATCAAGAGCCCTATATATAGAAGTTTTAAATTTTAAAAAATATCTCAAACTGTAAACCGGATTGACAACCCGCTTTCATTGTTGGCTTTGTCGTGATGAAATCTTCATTCAACTTATTTCCTGGCATATCCTTAATGTTTTGCAAATCAAACATATAGTCAGAGTTTGACTCAAAATTGAAGGAGGCCCGGTAAAAAACCCTAAATGTAGGTAGTACAGTGCATAGCTTATTGTCATACCCGCAATTCGGCATCGACTATATTGAAACGTAAATGGACATGTAAATGGGGATTTTATTAACTTTGAAAAAAAAATGCCACATCGAGCTGATGCGCGATAAAGAAGAGCAACATGTTCTTGAGATGTAAATCTTCATTCAACATGTTCTTGACTCTTGAGTCCGGTCTATTATAATCCGATTGTGGCTACCGATGAGGAGGCAGCTACACCGTGCAGTTGGATAACAGATCAACTATCGGTGACGGATCTCCGGTAACCGCCGAGACGATGAGAGCAATTGAGGCCGGCACAACCATCTTGCATAAGCCCCCGAGGCTGCTCCTCCGGGACCCCTTGTCTCTCCCGCATCCATCCTCCTGCACCTTTTCTTTCTCCTTTTCCTCCTCCTTCTCATCCGGTGTACTCACCACCGCACAGCACGGGTGGAGGCACAGCTTGCTGCTGTGATAGTGGAATCCCAGCACGCCGTTGCTACAGGCGTCGCACACCAGCCTGCTGCCGTCCTTGGAACCAGCGGGGGCCTGAAACCGGAGCTCCAGTTCGATGTTCTTAAGCAACGGGTGCACAATCTTGGTCCTTTCTTCCAGGGCGCACTGCTTGTGGAGCTCGAAGTCGCATGTCTGGCACCAGTACCTCTGGCCAGCGCCCTGCTGACGGCAGCCGTCACACTTGAACTTCTTGGTCGCCTCCAACGTCAGCTTGTGTTCCAAGTGGGCGGGGTGGGAGATAATAGCCATGGTCTAATTCTTTCTCTATAGATCAGCTCGGCTTGTGACAAAATAGGATCGAGGTATTCCTATTTGTGTGTTACTGTTACCTGCAGGTAAAAGTGGGGAAAGGGGAAACAATCTTAATTACTACTACTACCATTAGATTTAGAATAGTACATGCAGTTAAACTATGTGCTGGCTTCTCCCAAAAAGAAATAGTATGGTTTTGTAATTACTTTTCACCAACACACGCCAAACTATGTGCTATTTTTAATAAGTAGAAGACAGCCCGGAGTTGGAGTCAGTCCTACAGCCAAAATAGTCGGAAAACTAAAGCTATGCTAGAACAGAAAACCCTGCGGCAAACAGCAGACGAAAAAAAGAGAGGAGGGAAAACTACATCTAGCCATAGAAAAGTTAGACTATTAATGTTAACTGAGACAATCAAACCGTATCCTTGTTGATTGATGGTTAAGTTATATGTAACAAGCGAGGAGTGGGATACTTTACCCGACCGATCGGAAGTAGTAGAGTTGTCGCTGGTTCTATGGAGGCTACAGAATGGATGGATGGATGGAAAACAGGTTCGGACTTAATATGATGATGGAATCCCTACAGGTAAGACGTGGTATTTAACTATTTATAGGGAACCGCTAGAGGGAAGGGCGCATTCAGCGTTCTAGCTAGGTAGCTTCGTCCAAGACAGTTGTAGCTGCCACTTGTGGCTTATTGATTCCTGGAGTTGGTGTTGGTTCATTGCATCTCTCCTGCCTTCCTGACAAATCAGACATGTGTGCCTTTTCATAACACTCTGCCATGCTCCATGGTGCAATACAATCTTTCCCACGTCCACGGAAGAACAGAAGTCTGAAATTTTTCACATCTTAGCAAACTGAACTAAGCACCACGCTCCATGGTGCATCAAATCCTGAAATTTCTTAAACTAGATAATGGAAGCATTGCAAGTCGTCGATCAGCTCGCTCTAGCTAGGTTGCTGTCCAACATAACTTCGCCGTTTGGTGAGTCCCCGGTCAGTGTACAGTCATGCATTGCATCAGTTTCAGTCATATCCCAGTCCAAACACTCCGTACTCAACTAGTCAAGTTGGCGTTAAATATGCACACTTGGCGCAGGAGTTTACTTCATTGAAAATCCAGCTCCCAATGGATGTGCACGACACAGAATATGGACCAAGTCATAAGATTCCTTTCCTTTCGAGTTTATTTTGTCTGCCATGCTCCATGGTGGAATATGGACCAAGTCTTCTCTTCAGTGCTCTGATGGGTTTCACTTTCAAATAAGGCTAGTCCATTTCACATCCATCACATTCCAGTCCGAACAGTCCATAATCAAGTTGGCATTAGAACTAATACGAATACATTTGTATTTTTTTCGTAATGATAGGAGCTAGGAGCCTAGTACATAAATGTGCACACTTGATGCATGAGTTTGCTTCATTGAAGAACCGGTTTCCAATTGATGTATTTAATTGATCTTTTCTCATGATTGAGCATTGCAAGCGACTTGCACTCCGTTGAATAAGGACCAAGTCATTAGAATTTTAAATTGGCTTCAATACAACGGCGTATGAATAGCCAGAAGCACAGCCAGAAACTGACTCTTAGAAAACCAGCAAACTAAACCAGCGATGTGCCCTCACCTTGTTGCGGTGCACCCAATCGTCTTACTACTAAGGTGCGCCAGGGACGGCAACTTGCTTGGTTGGAGGATGAGCATTAGATGTGATACGATCAAGACTAACCTAGCTATTAGCAGGCCTTCAGTGGAGGAGGATTAGTGGTGGAGGATTAGCACTGCACTCATTTCTCTAAAAAAGAAGGCACTGCGTCCCAACGAACGATTGCATTCACAATTAACTGTATGGCCACTTAATTGCATTTATGGGGTGATCTCGAAATTGATTCAGCGCTTAGTTTACAAATTGTTTCGCATTAATGCATTGATTTCCAAACTGATTCCGCACTTGGTTTCCAAATTATTTTCACATTAATGGCTTCGTACCAACGAACGACCTAAGGACTCCACTTTTAGAACAAAGATATACCAAAAATATATTAATAATTTGATTTCTATTAGTTTGTCCCGGTTATTGAACCGGGACTAAAGTGTCGTTACTAATGCCCTAGACGTTTAGTCCCGGTTCTTATATAAATCGGGACAGATGGGCCTTCACGTGGCCGGTGCGGCGAGCCCAGGCAGGAGGCCCTTTGTTCCTGGCTGGTGGCACCAACCGGGACCAATAGGCATCCACGCGTCGGCATTTCAGGGGCTGGGGTTTTTTTCTGAAAGGGAGGTGGAGTTTAGGGGGACCAATAACCAGTAGTAACTGTCTTAGACTCGAGACGAAAAGATCCCCAGGACTATGCAGACATGACTGAAATGCTCAAGAAGTAAGTTCAATCGATCATTATCGCGTCATATAGGCAACTTTGTTCATTTCCTGATACCAAGTAATTATTGTGTTTGTCTGGCGGGGTTTGGAAAGAGTTCACCGCAATTGTTCCGGGGCTGCTGACGGAGCTGCGACTTACACACCCGAAAGTAAGTACTACTAGCTAGTTCTGCGCACCTCCATTGATTCTAGCTAGTTTCATCAATACCATTTAGCATGCTTGATTATCAGTTTGATTGAACTCTGCTTCTCGTAAAGTGCTTGTGGCAGGAAGCCCGGAATGATTTTTGTGGATACTACGTTTGCGAGTTCATCTACAACGCGATGGCCTCTAAGCGGGGCTACTCTGAAAAACAATATGAAGTAGGTAAACCAAAATATTCACAATTTTATTTTATTACCATCAATTATGTTGAGTTTCATTCATATATATGCATTGACCCCCTTCTTTAAGTTAGTTGTGGCAGATGCGGGATGAACTCCTACCACATGATCGGATACGAGCAATTCAAGAGGAATTGGCGGGTTTCTTTCATGACCACGTCATACCTAAAGCCGGAGAATACCATGTGGAAGTTGAAACCAATTTTACGTGTTAGCGATTGTAAGACATGTTATATTGTATATATGTAGTAGCTTCAATAGATATATGAAAACTTGGTGTTTGACCAATCTCTCGGAGAAAGAGAGGTCTCACTTATCTCTGTATATATAAGTACATGACGATCTTCTGTAATTAATGGTTCCTTCATTTGCTTACTAGCTAGCGTGTCGAGTTCTCTCTATACGTATAGTAGCTAGCGTCGACCAAGCATGGAGAAAGAGAGGTCACTTCTCTCTATTAGCTAGCTAACACAATATGATCAAACCCCTAAATTAACCCTCGAAAACCACCTAACCCCCCCCCCCTTAAAAAAACCTAGCTCCTGCCAGCTGCTGACACGTGGAGGCCTTTTCGTCCCGGTTGGTATTACCAAGCAGGACTAAAGGTCCTCCTGCCTGGGCGCCCAGTAGCGGCCAGGTGGATACCCTTCTGTCCCGGTTCGTAAGCGAACTAGACTAAAGGTTTTGGGCTTTAGTCCCGACTCTTTAGTCCAGGTTCTAGAACTGGGGCTAGAGGGCCTCTGGAACCGGGATAAATGGCCGGTTTTCTACTAGTGTACACACAGAAGAACTCAGCTAATCTATTCTGGTACATTGCTATTAATTAGAATGTTTGAAAAGTACAGATGTGTAACATGACAATTATCTGTTTGCTGGAAATAAGGTGTATATGCACATACATAATTGAGCCAAAGAAATTGACATGCATAAATATGGACGATGGGACAGTTGCATTGATAGATTAGTACACAAGTAATACAAAATTAACACATGAAAGAATTCATTATGTGGCTTGGTTTAATGATACTTGATACTTGTTATAGGTGTAATTCTGATTGGAATCAGTAAAATGGCTTCATTATACTCCTCCATGTTACACACAAGGGGGTCTTGTTCTATCTACTGGAATCGGAAAAGGAAATGTTGTCATGCAAAACAAGGGTTTTTTTGTTCAATTTATTGGAATCAGAAAATGAATTTTAGTTTTAGGAATCCAAGGGGTTTTTGTTCTATCTATTGGAATCGAAAAAGGAGATGTTGTCATGCAAAACAAGGGTGGCAAAGAAATAATCAACTGGTCAAAACTGGAATCTTAACAATTTAAACTGAATGTACATGCATCATATCATAGATAAGGAGATGGTTCGATGAGTGATGTTTTAAGAGATTAGTATGGAAACTTCCTTGCGGGTTCTTGCCCTTATTATCCAAATGCATCATCTGCCTGCTTGATGGAGGTGGTGGCAATGAAAGAAGGCCTATCTTTGGCAGCATGGGTAGGCTATCATCAAATTATTGTAGAATCAGATTGCTTAGAAGTTGTTCAAGCTTGTAGTGGAGGTAACACATGGTGGCACCAAGGATCACCTATTTTTGCTGATTGTTTTGATCTAGTTGTCGAGATAGGAACTGCTGCATTTTCTCACTATCCTCGAGAGGCTAACGGTGTCACACATGAGATCGCTAGAAATAGCTATGAGAATCATATATCTTGTATTTGGTTTGATTACTCCACTTCTTTCATTAATGTATCTCTTGCGAATGACATAAGTGTGCTTATTTAATCAATAAAGTGGAATCAGATAATGAACCTCTGTTTTAGCAAACTAGGGGTTTTCTCTTCTGTCTATTGGAATCACAAAATGAATCAGATTCAAAACCACCATCCAACAAAAAAATCTATGCTAGATCCCTACAATCCCACATCCGTACAACTTGTACAAAATTTTAAATTCTCCATTTCCATCCAATTGACCACATTTATACAAAACTTATATGCTTTGCTATAGCTTATTTACATCATGCTCCAATTTTAATGATCATCTATTTTTACAATACAGTTAATAACATAATGATGCTCTTAGCTATACAAATGAAATATAGATGAACAAAATATACACTTCCATGTTAGTAAATTGAAGGTATCTTGTGTTAAAAAAGTGCTAGTTTTCTTATGTTATGATTGTTTTTCTCTTAACTAGATTTTAACACCAAATACTCTTACATGAAAAAGAAATAAGAAAATTACAAAACCACACGGCTCCTTGGATTTTTATTTATATTCATGTGTGTGTTTGATCATGTATATTTGAATGTACTAAAATATCTTGGTATATATATCTAACACGTATGTCTCACGAATATCTTAAATATCTTGGTAGTGATTTTCAATGTATCGTTAGATAAGAAAATTTTATATAAACTTCCACCATATAAAATATTTCTCAAGATTCTTCATAGCTTTCTGGGTTTTGATGTATCTTACAAGTTACAACGGATTCAATAATAAGTTGACAACATGTACATGCACTATAGTTGGTATTGAGAATAGCATCGTTATCACTAACGATATAAATATGTCATGCATTTTACACTGTTACATATGTAACATTTGCTCATTTCATAGCCTCAATGTCTCAGTATTATTTGTTATTTAAAAGTGGTTGTGTCAATTTTCCAAATGAAAATCCATTCATGACATTGAATATGATAATCTAGTTAATGTATCGTTGACATCAACTTACACTCTAACTAATTTTTTCCCACCTATCAAATGGTATGTTCCAATGCGGTACATGCTATTGTTATATGGTTTGAACTTCCTTGTGCACATTGAGCCTTATTATGCTTTGTAGATATCCAATAGTCACTGTATTGGACAACCACTGGTGAAGAACCGGGCTATAGCCTCGGTTCGTAAGGGGCTTTAGTGCCGGTTCTGTAACCGGCACTAAAGGGTGGGGACTAAAGCCCCCCCCCCCCTTTAGTACCGGTTCGGCATGAACTGGCACTAAAGTGCAACCACGTGGCATGAGCCAGGGCCGGGTGCGGGGAGACCTATAGTACCGGTTGGTAACACCAACCTGTACCAAATGTTCGGGGGGGGGGGTGGTTTTATTTTTTATTTTTCCTTTAGTTTTGTATTTTCAATTTAATTTAGAGATTGTTTTTACATTATAATGAGTTGTTAAATCATTACGTGAAAGAGTACCGCAGATTAGTTTCAACTGGATTCATGCATGGATCCTAGCTAAGTGATCAAAGTATATATGCCATATCCATATATATTACTTGATCACTTATATTAGGTGAGCAAGTAATATGGATACGGCATATACTTGATCACTTAGCTAGGATCCATCCAGTTGAAACTAATCTGCAGTTTCTTTCATAAATAATATAATAACTCATCATCATCATATTAATATAAAAACTATTGCATCATATATATCATCACCAACAAGACTAGTTAACGATATACTATCTACCTAAAAATCATTATAGTCGCATTACCATTATTTAATCATCATAGTCATTACCGCTATCTAATCACCACCAATACCGGCTTAAAGAAGAAACATTCACTTGTACCAGAAGGAAAGATATCATCGAGTTCAACATGATCACTCTTTGAGATTAAGTTCAGGACAAAGAACACGGACATGAGAGGACAAGTACTAAGAGCATGCTAATCACTTTTGCTTCTCTCCCTCAGGTAAAATGGCATAGGACATGTATATCTCTCCTGATTCATCATATTGGAGCATGCAGATGAACCTGTCTCATAATCCTGGGTTGCGCTTGAAAGTGCGTTATATCGACTAGAGGGGGGGTGAATAGGCGATTTTTATGAATTCTTCACTGAGGAATTTGCTGGTGAATAAATTCCTAAATGAAGAACTACTTGCAGCGAAATAAGTACTCAGAAATGAACATAACAGAACACAAGCATAGTCATCATGATGAAATGAAGACAAGCACAGAGTACATAAAGCGTAAACACAGGATAACACAAGATGAAGACAGACAGACTGAAGAAATTGAACTGAGGAAATTCAGAAAGTCTTCAGTCAAAAGTCTTCAAACAGATATGAACAGGCACACAACAACATACATGAGGAAATGAAAGAGTTGAGGAAATAGAACCAGTTAGCTTGGTGAAGACAATGATTTGGTAGACTAGTTCCAACTGCTGTCTCAGTTGTACATCTGGTTGGAGCGGCTGAGTATTTAAACTTGAGGACACCAAGTCCCAGACACACAGTCCTCACCATATTCTCCTTGAGCTAAGGTCACACAGACCTCGCCCAATCACTCATGGTAAGTCTTCAGGTGACTTCCGAACCTTCACAAACTCGGTCACTCGGCAATCCACAATTCCTCTTGGATGCTCTAGACATCGACCCCTAACTGTCTGGAAGAAGCACAGTCTTCAAAGGAAACAAGCGTCGGATCCACGCAAGATCAATCTCTTCAGTGATGCTCAATCACTTTGGGGTTTGAAGGTTTGGGGTTTGGGTTTTTCCTCACTTGATGATTTCGATCAAAGTCCTCGGAGGATGGTTTGCTCTCAAATGACAAGTGTCAGTTTCTCTCGGAGCAGCCCACCAGCTTGTGGTTGAAGGGGGCGGCTATTTATAGCCTAGGGAGCAGCCCGACATGATAAAACATAAATGCCCGTTAGGTGGGTAGATATTTTGGAACCGCTGGCGCATAGCACAACAACGGTCGGAATTTTGACTATCAAAATCCTCAGGGCTATCATGTTCCTCACTATGTAGGCAATTCACACTGGTGAATTCCTAATTCCTCAGTCAGAACAAATTCCTCAGAGATCAGAAGAACTTCGTCTCTATCACTGAAGAATATGACTGAACTGTGTGGGATTTCCAATGGCTTCACTCGAAGGGATTGGTAGGTGTAGGATTTTGAGTTGAGCATCACATGGAAATTTTTCCTTAGTATTTCCTCAACCCCCTTTAACAGAATGGTGTTTCCTATGACTCAAGAAAGAGAAAATGAAACTATAAAAACAAAAGTCTTCAAGCTTCATGTTCCTTGAATGAATACCAAGTCTTCAGGGTTACACCAATTTCTTCACTTTAAAAGTCTTCAGAAAGTCTTCAGAAATCCAAAGTCTTCAGTTGAAAATTTTCATTTTTAGGGGTCGAATTTCTGTGTAAATATCAAACTCCTGATAGACTTATAGACCTGTGTACACTCACAAACACATCAGTCCCTTAACCTATAAGTCTTCAATACACCAAAATCACTAAGGGGCACTAGATGCACTTACAATCTCCCCCTTTTTGGTGATTGATGACAATATAGGTTAAGTTTTCAACGGGGATAAACATATGAATTGTAAATACTGATATTGAGGAATTTGATTGCAAGATATAGAAGAACTCCCCCTGAAGATGTGCATAGTGAGGAGTTTGCTTTTGAAGCAATGCACACTTGAAGAGTATAATCATGGAGATCTCCCCATATATCTTGTAATTCATACACGCTTTTGACATATAATATGAGGAATTTGAAATGCATGATGAAATATGGTGACTGATGTAATTCAGCATGCGTGCATTAACGTTAATGAGGAGTAAGCATGCAGAAGAACACAACAAAAGTATCAGGTCACCATAGAGTTTAAGATTACAACTCGATCCAACAAAGTCATCAGAAGAACGAGAGTTGTAACTTAGCAAAAAAAACGCCCATATATGATAGACCCGCTTGAAGACTAAATCAAATTTCTCCCCCTTTGTCATCGAATGACCAAAAGGGTTTAAACTGAGGACTAACGCCCCTGAAGAATATCATGATGATGGAGGAGCGCCAGCGTTGTCAGGGTCTTGAGTCATTGTAGGGTCTGCTGCAGTGTCATCCAAGTCTTCATGCTCGTCCGTGGCGCATGATGAAGAATATGAGCTGGCCACCAAAGAAGGAACCTTGACCTTCTTGAATCTCTTCCGTGGAGGAGCGGACCAGTCAAAGTCTTCCTTGAAGCCCATTTTCTTCAGATCTTCTTCACCATATAGATGTGACAAAATAGCCCAGGTGCGATCAAACACTTCATGGCGGTAGTAGTGGTTTTTCTTCACTGCATTATGTGTAGACGTATGTTGTGAAGAATAGAGCCAAACTGACGCTTAACCCACTTGTGGTTTCAATCCACCTTCTGGTGAAGACTTATCAGTGTTTCGTGGTCAGTCATCACACGTGGAGCAGTAGCTTGACGACTTGACTTGGGAGCATTGGTAGCAGAATCATGAGTGGCAGAGTCATCATAGGTGGAGTAAGATGCAGCTTTGCGGAACTGACCATCCAATGGACGAATGCCTTCATCGATCACGGCTGGTGACTTGCCCTTCTCATCAGATGAGGAAATTGTCCGCTTGAGGACTTCAATAGGGGGCAAGTAGCTGAGGTGATTCTAAAAATCAGCCTTGTAGTTGAGTGAAGACCTTGTTCTAAGGAATCTCATGATCCACGGCGTGTAAGGCTTCAGCTCAAATGGATAAAGTGCAACATTCGCCAGAGTCCTCATGAAGAAATCATGATAATTTATGGGGATGCCATGCATGATGTTGAAAAGCATATTCTTCATCATCCGATAATTTCTTCATCGAATGAGTCATGGCCTTTTATGGGACTCATGGTCTTTGTCAGAATGCGGTAGATGGTTCTGGGCACATAGAGCAATTCCTTCACGAGGAATTTGGTCCTTGGAGCTTGTACTGGCTTCAACGACTTCATGAGCACTTGCATATAGTGATCAGTGAGTTCAGGCTCATCATACAGACAACGAGCACCATCAAGGACTGATTGGTAAGGCACGAAGCAATTCAGAGGTTGGTTCCTTGTAATGAGTGTTTTCAGTCATCCAATCCTACGCCCATGAGTTGACGTCAGCAGCATCACCTGTGATATGCAGAGTTGCGTAGAACTGAAGAATAAGCTCTTCATTCCAATCAACTATGTCAGAGCAGAAATTTAGCAAGCCAGCATCATGAATCATGCTGAGGACTTGAGAGAAGCAAGGCATGGATTCCATGTCCACATGAGGAATATGCTCGTGGTCGAAGACTTTATCCTTGTTGTAAAGCACTGAGGAATAGAAGTTGGCCTGGCTAGTAGTCCAGAAATGCTTCCTTCTAAGACGAGCATTGTCATAGGGGTTGAATTCAGTGAAGAACACGTGCTCCCCGAAGAAGTCATCAGCCTTGAATTTTTGCTTCTTGGAGAAGGGATCCTTTGGCTTGAGCTGAGGAGTGTCAGTCAATTGCAGCACCATTTCAGGAATCACAATCTCAGGTTCCTCAGGCTGAGGAATTTCAGGCTCTTTAGCAGCTTCAACCTGGGTCGTCAATTCTTCATTGACAATTTCTTCAGCACTAGTGGCTGGAATTTCTTCATGAACACTTGGGGTTGCATGAGGTTCTTCACATCCCATTTGCACTTCAGTGGCGGCAGGGGACTGAGGAATAGCTTGTAGTGGAGTGAACATTGGAGAGTTGGGGTGCTGACTGTCCCAAAATTCATCATTGAGCACAGGAGTGGTACAGCCAATGTCCACTTCTTCATCTCCAATTTCTTCAACACCTGCCTCTTCAGCAGTAAACTGAGGCATAGGTGAGGATATGACTGGGGTTGAAGGGATCACTAGTCACAACCAGGTGGAAGAGATCACTAGTCAAAGCCCGTCCAGCAAAAGTCAAAGGGCTAGATTTCCTGGTCAACTGGGATTCCGGGTGGCCTTCGGGGCGTAGCTATGCCACCGAAACATCGCACGGCTCCTGATGCATGTGTGAACGTGTTGTGGCATGCGTAGACGCCCGTCTTGGGGCTCCGTGGTGTGGCCCCCCTTCCACGGACGGCAGTGCCGTCTTCAATTTCTTCGTCCAACTGATCTGACGAAGCAGCAGAAGGAGTTTCTTCATCAGATTCATCAGGAATCACATAATCATCTCCAAATGGAACAAGGTCCTTTGATGGCATTGATGAGACTGGAACGACATCAATTGGATTGTTAATTGAACTGATCAGAGTCTTCATCTTCTTCGGAGCTGAAGAGTTTGAAGAAGTTGATGCCTTCCTTTTCTTCACAGCTGCACGTTCTGCGGCCTTGGTCTTCTTCGCATCTAATGCAGATGGAAGGATCAGAGTTGGTGCAGGCGCAGGAGGTGCAAAGGACTTTGGTTCATTTTCCTCAGGCACAACTGATGCAGTTGTCCTGATTTGTTCACTTTCTTCAGGCACACCACTAGTGGATGCCCTGGCAATATCTTCAGCGGCTGGAATGGAGTCATCAGCCCTGGCACTCTCATTTTCTTCAGCAACCTCTATGTCATCAGCGGTGCTGGAAAGTTCTTCAGTAGGCTGAGCAGATGCTTCAGCCCGAGTAACTTCAACGTGCATAGGTGGAGCAGTACTTGAAGTGAATTTCGTCGTCAGATTGATGAAGCGCACCGTGGCGCCCTTCCAATCAGCATGGTAGCAATCAAATTCGTCGCCCAGTTGTTTGATTTCAGCTTGCAAGGCAAGGAGCTGATCAGGAGTGAGAGTGTGGACATTGTCCTTGAGATATCGCTGTTTCTTGTACTGTGCTTTCTTCAAACTTTTGCCTTGTTCAAATTTCCATTTTTCTTCCTCAATGAAGGCAGTAAGAACATGACTTTGAACAGGAGTGAGGTTCATCTCCGGCAAAGGTGTGTTAGGATCCTTGTGCCACAGGTCAATATAGTCGAGGATCAACTTTGGATCCAGCATCAGCGGCACATTGCTGCCTTTGGCTCTAGCGGCCCTGGCTTGCCTGTTTCTGATGATTTCAGCAAGTTCTTCATCATCCGCCTCATCATCATCAGAGGGCACGTGGAAAGCGACTTGCTTCTTGTGAGGACTTGGTCGAATACCTTGTCCAGCAGTGGCCTTTTTCTTCAGTAGTGAGGGACCGGCTGAGGAAGTTCGAGCAGCTGAGGAGCTTGCAGATGCTCCAGAGGCAATAGAGAAGCCTTGAGTCCTTTGGCACGTGGCGAGATGCACAGGTGCCGAGGATTTTGTCGGAGCTGCTGAAGACTTTGACGGAGGAGCTGAGGACTTGGAAGGAGCAGTCTAAGGAATTTGCCGTGAGGGCCTTGAAGAATCTGGCCTTGAGGGCATAGCAGAGGAGCTTGGCCGTGAGGGCATTGAAGGTGAAGCACTGGACTTGTGCGCAGGCTTCTTGTCCATTGCCTTCTTTGGATGACTAGCAGAGGCCTCAACAGAGGCAGTAGCAGCAGCAGAGTCTGTGTTGAATTTCTTCACTTCTTCCTTTGCTTGCTTAGCCAGTTTGGCCTGGAGATTTGCCCATTCATGAGCATAGTCCTCACCGCGCTTGAGGCTGGTGGGATCTGCCAATTGGCTAGGTGCCAATGGAGGTCTTGATCATGGAGGGTTGAGTGCGAATTTCTTCATGTACTTGGGAGTTACATACCTGTACTCCCTCCATTCTCGTGCCCATCTACTCTCTATCCGTTGTATGCGCACCTTGCGCTGATTCTTGTCCTCCTTGCCAAACTTGGCTTCATCAGGAGTGCAGTATCCAGCATAAATGTCCTCAAGGATTTCAAACGCAGTATTGACCTCAGCCCTCTTTCCTCCCTTCTGCGGCTTCTTGTTAGACATTTTGTTCAGCTAAGGAATATAAACAACTGAAGTTTCTGAAGAGGTATGCAACTTTTCTTCGAGGAATGCTGCAAATAAGTTAAGTTGATGAGAACCTAGTGATTCAGCAGCGGACATTTGTACCTGTGAACAGAGTATAGTTGCGAGGAATTTGGAGAGGTCATATGCGTTCTCAGAAGATTTTCAAAAAGAATAGGTTGAGGAATTTGACCAGACGAGTCTTGAAGAATTTCACTAAGTGTTCTTTATCTTAGGTTCCAGAGTTGTACAGATTTGAGAATCTACACAATTGAGGAATCTTGAAGAAAATCATTGCTTAGAGAAACGAATCAAGAACATATAGTATGTGAGGTGTTTAGTGTGTGAAGATTTGAAGAATAAAACACCTTTGAAGATTTTTATGAAAAAAACATGAATCAAAGCGGGTAGTAAAAGTAAATTTTAATTACCCGAAGTGAAGAACACGACGAACTGGGAAGAGTACGAGTGAAGTTCGTCCCTTCAGATCTTCCACGCCCTAACTCGGCAGAGGAAGACGGCTATGACGGCGGCAGAGGGAAGAAATCCGCAACTGGCGCGAGTACGACGGCGACGAGGTTGAGGCAGTGAAGCTATTCCTCACAGGTGACAATGAAGTAGCGGCGGCGCTAGGGTTTCGGGAAGCTCGAGAGGGAGTGAGGTCAAGCGGAGCAAAAGTGAAGTGAGGAAGAGGCAGGGGTATTTATAGAGGGAGTGTAAAACTGTACACCCAAAGATTTCGGACGAGCGTGCCCCTGGCCCTTCTCATTCACGTGACATGTGTCACCCACGTACTGTGAGGTGGCTATTCTTGTAGGATCATGGGTGAATAGATAAGTATTTGTCATGAGAAGTGGAACGGTTTGAGCGGCAAAGCCAAAAATTTAGATCAGATAAGTTAAAAGTTCCGTTCGCAATTTCTTCAGCTGTCAAGGACACAGTGAAGATTTTGAACGAGTTTCAAATTTAGAACGCACATGAAGAGTTTGTGAATAGAGTGGGTTGAGTTTAGCATAGAGGGGGAAGGCTCCGATCAAATTCACTTAGCAGAGAAAACAACTTGAAGAAATAGCAATAAGTGAATGTTGTAGAGGACATAAAACATATATATATATATATATATATATATATATATATATATATATATTCAACTGAAGAACAACACCGGAAAGAGTGAAGACAATGCAAAGTTGAAGAATTCGAAAACAGAGGAATTTTAAAAACAAAGAAAAACTCAAATAGAAGATTTTCAACTTTGGGTGGTGGTGTAACCCACCGTATAAGAAAGCTGATTTCAGACACCGTGTACAATTGTCGTAGGGCTCTGAGAATCAATTTCTTCATTAATTTCTTCACACTTAGAGGGTTAGTCTTCATTGATTGAAGAAAAATGTTACTTCGTGTGTTGCGCATCTAAGTCATCAAGTCAGCATAAGTGTTAGGATGTGTGTTCATTTCAGAGAACATTCGAAGATTCTAGGATATTTAGCTCACACCGCAACTTGCTAAATCTCTTCTCATCCAAGGGCTTAGTGCAGATATCGGCCAGCTGATCTTCAGTGCTTGCGTGGTCGATGGAGATATCGCCCTTCAACACATGATCAGCAAGAAAATGATGACGAATCTGGATGTGCTTTGTCTTCGAGTGCTGAACTGGGTTATCAGCAATCTTGATAGCGCTCTCATTGTCGCAGTAGAGAGGCACATTCTTCACGTTGATGCCATAGTCCTTGTGTGTTTTCTTCATCCATAGTAATTGAGCACAGCATGATCCAGCAACAATATACTCAGCTTCTGCAGTGGAGAGTGATACGCAGTTCTGTTTCTTCGAGGACCAATAGACTAAAGATCGTCCGAGGAAATGACATGTTCCTGATGTTGACTTGCGGTCCACGCAATTGCCAGCATAGTCAGAGTCCGAATATCCAATGAGATTAAATGAAGAGCCCTTGGGATACCATAATCCAAGTGTTGGTGTGTGAGCTAAGTATTGAAGAATATGCTTCACAGCCTTATGGTGTGATTCCTTCAGTGTAGCTTGAAATCGGGCACACATGCAAACACTAAGCATAGTATCTGGCCTAGATGCACATAGGTACAATAAAGAACCAATCATTGAGCGGTATACCTTTTGATCGAAGTCTTTACCATTTTCATCAGTGCATAGATGGCCATTTGTGGGCATTGGAATTTTGACCCCTTTGCAATCTTGCATGCCGAATTTCCTCAATACGTCCTTGAGCTATTTCTCCTGAGATATGAATATCCCATTGCGCTGTTGACGAATTTGAAGACCTAAAAAGAATTTCAATTCTCCCATCATAGACATTTGATATTCTTCACTCATCATATAGGCAAATTCATCACTATATCATTGGTCAGTACAGCCAAAGATAATATCATCAACATATATTTGGCACACAAACAATTCATCATCATAAGATTTAGTGAAAAGAGTTGGGTCGAGTGAACCGGGTTTGAAGCCTTTCTTCATGAAGAATTCTTTCAAAGTATCATACCATGCCCGAGGGGCTTGCTTGATGCCATACAGGGCCTTGTTGAGTCTGAAGACTTTGTCAGGATTCTTTGGATCTTCAAAACCTAGGGGTTGAGCAACATACACTTCTTCCTCAAGCTTACCATTGAGGAATGCACTTTTCACATCCATTTGATATAGAGTGATATTATGATGGTTAGCGTAAGCAAGTAATATGCGAATAGCCTCAAGTCTAGCAACAGGTGCAAAAGTTTCATCGAAATCAATACCCTCAACCTATGTGTAGCCTTGAGCAACAAGTAGTGCCTTATTCCTCACCACAAGGCCATTTTCATCTTGCTTGTTGCGATATATCCACTTTGTGCCAATAATGTTGTGCTTGCGAGGATCTGGACGTTTGACCAGTTCCCAGACGTTGTTGAGCTCGAACTGATGTAATTCTTCTTGCATATCCTGAATCCACTCAGGCTCCAGAAATGCTTCATCTACCTTAGTGGGCTCTGTGATAGAGACAAATGCAAAGTTCCCACAAAAGTTAGATAAATGTGAAGCTTTTGAGCGTGTGAGAGGACCTGGTGCTCGAATGTCATCGACGATCTTCTCGACTTGCACTTCATTAGCAATACGAGGATGAGTTGGTTGTCTTCAAGGAATTTGATCAGCATTTCCTTCAGGAGCATTTTCTTCAGCATCATTTTCTTCAGGTGCGCCAGCTTGATGTTCATCACGTTCTGGAATGAATTCTTCAGTAGATTCCTCAATAGGAATGACATCCTCAGTAGCCTTGAACTTCATAGAATCCTCAGGTGCTGGTTCATCTAACACAGAAGGTAGGTGCTCTCTTTGCGAGCCATTAGTTTCATAGAACCGCACATCTATAGTTTCAACAACCTTGTGGATAATGCTGTTGAAGAATCTGTAGGTGTGCGAGTCCTTAACATAACCAAGCATGAAACCCTCATGTGCCTTCGGTGCAAATTTAGAATTGTGATGTGGATTTATAATCCAACATTTAGCACCGAAGACTTTGAAGTAACTTACATTGGGTTTCTTGTCAGTGAGGAGTTCATAGGCAGTCTTCTTGAAGAATTTTTGAAGATATACTCTGTTGATGATGTGGCAAGCGGTATCAATTGCATCAATCCAGAACCGACGAGGTGTTTTGTATTCATCAAGCATAGTGCAAGCCATTTCAGCGAGGGTTCTGTTCTTGCGCTCCACGACGCCATTCTGCTGATGAGTATAAGGAGCAGATAACTCATGAGTAATACCAAGTTCAACAAGATAGCCATCAAGACTGGAATTCTTGAACTCAGTCCCATTGTCACTTCTGATGTGTTTGATCTTCACACCAAAGTTGGTTGAAGCCCTCGAGAAAAATGTTTGAAGACTTCCTGCACCTCATGTTTGTAAGTGACAATGTGCACCCATGTGTAATGAGACTAATCATCAATAATAACAAAGCCATATAGATATGCATCATTTGTAAGAGCAGAATAATGATTAGGACCGAAGAGATCCATGTGAAGCAATTTAAATGGTCGAGTGGTAGTCATGATAGTCTTCACTGGATGCTTGGCCTTTGTCATCTTCCCAGCTTCACAGGCTCCGCATAAGTGACCCTTGAAGAATTTGACATTCTCAATGCCAATGACATGCTTTTTCTTCGCGAGCGTGTGCAGATTCCTCAAGCCAGCATGACCAAGTCGTCGATGCCATAGCCAGCCTTCTGAAGCTTATGCAAGTAAGCACACAACAGGTTGTGGTCCTGTAGAGAAATCAACAATGTACAAGTCTCCTCTCCTAAAGCCTTCGAAGAGTTTGGAATTGTCAGCTTCCATGATCACAACACAATGATACTTGCCAAAGACAACAACCATATAAAGATCACAAAGCATTGACACAGACATGAGGTTGTATCCTAAGGACTCGACAAGCATGACTTTGTCCATGTGTCGATCCTTTGAGATCGCAACCTTACCTAGACCCAATACCTGACTTTTGCCTTTGTCAGCGAAGATGATATGCTTCAGATGTGATGGTGATAAAGGAGTGTCCATCAAGAGATTCTTGTCACCAGTCATGTGATTTGTACATCCACTATCGAAGACCCACTCGTTTGCTTTGGGTTGATCATCCTGCAGATGAATTAGTGCAACTTACGAACTCATATACTTCATCAGTGAAGAATATGACATCAATATCATCAGATCAATTTCATCAAGCAACAACACATATAAATGAGTATGAGGACGTGTGAAATGAAAGTTCATTTCATTATGATTAGCATGCGTCCTTTCAGGCACTGTTCAGGTCTCCAGCAAATTCTTCAGTCGTTTTGAGCACGACTGGAGACCTGACCCTGCATAAGAGATTAGTTCTTTTTATTCACCACCCACATCTGAAGGGGTGGCAAAGAATTCATCACTTTGCATGCACCATATGAGAAAGGTGGCATAGAAGCTAGTCCACTTCGTTTCACATAAGAGGGGTTAGGGTAAGCATATCAATAAGCAGAGAAATTCTTCGAGGACTTATGAACATAATGGTTTGAAGAATAATGCACATATTCATAGCCCTTAGCTCTACCCTGCGAAACAAAAGGATTAGCACGATGATGATCATATGAGGACTTTCATCCTTTCGAGGAATTTGGTCCATGTGAGGAATTTGGCCCACTTGAGGACTTGGATCCATATGAAAAATTTAGTTCATATGAAGAATTTGATCTGGAGTTCCTATTCTTCACAGGTGGTGTCATGAGGACATTCACCTGAAGACTTTCAAGGCAACTTTTGGGAACCCAGATTTTCTTCATAGGAGAACCATTCCTGCAGTTAGTCCCAACATATCTAGCAAATACTTCACCATTCTGATTTTTGAATAGTTTATAGTTAGAGTCAAATGACTCATCAGAAGAATGAGGAGATTCACATGTAAAGCCAGATAAGTTGGATGGATCAAGTGGAGGTCCCTTTGCAGCAACCCATGAGGTTTTGGCGTACTGCTCAGGCTTCCAATATGTTCCATCAGCATTGAGTTTCCTCTCAAAGGCAATACCCTCTTTCCTAGGGTTTCTGCTGAGGATCTGCTTTTTGAGCACATCATAAAGAGTCTGATGCACTTTGAGGCTTTTGTACATGCCTGTCATGTACAATTCCTTCAGCCCTGCATCATCAGTGATACTAGCAATGTCCTCAGATGAGGAATTAGTGATAGCAGAGACAGGTGAAGAATTTGTAACATTAGAAACATTTGAACATTCAGGTGAAGAATTAGCAGATTCACGTTCAATGCACTTTAGACATGGAGGAACAAATTCTTCCTGAGTAGCGCTGATTTGTTGAGCTAGTAATGAATCACTCTTAGCTTCTCAAGATCTTGCTTTCTTTGAAGAAACTCATAAGAAAGCTTCTCATGATCAGATAAGAGAGTTTTATGATGACTTTGAAGATTGTCAAACTTAGACTGAAGTCTCTGAAAATTATCAGTTAAGTTTTTTGAGCGATCCATTTCTTCACCCAACATATCATCACTTTTGTCTATCATGTTTTGAAGCTTTTCAATAGCCTTTTGTTGTTTCACAGCAATTTTAGCAAGTTTAGAGTAGCTGGGCTTGAGATTTTCATCAGATTCATCCTCACTAGAGTCAGAGGATACGTATTTAGTTACCTTGGCACCCTTTGCCATGAAGCAATAGGTGGGAGCGTAGTCATCATTGCCTTCATCAACATTGTTGGTGTTGCCATTTTCTTCAGAGTTGAAGATAGACTTGCTGACGAACGCGGTAGCAAGAGCCAGGCTTGCCACGCCAGACTCGGACTCCTCGGATGCCTCCTCTTCCTCATGATCCTCAGATTCAGCCTCAGAATCCATTTCCTTGCCAACGAATGCCCGAGCTTTCTTGGAGCTGCTCTTATTGTGAGATGAAGACTTCGAGGATTGTGATGATGAAGACTTTGAAGATTTCTTCTTCTTCTTGGCATCATCAGAACTGTAATCCTTGTATTTCTTATTCTTCAATTCCTTGTCCCACTGAGGACAATCTTGAATGTAGTGACCAGGATTTTTGGATTTGTGACATAGCCTCTTCTTATAGTCACTAGATGAGGAATCGTTGCTCCTTGAGGATTTTCCAAAGCGGCCACGTCTTGAGAACTTCTGGAATTTCTTCACTAGCAGTGCTAGCTCCTGGCTCAGTTCTTCAGGATCACCAAGGCTGCTAGTAGAGTCCTCTTCTTCAGACTCAGATACTGCCTTGGCCTTCAGAGCACGTGGTTTGCCATAACTTGAACCATAGAGATCTCTCTTCTCAGCAAGATGGAACTCATGAGTGTTTAGCCTCTCGAGGATATCAGCAGGATCAAGTGACTTGTAATCAGCACGCTCTTGAATCATCAGTGCCAGAGTTTCAAATGAAGAATCGAGCGATCTCTGAAATTTCTTCACCACCTCATGGTCGGTGATATCAGTGGCGCCAAGCGCTTGAAGCTCATTTGAGATATCAGTGAGGCGATCGAATGTTTGCTGAACATTTTCATTGTCGAGTCTTTTGAAGCGGTTGAAGAGATTACGAAGGACGTCAACACGAGAGTCACGTTGAGTTGAAACTCCTTCATTTACTTTGGAGAGCCTATCCCAAATAAGCTTAGTAGTTTCCAAAGCACTCACTCTACCATATTGCGCTTTGCTCAGATGGCCACATATGATATTCTTTGCTTGAGAATCGAGTTGCTTGAATCTCTTCACATCAGTAGCATTCAGGGAAGGTGTGACTAAGGGAACGCCATTTTCCACAACATACCAGAGATCGTTGTCAATTGCCTCAAGATGCATTCACATCTTATTCTTCCAGTAGGGGTAGTCCGTTCCATCGAAGTTAGGACACCCATCAGAGACCTTGATCATACCTGCGGTCGACATAACTAAAACTCCAGGTGGTTAAACCAAAATCACACAGAACAAGGGAGTACCTTGCTCTGATACCAATTGAAAGTGAGAAATGTCTTAGTTCTTCAGGATCACCAAGGCTGCTAGTAGAGTCCTCTTCTTCAGACTCAGATACTGCATTGGCCTTCAGAGCACGTGGTTTTCCATAGCTTGAACCATAGAGATCTCTCGTCTCAGCAAGATGGAACTCATGAGTGTTTAGCCTCTCGAGAATATCAGCAGGATCAAGTGACTTGTAATCAGCACGCTCTTGAATCATCAGTGCCAGAGTTTCAAATGAAGAATCGAGCGATCTCTGCAATTTCTTCACCACCTCATGGTCGGTGATATCAGTGGCGCCAAGCGCTTGAAGCTCATTTGAGATATCAGTGAGGCGATCGAATGTTTGCTGAACATTTTCATTGTCGAGTCTTTTGAAGCGGTTGAAGAGATTGCGAAGGACGTCAACACGAGAGTCACGTTGAGTTGAAACTCCTTCATTTACTTTGGAGAGCCTATCCCAAATAAGCTTAGCAGTTTCCAAAGCACTCACTCTACCATATTGCGCTTTGCTCAGATGGCCACATATGATATTCTTTGCTTGAGAATCGAGTTGCCTGAATCTATTCACATCAGTAGCATTCAGGGAAGGTGTGACTAAGGGAACGCCATTTTCCACAACATACCAGAGATCGTTGTCAATTGCCTCAAGATGCATTCACATCTTATTCTTCCAGTAGGGGTAGTCCGTTCCATCGAAGTTAGGACACCCATCAGAGACCTTGATCATACCTGCGGTCGACATAACTAAAACACCAGGTGGTTAAACCAAAATCACACAGAACAAGGGAGTACCTTGCTCTGATACCAATTGAAAGTGAGAAATGGCTCAGTTCTTCAGGATCACCAAGGCTGCTAGTAGAGTCCTCTTCTTCAGACTCAGATACTGCATTGGCCTTCAGAGCACGTGGTTTTCCATAGCTTGAACCATAGAGATCTCTCTTCTCAGCAAGATGGAACTCATGAGTGTTTAGCCTCTCGAGGATATCAGCAGGATCAAGTGACTTGTAATCAGCACGCTCTTGAATCATCAGTGCCAGAGTTTCAAATGAAGAATCGAGCGATCTCTGCAATTTCTTCACCACCTCATGGTCGGTGATATCAGTGGCGCCAAGCGCTTGAAGCTCATTTGAGATATCAGTGAGGCGATCGAATGTTTGCTGAACATTTTCATTGTCGAGTCTTTTGAAGCGGTTGAAGAGATTGCGAAGGACGTCAACACGAGAGTCACGTTGAGTTGAAACTCCTTCATTTACTTTGGAGAGCCTATCCCAAATAAGCTTAGCAGTTTCCAAAGCACTCACTCTACCATATTGCGCTTTGCTCAGATGGCCACATATGATATTCTTTTGCTTGAGAATCGAGTTGCTTGAATCTCTTCACATCAGTAGCATTCAGGGAAGGTGTGACTAAGGGAACGCCATTTTCCACAACATACCAGAGATCGTTGTCAATTGCCTCAAGATGCATTCACATCTTATTCTTCTAGTAGGGGTAGTCCATTCCATCGAAGTTAGGACACCCATCAGAGACCTTGATCATACCTGCGGTCGACATAACTAAAACTCCAGATGGTTAAACCAAAATCACACAAAACAAGGGAGTACCTTGCTCTGATACCAATTGAAAGTGCGTTATATCGACTAAAGGGGGGTGAATAGGCGATTTTTATGAATTCTTCACCGAGGAATTTGCTGGTGAGGAAATTCCTAAATGAAGAACTACTTGCAGCGGAATAAGTACTCAGAAAGGAACATAATAGAACACAAGCATAGTCATCATGATGAAATGAAGACAAGCACAGAGTACAGAAAGCGTAAACACATGATAACACAAGATGAAGACAGTCAGACTTAAGAAATTGAACTGAGGAAATTGAGAAAGTCTTCAGTCAAAAGTCTTCAAAGAGATATGAATAGGCACACAACAACATACATGAGGAAATGAAAGAGTTGAGGAAATAGAACCAGTTAGCTTTGTGAAGACAATGATTTGGTAGACCAGTTCCAACTGATGTCTCGGTTGTACATCTGGTTGGAGCGGCTGAGTATTTAAACTTGAGGACACCCAGTCCCGGACACACAGTCCTCACCGTATTCTCCTTGAGCTAAGGTCACACAGACCTCACCCAATCACTCGTGGTAAGTCTTCAGGTGACTTCCAAACCTTCACAAACTCTGTCACTCGGCAATCCACAATTCCTCTTGGATGCTCTAGACCATGACGCCTAACCGTCTGGAAGAAGCACAGTCTTCAAAGAAAACAAGCGTCGGATCCACGCAAGATCAATCTCTTCAGTGATGCTCAATCACTTTGGGGTTTGTAGGTTTGGGGTTTGGGTTTTTCCTCACTTGATGATTTCTCTCAAAGTCCTCGGAGGATGGGTTGCTCTCAAATGACAAGTGCCAGATTCTCTCGGAGCAGCCAACCAGCTAGTGGTTGAAGGGGGGCGGCTATTTATAGCCTAGGGAGCAGCCCGACATGATAAAACATAAATGCCCTTGTCTGATATGACCGTTAGGTGGGTAGATATTTTGGAGCCGCGGGCGCATTGCAGAATAACGGTCAGAATTTTAACTATCAAAATCCTCAGGGCTATCATGTTCCTCACTCTGTAGGCAATTCACACTGGTGAATTCCTAAATCCTCAGTCAGAACAAATTCCTTAGAGACTAGAAGAACTTCGTCTCTGTCACTGAAGAATATGACTGAACTGTATGGGATTTCCAATGGCTTCACTCGAAGGGATTGGTAGGTGTAGGATTTTGAGTTGAGCATCACATGGAAATTTTTCCTTAGTATTTCCTCGACCCCCATTAACAGTACGGTGTTTCCTATGACTCAAGAAAGAGAAAATGAAACTATAAAAACAAAAGTCTTCAAGCTTCATGTTCCTCGAATGAATACCAAGTCTTCAAGGTCACACCAATTTCTTTACTTTCAAAGTCTTCAAAAAGTCTTCAGAAATCCAAAGTCTTCAATTGAAGAACTTCATTTTTAGGGGTCGACTTTCTCTGTAAATATCAAACTCCTCATAGACTTATAGACCTGTGTACACTCACAAACGCATCAGTCCCTTAACCTATAAGTCTTCAATACACCAAAATCACTAAGGGGCACTAGATGCACTTACAACACTTCTGATTGTTGCCTCCTAGTACTTCTCTGCGATCATTCACAATTTTGCTCCAGTCCTTCACTATTAAGCATTCCTCGGTTCTAGAAATCATGAATGCACTCGTGTGCAATGTAGGATGTCTTAGCCGTAAGCAAACAATTGACATGCGACCGTTAGTCGAGATCAACTAAGTCAGAACTATCATCGGGAGTCCATGTTGAAGACAACATCGTACAGTATCATACTTAGCAATGAAGTTTAGCTTAAAAATAATGTATGCAAAAGATGCACTGATGACAAATAGTAAAAATCTTACCATCTTTCCTAAATACATGTGACCGTAGTTCAATACAAACACTATTGGTTGCATGTTTTGAGTACTAAGATTTGCAAGTCTAGGAAAATAATTTCTCCTGACAGCATCAAGATCCTCAAGCCAAGAAACATATTGACTTATCTCCTCACAGTTTAGTTCAGCACCGGGAAAGTGGACGGTCCTGTCTACCAAGCGCTGGACATGTTTGCTTGAATAGAAATAAGCTGTCAATACAAATTAGTTGTCAACTATTTTTGAAAAAACAATATCGAACATAAATATGGTTGAGAAACTCACATAATGGTAGAACTGGAGGCGTCTGCACATCGACCCAAATGTCTCTATTACCTTCAATATCATCTTCGGGATGAATATCAAAGGTGATAAACATATCAGGCTCAAATGCATAAGCCTTGCATAGAGCTTGCCAAGTTTTGCATTCAAAATGGGTGTAGGTTTCTTGATTATATAATTTGACGTTGAAGGTATAACAATGCTCGGTCTTCAAGTAAACTCTCTTTACCTCCATAGTTTTGTTAGGACTGAAACCTATCTTATCCAACACAAAATTCTTGCATGGCAGGGGATATGCTAGTAGAATAGTGAAATTTTAAAATAATAAGTTGAATCAAATGAAGTATATATAAGCCATGCTTAATTACGAAAAAAGACTTGTCGTTGTGACTTACTGTATCCACTTCGAAGGTCTTATCTAGCTTGATGCTGAAGCGCCTATCATCAACTAGGAAATTTTTGTCGCACAGGCCGCGTTGGTCTTCGCAGTCTTCGCACATAATGAAACCGTTTTCGTCGTCAGACGACATTTCCTAAGTTCATATAGGTGAAACATGAAACACTTATTAGTTATATTAATTCAACTAATTAAACTATTTCTATTAATTCAACTAGCTATTTGAACAAATTAATTCAACAAAGCACTTACTAAAAATATATCTAAATAAAGTATAGCTCCTAATTCAACTAATTCATCAACTAACTAGTTCAACTAATTCAACTAAACTAGTTCTATTAATTTTCTTACTAAAAATAAAGTAGCTAGCTAGTTCTATATACTAACATTTTAATTAGATGATCAAATTCCATATATCTAAATTTCATATATATTAATTCATGTAACATTAATATAAATTCATCCATAACTAAAAGTATAAAAAACAAACTCATCTAACATTATCTAATTCTTATAATCTAACATTTATATAATCTAAAGTAATTTGTGTGTGTGTGTGCGTGTGTGCATAGGGGAGGGGGCACGTGATCGATCTTACAGCGGGAGGGGGGGGGGGCGTCGACGACAGCGACGGGGGCGGCGACGATGTACGGCGACGGGGGTGGCGATGACGGCGACGGGGGCGGTGACGGGGGCGGCGCGGGGCGGCGACAGGGCCAGGGGGGCGGTGCGACGAAGATAAAGATGATATAATTGAAATTTTTCGTAAGTGCTGGTTATATAGGGGAGGCCTTTAGTACCGGTTGGAGCCACCAACTGGTAGTAAAGTTTAGATTTGGCCAGGCGAAGCGGCGGGAAACGACACCCTTTAGTACCTTTTGGTGGCGCCACCCAGTACTAAAGGCCACACTTTAGTACCAGTTTGTGCCACGAACCGGTACTAAAGGGGGTGTGCTCCCGTTCCGCGGTGCACATTGTTTAGTCGCACCTCGCCGAGCGAAGGGCGGCCGCACTGGTTTATAAACCCAACCGCGGCTGCTCCTTCGAGCTCCTATATTATGCAGGCCTCTGGGCCTAACTTTGCCGCGTTGCCCTGTGAGTGTGCTGGGCCTTATGGGCCTGCATATGCACGCCGAAGGCCAAGCAGGCCCACTGGGCAGCGGGACTAATTTTTTTCATATTTTTTTTGTGGTTTATATATTTTATTCTATTTATTTGTGAGTAATTTTTGTTGTATTTAGAGTTTCTTATATATAATATTAGTGTGTTTTATCATTATATTCATATTTGTAGTGATTTTTCAGTTCATTTTCTGGTGCTTTTCACTTTCACGGTGATTTAGCTCTGAAAACAAATCAGTAAATGCATCGAAAATAGAAAATTATGTTAGAAAGGGTTGAATTGTGCATCTGGCCGCAAAAAAAGTCCGAAGTTGTACTAATTTATTAAAATATTGAATACCCGGTGTAACAGATGAGTTTTCGTCCGAAACCCTGATACTTCCTAAGAGATTGTCCAGTTTGTACACAAAGTGCATCCAGTTTTTGCCGTAACCCTCTCTACTTTTTTGCACATGCTATGCGGGTGAAATGATGATATCTTGCCAAGTTTCAACCTTTTCAGAGTTTATTTTGTACTACTTTTCACTTTCACGGTGATTTAGCTCTAAAAACAAATTAGTAAATGCATCGAAAATAGCAAATTATGTCAGAAAGGGTTGAAAGTTGATGACGTGGAATTGAATTGTGCATATGAATGCAAAAAAGTCCGGAGTTGTACTAAGTTATTAAAATAGTGAATAGCCGGTGTAACAGATGAGTTTTCGTCCGAAACCCTGATACTTCCTAAGAGATTGTCCAGTTTGTACACGTAGTGCATCCAGTTTTTTCTGTAACCCTCTCTACTTTTTTGCACATGCTATGCGGGTGAAATGATGATATCTTGCCAAGTTTCAACCTTTTCAGAGTTCATTTTGTACTGCTTTTCATTTTCACGGTAATTTAGCTCTGAAAACAAATCAGTAAATGCATCGGAAAAAAAATGTCAGAAAGGGTTGAAAGTTGATGACGTTGATTTGAATTGTGCATTTGAACGCAAAAAAATTCTGGAGTTGTACTAAGTTATTAAAATATTGAATAGCCGGTGTAACAGATGAGTTTTCGTCTGAAACGCTGATACTTCCTAAGAGATTGTCCAGTTTGTACACGAAGTGCATCCAGTTTTTGCCGTAACTCTCTCTACTTTTTTGCACATGCTATGCGGGTGAACTGATGATACCTTGCCAAGTTTGAACCTTTTCAGAGTTTATTTTGTACTGCTTTTCACTTTCACGGTGATTTAGCCCTAAAAACAAATTAGTAAATGCATCAAAAATAGCAAATGATGTCAGAAATGGTTGAAAGTCGATGACCTAGATTTGAATCGTGCGTCTGAATGCAAAAAAAAGAGGCGCAATGCTCACCTGCACGTTGCTTATCCTCAGGCCTCTGCAAAGTCTACACCATTTTCTCAAGGCTTGAAGCTAAGCAACGTGCAGGTGAGCATTGCGCCTCTCCTTCATCGTCTCTGCACTCAGGGCTTATAAACCGCTGTGAGTGCCTCTTGCTTGGTGAGGTGGGACTAAAAAATAGCTGCAAAAAGAATCAACTAAAAAACTCTAATACCAGTTCATGCCACGAACCGATACTAAAGGTGCTGGTGGGGCCCCAGCCTGGCCACAGCCTCTTTAGTGCCGGTTTTTGCCGTAACCCTCTCTACTTTTTTGCACATGCTATGCGGGTGAAATGATGATACGTACCTTGCCAAGTTTCAACCTTTTCAGAGTTCATTTTGTAGTGCTCTTCAATTTCACGGTCATTTAGCTCTCAAAGCAAATCAGTAAATGCATCGAAAATAGCAAAAAATACATTGACCAGTACCGCCTTTTTCAGCCAAAACGCGCTACAGCTATAGAGAAATACATCAAAAATACATTGATCATCAATGATCTTTTTGTGTATAATCTGAATTGTCAATATGAGTCCTCACCGGTTTAGAAACCGGAGAAGACTCATATTGTGGCCACAAATTCTACACATAGAGTTCAATGAAGACCAAGTGCTTGTGATAGTTTGAGAAGTAGCATATTTAAGGTGGTAAAAACTATGTTAGCGGAGCGAGGTGGGACTAAAAAACCGTTGCAGAATGAATCAACTAGAGACCTCTAATACCAGTCCGTGGCTCGAACAGGTACTAAAGGTACTGGTGGGCCCCAGCTTAACCACAGTCTCGTGACAGCCTCTTTAGTACCGGTTCGTGGCACGAACCGGTACTAATGAGTTCCGCCCGCCTAGCGGTTGGAACCGGCACTAATGGTCACATTAGTGTCGGTTCAGTTACAAACCGGGACTATTGTGCTTCACATTAGGCCATTTTTATACTAGTGAACAATATAGTGGTTCCTAGTATACTTTATTATTTGGGGTCCCCAAGCTCTCGTGTCTTAGACTATCAACTTTATCGGCCAACCTCTGTTTCCTCCGTCCACATATCACGTAAAGAGGTGAGCCAACTACAATTCCCTAAAACTCAGGGGTTGGCACGAAACCTTTCTATAAGGGCTTTTTTTTTCTTTCTCATGTTGTAGGTCAGACTAGTCGCATGAATGAACTCTATCTTATTATACAGGATGAGCCTAATACATGTAATACACACATTAAATCAAGTATCAATTTTTTCATATGAAAAGTGTGGTGTTTTTTTTCTGACAGTGAGATGTTGTCATAAGAACTAAGATGTTGTCCGTAGTGCCCAAGATGTGGTTTCTAATCCTACAAGACTTTGCAATGTTGCGGGTGCTAGAAGAAAACATGGTCACCCCAAAATATGACTTCATAACATACACACATCGTCATATGTTGGTAACAAGGTGGATATCATAAAACATACAACTACTCGTGATCGAAGAACATGGAGAACATATGACGATACATAAATATTCACCAAGAAGAGGTCAACATGACCCAAAATTACAACAAACATACATAGCAATAAGGCACGAGTCCGAGTACCGATGAGAAGAAAATATGCCTAACAGGCAATAGAAATTAGCAACCTCCACCCTGCTAATCCTAGGCTCCCAACCAGGATCCCATCCTAATGATTATCATCAAAGAAGAATGAAGAGAACTTCACATACAACATTCATGCTCCCGCCTTAGAGCAAAACTTTACCTGCACCTATTGTTGTTGTGGTATCCATGAGCCATTGAGACTCAGCAAGGGTACCAAGACTAACATCACTTACGGGTAGGACCGTAGGATATGGTTGAGTGGTGAGATTGCAGCAAGCAGCTAAGCAATGTAGGCTGATACGTCTCCAATGTATCTACTTTTCCAAACACTTTTTCCCTTGTTTTGGACTCTAACTTGCATAATTTGAATGAAACTAACCCAAACTGACGCTGTTTTCAGTAGAACTGCCATGATGTTGTTTTATGTGTAGAAAAGAAAAGTTCTCGAAATGTCCTGAAAATCCACGGAGGCACTTTTTGGAATTAATAAGAATTTCTAGGCAAAATAAATAAACCAGCAGGCCCAGGGCCTGTCCACGAGACAGGGGCGCCCCCCTGTAGGGCGCGCCCCCCAATCTCGTGGGCCCCCTAGAGCTCCACCGACCTCAACTCCAACTCCATAAATTCCGTCTCGCGGAGAAAAAAATCAGAGAGAAAGTTTCATCGCGTTTTACGACACGGAGCCACCGTCAAGCCCTAATCTCTCTCGGGAGGGCTGATCTGGAGTCCGTCCGGGGCTCCGGAGTGGGGGATTCGTCGCCGTCGTCATCATCAACCATCCTCCATCACCAATTTCATGATGCTCACCGCCGTGCGTGAGTAATTCCATCGTAGGCTTGCTGGACGGTGATGGGTTGGATGAGATTTACCATGTAATCAAGTTAGTTTTGTTAGGGTTTGATCCCTAGTATCCACTATGTTCTAAGATTGATGTTGCTCTGACTTTGCTATGCTTAATGCTTGTCACTAGGGCCTGAGTGCCATGATTTCAGATCTGAACCTATTATGTTTTCATGAATATATGTGTGTTCTTGATCCTATCTTGGAAGTCTCTAGTCACCTATTATGTGTTATGATCCGACAACCCCGAAGTGACAATAATCGAGATACTTCTCGGTGATGACCGTAGTTTGAGGAGTTCATGTATTCACTATGTGATAATGCTTTGGTCCAGTTCTCTATTAAAAGGAAGCCTTAATATCCCTTAGTTTCCACTAGGACCCCGCTGCCACGGGAGGGTAGGACAAAAGATGTCATGCAAGTTCTTTTCCATAAGCACATATGATTATTTACGGAATACATGCCTACATTACATTGATCAACTGGAGCTAGTTCTGTGTCACCCTATGTTATAACTATTGCATGAGGAATCGCATCCGGCATAATTATCCATCACCGATCCATGGCCTACAAGCTTTTCATATATTGTTCTTCGCTTATTTATTTCTCCGTTGCTACTGTTACAACTACTACAAAAACCCAAAAACATTTATCTTTACTTTTGCTACTGTTACCATTATTATCATACCACCTTTGCTACTAAATACTTTGCTGCAGATATTAAATTATCCAGGTGTGGTCGAATTGACAACTCAACTTCTAATACTCAAGAATATTCTTTGGCTCCCGTTGTGTCGAATCAATAAATTTGGGTTGTACTTCACCCTCGAAAGCTGTTGTGATCCCCTACACTTGTGGGTTATCATAGGCCAACTAGTCCTATGAATACTAAAACGAGATAAGATAATTCCTACGTGTAAGAGGGCGCGACTATTTGATCAAGAAGTGATCTTGAACACCTGCTTACGAGTCATTCTTAGTCCCATCGTGTCCTCTTCTTTCTTGCATTTCCAAAAAGAGACAATCATGGTTACACACACGATGAGATAGTTTTAGTTACTAGTTGAAGCTTTTCTAAGCCTGTGGGCATTATAAATTTCAAACTCGTCTATAATCCTGGACAAGACTTTATGAAAGATTTAGCCCAGCAGTGGTGCGCCGAACCGACCATTATAAGTTACGCGTGCATACCCCAAAACGTCATCAGCGTGTCAGCATCATGTATCCTAGGAGTTTGGAAGTAACAAGTCCTCCAGCTAATGTAAAACTAGTACAGGGCTAAGAAGGTGACAAAAATGTCCGAGAAAGTGCGAAGTTTACTGCTAGCTCTGTTACAAGCTCATTGGTTAACTCAAAAGTTGGCAAGAAGTTTTTCAGCCTATTGCCTGGAGAGGTTGTTCTTGCTTCGCTTGATGGATTTGGTATGTGATCCTTTTCCTGAAGATAATATGACCTAAGTTAATATTGGTGGTAGTACATCCTGTGCTGTCGGTAAGGTATTGCCATGTGAATCATGAAAAAGATGCCAACTCAGTATATCATGAACACATGTAATTTGAACATACGTACAGAAGTGGGAAAAAACCACTTGTGTTTTACTAGTTGAAGGCAAGCAGGTTGTGGGTGTGCTTTAATGTTTTTTATACCCCTGGTACTTAATAAATGTACTATTTACAAGTAGCACGGGTAGTAAATTGGTTGGGAATTTTCTTTTCCCTTGTCCCCTCTATTCTCCATGTTAAACGCGTTATGTTATATTCAGTCCTGCATTAAAAATGGTTAATCACTGCTGCTTATCCTCGTAAAACTTTGCCATGTTAGTCGAGCTATCAGCTACTGCCATCATATATATTGTGAAGTCAGTAGCAGCAAAGTTAGTCATACTACGGATACTCACCCACTGGTGATGCCATCTGAGGTTTATACAATGAAAATGGATATTGTTTACTCTATATGCTGGATGAACTTACCTCAGTATGTGGGGTCAACCAAAAGCGTGCCCTCTGTTTGCCAACTGCCAACATACTTACTTAAATCTGAATATTTATGGATACCAGCTCTCATATAAATTTTCGTTCCGTGAATCTATTGCAAGTGATAACATGATCTCCTGGGAGCACATTGTGCTCTGCACTTGCTCTTGCTAAATATTCTCTATCAAAAATGCATTTCATCTGCTCAGTTGTTTCTAACTCTTAGGTGTATGGAATTTCTGTGTGCCTAAACATCATTCTTGAAAGTAACAGGGGAACTTAGTTTCTTCTGGTGTTTGATTACGCCATCCTGCTTACGTATATTTCGCTGGTGTCAATAGCCAAGATTTCTGACGTCGTAGAAGTGGCTGGGAAGGATGTGCTATCAACATCGTCGATGGTGACGACCGGTCTTCTATCTGACAAGTACGTGTTATTCTACCGCACAACCTTGTGTCTACTCCCTCTCTTGGTTCTTGGACCAGAACATGGAGCACTTCCCCTCACACCATGCTTCTTCTTTGTTGGTCAGGTATGGAGAGAAAGCTGCTGCGGCGACCAACGAAGGGCTGGACGCTGCAGGCCATGCCATCGGAACGGCGTGGGCCGCAGAACTGAACCCTAAGAGCGTCCTGAAACCCACGTCGCTCGCCAAGTCCAGCATCAAGGCCGGGGCCGCAGAACTCCGGGGAAAGAGCAGCAAGGGCAAGTCACTTGGGATTTATATCTATTGATTACTATGAAGAACTTGACAGACGCTAAAACCAAGATTTTGCCCTCAACTACGAGGGGAGGTAAGGAACTGCCATCTAGCTCTGCACTAGATTCTCCTTCCGTTATTAGTAGCCTTGCGACACCTAAACCTGCTACTGCTATGAATTCTTATATGTCACATGTTATTGATGATGCCACTTCTGCTATGCATGATGAAACTACTTCTATGTGTGATACTACTTTGCCATTAGGTGAATTTCTTGATGAACAACTAGCTAGAGTTAGGGGGAATGAAAATATTGAAGATGCTATTATTGATGATAGTGATGATGAAGGTTCTCCCAATGATTATGTATTGCCTGTTGTTCCTAAGGGTTATGTTATGAATGAAGAAGCTGTTATGGAAATCTTTGCTTGCAATGATAGATCTGATCTTAAGAAATTATTAGCTAAATGGAAGCAGTAGTCTCTTAATGCTAGAATGAAACCTGACCCTGCTTTTTCTACTTCACCTATTTGTGCTACTGATAAGGATTATGAATTCTCTGTTGATCCTGAGATTATTACTCTTGTTGAATCTGATCCTTTTTATGGCCTTGAATCTGAAACTGTTGTGGCACATCTTACCAAGTTGAATGATATAGCTACCCTGTTTGCTAATGATGAGAAGTCTCGCTATTTTTATATCCTTAAGATATTTCCGTTCTCATTAAAGGGTGATGTTAAGACTTGGTATAATTCTCTTGGTCCTGGTTGTGTGCGTAGTCCCCAGGATATGATTTATTACTTCTCTGCTAAATATTTCCCTGCTCATAAGAAACAAGCTGCCTTGCGGGAAATATATAATTTTGTGCAAATCAAAGAGGAGAGTCTCCCACAAGCTTGGGAGAAGCTTCTCCGGTTACTTAATGCTTTGCCTCATCATGCTCTTAAGAAAAATGAAATACTTGATATCTTTTATAATCGACTAACCGATGCTTCGAAGCACTACTTGGATAGTTGTGCTGGTTGTGTTTTCAGGGAAAGAACAGTCGACGGAGCAGAAATATTATTGAATAATATGTTGACTAATGAAAATAATTGGACTCTTCCCGAGCCAATTCCTGAGGAAATTCCTAAACTAGTTGAGCCAACTCCTGAGCCTATTCCTAAACCCACTCCGATGAAGAGAGGTGTTTTATTTCTCAGTCCTGAAGATATGCAAGAGGCAAAGAAATCAATGAAAGAAAAAGGTATTAAAGCTGAAGATGTTAAGAATTTACCTCCTATTGAAAAAATACATGGTCTTAATATACCGCCTGTTGAAGAACCATATTGTCTTGATAACCCGACACAGGTAGTAAAGGTAAATTCTCTCTATAGATATGATAAAGTTGAAATCCCCTCTACTAAATTTCATAGCCAATGCTTAGATGAATTTGATGACTTTATGGATAGACAAGAAAGTTTTAATGCTTATGTTGGTAGAGAGTTAAAGAACAATGCTTTCGAGATAGGACGTGTAAGTGATAATCTGGCTAGAGTTAAAGTTGAACTTCACCTCGTTAGCAAATATGCTTCTATGGTTGCTACTCAAGCTGAGCAAGTACTTAAAGCTCAAAATGATTTGCTTGTGGAATTAAACAATAAAAATGACTCTGTTGTTAGAGTGGCTACTAGAACAGGTAGAATGACTCAGTAACCTTTGTATCCTGAAGGCACCCTAAGAGAATCGAGCAATATTCTCAAAGAAATAATAGAGGCACCTAGTTCTTCTAAAAAGAAGAAAAAGAAAAACGATAGGACTTTGCATGCTTCTAGTGAACCCACTGTAGACACACATGAGAATCCCAATGATATTTCTATTTCTGATGCTGAAACTCAATCAGGTGATGAACATGAACCTAGTGATAATGTTAATGATAATGTTCATGTTGATGCTCAACCTAGCAAAAACAATGATGTAGAGATTGAACCTGATGTTAATCTTGATAACCCACAATCAAAGAATCAACGTTATGATAAGAGAGATTTTGTTGCTAGGAAGCACGGTAAGGAAAGAGAACCATGGGTTCAGAAACCCATGTCCTTTCCTCCTAAACCATCCAAGTCAAAGGATGATGAGGATTTTGAGCACTTTGCTGAAATGATTAGACCTATTTTCTTACATATGCGCTTAACTGATATGATGAAAGTAAATCCTTATGCTAAGTATATGAAGGATATCATTACAAATAAAAGAAAGATACCGGAAGCTGAAATTTCCACCATGCTTGCTAATTACACTTTTAAGGGTGGAATACCAAAGAAACTTAGAGATCCGGGGGTACCAACTATACCTTGCTCCATTAAAAAAAATTACGTTAGAACTGCTTTATGTGATCTTGGAGCCGGTGTTAGTGTTATGCCTCTCTCTTTATATCGTAGACTTGAATTGAATAAGTTGACACCTACTAAAATATCTTTGCAAATGGCTGATAAATCAACTGCTATACCTGTCGGTATTTATGAGGACGTGCCTGTTGTGGTTGCAAATGTCACTATCTTGCAACAAAGGCAATGCCACTTTTCATGTTAATGGTAATGAGCATACGGTACACTTTCCGAGGAAACAATCTCAAGTTCATAGCATCAATTCTATTGAAAAAGTTCCAACTATTATTTTTGGAGGTTTTGAATTTCCTCTCCCTGCTGTCAAGAAAAAGTATGATATTCTTATTGTTGGGGATTTTCATATCCCCGTTGAGGTAACATAGTGTTATTCAAAATTTCTCCGGTTCCGTGTTATTCGGAATGAGTTTGTTAACAAGACTTGATCAACCTTGTTAGTGGATTTATTTTGATGATCACGAGATGGATGAAACTAGAAGGCACAACCTTCTGTACCCTCTTTCTACTTTCTATTATTTAGAATAAATAAAGCAAAAATAGTATTATTTGTGTGTTTTCTGAATTTATCCGTGCATTAAAAAATATCTTGAAAATAAAAGTGCTCCAAATGCCCTGCAAATTTAGCATGATTTTTTCTGAAATATTTGAGGATTTTAGGCACTGAAATCACTACAGGAGGGGCAAGCACCAGGCCACGAGAGTGGAGGGCGCCCCCCTCCCCCTATAGGGCGCCCACCTGTCTCATGGGCCCCTGGTGGCCCCCCTCCACTTATGCCAGCACCCACACACTTCATCTTCCACCCAAAAAAATCCCCATCCAGCTCAAGCACGAGTTCTAGCTCGTTTTGCTGCAATTTTCGATCTCCTTGCTCAAAGCTCCATTCATAAAACTGCTTTGGGAGATTGTTACTTGGTATGTGACTCCTCCATTGGTCCAATTAGTTTTTGTTCTAGTGCTTTATTCATTGCAAAGTTTTGTTGCATAGGTGACCATGTTCTTGAGCTTGCATGTTAAATGTTTGAGGTCCCAAGCAATTCCAATGCATGATATAGGCTGTAGGCACTTGTAGGAGTAGTTGCTATCAATCTTGTTTAGTTTTATGCACTTTTATCTTGAAGTTATTAAAAATTTCAGATTTATTTCAAAAAAAGAAATATGCTTAGAAGAATGTACGAAGGTGGTTCCTCGGTAAAGAAAGGGCCCAGGATTGCTATACATGAGCAAGATGTTGCATTGCCGAGGGATGCGGATGTACGAGCTTGTGAGTGGCCTTCCGATAATTTTATGGTTGAAGCAGGTTTTAAGGAGGAATTCGACGCGTTTGTGCGTAATGCTGAGCTGGAGGACTTCTTACAAGATAAGTGTCCTCAGTACTATCAATTGACTGGTTCCTTTGTGCGGAGGTTTAAATATAAATGTGTGCGTAATTCTCCTAGTGTCATATTTGATATTTATGATACATCTTATACCATGGATTTAGAGGATTTTACAGCTGCTTGCAAACTCCCGCAGTGGGGTAATATTAATGATCCTCACAAATCTGAATTTAGAGATTTTCTTGCTAGTATTACTATGGGAGAATCTAGGGACATAGCACAAGCTACCATAGGGAGCATTCATTTTCCTGCTATTCATTATTTTGCTCTCTTCATTGGTAGATGTATTAATGGTAAGGATGAAGCATGTCATATGTGTGTCCCTGATCTGTGTGTCCTCAAGAGTGATGTGTTAGGTTATAAAGGTTATAACTTGGGGGCAATAGTTGCACGTAGGTTGCATAATAATAGTAGAAAGAGAGATTTATTTAGAGGAATTTATGCAACCCGTGTGGCTAATTATCTTGACATAGCCCCACGAGAAGGAGATATGATAATACCTCATGTTTATTTAGATAAAGAAGCTATGTTTAGTCATCATTTTCTTGAGAGGAATGAACAATTCCTTCATTATCGACTAATCTATGACAGACGCAATGTCGTCCCTGTTACTCTTCCTACTCCCTACCTTTTTGATTATCAGGCAAAAGGAAGATATGTTGTCACCAGGGAGGAAGCAGCTGAATACGAGAGGGGAGTGGAGGCAGCTCGCCAACACGCTGCAGCTCAGGAGGCGGTTGCCGCTGCATCTCAGTACAACCCCGGTTTCACTTATGGATATCAGCCAGGCGATCCTTGGTATTAGACCAACTTAGGCCAAAAGCCTAAACTTGGGGGAGTACGTATTTCTCACCGACTTTACATTCATGTTCACACACTAGTCGTTGGTGCTCATACTCTTTCATTGTATTATCCATGCTAGTTTAAATTCCTTTTTCTAGTTTTCTTCTTGTGTGTTTGATAAACCTTGAGAAAAACCAAAAAAAATATTTAGTTTAATTTCCATGCTTGTAGTAGGAATTAAAATGAAAACCCAAAAAGATTTCTAGTACTTCTTCTTTCTTGTTGGGAGCTTTCCCGTGTAAATAGTTTTATTTTTTTTCCTTTCCTTTGGGGGTCGAGAAGACCGTATTGAAAATGCTTAGTGCCTCTCATATGCATGATAGTTTATTTAACTTAGAGCCCATATTACTTGTCTTCTCTTTTGAGTTGAATGCTTGCAGATTCCAGCTTAGTCCAATGCACGTGCACTCTTATTATTATACACATCGTTTGGTCGTGCAAGTGAAAGGCAATAATGACAATATATGATGGACTTATTGGTATGAGAAAAGCTGGTATGAACTCGACCTCTATTGTTTTTGTAAATATGATGAGTTCACCGTTTCTGAGTCAGCTATTATGAAGTAAACATATTTGCAATGACATTTAGAGATTATAGTTGCTTGTGCCATGCTTGATTAGCTATGAGTTATAATGGTTTACCTTGCGTGCCAACATGCTATTAGAATGATTATGATGTGGTATGATGGGATGGTATCCTCCTTTAAATGAATTGAGTGACTCGACTTGGCACATGTTCACGCATGTAGTTGAAACAAATCAATATAGCCTTCACGATATTTATGTTCATGGTGGATTATATCCTACTCATGCTTGTATTCGGTGTGAATTAATTTTAATGCATGTTTATGACTGTTGTCGCTCTCTCAGTTGGTCGCTTCCCTGTCTTTTGCTAGCCTTCACCTATACTAAGCGGGAATACTGCTTGTGCATCTAAACTCCTTAAAACCCCAAAGTTGTTCCATATGAGTCCACTATTCCTTCCTATATGCGGTATATATCTGCCGTTCCAAGTAAATTTGTATGTGCCAAACTCCAAACCTTCAAATGAAATTATGTTTTGTATGCTCGAGCAGCTCATGTTACAACTAGGGCTACCTATATCTTGCATGCTAGGTGGGTTATTCTCATGAAGAGTGGACTCAGCTCCTCATTCACGAGAAAGGGCCGGTAACCGGGATGCCCAGTCCCATGATCCAAAAAGATCAAAGAAAATCAAAATAATTTAAAAAAAACTCCCCCAGGGTTGTTGTTAGTTGGAGACACTCGTTGTTTCGAGCAAGCCATGGATTGATGCTTGTTGGTGGTTGGGGGAGTATAAACATTTACTATTCTGTTTGGGAACTGCCTATAATGCATGTAGTATGGAAGATACAGCCATCTCATAGATGTTGCATTGACAGTGAAAGTATGCCGCTCAAAATGTTATTCAATCTCTGTTTTAAAATTGAGCTCTGGCACCTCTACAAATCCCTGCTTCCCTCTGCGAAGGGCCTATCTATTTACTTTTATGTTGAGTCATCACCCTTCTTATTAAAAAGCACCCGCTGGAGAGCACGTTGTAATTTGCATTCATTACTATTGGTTTATATTGGGTATGACTTGACTGGATCTCTTTTACCATGAATTACAATGTTTAGTCAGTCCTTGATCTTTAAAGGTGCTCTGCATTTATGTTTTGCGGTCTCAGAAAGGGCTAGCGAGATACCATTTTGTTATATCATGTTATGATTATTTTGAGAAAGTGTTGTCATCCGAGTTTCATTATTATGTCTCGCTAGCTGATTATGCTATTGATATGAGTAATTGTGAGACCTAAGTGTTATTGTGAGTATGGTTAGTTCATAATATTTGCTGAAACTTGAATGCTGGCTTTTCATGTTTACATCAACAAGAGCAAACAGAGTTTGTAAAAGTTTTTATTTATCACTTTCAGTTTATCAACTGAATTGCTTGAGGACAAGCAAATGTTTAAGCTTGGGGGAGTTAATACGTCTCCAACGTATCTATTTTTCCAAAGACTTTTGCCCATGTTTTGGACTCTAACTTGCATGATTTGAATGAAACTAACCCGGACTGACGCTGTTTTCAGCAGAACTGCCATGATGTTATTTTATGTGTAGAAAATAAAAGATCTCGGAATGTCCTGAAAATCCACGGAGGCATTTTTTGGAATTAATAAGAATTTTTGGGCGAAAGAAATACACCAGGGGGCCCAGGGCCTGTCCACGAGACAGGGGGGCGCCCCCCTGTAGGGCGCGCCCCCCTATCTCGTGGGCCCCCTGGAGCTCCATCGACCTCTACTCCAACTCCATATATTCCGTCTCGTAGAGAAAAAAAATCAGAGAGAAAGTTTCATCGCGTTTCACAACACGGAGCCGCCGCCAAGCCCTAATCTCTCTCGGGAGGGCTGATCTGGAGTCCGTTCGGGGCTCCGGAGAGGGGGATTCATCGTCGTCGTGATCATCAACCATCCTCCATCACCAATTTCATGATGCTCACCGCCGTGCGTGAGTAATTCCATCGTAGGCTTGCTGGACGGTGATGGGTTGGATGAGATTTACCATGTAATCAAGTTAGTTTTGTTAGGGTTTGATCCCTAGTATCCACTATGTTCTGAGATTGATATTGCTATGACTTTGCTATGTTTAATGCTTGTCACTAGGGCCCGAGTGCCATGATTTCCGATCTGAACCTATTCTGTTTTCATGAATATATGTGTGTTCTTGATCCTATCTTGCAAGTCTATAGTCACCTATTATGTGTTATGATCCGACAACCCCGAAGTGACAATAATCGGGATACTTCTCGGTGATGACCGTAGTTTGAGGAGTTCATGTATTCACTATGTGATAATGCTTTGGTCCATTTCTCTATTAAAAGGAAGCCTTAATATCCCTTAGTTTCCACTAGGACCCCGCTGCCACGGGAGGGTAGGACAAAAGATGTCATGCAAGTTCTTTTCCATAAGCACATATGACTATTTACGGAATACATGCCTACATTACATTGATGAACTGGAGCTAGTTCTGTGTCACCCTATGTTATAACTATTGCATGAGGAATCGCATCCGGCATAATTAACCATCACTGATCCATTGCCTACGAGCTTTTCTTATATTGTTCTTAGCTTATTTACTTTTTCGTTGCTACTGTTGCAACTACTACAAAAACCCAAAAATATTTATGTTTACTTTTGCTACTGTTACTATTATTATCATACCACCTTTGCTACTAAATACTTGGCTGCAGATATTAAGTTATCCAGGTGTGGTTGAATTGACCACTCAACTGCTAATACTCAAGAATATTCTTTGGCTCCTGTTGTATCGAATTAATAAATTTGGGTTGTACTTCACCCTCGAAAGCTGTTGTGATCCCCTACACTTGTGGGTTATCATAGGCCAACTAGTCCTATGAATACTAAAACAAGATAAGATAATTCCTACGTGTAAGAGGGCGCGACTATTTGATCAAGAAGTGATCTTGAACACCTGCTTATGAGTTATTCTTAATCCCATCGTGTCCTCTTCTTTCTTGCATTTCCAAAAAGAGACAATCATGGTTACACACACGATTGAGATAGTTTTATTTACTAGTTGAAGCTTTTCGAAGCCTGTGGGCATTATAAATTTCAAACTCGTCTATAATCGTGGACAAGACTTTATGAAAGATTTAACCCAGCAGTGGTGCGTCAAACCGACCATTATAAGTTACGCATGCATACCACGAAACGTCATCAGCGTGTAAGCATGATGTGTCCTAGGAGTTTGGAAGTAACAAGTCCTCCAGCTAATGTAAAACTAGTCCAGGGCTAAGAAGGTGACAAAAATTTCCGAGAAAGTGCCAACTGTAATACTTTCTGGAGTTGTGAAGTTTACTGCTAGCTCTGTTACAAGCTCATTGGTTAACTCAAAAGTTGGCAAGAAGTTTTTCAGCCTATTGCCTGGAGAGGTTGTTCTTGCTTCGCTTGATGGATTTGGTATGTGATCCTTTTCCTGAAGATAATATGACCTAAGTTAATATTGGTGGTAGTACATCCTGTGCTGTCGGTAAGGTATTGCCATGTGAATCATGAAAAAGATGCCAACTCAGTATATCATGAACACATGTAATTTGAACATACGTACAGAAGTGGGAAAAAACCACTTGTTTTTTACTAGTTGAAGGCAAGCAGGTTGTGGGTGTGCTTTAATGTTTTTTATACCCCTGGTACTTAATAAATGTACTATTTACAAGTAGCACGGGTAGTAAATTGGTTGGGAATTTTCTTTTCCCTTGTCCCCTCTATTCTCCATCTTAAACGCGTTATGTTATATTCAGTCCTGCATTAAAAATGGTTAATCACTGCTGCTTATCCTCGTAAAACTTTGCCATGTTAGTCGAGCTATCAGCTACTGCCATCATATATATTGTGAAGTCAGTAGCAGCAAAGTTAGTCATACTACGGATACTCACCCACTGGTGATGCCATCTGAGGTTTATATAATGAAAATGGATATTGTTTACTCTATATGCGGGATGAACTTACCTCAGTATGTGGGGTCAACCAAAAGCGTGCCCTCTGTTTGCCAACTGCCAACATACTTACTTAAATCTGAATATTTACGGACGCCAGCTCTCATATAAAGTTTCGTTCCGTGAATCTATTGCAAGTGATAACATGATCTCCTGGGAGCACATTGTGATCTGCACTTGCTCTTGGAAAATATTCTCTATCAAAAATGCATTTCATCTGCTCAGTTGTTTCTAACTCTTAGGTGTATGGAATTTCTGTGTGCCTGAACATCATTCTTGAAAGTAAAGGGGAACTTACTTTCTTCTGGTGTTAGATTATGCCATCCCGCTTATGTATCTTCCACGGGTGTCAACAGGCAAGATTTCTGACGCCGTAGAAGTGGCTGGGAAGGATGTGCTATCAACATCATCGACGGTGACGACCGGTCTTGTATCTACCGCACAACCTTGTGTCTACTCCCTCTCTTGGTTCTGGGACCAGAACATGGAGCACTTCCCCTCACACCATGCTTCTTCTTTGTTTATCAGGTACAGAGAGAAAGCTGCTGCGGTGACCAACGAAGGGCTCGACGCTGCAGGCCACGCCATCGGAACGGCGTGGGCCGTGTTCAAGCTCCAGCAGGCATTCAACCTGAAGAGCGTCCTGAAACCCACGTCGCTCGCCAAGTCAAGCATCAAAGCCGGGGCTGCGGAACTTCGGTCGAAGAGCAGCAAGAGCAAGTAGGGTCTGAAGCAGTCTTCGCCGCAGCCGGTCGTATCGGGGCCTGACGAGATCAAAAGCTTGCATACCCTGTCAGTCCCCGCTGATGTGCCGCCTTGTTTGTAGATATGTGTGCTGGAAACAGAGAACAGCCTGCCTGTCATGTCTTTCCCTCTGCTGATGTCCTTCCTAGTGGAGTATCTGTTGCTTAGTTTCGTTATGTGCTCTGTCTGTCGATGAAATGGAGTAGGTTCACTGGATTTTACTGCTGTTATTGAGGTGTTGGCCCTTGCTGTAATGCTGAAGGCCTAAGCTTGAACTGAATGGTTGATGCTTTTTCCAAGATTGTTGTATCGAAATAAAAATATGCTTTAACTAAGCAGTATGAAATTATAAGAAAGTTGAAGCCGGAAATTGCTTTTGGATGCCAAGCTCCATGAAGGCCTTCAAATGCAAAATTCAAAATTCGTTAACGTCATATTTTCACATTTTAAAAAATTATGGAAAAAATACAGATATTGATGAAGGCATAATGCACAAGTGTGTAAATTTTCAGGACGAAATACATTGGTATGAAAAAAAAACAAATCTGAGGTTTTTTAATACATGATATTATTCGTCCTCGCAGACCATAAATTTGTCTTTTCCTGCACAGGTCGCATTTCAACATATTTCATCCTGAAATTTTACACACAGACACCACTCATCCTTGTTTACTTATAATATTTTTTCATATTTTTTTGAACTACGTTGTGGACCGGCGAACTGCACGACGCGTCGGGAGAGAGCTCGCACAAACTCCTGCGTAGAACCCAAATCAAGGGAATGAAGTTATCCGGGCAGGAGCAACCGATCGAACAGAGCAGCACAGTAAATCGATCTGGATTGAGCTTGTTAGAAGGGAGAGAGGGATTTGGTGGAATAATTCGTTGTATTGCTTGAGCCTCGTGGGCATATATATAGGAGTACAATGACCAATTTGGAGTACAAGACAAGGTAGGAACAAATCCTAGTCTATCCTATACTTCCTAATATACATTATACTCAACATCCCCCGCAGTCACAACGGTAGCGACGCAGACGGTGAGAGTGGAGAAGAATCCGAAGGCAAACCGACGGACACCCCCCCCCCCCCCCATAGTCGTAACGGTCGATGCATCGCGGAGTCGTGGCTGGAGTGAAAACCGACGAGGTTGCTCAAGCAGGCGGTAGCCCTTTGTGCCGTTTGTCGATGTAGCCGAGAGCGTGGGTGGTGGAGCCGTGGTCGAGGTAGCCGTGCGAAGAATGCCGTGGTCGATGTCGAGTCGGGGTGGCCGGTGTCGAGGAAGTCACCGTGGAGCCGCGGGCGCAAGGAGGCGCCGAGTTAGCATGGGCGCATTGGTGTCGAAGTAGTGATGCGCCGGGAAGAAGATGTTGTTGACGACGCGTCGCGACGGGTTTGCCAAGCCCGGGGACGCATCGTAGACGAAGGCACGCACCGGTGTTGCCAGCACCGGGCATGCGTAGACGGACGAAGACGAAGTTGCCGACCAGGCTTGCCAGGCCTGGGGACATGTCGTGGATGAAGGCACGCATCGGTGTTGCCAGCATCGGGCATGCATAGATGAGGGACCTGCACGAGCTGTACGCCATATCGGAGAAGTCGGAGGGGCCAGCAGAGAAGAACTCGACGACGATTGCGGCGTCCATCGGCGCGGGGCCGATGTCACCAACGGTGGTCGGAGTAGACGAAGTGGTCGGGGTAGATGACGGCGACACTGGCGGGTCGGGGCGACGGCGGAAGACCTCGGGGCGGCAGCGGGGACCGCGGGCCGCGACGCTGCGGCCCGAAGGGGCGACGCAACGGCGGTTCGCGAGTTGGTGCAACCGCGGGGACGGCCTCGGGACGGCGGCGTGGTCCGCGTGCCACGCTCGCTACGGCCCGACGGGGCGACGCAGCGGCGGCGCGAGGGTCGGTGCAGCCACGGGGACGGCCCGGAGCGGACGGCCCCGGAGCGGCTGTGGACCGCGGGCCGTGGCACTACGGCCCGAAGGGGCGACACAGCGGTGACGCGGGTCGGTGCAGCCGGGAGAAGAACCACGGGGCGGCGGTGCTGCGGCCCGACGGGGAGACGCAGCGGCAGCCCGATGCTCGATCGGTGGAGAGGCGCGCTGAACTCGGGGACGATCTTCATGGGACCTGCGGATGCGCACGTAACCGACGGGCCAGGTCGGTCGCGCGGCGTAGATGAGGCGGATCGCGGCGGCGAGCGGGTGATCAAGCCGGTCGCGCGCGAGGTCGGGGACGCCGCTCGGTGAAGGCGTGGTGGCGGCGGAGTCCGATATGAAACCGGCGGCGGCGGGCGGCAGAGCGGCTATGATTGGCCGCCGCATGGCGCGAGGCCGCCGGGTCGGGGTGATGCAGGAGTCCCGGTCGGAGCAGAGCGGTGACGGCCGGCGTAGACCGACGGGCGGGCCGTCGTGCGAACGGCGGCGGTGAAGGGCCGCCGCATGACGCGAGGTTGCCGGGTCGGGGCGACCGACGGGCCGACGCGCGGACGACGCGCGAGGCCGCCGAGTCGGGGCGACCGACGGGCAGACGTGCGGACGACGCGCGAGGCCGCCAGGTCGGTGAAGAAGCCGGCCAATCACGCCGGTGTTGGAGTAGAGGCGCACGGGGTCGACGGCGGCGGTGGGCGACGCAAACCGGATCACATAGACCGGAAAACCAAAAAGTAGACGCCGATCAAAGCGACCGGCGAGAGAGAGAAAAACCCGGACCAAAGGATCGGGAAAAGACTTTCTAGGGTAGCTGGCCAACACGGCCGGCGGACGAACCCTAGGTACGGGCGGCGCGGCCCCCTGCGGCGGTCATGGAGGCCGATCGCCCCGGGGGCGGCGCGCAGGTGCGGAAGCGGCGGCGGCTAGGGTTTAGGATCGACTTGCGATAGATACCATGTTAGAAGGGAGAGAGGGATTTGGTGGAATAATTCGTTGTATTGCTTGAGCCTCGTGGGCATATATATAGGAGTACAATGACCAACTTGAAGTACAAGACAAGGTAGGAACAAATCCTAGTCTATCCTATACTTCCTAATATACATTATACTCAACAGAGCTGATAGACGAGACGCAAATGAAGATGCATCATCCATCCATCCGCATTGTCGCAGGAGGTAGCTAGAGCAAGGAATTGCCCCGGGACGAATCTGAACCGGCCGCGCACTTCCCTCCCTCTCCTGGCGCGCTAGCTAGCTTGCTTGCTTCACTCGAAAGGATGCGTACACCACGAGACTCACAAGTATGAGAAGCAGCTTGGAGAGAGAGGGTCGGAGCAGGAAGGATGGAAGCAGCCCTTACACCGGCGGTGTCGCTCTCTCCGCCGTGAGAGTTGCCTGCCTGGGGAGAGGCCTCCGATTCTCCATGGATTGACGGGATCCGTGCCGGGGATTCTCGGGGGAGGAACCCTCGACGGTCGATGATGGGCTGGTTGCGGCGAGGGTGGCCGTGGGAGGGGCGATTCACCAGCCCTCTTCATGTGGATCTGTGTCCCTTTTGAATTCCAATTATTTAGTTGTGGTTTAAATAGTTCTAGGGATAGGGAAACGTTTGCCTCCGGACGACCGGCCGAGCGCTCGGCCGGTCGCCCCTCGCTCGCTCCTCTTTTCACGCAGGAACATGCCTCCTAGGCTAGGTGGGCCTCAAGCGAGACCTCGCTTTCCTTATGTCTTTCTTATCATGTTTTTTTCCTATGCTTCTTATTCCTCTCGCCTTGTCGCTTCTTTGTCTCGCCTTACGCACAGCGAGCTCGCCTGCACCGATGGCACGACCCTCCGGCTCCTTTTGCGGGCGCCTCCTTCCCCGCTGCAAGCATCTCCTTCCCCCACACACCTTAAAGTGCTGCCCCAATGCTACAACCATAGAGATTTTTGGCTGGAACCGATGGTAATTTTTGCTTGAATCGGCGTTGCTTTTTGCTGCGTGGGTGCTACAACCAGTTCTGTGCAACGGCAAAGCTGCAAGCGGCATCTGAGAAAGCTAGAACCGGCCATGAAAAAGTTTCAACCTGAGAGCGCGCGGAAGCCAGGTGCTAGCCCGTGCTATAACCGTTGACAGAAAAGCTTCAACCCTTAGATGAAAAAGCTTCAACCGGGCACTATGAAAGAAAAGAATTGCAACATTTGACAGAAAAAGCTTCAACGTAGAAGCAAAAAGCTTCAATCAGGCATTTTTGTGCATCTAATTTTTGCTGAAAGTGGCTTCATTTTTTGCTGGAACCGGCGACTTTTTTTGCTTCAAACGGTGACGCTCGTGGATTTTTTGGTGGAAACATTCATTAGATTTGCTGGAGATCAATGCAACTTTTTTTGCAACCGGTGACTACTGGTGATGCTACCATCACAACGCTGCGGCGACGGCTGCATTTTTTGTGTGCTGGAACCTGGAATCGGTGCAAAATTTGTTGCAACCGACGAGTACTTTGAGATGCTACAAGCACAACGCTGCAGCTACGGTGAGCGGCGACAATCTGCTGCGACGGCGATCTGCTGCGCATGGGGGGACAGAAATGGTGTGCCTGCGATCTGATTCAGGGGAAAGGGCAGGGCTACAGCGAGCGAAGGCGAGTGGCAGCGATCTGCGGCGACGGCGAGCAACAGCGATTTGCTAGGGAAGGCGAGGATGGTGGCCGGGGGACGGTGCCCGTGCTGTGCGTGGGGGTGGAGAAGGTGTGCGCACGATCTGATTAAGGGGAGATGACATGAAGAGACAGTTGACTTTCGAGCTGCAGATCCAACAATTGCAGGAGGCCCAATCCAATGGCCGCGTGGCGACCGGCCCAATTTCGTCCGGTCGACCGGCGCCTATCAGTCGCCTTAGTTTTAAGTCCAAGTTAAGCACTTTCCCCCCCGGCCTGGGCAGGCTAGGCTTTTTTCTTCTGATGGGCTAGGCACACTGTAGCATTGTGTCAGGCCCAAGGAATAAAAAACTTGTCATTACTGTGAGGCATTACATACGTTTGCTAGTTATATTTTCTTATCTTTCTTTTGCGTCCAATATTTTCTTATCAGTAAATTCAAACCAGCTAAAAAACGCCAGCGATACCTATAGATATAATGTGTCATTCATTTAAAAAAGAACAAGTATGGATCATCTTCAGAATAGAAAGAATAGATCGAGTACAACAGCCATCAGTGATAATTTTTTTTAGCTGCCAACCTCAAGCAATAATATTTTTTATCAGCTCTAGTGCTATAAACTCATTGTCAGGCTCAAGCGAATTTGCAAACTTAGACAGCACCATCCCTTAGCCTACACTTTATACAATGCCTCTCTAGTGCAGAATAAAGATAATATTTGGGACTGTCTATTTAGCATTTGACTGTTTTTTAATTCGAGAACATTCAAATTTCCGGAGAAATAAACAACTAACACCTGTATGTCCAAGACCTTCCACCCCTACAACTGTATGTTTTGTATTTGAAAGAAAATGGTTCGGGCTAATCTCTGACCCGGTTCGCCTGCACGCAGCTCTCCTACTCCACTTGAAATAGGACGATCCACAGGTCAGCAATACTCCTATTCCAATTCATTAAAAAAAGGACTCCTACTCCAATTGTTCGCTCTCTTCACCTCTTGCATGAGCAAATTAGGAGGATCTTTCTTCATCTACAAAAGAGACAGATCAATAGCAAACTGTAAATTTGGGAAACTACATGTAGCAATTAAAATGACATGAACATGGAAATTACACTAAAATTCTGACATGGTTTACATGTAAGCGGGTAAAAACAGTGTAAATACAAGACATATCAACAACATCTGTAAATCTGGGAAATTACATAACCTTCGCATGCTACATGTAGCAGGAAATTACTCTAAAATATTGAGGTAGTTCCAATGTAAAATCTAGGGTAATTTTCAGAAACATTCAGTAGCAGAAACTAATGACAATGCAAGTAAAAACGGATGACACTAAAAATACCCAAGAGTTACACTGAAAGTGACCAAGATTTACAGTGTAAATCCCCCTATAAATTACATAGTACATAAACAGTAATTACACTGCAAGCACACAAGGAATTACACCTGTAAAAACTGATGAGATTACACAAAATTACAGTGTAAGTGAGCAGGAATTACATTGTGAAACCCAAGAATCCAAAGCTTGTAATTACAGTGCAAGTGACCAAGAATTACATTGTAAAACCTCTATAAAATACAATATACATACAATGTAATTACACAGCAAGTACCCATGGCTTGCACTGTAATACCCAAGCTTTACGGTGAAAGTGCTTACAGTGCAATACCCTCAAAGAATACAGAAAAAATACACAAGGAATTAGAATGAAATTATGCAGGGATTTGCAGTGATGAAGCTATGCGGTAAAAACCCAATGAATCACAATAAAACTTCAGAGCTACTTCACTATAATTTACAGTGCATGTTCCGAGGATACACTTGGAATACCCCAACTATTGGAAGCAAAAATACATAAAGTACACTGTTTAAGTACCCAGCAAAATTCATCAATATCTAAACGGTTTGTTGCTCAATATTATGTTGATACTGACATTTTTTGTTCAAATATGCCAGATGAGGAGCATGATAAAGAGTTAAAGACAACAACTGAAGATGATCTATTGAGATTGTCACAGGAAGAACTCATTCTAAATGTGAGTTACACATTTGTTTCAGAATATGTTGAAAGACACTATAGGAACATTTTAAATACATAAATAATAATAAAAGCTCACAACAAATATGCCGCAGGACACATTTTCTATCACCGCGCTTCTACATTCTGATATTATATTCATGGTAAAAGCAAAATTCAAATACCACAGAGCTACCAATCTGAGAAAAGCACAACTATAGAAAACAAATTGCCCTTTTGCTTGCAGGTACAGTCAGGAGATGGGCCTATGAACATGGAAGCAGATGATAATTTCCTTTCAAGCATTTTACTTTCTGAAATGACAAAAACACATGGGCCACCCAAAGAAAATACCCAAAACAAAATCAAAATAGTACAAGAAAAGGAAAACACACTTGATTCAAATAGAACTTCAAAAGAGATTTGTCAAACCCTCCATCACCAGATAGTTCCTGCAAAAATATATTAAAAAGTCGACAGACTAAAATTAAATAAAACAACCTCAATAACTAAGAACAATAAAATAAAGATAGATAAGAAGAAAGAAATAACTACCGACATAGGATAAGAACCATCTTCCGCACAGTCGTTAGGTACAATAGGTTCACCCACAGAATCTGCATTGTCAAGAGATGATACTAACCAAACGTCCAGATGAGAGACTTTCCGTAGCCTACTCATTAAACTAAAACATATAAACAGAATACATGAAGGAGGAAAAAGAAAATAAATAAAATAGTAGAACAAATCTCCATACACTTTATTAAAGAATACACATGAACAGCTAATGCAACGCTATTTACTAGACCAATCTAGAAAGAACACAAAAACAATCATCAACCTAAAACAGGACCTCTGCTCAATACTACTGCAACGGAGACACACTAGCACAAGAAAAGAAGAAAATAAAAAAGCAAGAAAATACATGAATTGTAGTCCTAAAAGCATGCTAATTACACTGCAAAATCAGAGGTAAATCAACTGTGATCTATCTGACAAATACGTTGTAAGCCCTACAACAATTACAGTGTTGAAGCATTCAAATTACAGTGTAAATCTGCAGTAAATTACAGTGTAAGCCCTCCAATTCAAAGGTAAAATCCACTGTAATCTACCTCGCAAATACCTACAACAAATACAACGTTGAACCATATAAATTATAGTGTAAAACTATGGTATACTACAGTGTAAGCCCAGACGAAGAAGCCAATGTAATCTATCTGAAGCATATAACAATTACAGTTCTGAAGCATATAAACTACAGAGAAAATCTAGGGTATATTATAGTGATGAAGCATTTGAAAGTAGTCTACCTGACAAAAACTGAAAGCTACAACAATTACAGTGATGTACCATGCAAATTACAGTGTAAAACTGGGAAATAATACAGTGTAACCATGCAACAATTACAGTCCTAAAGCATACAAAATACAGTGAAAATCTGGGGTATATTACACTGTAAATCTGGGGTTAGTAAATTAAAATGCAATTTTAGGCATATACAGTGCCATCTGGGCTAGAATACACTATAATTTTAGGATACATTACACTATAATTACAATAAAGAAGCATGGGGATCACACTCCAATTATGGGATATATTACACTTTAATTCTGAGGTATATTGCACTGACAAAAATAAGAAAAATCCATGGACTAACACTAAATCAGCACTACAGGCCTAGTATACACAAATTCATTGAGATTAAGGAACCAGGGAAACTGAACACCTACATCTAACAAGAAAAATTCATGAGGGATTCAGAAACTACAAGAGCAAACATGTGCAGGTAAGACACATAAGGGGCCAACAATTCAGAAACCACAATGGAGCAGGAAACTTAAACAAATAGCACCTACATCTACATCACAAAGGGCCGGGCCAAAATCAAACTAGGAAGGGCAAACAAATTCAGAGGAAGGATACACAAATTAGCTACTACATCCACATTACATAAGCCAGCAGAATCCCAGGCCAAGCCATCTACAACTACATCTACCAATAAAAATGCAGGCGGAATAGACACCCAGGCCAGCAGAAATAAAATCGATAGGGGAATCCACCACTAGAACTACAACTTCGCCTACCTCTACATCTACAGCAGAGGAAACAAATTAGCAGGGGTGAAAACGACCACAACGACCAGATGACCTAGAACACCCGATAACTAACAGAACAAATCACCCATCTCAGGCAAGTAGAAGGGAAGCAAAATGGCGGACTACAACATGGCCGCAACATGCACCTGCCACGGATCCAAACAAGAAACTCAGCCTAGATTTTCATGACACAACCACAACACAAGCAAAATAATACCGGGGAGGGCGAGAGACAAGAACAACCGGGCGGCAGCCAGGGATCGAAGAGAAAGGGAAGAGAAATCAAGATCGAGCGGTAGAATATCTCGGAATCGACATGAACAGAAGGAATTCCCTCCTCTGCTCCGCCTCTCAAACTCTCTCTCTCTCTCTCCGCTCGGCATTATCTAAACAGAGCCACCAAATGAAAGAGGAAACGACACCCACTCCCAAATTCAAAAAGGAAAAAAAATCAATAGTGCCGGGCCGGGGCAACGGTAACGGGCTGAGACACAAAACCGCGCCCGACAATAAAACCAACCCGAATTAAACAGAACCTAGCGCGAATCTCCGCACGAAAATGGACGAACATAGATTTGAATGACGACAAATTGGAAAACACTCGACTGTAAAATAGCTTTTCTTGACCATGAATAGAACCACATGCACCAACACGGGATCAAGGGCGCGACCATGGGGAGTGGGGTTTCGGGACGGGGCGCTTGGATCCGACGATGGGGGATGGAACGAGGAAGGCAGGGGGCGTCGGGATCCCTGAGGAGCCGCGGTGGGAGGGGAGGGCGGAGGCGCGTCGGCCGCAAGCAGGGCTGGCTTTGCAGCTCGGAACAAGGGAGGTGTGGTGGTGGGAAGGTGGTTCTCCGTGGGAGGGATGTGGGCACGGGAGAGGCCCTGCTCGCCTTTGACGGAGCAGTAGGAAAGTGGTAGTTAAAACTTTTTTTCTCAAATATACATTCTTATTATCAGATTTTTTTTCTCAAATACATTCATAAAAGAAAATGGAAGTGAACTTTTTTTATATATACACATTGAACGTTTTTCAGATATACGTTGGACATATACGTAAAGATGTGCTGAACAGTTTTATGAAATATATGCTTAAAGATTTTTAAATATATGTTAATGCTTTCATACACGTTGAACATCTTTTCGGATACATATTAAATATTTTTATACATGTTAAACATTTCTTGAATACACGATCAATGTTTTCAAAATACACGTTGAATTTTCCAAGTACTTCTATACAGTGCTTAATTTTTTTTTTGATGAAAATTTAGAAATTCATGAACATTACTTTGTTTCACGAACATTTTTAATGCTAGCTAACACACGGGTTGTTGTTGCAGAAATTTATAGCAATGAAAGTATGAAAAAGAATATATGATAATAATATCGCACCACATTCTCACCATATGAATGGTAGCAAACCTAGAGGTAAATGAAGGGTGTGTAGGACATTATATTGTCTTGTGATATCAAGTTAAATTATTTGTTTCTGAATTTTTTGTATATTGTCTAAGGGCTTGGATGTGCTTGATGACGTGAAATTTTGCATGTGGTGGAAAGTGAAGAGTGAAAGGGTTACATGGGCTTGATGATGTTCATGGCTTGCATGTGCATTTAAATGGGATAAATTCCTTACATATATAGGATTCCTAAAATTTTAAAATTCATGATTTTAAAAAATCATGAACATTTTTTAAAATTATATATTTTTAATTCGCGAATATTTTTTTTATAATTTTTAAATTTTATGAACTTTTTAAAATTCCTTAACATTTGTAAAATCCACCAAGATTGTCTAAACATTATGATTTAGAAAGAGCATAATTTAGAGTTTGGTTTGAATTTGTATCGTACACTAGTACAACGAAAGTAGCTTCTTGCCGCGGAGTGACCCCGCTTGCTTTTCGGTGGCTAGCGCTTCTTCACGACCTTCTTGTTATGTAGTTTTTGTTGAGTTAGCCTAATTACCCTGTTGGTAAGGGATCCGGTGGTGGAGCTCGCTATCAGCCCTACATTGAAGCTCCCTAATATATTGGCATCCTCGGGTCAATGGAATGGAGGAGATACATAAATTAATTATGCTTTGAAATTCTAAATTTCAGAATCACCCCCCCCCCCCACCCCCCGCCCAACTTAACTATTGGCAACCCTTTGCGTGAATGAAATTTATAAAATTATCCACGAAGATAGTGAACACAGTAGGAAAGTAGAGATTCAGAATATTGGTCGCGTAGTTCAAGCTGCGAGTGAGATTGCTCGTATTGTAGGTCTTGTGATTTGTGAAAAAATGTCGGGTGAAATTAGTCAAATCTGTAGAAGGTACTGGGGGTATTGCTCTGAATTTGGACCCCAAACATGTTAGGATTATATTAATAGGTGATGTGTTGATGATATAAGAGGGAGTTTTGTAAAAGCAATTGGAAGAATTGCTCACACATCAGTGCGTGAGGTTTACTTGGGATGTGTTATAAATGCTCTTGATGGGAGATGCAAAATTATATCTTTGGAATCTCGCTTAACTGTCTCTCCTCCTCGAAGTGTATTTTTCTGGTGTTTCCTAGTTCACTTGGGTTGGGTTATAGATGGTCTTCATAGGAGATGCACAATTATATCTTTGAAATCTCGCCACATTGTATCGTGCATGGCTTTTGCGTGCGCGTGTTCAAGTGCTCGAATTCCGACTGAGGTAGCCTTTTTTTAAGAAAAGGGGGAGATCCCCGGCCTCTGCATCAGAGCGAGGTAGCCTGTTCCTGATTAAGAAAGTGAATCCGGGTGCATGATTGTTGATTAAGAAAATGGGCCCCCACCCCCTGGGATGTACTCCCTCCGTAAACAAATATAAGAGCGTTTAGATCACTACTTTAGTGATCTAAACGCTCCTATATTAATTTACAGAGGGAGTAGTAGATTATTAGTGCATGCATAGCTGGGCTACTTGCATAGAGGTGGGGCCACCATTCAAATTACATGGAAGCAACCATGGCTGATTTGGAAAGGGATATAGCGTGGTCGGAAGCAGATTGGAGTTGCATGAAACTGGATCGCGCGTTGGGACACGGAGTCGTGAAAGAGTTATTTCGCATTGTATCTCTTTCTCCAACTGTATTTTTCAGATGTTTCGTATATGGACCTCTTCAAACAGGACCTAGGTGCAAAGTTTTCCCCATAATATGAGTTACCATCCCTTGATCATTGATCACTTATAGTACCCTAAACATTTGGCTGCAATTTCCAATTGAAATAGAACATGACTATCAAGATTGAATTGTACATCTAGAACAAAGCTCAGAAACACATGATCTATCCCGATACTTAACATGTTCCCCTCGCAAACTAGCGTCTGGCCATCTGCGACTGACTTGCTGTGACTTTATATTCACAATATCACTATGGTCAGGCCCTTCGTAAGTGATTATCTGTGATGTGATTTGCAAACTTTCTTCACAAGATCACAGTGACCTGAACATGTGCTGGTTTAGTGAGCTTTAGTCTATATATAGCCGCCCTATCCGCCCTAAGGAGGCACAAAACAAGCTACGTCAAACATTAAAAAAAACATCATGCAACCAATGGGTGAGAAATCAACTACTCCCTCCGTTCCGAAATAGAAGTCTTTTAGATATTTCAAAAAGAACTACATAGGGATGTATATAGACATATTTTAGAGTGTACATTCACTCATTTTGCTTCATATGTAATCCATGTTGAAATCTTTTAAAAAACTTATATTTAGAAACGGAGAGAGTACTCCGTATTACAGAAGTTTTAATTGTCATTTCTACATCTACTATGTCGGGACCTAAATGGTGATGTAAATGGGGATTTTATTAACTTCTAGCGCCATATCGAGCTCATACACCACAAAGAAAAAGGGAAAAAGTTGTGGAATAAATCTTCATTCAACATGTTTTGATTATCGGCGAGTAATCAGCTACCGATGAGTAATCAGCTACACCGTGTAGTTGGAGAGCAAATCAATTATTGGGGTCGCATCTCCGGTAACCCCCGCAACGATGAAAGTCAATACGGCGGGCACGGCCATCTTGCATAAGCCCCTGAGGCTACTCCTCCATGACCCCTGGCCTCCGCCGCAACCATCATCCTTCACGTTCTCCTTCCCCTTCTCCTCCTTCTGATGATGTGCACTACTCACTGTGCAGCATGGGTGGAGGCAGAGTTTGCTGCTGTGGTAGTGGAATCCCAGCACGACGTTGCTACATGCGTCGCATACCAGCCTGCTGCCCTCCTTGGGACCAGCGGGGGCCTGGTACCGGAGCTCCAACTCCATGTTCTTGAGCAACGGGTGCACAATCTTGGTCCCCTCGTCCAAGGCACACTGCTTGTGGAGCTCGAAGTCGCATGTCCCGTGAAAAAGACAAATTTCCGCCGATTCAGCTGGAAGCGGGTAAAATTTAAACTGCAGCTCCCTCATAGTTTCTTCTTTATTTTTTCCAAAAATCATTTCAAGGTACATAAGTATCTATTTAATCATAGAAACACAAAAAAATTCCAAGATTCAACCATTAGCTAGGAACGGTCATGCCCGACGTTTTGACCGCATTTTGAAACATGCATAAAAAATTCAAAAAATTCAAAAAATTGGAAAACATTCGCATTGTGTCATTAGATGTGACCAAGTTACCAGCAAAAATTATAAAATTGTAATACGATGATTATTTTTAAAAAGTGTTCCCAGAAACGAGCTATCGAGTGTGAAGATAAATGGCTTTCAACCCAAATGCGCAATCTTATGGCCACATTCATGGCATAGTTTGTTCAAATGATCTCATGTTGTGCACAAGGGTGTATATTGGAATGACAAACAATGTTGCCTAAGGAAATTTTCATTTTCTTTGGACGGAAAATTCATTTTTCATTTTTCAAATGCCCAAAATGAGTTTTTTTATAAAGGACCTACCATATATTTATTTCAAAATTGTACCAAATCAATTTTCCAAAATACTAGGACATATTTAATGCACAATTGACCAAATGGTTGGGTGTAAAAGTTTTGATCCACCTCCCGTGAAAGGGACAAATTTCCGCCGATTCAGTTGGAAGCGGGTAAAATTTGAACTGCAGCTACCTCATAGTTTGCTCTTTATTTTTTCCAAAAATCATTTCTAGGTACATAAATATCTATTTAATCATAGAAACACACAAAAAAATCCAAGATTCAACCATTAGCTAGGAACAGTCATGCCCGACATTTTGACCGCATTTTGAAACGGGCATAAAAAATTCAAACAAAATCAAAAAATTGGAAAACCTTCGCATTGTGTCATTATATGTGACCAAGTTACCAGCAAAAATTATAAAATTGTAATACGATGATAATTTTTAAAAAGTGTTCTCAGAAACAAGCTATCGAGTGTGAAGATAAATGACTTTCAACCCAAATGCTCAATCTTACGGCCACATTCATGGAATAATTTGTTCAAATGATCTCATGTTGTGCACAAGGGTGCATATTGGAACAAACAATGTTGCCTAAGGAAGTTTTCATTTTCTTTGGATGGAAAATTCATTTTTCATTTTTCAAATGCCCAAAATGAGTTTTTTTGTAAAGGACCTACCATATATTTATTTCAAAATTGTACCAAATCAATTTTCTAAAATACTAGGACATATTTAATGCACAATTGACCAAATGGTTGGGTGTAAAAAGTTTTGATCCACCTCTCGTGAAAAAGACAAATTTCCGCCGATTCAGTTGGAAGCGGGTAAAATTTGAACTGCAGCTGCCTCAGAGTTTGCTCTTTATTTTTTCCAAAAATCATTTCTAGGTACATAAGTATCTATTTAATCATAGAAACACAAAAAAAATCCAAGATTCAACCATTAGCTAGGAACGGTCATGCCCGACATTTTGACCGCATTTTGAAACGGGCATAAAAAATTCAAAAAAATTCAAAAAATTGGAAAACCTTCGCATTGTGTCAATATATGTGACCAGGTTACCAGCAAAAATTATAAAATTGTAGTACAACGATAATTTTTAAAAAGTTTTCTCAGAAACAAGCTATCGAGTGTGAAGATAAATGACTTTCAACCCAAATGCTCAATCTTACGGCCACATTCATGGCATAATTTGTTCAAATGATCTCATGTTGTGCATAAGGGTGCATATTGGAATGACAAACAATGTTGCCTAAGTAAGTTTTCATTTTCTTTGGACGGAAAATTAATTTTTCATTTTTCAAATGCCCAAAATGAGTTTTTTTGTAAAGGACCTACCATATATTTATTTCAAAATTGTACCAAATCAATTTTCTAAAATACTAGGACATATTTAATGCATAATTGGCCAAATGGTTGGGTGTAAAAAGTTTTGATCCACCTCTCGTGAAAAAGACAAATTTCCGCTGATTTAGCTAGAAGCGGGTAAAATTTGAACTGCAGCTGCCTCGGCGATTGCTCTTTATTTTTTCCAAAAATCATTTCTAGGTACGTAAGTATCTATTTAATCATCGAAACACAAAAAAAAATCCAAGATTCAACCATTAGCTAGGAACGGTCATGCCCGACATTTTGACCGCATTTTGAAACGGGCATAAAAAATAAAAAAAATCAAAAAATTGGAAAACCTTCGCATTGTCTCATTATATGTGACCAAGTTACCAGAAAAAATTATAAAATTGTAATACGACGATAATTTTTAAAAAGTTTTCTCAGAAACGAGCTATCGAGTGTGAAGATAATTGAGTTTCAACCCAAATACTCAATCTTACGGCCACATTCATGGCATAATTTGTTCAAATGATCTCATGTTGCGCACAAGGGTGCATATTGGAATGACAAACAATGTTGCCTAAGGAAGTTTTCATTTTCTTTGGACGGAAAATTCATTTTTCATTTTTCAAATGCCCAAAATGAGTTTTTTTGTAAAGGACCTACCATATATTTATTTCAAAATTGTACCAAATCAATTTTCTAAAATAATAGGACATATTTAATGCACAATTGACCAAATGGTTGGGTGTAAAAAGTTATGATCCACCTCTCGTGAAAAAAACAAATTTCCACCGATTCAGTTGGAAGCGGGTAAAATTTGAACTGCAGTTGCCTCATAGTTTGCTCTTTATTTTTTCCAAAAATTATTTCTAGGTACACAAGTATCTATTTAATCATAGAAACACAAAAAAAATCCAAGATTCAACCATTAGCTAGGACCGGTCATGCCCGACATTTTGACCGCATTTTGAAACAGGCATAAAAAATTAAAAACAATCAAAAAATGGCAAAACCTTCGCATTGTGTCATTATATGTGACCAGGTTACCAGCAAAAATTATAAAATTGTAATACGACGATAATTTTTAAAAAGTTTTCTCAGAAACGAGCTATCGAGTGTGAAGATAAATCACTTTCAACCCAAATGCTCAATCTTACGGCCACATTCATGGCATAATTTGTTCAAATGATCTCATGTTGTGCACAAGGGTGCATATTGGAATGACAAACAATGTTGCCTAAGTAAGTTTTCATTTTCTTTGGACGGAAAATTAATTTTTCATTTTTCAAATGCCCAAAATGAGTTTTTTTTGTAAAGGACCTACCATATATTTATTTCAAAATTGTACCAAATCAATTTTCTAAAATACTAGGACATATTTAATGCACAATTGACCAAATGGTTGGGTGTAAAAAGTTTTGATCCACCTCTCGTGAAAAAGACAAATTTCCGCCGATTCAGCTAGAAGCGGGTAAAATTTGAACTGCAGCTGCCTCAGCAATTGCTCTTTATTTTTTCAAAAAATCATTTCTAGGTACATAAGTATCTATTTAATCATAGAAACACAAAAAAAATCCAAGATTCAACCATTAGCTAGGAACGGTCATGCCCGACATTTTGACCGCATTTTGAAACGGGCATAAAAAATTCAAAAAAATTCAAAAAATTGGAAAACCTTCGCATTGTGTCAATATATGTGACCAGGTTACCAGCAAAAATTATAAAATTGTAGTACAACGATAATTTTTAAAAAGTTTTCTCAGAAACAAGCTATCGAGTGTGAAGATAAATGACTTTCAACCCAAATGCTCAATCTTACGGCCACATTCATGGCATAATTTGTTCAAATGATCTCATGTTGTGCATAAGGGTGCATATTGGAATGACAAACAATGTTGCCTAAGTAAGTTTTCATTTTCTTTGGACGGAAAATTAATTTTTCATTTTTCAAATGCCCAAAATGAGTTTTTTTGTAAAGGACCTACCATATATTTATTTCAAAATTGTACCAAATCAATTTTCTAAAATACTAGGACATATTTAATGCATAATTGGCCAAATGGTTGGGTGTAAAAAGTTTTGATCCACCTCTCGTGAAAAAGACAAATTTCCGCTGATTTAGCTAGAAGCGGGTAAAATTTGAACTGCAGCTGCCTCGGCGATTGCTCTTTATTTTTTCCAAAAATCATTTCTAGGTACGTAAGTATCTATTTAATCATCGAAACACAAAAAAAATCCAAGATTCAACCATTAGCTAGGAACGGTCATGCCCGACATTTTGACCGCATTTTGAAACGGGCATAAAAAATAAAAAAAATCAAAAAATTGGAAAACCTTCGCATTGTCTCATTATATGTGACCAAGTTACCAGAAAAAATTATAAAATTGTAATACGACGATAATTTTTAAAAAGTTTTCTCAGAAATGAACTATCGAGTGTGAAGATAATTGAGTTTCAACCCAAATACTCAATCTTACGGCCACATTCATGGCATAATTTGTTCAAATGATCTCATGTTGCGCACAAGGGTGCATATTGGAATGACAAACAATGTTGCCTAAGGAAGTTTTCATTTTCTTTGGACGGAAAATTCATTTTTCATTTTTCAAATGCCCAAAATGAGTTTTTTTGTAAAGGACCTACCATATATTTATTTCAAAATTGTACCAAATCAATTTTCTAAAATAATAGGACATATTTAATGCACAATTGACCAAATGGTTGGGTGTAAAAAGTTATGATCCACCTCTCGTGAAAAAAACAAATTTCCACCGATTCAGTTGGAAGCGGGTAAAATTTGAACTGCAGTTGCCTCATAGTTTGCTCTTTATTTTTTCCAAAAATTATTTCTAGGTACACAAGTATCTATTTAATCATAGAAACACAAAAAAAATCCAAGATTCAACCATTAGCTAGGACCGGTCATGCCCGACATTTTGACCGCATTTTGAAACAGGCATAAAAAATTAAAAACAATCAAAAAATGGCAAAACCTTCGCATTGTGTCATTATATGTGACCAGGTTACCAGCAAAAATTATAAAATTGTAATACGACGATAATTTTTAAAAAGTTTTCTCAGAAACGAGCTATCGAGTGTGAAGATAAATCACTTTCAACCCAAATGCTCAATCTTACGGCCACATTCATGGCATAATTTGATCAAATGATCTCATGTTGTGCACAAGGGTGCATATTGGAATGACAAACAATGTTGCCTAAGTAAGTTTTCATTTTCTTTGGACAGAAAATTAATTTTTCATTTTTCAAATGCCCAAAATGAGTTTTTTTTGTAAAGGACCTACCATATATTTATTTCAAAATTGTACCAAATCAATTTTCTAAAATACTAGGACATATTTAATGCACAATTGACCAAATGGTTGGGTGTAAAAAGTTTTGATCCACCTCTCGTGAAAAAGACAAATTTCCGCCGATTCAGCTAGAAGCGGGTAAAATTTGAACTGCAGCTGCCTCAGCAATTGCTCTTTATTTTTTCAAAAAATCATTTCTAGGTACATAAGTATCTATTTAATCATCGAAACACAAAAAAAATTCCAAGATTCAACCATTAGCTAGGAACGGTCATGCCCGACATTTTGACCGCATTTTGAAACGGGCATAAAAAATCAAAAAATTGGAAAACCTTCGCATTGTGTCATTATATGTTACCAAGTTACCAGAAAAAATTATAAAATTGTAATACGACGATAATTTTTAAAAAGTTTTCTCAGAAACGAGCTATCGAGTGTGAAGATAATTGACTTTCAACCCAAATGCTCAGTCTTACGGCCACATTCATGGCATAATTTGTTCAAATGATCTCATGTTGCGCACAAGGGTGCATATTGGAATGACAAACAATGTTGCCTAAGGAAGTTTTCATTTTCTTTGGACGAAAAATTCATTTTTCATTTTTCAAATGCCCAAAATGAGTTTTTTTGTAAACGACCTACCATATATTTATTTCAAGATTGTACCAAATCAATTTTCTAAAATACTAGGACATATTTAATGCAGAATTGACCAAATGATTGGTTGTAAAAAGTTTTGATCCACCTCTCGTGAAAAAGACAAATTTCCGCTGATTTAGCTAGAAGCGGGTAAAATTTGAACTGCAGCTGCCTCGGCGATTGCTCTTTATTTTTTCCAAAAATCATTTCCAGGTACATAAGTATCTATTTAATCATCGAAACACAAAAAAAATTCCAAGATTCAACCATTAGCTAGGAACGGTCATGCCCGACATTTTGACCACATTTTGAAACGGGCATAAAAAAATAAAAAAAAATCAAAAAATTGGAAAACCTTCGCATTGTGTCATTATATGTGACCAAGTTACCAGAAAGAGTTATAAAATTGTAATATGACGATAATTTTTAAAAACAATTCTCAGAAACGAGCTATCGAGTGTGAAGATAATTGAGTTTCAACCCAAATGCTCAATCTTACGGCCACATTCATGGCATAATTTGTTCAAATGATCTCATGTTGCGCACAAGGGTGCATATTGGAATGACAAACAATGTTATCTAAGGAAGTTTTCATTTTCTTTGGACGGAAAATTCATTTTTCATTTTTCAAATGCCCGAAATGAGTTTTTTTGTAAAGGACCTACCATATATTTATTTCAAAATTGTACCAAATCAATTTTCTAAAATAATAGGACATATTTAATGCACAATTGACCAAATGGCTGGGTGTAAAAAGTTATGATCCACCTCTCGTGCAAAAAACAAATTTCCACCGATTTAGTTGGAAGCGGGTAAAATTTGAACTGAAGTTGCCTCATAGTTTGCTCTTTATTTTTTCCAAAAATTATTTCTAGGTACATAAGTATCTATTTAATCATAGAAACACAAAAAAATCCAAGATTCAACCATTAGCTAGGACCGGTCATTCCCGACATTTTGACCGCATTTTGAAACGGGCATAAAAAATTAAAAAAAATCAAAAAATTGCAAATCCTTCGGATTGTGTCATTATATGTGACCAGGTTACCAGCAAAAATTATAAAATTGTAATACGACGATAATTTTAAAAAAGTTTTCTCAGAAACGAGCTATCGAGTGTGAAGATAAATGACTTTCAACCCAAATGCTCAATCTTACGGCCACATTCATGGCATAATTTGTTCAAATGATCTCATGTTGTGCACAAGGGTGCATATTGGAATGACAAACAATGTTGCCTAAGTATGTTTTCATTTTCTTTGGACGGAAAATTAATTTTTCATTTTTCAAATGCCCAAAATGAGTTTTTTTTGTAAAGGCCCTCCTTGGGACCAGCGGGGGCCTGGTACCGGAGCTCCAACTCCATGTTCTTTAGCAACGGGTGCACAATCTTGGTCCCCTGGTCCAAGGCACACTGCTTGTGGAGCTCGAAGTCGCATGTCCCGTGAAAAAGACAAATTTCCGTCGATTCAGCTGGAAGGGGGTAAAATTTAAACTGCAGCTCCCTCATAGTTTCTTCTTTATTTTTTCCAAAAATCATTTCAAGGTACATAAGTATCTATTTAATCATAGAAACACAAAAAAATTCCAAGATTCAACCATTAGCTAGGAACGGTCATGCCCGACGTTTTGATCGCATTTTGAAACATGCATAAAAAATTCAAAAAATTCAAAAAATTGGAAAACATTCGCATTGTGTCATTAGATGTGACCAAGTTACCAGCAAAAATTATAAAATTGTAATACGATGATTATTTTTAAAAAGTGTTCCCAGAAACGAGCTATCGAGTGTGAAAATAAATGGCTTTCAACCCAAATGCGCAATCTTATGGCCACATTCATGGCATAGTTTGTTCAAATGATCTCATGTTGTGCACAAGGGTGCATATTGGAATGACAAACAATGTTGCCTAAGGAAGTTTTCATTTTCTTTGGACGGAAAATTCATTTTTCATTTTTCAAATGCCCAAAATGAGTTTTTTTGTAAAGGACCTACCATATATTTATTTCAAAATTGTACCAAATCAATTTTCCAAAATACTAGGACATATTTAATGCACAATTGACCAAATGGTTGGGTGTAAAAGTTTTGATCCACCTCCCGTGAAAGGGACAAATTTCCGCCGATTCAGTTGGAAGCGGGTAAAATTTGAACTGCAGCTACCTCATAGTTTGCTCTTTATTTTTTCCAAAAATCATTTCTAGGTACATAAATATCTATTTAATCATAGAAACACACAAAAAAATCCAAGATTCAACCATTAGCTAGGAACAGTCATGCCCGACATTTTGACCGCATTTTGAAACGGGCATAAAAAATTCAAACAAAATCAAAAAATTGGAAAACCTTCGCATTGTGTCATTATATGTGACCAAGTTACCAGCAAAAATTATAAAATTGTAATACGATGATAATTTTTAAAAAGTGTTCTCAGAAACAAGCTATCGAGTGTGAAGATAAATGACTTTCAACCCAAATGCTCAATCTTACGGCCACATTCATGGAATAATTTGTTCAAATGATCTCATGTTGTGCACAAGGGTGCATATTAGAACAAACAATGTTGCCTAAGGAAGTTTTCATTTTCTTTGGATGGAAAATTCATTTTTCATTTTTCAAATGCCCAAAATGAGTTTTTTTATAAAGGACCTACCATATATTTATTTCAAAATTGTACCAAATCAATTTTCTAAAATACTAGGACATATTTAATGCACAATTGACCAAATGGTTGGGTGTAAAAAGTTTTGATCCACCTCTCGTGAAAAAGACAAATTTCCGCCGATTCAGTTGGAAGCGGGTAAAATTTGAACTGCAGCTGCCTTAGAGTTTGCTCTTTATTTTTTCCAAAAATCATTTCTAGGTACATAAGTATCTATTTAATCATAGAAACACAAAAAAAAAATCCAAGATTCAACCATTAGCTAGGAACGGTCATGCCCGACATTTTGACCGCATTTTGAAACGGGCATAAAAAATTCAAAAAAATTCAAAAAATTGGAAAACCTTCGCATTGTGTCAATATATGTGACCAGGTTACCAGCAAAAATTATAAAATTGTAATACAACGATAATTTTTAAAAAGTTTTCTCAGAAACAAGCTATCGAGTGTGAAGATAAATGACTTTCAACCCAAATGCTCAACCTTACGGCCACATTCATGGCATAATTTGTTCAAATGATCTCATGTTGTGCATAAGGGTGCATATTGGAATGACAAACAATGTTGCCTAAGTAAGTTTTCATTTTCTTTGGACGGAAAATTAATTTTTCATTTTTCAAATGCCCAAAATGAGTTTTTTTGTAAAGGACCTACCATATATTTATTTCAAAATTGTACCAAATCAATTTTCTAAAATACTAGGACATATTTAATGCATAATTGACCAAATGGTTGGGTGTAAAAAGTTTTGATCCACCTCTCGTGAAAAAGACAAATTTCCGCTGATTTAGCTAGAAGCGGGTAAAATTTGAACTGCAGCTGCCTCGGCGATTGCTCTTTATTTTTTCCAAAAATCATTTCTAGGTACGTAAGTATCTATTTAATCATCGAAACACAAAAAAAATCCAAGATTCAACCATTAGCTAGGAACGGTCATGCCCGACATTTTGACCGCATTTTGAAACGGGCATAAAAAATAAAAAAAATCAAAAAATTGGAAAACCTTCGCATTGTCTCATTATATGTGACCAAGTTACCAGAAAAAATTATAAAATTGTAATACGACGATAATTTTTAAAAAGTTTTCTCAGAAATGAGCTATCGAGTGTGAAGATAATTGAGTTTCAACCCAAATACTCAATCTTACGGCCACATTCATGGCATAATTTGTTCAAATGATCTCATGTTGCGCACAAGGGTGCATATTGGAATGACAAACAATGTTGCCTAAGGAAGTTTTCATTTTCTTTGGACGGAAAATTCATTTTTCATTTTTCAAATGCCCAAAATGAGTTTTTTTGCAAAGGACCTACCATATATTTATTTCAAAATTGTACCAAATCAATTTTCTAAAATAATAGGACATATTTAATGCACAATTGACCAAATGGTTGGGTGTAAAAAGTTATGATCCACCTCTCGTGAAAAAAACAAATTTCCACCGATTCAGTTGGAAGCGGGTAAAATTTGAACTGCAGTTGCCTCATAGTTTGCTCTTTATTTTTTCCAAAAATTATTTCTAGGTACACAAGTATCTATTTAATCATAGAAACACAAAAAAAATCCAAGATTCAACCATTAGCTAGGACCGGTCATGCCCGACATTTTGACCGCATTTTGAAACAGGCATAAAAAATTAAAAACAATCAAAAAATGGCAAAACCTTCGCATTGTGTCATTATATGTGACCAGGTTACCAGCAAAAATTATAAAATTGTAATACGACGATAATTTTTAAAAAGTTTTCTCAGAAACGAGCTATCGAGTGTGAAGATAAATCACTTTCAACCCAAATGCTCAATCTTACGGCCACATTCATGGCATAATTTGATCAAATGATCTCATGTTGTGCACAAGGGTGCATATTGGAATGACAAACAATGTTGCCTAAGTAAGTTTTCATTTTCTTTGGACAGAAAATTAATTTTTCATTTTTCAAATGCCCAAAATGAGTTTTTTTTGTAAAGGACCTACCATATATTTATTTCAAAATTGTACCAAATCAATTTTCTAAAATACTAGGACATATTTAATGCACAATTGACCAAATGGTTGGGTGTAAAAAGTTTTGATCCACCTCTCGTGAAAAAGACAAATTTCCGCCGATTCAGCTAGAAGCGGGTAAAATTTGAACTGCAGCTGCCTCAGCAATTGCTCTTTATTTTTTCAAAAAATCATTTCTAGGTACATAAGTATCTATTTAATCATCGAAACACAAAAAAAATTCCAAGATTCAACCATTAGCTAGGAACGGTCATGCCCGACATTTTGACCGCATTTTGAAACGGGCATAAAAAATCAAAAAATTGGAAAACCTTCGCATTGTGTCATTATATGTTACCAAGTTACCAGAAAAAATTATAAAATTGTAATACGACGATAATTTTTAAAAAGTTTTCTCAGAAACGAGCTATCGAGTGTGAAGATAATTGACTTTCAACCCAAATGCTCAGTCTTACGGCCACATTCATGGCATAATTTGTTCAAATGATCTCATGTTGCGCACAAGGGTGCATATTGGAATGACAAACAATGTTGCCTAAGGAAGTTTTCATTTTCTTTGGACGAAAAATTCATTTTTCATTTTTCAAATGCCCAAAATGAGTTTTTTTGTAAACGACCTACCATATATTTATTTCAAGATTGTACCAAATCAATTTTCTAAAATACTAGGACATATTTAATGCAGAATTGACCAAATGATTGGTTGTAAAAAGTTTTGATCCACCTCTCGTGAAAAAGACAAATTTCCGCTGATTTAGCTAGAAGCGGGTAAAATTTGAACTGCAGCTGCCTCGGCGATTGCTCTTTATTTTTTCCAAAAATCATTTCCAGGTACATAAGTATCTATTTAATCATCGAAACACAAAAAAAATTCCAAGATTCAACCATTAGCTAGGAACGGTCATGCCCGACATTTTGACCACATTTTGAAACGGGCATAAAAAAATAAAAAAAAATCAAAAAATTGGAAAACCTTCGCATTGTGTCATTATATGTGACCAAGTTACCAGAAAGAGTTATAAAATTGTAATATGACGATAATTTTTAAAAACAATTCTCAGAAACGAGCTATCGAGTGTGAAGATAATTGAGTTTCAACCCAAATGCTCAATCTTACGGCCACATTCATGGCATAATTTGTTCAAATGATCTCATGTTGCGCACAAGGGTGCATATTGGAATGACAAACAATGTTATCTAAGGAAGTTTTCATTTTCTTTGGACGGAAAATTCATTTTTCATTTTTCAAATGCCCGAAATGAGTTTTTTTGTAAAGGACCTACCATATATTTATTTCAAAATTGTACCAAATCAATTTTCTAAAATAATAGGACATATTTAATGCACAATTGACCAAATGGCTGGGTGTAAAAAGTTATGATCCACCTCTCGTGCAAAAAACAAATTTCCACCGATTTAGTTGGAAGCGGGTAAAATTTGAACTGAAGTTGCCTCATAGTTTGCTCTTTATTTTTTCCAAAAATTATTTCTAGGTACATAAGTATCTATTTAATCATAGAAACACAAAAAAATCCAAGATTCAACCATTAGCTAGGACCGGTCATTCCCGACATTTTGACCGCATTTTGAAACGGGCATAAAAAATTAAAAAAAATCAAAAAATTGCAAATCCTTCGGATTGTGTCATTATATGTGACCAGGTTACCAGCAAAAATTATAAAATTGTAATACGACGATAATTTTAAAAAAGTTTTCTCAGAAACGAGCTATCGAGTGTGAAGATAAATGACTTTCAACCCAAATGCTCAATCTTACGGCCACATTCATGGCATAATTTGTTCAAATGATCTCATGTTGTGCACAAGGGTGCATATTGGAATGACAAACAATGTTGCCTAAGTATGTTTTCATTTTCTTTGGACGGAAAATTAATTTTTCATTTTTCAAATGCCCAAAATGAGTTTTTTTTGTAAAGGCCCTCCTTGGGACCAGCGGGGGCCTGGTACCGGAGCTCCAACTCCATGTTCTTTAGCAACGGGTGCACAATCTTGGTCCCCTGGTCCAAGGCACACTGCTTGTGGAGCTCGAAGTCGCATGTCCCGTGAAAAAGACAAATTTCCGTCGATTCAGCTGGAAGGGGGTAAAATTTAAACTGCAGCTCCCTCATAGTTTCTTCTTTATTTTTTCCAAAAATCATTTCAAGGTACATAAGTATCTATTTAATCATAGAAACACAAAAAAATTCCAAGATTCAACCATTAGCTAGGAACGGTCATGCCCGACGTTTTGATCGCATTTTGAAACATGCATAAAAAATTCAAAAAATTCAAAAAATTGGAAAACATTCGCATTGTGTCATTAGATGTGACCAAGTTACCAGCAAAAATTATAAAATTGTAATACGATGATTATTTTTAAAAAGTGTTCCCAGAAACGAGCTATCGAGTGTGAAAATAAATGGCTTTCAACCCAAATGCGCAATCTTATGGCCACATTCATGGCATAGTTTGTTCAAATGATCTCATGTTGTGCACAAGGGTGCATATTGGAATGACAAACAATGTTGCCTAAGGAAGTTTTCATTTTCTTTGGACGGAAAATTCATTTTTCATTTTTCAAATGCCCAAAATGAGTTTTTTTGTAAAGGACCTACCATATATTTATTTCAAAATTGTACCAAATCAATTTTCCAAAATACTAGGACATATTTAATGCACAATTGACCAAATGGTTGGGTGTAAAAGTTTTGATCCACCTCCCGTGAAAGGGACAAATTTCCGCCGATTCAGTTGGAAGCGGGTAAAATTTGAACTGCAGCTACCTCATAGTTTGCTCTTTATTTTTTCCAAAAATAATTTCTAGGTACATAAATATCTATTTAATCATAGAAACACACAAAAAAATCCAAGATTCAACCATTAGCTAGGAACAGTCATGCCCGACATTTTGACCGCATTTTGAAACGGGCATAAAAAATTCAAACAAAATCAAAAAATTGGAAAACCTTCGCATTGTGTCATTATATGTGACCAAGTTACCAGCAAAAATTATAAAATTGTAATACGATGATAATTTTTAAAAAGTGTTCTCAGAAACAAGCTATCGAGTGTGAAGATAAATGACTTTCAACCCAAATGCTCAATCTTACGGCCACATTCATGGAATAATTTGTTCAAATGATCTCATGTTGTGCACAAGGGTGCATATTAGAACAAACAATGTTGCCTAAGGAAGTTTTCATTTTCTTTGGATGGAAAATTCATTTTTCATTTTTCAAATGCCCAAAATGAGTTTTTTTATAAAGGACCTACCATATATTTATTTCAAAATTGTACCAAATCAATTTTCTAAAATACTAGGACATATTTAATGCACAATTGACCAAATGGTTGGGTGTAAAAAGTTTTGATCCACCTCTCGTGAAAAAGACAAATTTCCGCCGATTCAGTTGGAAGCGGGTAAAATTTGAACTGCAGCTGCCTTAGAGTTTGCTCTTTATTTTTTCCAAAAATCATTTCTAGGTACATAAGTATCTATTTAATCATAGAAACACAAAAAAAAATCCAAGATTCAACCATTAGCTAGGAACGGTCATGCCCGACATTTTGACCGCATTTTGAAACGGGCATAAAAAATTCAAAAAAATTCAAAAAATTGGAAAACCTTCGCATTGTGTCAATATATGTGACCAGGTTACCAGCAAAAATTATAAAATTGTAATACAACGATAATTTTTAAAAAGTTTTCTCAGAAACAAGCTATCGAGTGTGAAGATAAATGACTTTCAACCCAAATGCTCAACCTTACGGCCACATTCATGGCATAATTTGTTCAAATGATCTCATGTTGTGCATAAGGGTGCATATTGGAATGACAAACAATGTTGCCTAAGTAAGTTTTCATTTTCTTTGGACGGAAAATTAATTTTTCATTTTTCAAATGCCCAAAATGAGTTTTTTTGTAAAGGACCTACCATATATTTATTTCAAAATTGTACCAAATCAATTTTCTAAAATACTAGGACATATTTAATGCATAATTGACCAAATGGTTGGGTGTAAAAAGTTTTGATCCACCTCTCGTGAAAAAGACAAATTTCCGCTGATTTAGCTAGAAGCGGGTAAAATTTGAACTGCAGCTGCCTCGGCGATTGCTCTTTATTTTTTCCAAAAATCATTTCTAGGTACGTAAGTATCTATTTAATCATCGAAACACAAAAAAATTCCAAGATTCAACCATTAGCTAGGAACGGTCATGCCCGACATTTTGACCGCATTTTGAAACGGGCATAAAAAATAAAAAAAATCAAAAAATTGGAAAACCTTCGCATTGTCTCATTATATGTGACCAAGTTACCAGAAAAAATTATAAAATTGTAATACGACGATAATTTTTAAAAAGTTTTCTCAGAAACGAGCTATCGAGTGTGAAGATAATTGAGTTTCAACCCAAATGCTCAATCTTACGGCCACATTCATGGCATAATTTGTTCAAATGATCTCATGTTGCGCACAAGGGTGCATATTGGAATGACAAACAATGTTGCCTAAGGAAGTTTTCATTTTCTTTGGACGGAAAATTCATTTTTCATTTTTCAAATGCCCAAAATGAGTTTTTTTGTAAAGGACCTACCATATATTTATTTCAAAATTGTACCAAATCAATTTTCTAAAATAATAGGACATATTTAATGCACAATTGACCAAGTGGTTGGGTGTAAAAAGTTATGATCCACCTCTCGTGAAAAAAACAAATTTCCACCGATTCAGTTGGAAGCGGGTAAAATTTGAACTGCAGTTGCCTCATAGTTTGCTCTTTATTTTTTCCAAAAATTATTTCTAGGTACACAAGTATCTATTTAATCATAGAAACACAAAAAAAATCCAAGATTCAACCATTAGCTAGGACCGGTCATGCCCGACATTTTGACCGCATTATGAAACGGGCATAAAAAATTAAAAACAATCAAAAAATGGCAAAACCTTCGCATTGTGTCATTATATGTGACCAGGTTACCAGCAAAAATTATAAAATTGTAATACGACGATAATTTTTAAAAAGTTTTCTCAGAAACGAGCTATCGAGTGTGAAGATAAATGACTTTCAACCCAAATGCTCAATCTTACGGCCACATTCATGGCATAATTTGTTCAAATGATCTCATGTTGTGCACAAGGGTGCATATTGGAATGACAAACAATGTTGCCTAAGTAAGTTTTCATTTTCTTTGGACGGAAAATTAATTTTTCATTTTTCAAATGCCCAAAATGAGTTTTTTTTTGTAAAGGACCTACCATATATTTATTTCAAAATTGTACCAAATCAATTTTCTAAAATACTAGGACATATTTAATGCACAATTGACCAAATGGTTGGGTGTAAAAAGTTTTGATCCACCTCTCGTGAAAAAGACAAATTTCCGCCGATTCAGCTAGAAGCGGGTAAAATTTGAACTGCAGCTGCCTCAGCAATTGCTCTTTATTTTTTCAAAAAATCATTTCTAGGTACATAAGTATCTATTTAATCATCGAAACACAAAAAAAATTCCAAGATTCAACCATTAGCTAGGAACCGTCATGCCCGACATTTTGACCGCATTTTGAAACGGGCAGAAAAAATCAAAAAATTGGAAAACCTTCGCATTGTGTCATTATATGTTACCAAGTTACCAGAAAAAATTATAAAATTGTAATATGACGATAATTTTTAAAAAGTTTTCTCAGAAACGAGCTATCGAGTGTGAAGATAATTGACTTTCAACCCAAATGCTCAGTCTTACGGCCACATTCATGGCATAATTTGTTCAAATGATCTCATGTTGCGCACAAGGGTGCATATTGGAATGACAAACAATGTTGCCTAAGGAAGTTTTCATTTTCTTTGGACGGAAAATTCATTATTCATTTTTCAAATGCCCAAAATGAGTTTTTTTTGTAAAGGACCTACCATATATTTATTTCAAAATTGTACCAAATCAATTTTCTAAAATACTAGGACATATTTAATGCACAATTGACCAAATGATTGGTTGTAAAGAGTTTTGATCCACCTCTCGTGAAAAAGACAAATTTCTGCTGATTTAGCTAGAAGCGGGTAAAATTTGAACTGCAGCTACCTCGGCGATTGCTCTTTATTTTTTCCAAAAATCATTTCCAGGTACATAAGTATCTATTTAATCATCGAAACACAAAAAAAATTCCAAGATTCAACCATTAGCTAGGAACGGTCATGCCCGACATTTTGACCGCATTTTGAAACGGGCATAAGAAAATAAAAAAATTGGAAAACCTTCGCATTGTGTCATTATATGTGACCAAGTTACCAGAAAAAGTTATAAAATTGTAATACGACGATAATTTTTAAAAACAATTCTCAGAAACGAGCTATCGAGTGTGAAGATAATTGAGTTTCAACCCAAATGCTCAATCTTACGGGCACATTCATGGCATAATTTGTTCAAATGATCTCATGTTGCGCACAAGGGTGCATATTGGAATGACAAACAATGTTACCTAAGGAAGTTTTCATTTTCTTTGGACGGAAAATTCATTTTTCATTTTTCAAATGCCCGAAATGAGTTTTTTGTAAAGGACCTACCATATATTTATTTCAAAATTGTACCAAATCAATTTTCTAAAATAATAGGACATATTTAATGCACAATTGACCAAATGGCTGGGTGTAAAAAGTTATGATCCACCTCTCGTGCAAAAAACAAATTTCCACCGATTTAGTTGGAAGCGGGTAAAATTTGAACTGAAGTTGCCTCATAGTTTGCTCTTTATTTTTTCCAAAAATTATTTCTAGGTACATAAGTATCTATTTAATCATAGAAACACAAAAAAATCCAAGATTCAACCATTAGCTAGGACCGGTCATGCCCGACATTTTGACCGCATTTTGAAACGGGCATAAAAAATTAAAAAAAAAATCAAAAAATTGCAAAACCTTCGGATTGTGTCATTATATGTGACCAGGTTACCAGCATAAATTATAAAATTGTAATACGACGATAATTTTAAAAAAGTTTTCTCAGAAACGAGCTATCGAGTGTGAAGATAAACGACTTTCAACCCAAATGCTCAATCTTACGGCCACATTCATGGCATAATTTGTTCAAATGATCTCATGTTGTGCACAAGGGTGCATATTGGAATGACAAACAATGTTTCCTAAGTAAGTTTTCATTTTCTTTGGACGGAAAATTAATTTTTCATTTTTCAAATGCCCAAAATGAGTTTTTTTTGTAAAGGACCTACCATATATTTATTTCAAAATTGTACCAAATCAATTTTCTAAAATACTAGGACATATTTAATGCACAATTGACCAAATGGTTGGGTGTAAAAAGTTTTGATCCACCTCTCGTGAAAAAGACAAATTTCCGCCGATTCAGCTAGAAGCGGGTAAAATTTGAACTGCAGCTGCCTCAGCAATTGCTCTTTATTTTTTCCAAAAATCATTTCTAGGTACATAAGTATCTATTTAATCATCGAAACACAAAAAAAATTCCAAGATTCAACCATTAGCTAGGAACGGTCATGCCCGACATTTTGACCGCATTTTGAAACGGGCATAAAAAAATCAAAAAATTGGAAAACCTTCGCATTGTGTCATTATATGTTACCAAGTTACCAGAAAAAATTATAAAATTGTAATACGATGATAATTTTTAAAAAGTTTTCTCAGAAACGAGCTATCGAGTGTGAAGATAATTGACTTTCAACCCAAATGCTCAGTCTTACGGCCACATTCATGGCATAATTTGTTCAAATGATCTCATGTTGCGCACAAGGGTGCATATTGAAATGACAAACAATGTTGGCTAAGGAAGTTTTCATTTTCTTTGGACGGAAAATTCATTTTTCATTTTTCAAATGCCCAAAATGAGTTTTTTTGTAAAGGACCTACCATATATTTATTTCAAAATTGTACCAAACCAATTTTCTAAAATAATAGGACATATTTAATGCACAATTGACGAAATGGTTGGGTGTAAAAAGTTATGATCCAGCTCTCGTGAAAAAAACAAATTTCCACCGATTCAGTTGGAAGCGGGTAAAATTTGAACTGCAGCTGCCTCATAGTTTGCTCTTTATTTTTTCCAAAAATCATTTCTAGGTACATAAGTATCTATTTAATCATAGAAACACAAAAAAAAATCCAAGATTCAACCATTAGCTAGGAACGGTCATGCCCGACATTTTGACCGCATTTTGAAACGGGCATAAAAAGTTAAAAAAAATCAAAAAATTGCAAAACCTTCGCATTGTGTCATTATATGTGACCAGGTTGCCAGCAAAAATTATAAAATTGTAATACGATGATAATTTTTAAAAAGTTTTCTCAAAAACGAGCTATCGAGTGTGAAGATAAATGACTTTCAACCCAAATGCTCAATCTTACGGCCACATTCATGGCATAATTTGTTCAAATGATCTCATGTTGTGCACAAGGGTGCATATTGGAATGACAAACAATGTTGCCAAAGTAAGTTTTCATTTTCTTTGGACGGAAAATTAATTTTTCATTTTTCAAATGCCCAAAATGAGTTTTTTTTGTAAAGGACCTACCATATATTTATTTCAAAATTGTACCAAATCAATTTTCTAAAATACTAGGACATATTTAATGCACAATTGACCAAATGGTTGGGTGTAAAAAGTTTTGATCCACCTCTCGTGAAAAAGACAAATTTCCGCCGATTCAGCTAGAAGCGGGTAAAATTTGAACTGCAGCTGCCTCAGCAATTGCTCTTTATTTTTTCCAAAAATCATTTCTAGGTACATAAGTATCTATTTAATCATCGAAACACAAAAAAAATTCCAAGATTCAACCATTAGCTAGGAATGGTCATGCCCGACATTTTGACCGCATTTTGAAACGGGCATAAAAAAATCAAAAAATTGGAAAACCTTCGCATTGTGTCATTATATGTTACCAAGTTACCAGAAAAAAAATTATAAAATTGTAATACGATGATAATTTTTAAAAAGTTTTCTCAGAAACGAGCTATCGAGTGTGAAGATAATTGACTTTCAACCCAAATGCTCAGTCTTACGGCCACATTCATGGCATAATTTGTTCAAATGATCTCATGTTGCGCACAAGGGTGCATATTGGAATGACAAACAATGTTGCCTAAGGAAGTTTTCATTTTCTTTGGATGGAAAATTCATTTTTCATTTTTCAAATGCCCAAAATGAGTTTTTTTGTAAAGGACCTACCATATATTTATTTCAAAATTGTACCAAACCAATTTTCTAAAATAATAGTACATATTTAATGCACAATTGACGAAATGGTTGGCTGTAAAAAGTTATGATCCACCTCTCGTGAAAAAAACAAATTTCCACCGATTCAGTTGGAAGCGGGTAAAATTTGAACTGCAGCTGCCTCATAGTTTGCTTCTTTATTTTTTCCAAAAATCATTTCTAGGTACATAAGTATCTATTTAATCATAGAAACACAAAAAAAAAATCCAAGATTCAACCATAAGCTAGGAACGGTCATGCCCGACATTTTGACCGCATTTTGAAACGGGCATAAAAAGTTAAAAAAAATCAAAAAATTGCAAAACCTTCGCATTGTGTCATTATATGTGACCAGGTTACCAGCAAAAATTATAAAATTGTAATACGATGATAATTTTTAAAAAGTTTTCTCAAAAACGAGCTATCGAGTGTGAAGATAAATGACTTTCAACCCAAATGCTCAATCTTACGGCCACATTCATGGCATAATTTGTTCAAATGATCTCATGTTGTGCACAAGGGTGCATATTGGAATGACAAACAATGTTGCCTAAGTAAGTTTTCATTTTCTTTGGACGGAAAATTAATTTTTCATTTTTCAAATGCCCAAAATGAGTTTTTTTTTGTAAAGGACCTACCATATATTTATTTCAAAATTGTACCAAATCAATTTTCTAAAATACTAGGACATATTTAATGCACAATTGACCAAATGGTTGGGTGTAAAGAGTTTTGATCCACCTCTCGTGAAAAAGACAAATTTCCGCCGATTCAGCTAGAAGCGGGTAAAATTTGAACTGCAGCTGCCTCAGCAATTGCTCTTCATTTTTTCCAAAAATCATTTCTAGGTACATAAGTATCTATTTAATCATCGAAACACAAAAAAAATTCCAAGATTCAACCATTAGCTAGGAACGGTCATGCCCGACATTTTGACCGCATTTTGAAACGGGCATAAAAAAAATCAAAAAATTGGAAAACCTTCGCATTGTGTCATTATATTTTACCAAGTTACCAGAAAAAATTATAAAATTGTAATACGATGATAATTTTTAAAAAGTTTTCTCAGAAACGAGCTATCGAGTGTGAAGATAATTGACTTTCAACCCAAATGCTCAGTCTTACGGCCACATTCATGGCATAATTTGTTCAAATGATCTCATGTTGCGCACAAGGGTGCATATTGGAATGACAAACAATGTTGACTAAGGAAGTTTTCATTTTCTTTGGACGGAAAATTCATTTTTCATTTTTCAAATGCCCAAAATGAGTTTTTTTGTAAAGGACCTACCATATATTTATTTCAAAATTGTACCAAACCAATTTTCTAAAATAATAGGACATATTTAATGCACAATTGACGAAATGGTTGGGTGTAAAAAGTTATGATCCACCTCTCGTGAAAAAAACAAATTTCCACCGATTCAGTTGGAAGCGGGTAAAATTTGAACTGCAGCTGCCTCATAGTTTGCTCTTTATTTTTTACAAAAATCATTTCTAGGTACATAAGTATCTATTTAATCATAGAAACACAAAAAAAATCCAAGATTCAACCATTAGCTAGGAACGGTCATGCCCGACATTTTGACCGCATTTTGAAACGGGCATAAAAAGTTAAAAAAAATCAAAAAATTGCAAAACCTTCGCATTGTGTCATTATATGTGACCAGGTTACCAGAAAAATTATAAAATTGTAATACGATGATAATTTTTAAAAAGTTTTCTCAGAAACGAGCTATCGAGTGTGAAGATAAATGACTTTCAATCCAAATGCTCAATCTTACGGCCACATTCATGGCATAATTTGTTCAAATGATCTCATGTTGTGCACAAGGGTGCATATTGGAATGACAAACAATGTTGCCTAAGTAAGTTTTCATGTTCTTTGGACGGAAAATTAATTTTTCATTTTTCAAATGCCCAAAATGAGTTTTTTTTGTAAAGGACCTACCATATATTTATTTCAAAATTGTACCAAATCAATTTTCTAAAATACTAGGACATATTTAATGCACAATTGACCAAATGGTTGGGTGTAAAAAGTTTTGATCCACCTCTCGTGAAAAAGACAAATTTCCGTCGATTCAGCTAGAAGCGCGTAAAATTTGAACTGCAGCTGCCTCAGCAATTGCTCTTTATTTTTTCCAAAAATCATTTCTATGTACATAAGTATCTATTTAATCATCGAAACACAAAAAAAATTCCAAGATTCAACCATTAGCTAGGAACGGTCATGCCCGACATTTTGACCGCATTTTGAAACGGGCATAAAAAATCAAAAAATTGGAAAACCTTCGCATTGTGTCATTATATGTTACCAAGTTACCAGAAAAAATTATAAAATTGTAATACGATGATAATTTTTAAAAAGTTTTCTCAGAAACGAGCAATCGAGTGTGAAGATAATTGACTTTCAACCCAAATGCTCAGTCTTACGGCCACATTCATGGCATAATTTGTTCAAATGATCTCATGTTGCACACAAGGGTGCATATTGAAATGACAAACAATGTTGTCTAAGGAAGTTTTCATTTTCTTTGGACGGAAAATTCATTTTTCATTTTTCAAATGCCCAAAATGAGTTTTTTTGTAAAGGACCTACCATATATTTATTTCAAAATTGTACCAAACCAATTTTCTAAAATAATAGGACATATTTAATGCACAATTGACGAAATGGTTGGGTGTAAAAAGTTATGATCCACCTTTCGTGAAAAAAACAAATTTCCACCGATTCAGTTGGAAGCGGGTAAAATTTGAACTGCAGCTGCCTCATAGTTTGCTCTTTATTTTTTCCAAAAATCATTTCTAGGTACATAAGTATCTATTTAATCATAGAAACACAAAAAAAAAATCCAAGATTCAACCATTAGCTAGGAACGGTCATGCCCGACATTTTGACCGCATTTTGAAACGGGCATAAAAAGTTAAAAAAAATCAAAAAATTGCAAAACCTTCGCATTGTGTCATTATATGTGACAGGGTTACCAGCAAAAATTATAAAATTGTAATACGATGATAATTTTTAAAAAGTTTTCTCAGAAACGAGCTATCAAGTGTGAAGATAAATGACTTTCAACCCAAATGCTCAATCTTACGGCCACATTCATGGCATAATTTGTTCAAATGATCTCATGTTGTGCACAAGGGTGCATATTGGAATGACAAACAATGTTGCCTAAGTAAGTTTTCATGTTCTTTGGACGGAAAATTAATTTTTCATTTTTCAAATGCCCAAAATGAGTTTTTTTTTGTAGGACCTACCATATATTTATTTCAAAATTGTACCAAATCAATTTTCTAAAATACTAGGACATATTTAATGCACAATTGACCAAATGGTTGGGTGTAAAAAGTTTTGATCCACCTCTCGTGAAAAAGACAAATTTCCGCCGATTCAGCTAGAAGCGGGTAAAATTTGAACTGTAGCTGCCTTGGCGATTGCTCTTTATTTTTTCCAAAAATAATTTCTAGGTACATAAGTATCTATTTAATCATCGAAACACAAAAAAAATTCCAAGATTCAACCATTAGCTAGGAATGGTCATGCCCGACATTTTGACCGCATTTTGAAACGGGCATAAAAAATCAAAAAAATCAAAAAATTGGAAAACCTTCGCATTGTGTCATTATATGTGACCAAGTTACCAGAAAAAATTTATAAAATTGTAATACGACGATAATTTTTAAAAAGTTTTCTCAGAAATGAGCTATCGAGTGTGAAGATAATTGACTTTCAACCCAAATGCTCAATCTTACGGCCACATTCATGGCATAATTTGTTCAAATGATCTCATGTTACGCACAAGGGTGCATATTGGAATGACAAACAATGTTTCCTAAGGAAGTTTTCATTTTCTTTGGACAGAAAATTCATTTTTCATTTTTCAAATGCCCAAAATGAGTTTTTTTGTAAAGGACCTACCATATATTTATTTCAAAATTGTACCAAATCAATTTTCTAAAATAATAGGACATATTTAAAGCATAATTGACCAAATGGTTGGGTGTAAAAAGTTATGATCCACCTCTCGTGAAAAAAAACAAATTTCCACCGATTCAGTTGGAAGCGGGTAAAATTTGAACTGCAGCTGCCTCGTAGTTTGCTCTTTATTTTTACCAAAAATAATTTCTAGGTACATAAGTATCTATTTAATCATAGATACACAAAAAAAAATCCAAGATTCAACCATTAGCTAGGAACGGTCATGCCCGACATTTTGACCGCATTTTGAGACGGGCATAAAAAATTAAAAAAAATAAAAAATTGCAAAACCTTCGCATTGTGTCATTATATGTGACCAGGTTACCAGCAAAAATTATAAAATTGTAATACGACGATAATTTTTAAAAAGTTTTCTCAGAAACGAGCTATCGAGTGTGAAGATAAATGACTTTCAACCCAAATGCTCAATCTTACAGCCACATTCATGGCATAATTTGTTCAAATGATCTCATGTTGTGCACAAGGTGGCATATTGGAATGACAAACAATGTTGCCTAAGTAAGTTTTCATTTTCTTTGGACGGAAAATTAATTTTTCATTTTTCAAATGCCCAAAATGAGTTTTTTTGTAAAGGACCTACCATATATTTATTTCAAAATTGTACCAAATCAATTTTCTAAAATACTAGGACATATTGAATGCACAATTGACCAAATGGTTGGGTGTAAAAAGTTTTGATCCACCTCTCGTGAAAAAGACAAATTTCCGCCGATTCAGCTAGAAGCGGGTAAAATTTGAACTGCAGCTGCCTCGAAGATTGCTCTTTATTTTTTCCAAAAATCATTTCTAGGTACATAAGTATCTATTTAATCATCGAAACACAAAAAAAATACCAAGATTCAACCATTAGCTAGGAACGGTCATGCCCGACATTTTGACCGCATTTTGAAACGGGCATATAAAATCAAAAAATAATCAAAAAATTGGAAAACCTTCACATTGTGTCATTATATGTGACCAAGTTACCAGAAAAAATTATAAAATTGTAATATGACGATAATTTTTAAAAAGTTTTCTCAGAAAGGAGTTATCGAGTGTGAAGATAAATGACTTTCAACCCAAATGCTCAATCTTACGGCCACATTCATGGCAGAATTTGCTCAAATGATCTCATGTTGCGCACAAGGGTGCATATTGGAATGACAAACAATGTTGCCGAAGGAAGTTTTCATTTTCTTTGGACGGAAAATTCATTATTCATTTTTCAAATGCCCAAAATGAGTTTTTTTGTAAAGGACCTACCATATATTTATTTCAAAATTGTACCAAATCAATTTTCTAAAATAATAGGACATATTTAATGCACAATTGACGAAATGGTTGGGTGTAAAAAGTTATGATCCACCTCTCGTGAAAGAAACAAATTTCCACCGATTCAGTTGGAAGCAGGTAAAATTTGAACTGCAGCTACCTCATAGTTTGCTCTTTATTTTTTCGAAAAATCATTTCTAGGTACATAAGTATCTATTTAATCATAGAAACACAAAAAAAATCCAAGATTCAACCATTAGCTAGGCGGTCATGCCCGACATTTTGTCCGCATTTTGAAACGGGCATAAAAAATTAAAAAAAATTAAAAAATTGCAAAACCTTCGCATTGTGTCATTATATGTGGACAAGTTACCAGAAAAAGTTATAAAATCGTAATACGACGATTATTTTTAAAAAGTGTTCTCAGAAACGAGTTATCGAGTGTGAAGATAAATGGCTTTCAACCCAAATGCTCAATCTTATGGCCACATTCATGGCATAGTTTGTTAAAATGATCTCATATTGTGCACAAGCGTGCATATTTGAATGACGAACAATGTTGCCTAAGGAAGTTTTAATTTTCTTTGGACGGAAAATTCATTTTTCATTTTTCAAATGCCCAAAATGAGTTTTTTTGTAAAGGACCTACCATATATTTATTTCAAAATTGTACCAAATCAATTTTATAAAATACTAGGACATATTTAATGCACAATTGACCAAATGGTTGGGTGCAAAAAGTTTTAATCCACCTCTCGTGAAAAAAACAAATTTCCGCCGATTTAGTTGGAAGCGGGTAAAATTTGAACTGCACCTGCCTCATAGTTTGCTCTTTATTTTTTAGGTACATAAGTATCTATTTAATCACATAAACACAAAAAAAATTCCAAGATTCAACCATTAGCTAGGAACGGTCATGCCGCCGTCTTGGCCGCATTTTGAAACGGGCATAAAAAATTCAAAAAAAAATCAAAAATTTGCAAAACGTTCGCATTGTGTCATTATATGTGGCCAAGTTTCCAGGAAAAATAATAAACTTGTAATACGATAATTCTTTTAAAAAGGTGTTCTCAGAAACGAGCTATCATGTGTGGAGGTCAATGGCATTCAAGCCAAATGATCAATCTTATGGCCACATTGATGACATAGTTTGTTAAAATGATCTCATATCGTGCACAAGGGTGCATGTTGGAATGTCAAACAATGTTGCCTAAGGAAGTTTTCATTTTCTTTGAACGAAAAAATCATTTTTCATTTTTGGAGAGCCCAAAATGAGGTTTTTTTGTGAAGGACCTACCATATATTTGTTGACAAATGGGACCAAATCATTTTTACAAAATATTAGGACATATTTAATGAACAATTGACTAAATTGTTGGGTGTAAAAAGTTTTGATCCACCTCTGGTGAAAAAGACAAATTCTCGCCGATTCAATAGGAAGCGGGTCAAATTTGAACTACAGCTGCCTCATAGTTTGCTCTTTATTTTTTCCAAAAATCATTTCTAGGTACATAAGTATCTATTTAATTGGAGAAACACCAAAAAAATCCAAGATTCAACCATTAGCTAGGAACGGTCATTCCCGCTGTTTTGACCGCATTTTGAAACGGGCATAAAAAATTCAAAAAAATCAAAAAATTGGAAAACCTCCGCATTGTGTCATTATATGTGACCAAGTTACCAGGAAAAATAATAAACTTGTAATACGGTAATTATTTTTAAAAAGTGTTCTCAGAAATGAGTTATCATGTGTGAAGATTCATGGCTTTCAAGCCAAATGAGCAATCTTATGGCCACATTCATGGCATAGTTTGTTCAAATGATCTCACATTGTGCACAAGGGTGCATCTTGGAATTCCAAACAATGTTGCCTAAGGGAGTTTTCATTTTCTTTTCACGGAAAATACATTTTCCATTTTCCGAGTGCCCGAAATGAGTTTTTTTTTGTGAAGGACCTACCATATATTTGTTGCAAAATTGGGCCTAGTAAATTTTATAAAATACTAGGACATATTTAATGCACAATTGACAAAATGGTTGGGTGTCAAAAGTTTTGATCCACCTCTGGTGAAAAAGACAAATTCCCGTCGATTCAACTGGAAGCGGGTCAAATTAGAACTGCAGGTGCCTCATAGTTTGCTCTTTATTTTTTCCAAAAACCATCTCTAGGTAAATAAGTATCTATTTAATCAGAAATACATGGTTTGATGGCGAGACATCGAGGTTTGGACGGTGGCTAAGGGCCCCAACTCTAGACCGCATACGCTCGCATGCCGCCGCGTGGTCACCGCGTGATCGTGGTGTTGCCATGCGTTCTGGGCGGCCTAGGAATGTCTAGTGGGTTGGGCACTACCCAGGTAGGTGCTAGGAAGAAAATTATAACATAAGATTCTCATGAGGAGATCGAACTATGGTCAAACATGAATAAGCAGCCAAGTGTTTGATTAGCGGTACAGGAAATGCACATGGCTAATGTGCATGAGATTTCGCTGAGGATGATCAGTTACTAAGAAGACCGTCTTCACAAATTTTCAGCTCAAAAGGAGGACCCTAGGTGGTACTTGCTTTGCAAAGTACCACACTGGACATAAATACGAATGTTGAAGCTGGGCTCAAAATGATGAATGGATTGAGCTGGCATTTGGTGGAGGATGGTTATTTGGGCATAGGAAAGCACTGTAGAAAATGGATACCATTTGGACATGCCAAAGTGGTACTTCCTTCACAAAGTGCTGCTCTGAACAAAATAGGAAAATGAATATTGTTGAGTTATTTTTGAACTAGGAAAGGAAGGTTTTTGACATATTTGATGAAGATATGATCCAAACAATTTATGAGAATTTTTTGGGAATTTTTGGAATAACAAAAATATAGGTTGTTTTACAACCTATGGCAAAAATTGACTCATGGACATGACACATAGGCAAAACTAATGAGATTGCGCCTAGTCATCACAACCCACCACAATCTACAAGGCTAGGACCATCTATATTGGTCGTTAACAACTAGAAATAAGGCAGCAGACCAGCACTGTTTGCTTTATAACCATTTCGTGTAAGGAAATTATGACCTTTCTCACCAAAATGGTCGCAATGGTTTAGGGTTTGGAGCCCCCCGAACAGCTTTTGACCAATTGGTCTCAAATGGTCATAGATCTATGACCAATTCTTCCAGGGTCACTAACAGAAGGTCACTAGTGGACATATTTCTTGTAGTGATTTCGTGCGCCGTTGCCAGGGAGGTCGTCGCTCAAGTCAAGACATACCAAGTACCCATCACAAACCTATCTCCCTCGCATTTACATTATTTGCCATTTGCCTCTCGTTTTCCTCTCCCCCACTTCACCCTTGCCATTTTATTTGCCCTCTCTTTTCCAATCTTCTCCTCTCTTTCGATTGCTTCCTTCCTCCTCGCTTTTGTTTGTCATTATGTCTAAAATTGGGGAGATTATCGTCAATATGGACAATAATGATGACTTGGAAAATTCTGAGGCTCCGGCCGAAGAACCCCCTATTTTGCATACTAAAAAGTTTCGAATCGGTAGTGGCAACATTATTGGAGAATGTGTTATTCAAGATTTCTTTACTTGTGCCGGTGCTTTACCTTCCTTGGGTGGTTCTATTCTTCACAGAACTAGTAGTCTTGCGGATGCCATTGCTATGCTTGGAGTTGAACTTAAAATACAATTTATGCATATGCACCCTTGCATACAAAAAATCTTCCTAGAATTTTCTAATATTGAGCATTCTTCTGTTAAGCGCGTTGTTACTATCTTTTTGTCTCATGAGTTTAGATTTATCAGAAGAGAGGCCAAAGAAATCTTTGCGCACTATAGGATGGACGTCGGTCGTCCTCCCATAGAGGCAATCCTCTATGATCAAGAGGAATTTAGGTGCTTTCAATCTTCGGACTATGTTGCTTTTAATGAAAACCTTAGAAAAAAGGTTCCTACCAATGTCCTTGTTGATAGAATTTCTGAACTTAATAATGATTTTGCTCTTCGAAATAATGAGCTTGGATACTCTCTTGAGTATAGGCTCACAAAATTTTGCCAAAAGAATGCTTATAGTGATGAATTAGTTGTGCATTATGAAGGGCCAAAGGAGGAGCCCGTTCCTCCTACGATTGATCTTGGGGACTTTTTTACCGCAAAATTTAGCCCTTTTGATTACTTTTGCTTGCCTCAAAGAAAACTTTCTGCTGAACGTAGAGAATATGAGATGAGTTTTCAAGATCTATCTTATTATTATGGCACTACTTAGATCTATCTTCGCTTTTATGCCTAGCTAGGGGCGTTAAAAGATAGCGCTAGTTGGGAGGCAACCCAATTTTCTTTGTGTTTCTTGTTTATGTTCATGTTTAGTAATAAATTTTGCATCTACTTTCTGTTTAGATGTGTTTTTATCTTTTAATTAGTGTTTGTGCCAAGTAGAACCTATAGGATAAACTATGATGATAGTTGATTTGATTCTGCTGAAAAACAGAAATTTTGCGCTTACGAGAAAAAATTCGATAAATCACAGAAACGTGCTTTTGCATTGATTCTTTTTGCTTCCGATCAATAAACAAATTTTCCAGTACTTCCTATTTTGGTAGGATGTTTAGAGTTCCATAAGTTTGCGTTAGTTACAGATTGCTACAGACTGTTCTGTGTTTGACAGATTCTGTTTTTCGTGTGTTGTTTGCTTATTTTGATGCATCTATGGCTAGCATGTAAGGGTATGAACCATAGAGAACTTGGAATACAGTAGGTTTAACATCAAAATAAAGAAAGAATGAGTTCATTACAGTACCTTATGTGGTGGTTTTGTTTTCTTTCACTAACGGAGCTTATAAGATTTCCTGTTGAGTTTTGTGTTGTGAAGTTTTCAAGTTTTGGGTAAAGCTTTTATGGACTATGGAATAAAGAGTGGCAAGAGCCTAAGCTTGGGGATGCCCTTGGCACCCCAAGATATTCAAGAAGAGCCTAAAGCCTAATCTTGGGGATGCCCCGGGAAGGCATTCCCTCTTTCGTCTTCGTTCATTGGTAACTTTACTTGGAGCTATATTTTTATTTGCCACATGATATGTGTTTTGCTTGGAGCGCTGTGTATTATATTAGTCTTTGATTTTAGTTTACCACAGTAATCCTTTCTGCACACACCTTTTGGGAGAAGCCTATTTGATTAGAATTTGCTATGTGCTTCACTTATATCTTTTGAGCTTGACAGCTTTTGCTCTAGTGCTTCACTTATATCTTTTAGAGCACGGCTGTGGCTTGATTTTATAGAAATTGTTAGTCTCTCATGCTTCACTTATATTATTTTGAGAGTCTTTTAGAGCAGCATGGTATTTGCTTTGGTTACAAATTTGGTCCTAGAATGATGAGCATCCAAGTTGGGTATAATAAAAACTATCATAGGAAGTGAATTGGATGCTATGATCAATTTGATACTTGATAATTGTTTTTGAGATATGGAGGTAGTGATATTAAACTCATGCTAGTTGGGTGATTATGAATTTAAAGAATGCTTGTGTTGAAGTTAGCAAATCCCATAGCATGTACGTATGGTTAAAGTTGTGTAACAAATTTGAAACATGAAGTGTACCTGGCTTGTGCATCCTTATGAGTGCCGGTCGGGGACGAGCGATGGTCTTTACCTACCAATCTATCCCCCTAGGAGCATGCGCGTAGTGCATGATTTTTTATGACTTCTAAATTTTTGCAATAAGTATATGAGTTCTTTTGACTAATGTTGAGTCCATGGATTATACGCACTTTTACCTTTCCACCATTGCTAGCCTCTTCGGTACCGTGCATTGCCCTTTCTCACCTTGAGATTTGGTGCAAACTTTGCCGGTGCATCCAAACCCCGTGATACGATATGCTCTATCACACATAAACCTCCTTATATCTTCCTCAAAACAGCCACCATACCTACCTATTATGGCATTTCCATAGCCATTCCGAGATATATTGCCATGCAACTTTCCACCGTTCTGTTCATCATCATCATGACATACTTTACTTTTGTCATATTGCCATTGCATGATCATGTAGTTGACATCGTATTTGTGGCAAAGCCACTATGCATTATTTTTCATACATGTCACACTTGATTCATTGCACCATCCCGGCACACCACCGGAGGCATTCATTTAGAGTCATATCTTGTTCTAGTTTCGAGTTGTAATTCATATGTTGTAATCAATGAAAGTGTGATGATCATCATTATTAGAGCATTGCCCAAAAAGAAAAAAAAGAAAAAAAAGAGAAAGGTCAAAAGAAAAAAAAGGGAAATGCCAAAGAAAAAAAAGGAAAAGAAAAGGAAAAAAAAGAAAAAAAAAAGAAAAGAAAAAAAGGGGCAATGTCACTATCTCTTTTTCCACACTTGTGCTTCAAAGTAGCACCTTGTTCTTCATGTAGTGAGTCTCATATATTGTGCTTCAAAGTAGCACCATGTTTTTCATATAGTGAGTCTCATAGGTTGTCTTTTTCATACTAGTGGGAATTTTTCATTATAGAACTTGGCTTGTATATTCCTACAATGGGCTTCCTCAAATGCCCTAGGTCTTCGTGAGCAAGCAAGTTGGATGCCCACCCACTAGTTTTCTTTTGTTGAGCATTCATTTATAGCTCTAGTGCATCCGTTGCATGGCAATCCCTACTCCTCATGTTGACATCAATTGATGGGCATCTCCATAGCCCGTTGATTATCCTCTTCAATGTGAGACTTTCTCCTTTTTTGTCTTCTCCACACAATCCCCATCATCGTATTCTATTCCACCCATAGTGCTATATCCATGGATCACGCTCATGTATTGCATGAAGGTTGAAAAAGTTTGAGATTATTTAAGTATGAAACAATTGCTTGGCTTGTCATCAGGGGTATAGAATTTGGGAACATCTTTGTGTGACAGAAATGAAGCATAGCCTAACTATATGATTTTGTAGGGATGAACTTTCTTTTGCCATGTTATTTTGAGAAGACATGATTACTTTGATTAGTATGCTTGAAGTATTGCTATTTCTTTTATCAATATGAACTTTTATTTTGAATCATTTGGATCTGAACATTCATGCCACAATGAAAGAAAATTACATTAAGAATTATGCTAGGTAGCATTCCACATCAAAAATCCTGTTTTTATCATTTACCTACTCGAGGATGAGCAGGAATTAAGCTTGGGGATGCTTGATATGTCTCCAACGTATCTATAATTTTTGATTGTTCCATGCTATTATATTACCCCTTTTGGATGTTTATGGGCTTTATTTTACACATTATTATCATTTTTGGGACTAACCTACTACCCGGAGGCCCAGCCCGTATTGATGTTTTTTTGCCTATTTCAGTATTTCGAAGAAAAGGAATATCAAACGGAGTCCAAACGGAATGAAACCTTCAGAAGCGTGATTTTTGGAACGAACGTGATCCAGGGGACTTCGAGTGCAAGTCAAGAAGCAGCCGAGGCGGCCACGAGAGGGTAGCCCCCCCCTATAGGGTGCGCGCCCCTGTCTTGTGGGCCCCTCGGGCGGCCACCGACCTACTTCTTCCTCCTATATAAGCCTACGTACCCCGAAAACATCCAGGGAGCACCCGAAACACAATTTCCACCGCCGTAACCTTCTGTATCGGTGAGATCTCATCTTAGAGCCTTCGCCGGCGCTCCGTCGGAGGGGGAATCGACCATGGAGGGCTTCTACATCAACACCATAGCCCTTCCGATGAGTTGTGAGTAGTTTACCACAGACCTTCGGGTCCATAGTTATTAGCTAGATGGCTTCTTCTATATTTTTGGATCTCAATACAATGTTCTCCCCCTCTCTTGTGGAGATCTATTCGATGTAATCTCTTTTTGCGATGTGTTTGTCGAGATCCGATGAATTGTGGGTTTATGATCAAGTTTATCTATGAGAAATATTTTAATCTCCTCTGAATTCTTTTATGTATGATTGAGTTATCATTGCAAGTCTCTTCGAATTATCAGTTTGGTTTGGCCTACTAGATTGATCTTTCTTGCCATGGAAGAAGTGCTTAGCTTTGGGTTCAATCTTGCGGTTTCCTTACCCAGTGACAGAAAGGGTTGCAAGGAACGTATTGTATTGTTGCCATCAAGGATAAAAAGATGGGGTTTTTATCATATTGCATGAGTTTATCCCTCTACATCATGTCATCTTGCTTAATGCGTTACTCTGTTCTTTGTGAACTTAATACTCTAGATGCAGGCAGGAGTCGGTCGATGTGTGGAGTAATAGTAGTAGATGCAGGCAGGAGTCGGTCTACTTGTTGCGGACATGATGCCTATATACATGATCATGCCTAGATAATCTCATAACTATTCGCTTTTCTATCAATTGCTCGACAGTAATTCGTTCACCCACCGTAATACTTATGCTATCTTGAGAGAAGCCTCTAGTGAAACCTATGGCCCTCGGGTCTGTCTCTTATCATATTTGCTTCCAATCTACTTTTATTTGCATCTTTACTTTTTTGCATCTATATTGTAAAATACCAAAAATATATTTATCTTATCATACTATCTCTATCAGATCTCACTTTTGCAAGTGGCCGTGAAGGGATTGACAACCCCTTTATTGCGTTGGTTGCGAGTTCTTTGTTTGTTTGTGTAGGTGCGTGGGACTTTTGAGGAGCCTCCTACTGGATTGATACCTTGGTTCTCAAAAACTGAGGGAAATACTTACGCTACTATTGTTGCATCACCCTTTCCTCTTCAAGGAAAACCAACACAATCTCATGACGTTGTAGCATGCTCAGGCAATTTCTCCTTTGGCGGCGGTGGCGATTTCGGTCCAAAATGGGCGTACAATTGTCTCCTAACTTCGGCTATGTTTTCCTCTTCGCTCTTGTCGTAAGGCCTTTGCAGAAGAGGTGTGAGGCTTGGACCATATTTGAATCTCTTGCCTCCTTTACTTGTACCGCGAGCCGCCGTAGTTGCAGTGGCTCTCTTCCGCTGTTGCTTAGGCGGCGGAGCCTGCTGAGGCGGCGGAGACAGCTTACGCGGTGCCTGACTTGGAGGAGGAGGCCTGGGCTGACGCGGTGCCGGACGACTTGGAGGAAGAGGAGTGGGGACACGCGGTGCCGGACTTGGAGGAGGAGGAGTGGCCTCACACGTTGGCAGACTTGAAGGAGCAGGAGTCTGCAGAGGCGGTGCCTGACTTGGAGGATCTAGAGTCGACTGCTGATGCCGTGGCAGACTTGGAGGAGGAGCCGGCTGACGCGGTGTTAGTGGCCTTGGAAATACGATGCAATCCTTTCTCCATAGAACAATATGATGTAATGTCTCTTCCACTGTGCGCTCGTCCTCACCTCCACAATGTCAAGCTATAGCCCCCTATATTCTGCCACCACTTCATCCACCCCGGCACGAGCATAGCCAGCTAGATTCAGATTGCAATGGAAGGTTGCTTAGGTGGGGTTGTATAAGCAACGCCGTCCTCCACCTTGATGGATATGTCCAACGCCCCCCATGCACATAGAACCAAGTCCTGCACCTGGGGGGCCAGCTCAATGTAATTGGAACAACCCCTGCAGCCTGCATCTCTTCCTCAGACTTATTCCACTTAGGTCGGGCCACCGCGTAGCTACCTGGCCCCAGCCTATGGAACTGCTCCTTTTTCGCGGCATTGATCGTGTTTATTCTCGATCATTTCTTAGCTAGTTTCGATTCCTTGAATTTCACGAAATCTGCCCAGTGATCTTTTTGCTTCTCTAGTGTTCCCGTGAATTCTGGAGTCTTCTTTCCTCCTTTGACGTACGCGGACCATACAGTTTTCTTGTGGTTGTTGAATGCAACCGCCATCTTCCTAAGAGTAGCGTTCTTGACTTTCTCCACATCTTCAGCTATGAAATGATCTGGTAGCATGAAATGTGAAATGAGAGCTTCCCAAAGCAGTTTTTTTGCTCTATCATCAACAAAAGTAAGATCAGGAAGTGGCTTTGCTAGCTTTTTCCATTCTTGAATGGAGATCGGGAGTTGGTCCTTCACAAGAACTCCGCACTGATGAATGAACTTGTCCGCATTCTTCTTAGGCTCGCTTGGTTCACCATTATCTTTGATGGCATCGATGTTGTACTTTATGCCTTCCTTCAACTTTTTGGTCGGGCCTCACACTCTCCCTGGAGACGATTTGCTCGATCTGGAGGGCTGAAAGAAGAAAGATGATTCATTAATATATTCTTGTTTAAATGATTCGTTAAAAACACGTGATGATCACTAGATGCCTGCTTCTATAAAGATGTACCTTGCCGGTATTTGCTATTTCAAGATCATCATCATAGTTTTGCACTTCATCAATTCGGTCGTCTTGATCAAATATCGTATCTCCCTCCCCGTTATTGTTCAGATATTGGGAGTCTTCGTCTTCTTCATTCAGATCATCATCTGGCCGGCTCGTGGAGCATATGAGATCAGACATAGCCTCTTCTCCTTCGTCTCTGCTGGTATTGTCCACCATAGCTTTTATTTAACTAATCCAGAAGAAATATAAAACAATTTAGTACGCTTCTCAAATAATAGTAGATAACTGATATGCATCTCGAATAATAGTAGATAACATATATGCATCTCGAAAGAAAAAAACTGAATCATAGTAGATAATTAATATGCATCATCGAATATAATCTCGAATACATCATCGTCTCGAATAGTATCGAATCTATATAATCTCGAATACACATCGTCTCGAATATTATCGAATACATCACTAGCTAGCTAATATAAATCGAATACTATCGAATTATCTAGTTCACTCGCGATTCCTGAGGCGCGGGCGATGGACATCCAAAGAGAAGGAACCACCACAGGATCATAGCTCGGGTGAGATACCCGAAGAACCTGCAAGGTATTTGAGAACCTGACGTCCATAGCAGCCATGTAGCGACGGATGTGCTCATCATCCTCCCTGACACGGCGTCGTACCACCTCTGGCGGGGCCGGCTCCCACCGCGCTGAAAGTGGCGCACGCGAACGCCACCATAGGAACTCTAGGTCGACGACAGGACCCGGGGTCGGGTTCCTCACCAAGTGGCGCCCCCCTAAAGGTAGCACCTCCCAGTGCCAGCCCGGAGGAGCCCAGTCCCGGACATGTTTCCTCTGAAGTAGGACATTGTCGCGAACGGGTCGATGTCGAGGATGCGGGCTGGGCATCGTTGATGTCGAGAACAAATACTATATGAAAATTTAATTGTAACATTTTAAATGTTTGGATTGATTTAGCTAGCTAATTCATCTAACTAAAACTAACATTTCTACAATTTCTAACATTTCTATATAGCTAACATTTCTATAAGTAAAAAACAAAAAAATTTCTAACATTTCTATAACTAAAAAACATAAAAATTACTAACATTTCTATAACTAAAAAACAGAAAATTTTCTAACGTTTATAAATATATAGATAACTAACATTTCTCTATATAAAATTTCTAGAATTGCTATATATAACTAAAATTTCTATAAACATTTCTATAACTAAAATTATTGTGTGTGTGCGCGCGCGCGTGTGCGTGTGTGTAGCCATGGCGGACGGGGTGCAGAAGCTCACAGCGGCGACGGGGTGGCGGGGATGGCGACGGGGCGGAGGCGAGACGGCAACGGGGCCGAGGCGAGTCGGCGACGATGGGCCGGGGCGTCGACGGGGACGGGGTTGGCAGCCATGGGGACGGGGACGGCAACGGCACGCAGCGGGGACGGCGACGGGCGACTGCTCGGGACGGGGCGGCGGCGATGTCAAAGCAGCAGAGAGAAGTGGAGATGAGAAAGTAGAACTTTTTGAAGGGTTTCTTATATAGGAGGCACCTTTAGTACTGGTTGGAGCCACCAACCGGTACTAAAGGCCTGTTTTGGCCAGGCCAAGCGGCAGGAAGGCGCACCCCTTTAGTACCGGGTGGTGTCTCCAACCGATACTAAAGGCCCCCCCTTTAGTACCGGTTGGAGCCATAGCCCGGTACTAAAGGGGTGCGCTGGCTCCAGGCGGTGCACAAGTTTAGTCCCGCCTCGCTAGTCGAGGAGCGCCGACGCCAGTTTATAAGCCCCAGCGTGGGCACTACATGAAGCTCCTCTCCAATGCAGGCCTTTTGGGCCTACCTCACCTACTCTATCCTGTTGGGCCTACTGGGATAGCGGGCCTGTATCCTGGCCCAACTACAGGTTGGGTTTCTAGTCGTATGCAGGCCGTTGTGGCCCAGTAGGCGGACTTTTTTTAATTTGTTTTTTTTTCTTTTCTGCTTGATTTATTTTCTTTTATTTATTTCTGACTTGTTTTTTGCTGTATTTAGAATTTCTTTGTGAATATTTTTGCTTTAGGTAAACTTACCAACTTTCTGTTAGTGTTAGATTTTACAAATTTGAATAGTTTAAATTTGAATTATTTGAAATTTGTGTGAAACACTAGTTTGGGAATAACTTTACTTTAAAAATTGTTTTTCCCAGTGATTCTTTTTTTCTTATGTTTAATATTAGTGCGTTTTATCATTGCATTCAATTTGGTAGGTTATTTTAAAAAATGAAATGTCTTTGTAACATATGAATTTTCGTCCAAAACCCTGATACTTCGAAAGAGATTGTCCATTTTGTACATGAAGTGGATCCAGTTTTTGTCGTAACCCTCTCTACTTTCTTGCACATGCTATGTGGGTGAAATGATGATACGATGCCAACTTTCAACCTTTTCAGAGTTCATTTGTAGTGCTTTTCAATTTCAGAGTCATTTTGCTGAAAAAAATCAGAAAATGCATGAAAAATAGCAAATGATGTTAGGCAGGGTTGAAAGTTGATGACGTGGCTTTGAATGGTGCACGTTTGTCCGAAGCACAAAAGTACAAGTTTCAAATGAAAAACACATAAGCACCCTAACTATTACAAAGATGGCCTACTGTCTTTGAGTGTGAAACTTTTTCTTTGCGTATGTCCCTTTGCGCTGTAACCATGGACAATCTTCATCATCTCACTGGATGCTCGGGTCAATATTCACTCTGAAGGGAGCAATTTCATGAAACTTTTCATAATCTTCTGACATGTCTGTCTTGTCGTCCAATCCCATGATGTTTCTTTTCCATGAGGTAGATCACCAGTAGAAGCCCCCTCAATGCAATCGGAAGCAGCTGCGTCATAATCGCATGGCAGTCATGAGACTTTAAGTTCTGAAACTTTTTCTCTGCCATATTTATTATTCTCTTTATATTCGACGAGAAGCCAGACGGTACCTTCATACTGAGCAGGCATTCAAAGAAGATTTCCTTCTCTTCTTTGGTAAGAACATAGCTGGCATGACCCTGATGTATGCCGCCCTTTCCGTGCATACGTCGCTGGTCCTCCCGTGCCTCCGGTGTATCTTTTGTCTTCCCATACATGCCCAAGAAGCCAAGCAGGGTCACGCAAAGATTCTTCGTCACGTGCATCACGTCGATAGCAGAGTGGAACTCTAGGTCTTTCCAATAGGGCAGGTCCCAAAATATAGATTTCTTCTTCCACATGGGTGCGCGTCCGTCAGTGTCTTTCGGAACAGATTGTCCGCCAGGACCCTTTCCAAAGATTACCTTCAAATCCTTGACCATATCGTGTACATCATCACTTGTACGGTAGCGAGGCTTCGTCCGGTGATCTGCCTCACCTTTGAAATGCTTGCCTTTCTTTCTTACGAGATGCCTGCTCGGAAGAAATCAACGATGGCCCAGGTACACATTCTTGTTACAATTATCCAAATATATATTGTCAGTATCATCCAAACAATGCATGCATGTGCGGTATCCCTTCTTTGTCTGTCCTGAAAGGTTACTGAGAGCAGGACAATCATTGATGGTCATAAACAACTATGCATGTAGGTCAAATTCTTCCTGTTTGTGCTCATCCCACACACGTACACCTTTTTCATTCCACAGATGTAAGAGTTCTTCAACTAATGGCCTTTGGTACACATCAATGTTGTTGCCGGGTTGCTTAGGGCCTTGGATGAGCACTGGCATCATAATGAACTTCCACTTCATGCAGAACCAGGGAGGCAGGTTATACATGCATAGAGTCAAAGGCCAGGTGCTATGGTTGCTGCTCTGCTCCCCAAAAGGATTAATGCCATCTGCGCTTAAACCAAACCATGTGTTCCTTGCATCACCTGCAAAGTCCTCCCAGTACTTTCTCTCGATTTTTCTCCACTACGACCCATCAGCGGGTACTCTCAACTTCCCGTCTTTCTTATGGTCTTCTCTGTGCCATCGCATCGATTTGGCATGCTCTTTGTATTGGAACAAACTTTTCAACCGTGGTATTATAGGAGCATACCACATCACCTTGGCAAGAATCTTCTTCCTGGGGCGCTCGCCCTCGACATCGCTAGGGTCATTGCGGCTGATCTTATAGCGCAATGCACCGCATACCGGGCACGCGTTCAAATCCTCGTACTCACCACAGGATACAGTCATTAGGGCATGCATGTATCTTCTGCACCTCTAATCTTACAGGGCGTATAACCTTCTTTGCTACGTACATACTCTCGGGCAATTCGTTGTCCTTTGGAAGCATCTTCTTTAACATTATTAGCAACTTTCCAAATACCTTATCAGATACACCATTCTCTGCCTTCCATTGCAGCAATTCCAGTGTGGTGGCCAGATTTTTCTTGTCAGCTTCGCAATTCGGGTACAACAATTTCTTGTGATCCTCTAACATGCGCTGCAACCTCTTCTTCTCCTTTTCACTTGCGCAATTTCTCTTTGCATCGGCAATGGCCCGACCTAGATCATCAGCGAGCTCACCTGATGTCTCTTCTTCAACTTCTTCCCGCATTGCCGGCTCACCTTCTTCCCCCATTGTTGTACCATTCTATTCAGTGAACCGATGGTCAGGATAGCTGTCGTCGTCCTCTTCTTCTTAATTGTCTTCCATCATAACCCCTCTTTCTCCATGCTTGGTCCAAACATTATAGTGGGGCATGAAATCGGGCTCAAATAGTTGGACGTGAATGGTTCTTGACTTAGAGTAATTCAGATCATTCTTATAGTTAGCACATGGACAAGGCATAAAACCATCTGCTCGCTTGTTTGCCTCAGCCGCAAGCAGCAAAGTATGCACACCATTAATGAACTAGCGAGAGCATCGGCCATCGTATATCCATTGCCAGCTCATCTTCATTTACACAGCACCGAAAAGACCAAATTAATACAAGTTCATACATAAAGTTCGTACATAAAGTTCATACAACACTTATTCTCATAAAACAACATACAGAATAACTCTATAGCTAAAGCATTTAAATGCAACAACAAATGCGATCAAGATCGCAACTAAGGTAACAATTGATCCAACAACATAATGATACCAAGCCTCACTATCGATGGCATATTTTCTAATCTTTCTAATCTTCAAGCGCATTTTCTCCATCTTGATCTTGTGATCGTCGATGACATCGGCAACATGCAACTCCAATTCCACCTTCTCCCCCTCAATTCTTTTCAGTTTTTCTTTCAAATACTCGTTTTCTTTTTCAACTAAATTTAACATCTCGACAATAGGGTCGGTTGGAATTTCCGGTTCACATACATCCTAGATAAAAATATCTATGTCATATTGATGGGCATAATTTGTCACAAACACAAAATGCAACAAATAGTTATAAAAGAGAATATACCACATCCGAATCATAACCCGGACGAGGGCCGACGGGGACGGATATCAAAACCATGGCACTATGTATAACAAACAATGTATGGGTAAGATAATTATACAAGTAACTATATATCTAAATAACACAAACATGATTTTTTTTTCTTATATTAAAAAGATAAGAACAAGAGGCTCACCACAAGGTGGTGCCGACGACGGGACGGTGCGGGTGATCGACGGTGGTTAGGACGGAGACTGGAAGGCACTAAGTAAACCACACCTACATATGCAAACTAAGAGTTATTTTGACCACAAATTGCATATAAATCAAATAAACTACAACATATAATTCCTCCCAAACTAAGAAACCACAAATCACTATACTTATAGAGCATTGCAAGAGCTAATGTAGGAATGAGAGCTGAAAGGACAAAGTTGCTAACCTTTGGAATCACTTGGATGCAGAGGCGGACCACGAAATTTTTTAAGGTGGGGCGAAGTCTCACTAAGATTTTTCTTTATGTGAATCAAAGGAGTCAATACACACTCACAATGCACACTAGAAACGAATAACTAAATACAATGAAATTGTAGACATCTTTCAATAGGAAAACAACCTAAAACATACCGATAATGAAGCATTTAATGGCGTCTAGAAGACCCTGGCAATGGTAGTGCCCTACCCTCCTTTTGAAAATCTTCCTTAATATTACCAAGATTAATACTTTGAAGATCTCTCGCTCAATGTAACACACCATCAAGTCATTAAGCCAGCCATCAGACATCTTGCTGCGCAACTCAGTCTTGATGATTTTCATTGATGAGAAGGCTCTTTCAACTGTTGCCATCGCTACCGGTAGTAGCAATGCCAACTCAATGAGGCGATAAACAACAGGAAACATGACATGCCTTTGAAGTTCAACCATCTTTTTAGCTATACTTGCAATATCATGACAAGCTCTAAAGTCTTCAATTCTTATCATATGGATAATGAATAGCTCTAGGTTATCAACCAAATGTTCACGTTCATAATCTGAGAAATCCTCATGATAAATCTCTGTGAGTCTAGCAAGCTTCTTGGGTCAAGACAAGAGAAGTTCTGGAGCAGCTCTGAAGATACCTCATTAAAACAATGATCAAACTACGTGGTCATGGAGTCTATGGCAGCATAGAAGGTGTCCACGCGGAAAAAATGATCAGCCGTGACATTGTTTCGTCCAACTTTTCTCGATTTTCCCCAGTTTGTAAAGATGTCATCCATATTTGGTATCAGAATGTCGTTTTTGGTGCAAAAGGCTTTGACATCTTCCAAGAGTGGCTCCCAACCATTATTTCTCCAGTTGATCAAACGTGTTCTCAGATCCGTAACCAATGACATTGCCTGAAATGAGACAATTACAATTTTAGATGTATGCATGTTTACGTGAACAAAATCAACTAGATACATATAGCATGATCCATCACATACCTGAACAACATTTTGATCCTTCTTTTGCAACAATTGAGGCAAATCATTTGTCATGCGAAGGATTTTGAGCATCATCTTCAGGATGAACACAAAGCTAAAAGTCTCCATTTGATGAACCAAACCTCCTGCCCTACATGGAACACGCACATCATCCTCAACAATGCCCAAAACCTCTATGACTGCATCCCACATTGATTCAATGTGAGATAAGGTTGTGTAATGAGAGCCCCGTCTTGTATCACCAGGTCTGACCAAGGATGTTTCTTGATTTTCCCCTATTCCCGTTGGCATCTCACCACTCTTAATCTTATCCAAAAGAACTTCTTTTTGCTTGTCAAGCAATTTATCCTTCCTCTTGCAAGATGTAGTATTGAGATTGGCAATCATGGTCACATATTCAAAAAAATCCTCAACACCCTTGCAGCATCTCGAAACAGTAACAACTACCAACTGCAGTTGGTGGGCAAAGCAATGGATATAGAAAGCATATGGATAGTTCTCATCTCGAAGTAACTTCTGAAGGCCATTGAATTCTTCTCTCATATTAGATGCCCCATCAATCCCTTGCCCTTGTAGTCGTGCAACAACTAGACCGTGTTTAGCAAAAACCTCCAACATTGCCTTCTGCAAAGAATCAGATGTTGTGTCCGGAACATGCTTAATTCCTAAAAAGCGTTCAATAGTCTCTCCTTGTTTGCTCAAATACCTACAGAAAGTCATATAATTAGTTGACCACTCTACATAGAACAAAATGATCAAAAAGCACATAGAAACTTCAAAATCTTAACCATGTGCCTGATTACCACGACCATTTGTTCTTTCACCGATATATCACGACACTCATTAATAAGAACAGAGAAAAGACAATCACCCATCTCTTCTTTGATTGCTTTGGTGACCGCTTGTGCACAATGTTTAGCAAGGATATTTTTATCAATTTTTCTAGAAGTCATTTTGGCATTCTTAGGGCATAGCTCATCGAATGCAACCTTCACTTTTGGAATTTTTTCTTTCACCCAATCAAGTAACTCTAAAACCTTCCCCTTGTTCAAAGAAGTACTCGATTCATCATGCCCACGAAATGTTTCACCTTGCAATGCTAGATAACTTACAATGCCCAAAGATGTATCCACACGAGTTTCATGCTTGACTAGTGAACCTTTGCTGTAAGTTGTAACTTTACTTTTCACACTTGCCCCTTGATTTTTAAAATCATCACATGCTGTTTGTAAAATATTGTGGATGCTACATGGCCCACCAACATGTTTACGAAAGGCTGCAACCGCATTTTTCAAACCGTCATACCCCAATTTGGAGAAAACATCATGCCCAAATTTCTCATCGATTCGGTCATGCTTAAAAAGATAACAATAGAAGCAGTAGGCCTTATGCTTTGTTACACTATATTCCAACCAATCAAAATCTTTATACCATTGTGGCCGGAAGCATCTTCCATTTCTATTTGGGGGGGGGGGGGGGGGGAGTGCAACTAGTTGGTCGAGTTGCACCCATTCGTATATAAGCAAATCTAACATCATCTCTAATGTTGGGGGCAAATCTATCAAGTGGAATGCGAAGTCCAGGATCACCATTTATGTAATCTTCACTAAAAACAGATATACCTTCAACTCCATGAACTTCAACATTCTCTTCCACTATAGCTTCAAGAGAATCTGTACTTTGTTCTTCCACTTGTTCAGTTTGCATCAAATTTTCATGCTCTACTTCCACCGAACTCACTTGATCTTGATGAGTGGCATGTGCCGAAACATTGACACTTTCACGGGTACTTGGGTTCGATTTCGAGCTGCTGCCACTACCACGCACTTCAAAATATCTTTTCAAATCTGCAATTCACAACCAGAGTGTTCACAACATTAATATGTCACTACAATCTGCTTGAATTTGAGGCTTCAAGCTACTGTTAAAATTTGCTACAAAATTTCAGGAAATTTCAGAAATTACCTCCTCCCCTTTCCATCTTCGGGCAATCTGGCCCGCTGGCCGTGACTGCGCCGGCCGGACTCAGAAGTGGCCGGACGACTGGACGCCCGGACTGTTGGTTCCGCTGCTAGGCGCCTAGGCCCTGGCTGGAGACGTCGCTTGCTGTCGCGGAGCCGCTGCCCTCTAGCCCCCCCTCCCCTCCCCCCCCCCCCCGGCTGCCGCCGCCGTTGCTTGCCCCGCCCACTCCTGGTGACCTGGCCAGCCGCCCCCGCCGCCGGCGCTAGCTTAGGGATTAGGGTTGGGGAGACCTGGAGAGAACAGAGTGGTCCGCCTGTGTTGCGTTGCGTCTCTGCTCGCTCGCGTAGTCGCGTGGACGCTCAAACCTGGCTGCCTCGCGTAGATGTTGGCCCATCTGGCCGCTCGCTGCGTCGGGCCGTCGGCCCATCATCTATTAACAGCGATGACGTATTCTGCATTTCTGCTAGCGAGTAGCAATCGATGCATATTAGTTATAAAATTTTTTTTGCTCAAAATTAAGGTATGGCACGCGCCATACCCTGCCCATGGGGGAGATCCACCGGTGCTTGGATGGATGGGGTGCCTTCAAATGTTAGAAAATTTTGGCAAAAATTGAGGTTGGAGCTCGAGCAATAGGGGAAGAAAACAGAGAGGAGGGGAAAAACAGAGGGCTTCTGCTTGGGTTGGAAGAAGCACTATATATCGTGATATCTGTAGTCCCGATTGGTTACATGAACCGGGACTAAAGATGAATTTTTAGTCCCGGTTTGTGGCATGAACCGGTACTATAGGTCATGATGGGGCCGCAGCCTGCCATCACCTCTTTAGTACCGGTTCATGGCACGAACCGGTACTAAAGGTTAGCCACGAACCGATACTAATGAGAGCCGCCCATCTAGCAGTTGGAACCGGCACTAATGGCCACATTAGTGCCGGTTCAATTGCAAACCGGGACTAAAGAGTTGAACATAAGGCCCTTTTTCTAGTAGTGGCGGTCCTACTGGTCTGCACGTCACCATCTCAGCCCAGGTGAAAAGTATGACTAAATTTACTCTTTTTATGCAAACAAAGAACAACAATGATAGTAAGAGATTTGCATATATCGTCATCGACATGGAGATTGGACTAGACACATTGTCCAAACAGATAATAAAATAGTTACAAATAACCTATGTAGGATTTCCAAGGAACAAATACAGGACACTCCAGTGAAGATGCATGTGGCGTGTGGCTACAGACGTACAAACATAACCTGGCGCTCACACGAGGGTGACCGACCCATGCATATGCGCCTAGTCGATTGACTCGTCCATTCCGATCTCGCCGATGGATTGTATTCTCATGGCCCGTTCTCCGGCTGCACACACCTGCAGAGATCTACTATGTGTTTGTGTTTCCTAGGTACCTACGGTACGGTGCTGGACAAGTGGACCGAGTCAATTACACCACAGGTGCCTGAACTTGGCAAGAAAAGTCGGTTTGGTGCTAAAACTTGTGGCATACATTGAACCGGTGACAAAACTTGGTTTGGACGTGCATCTACGGTGCTAATCACGTTTTATATATGCACAGCATGTTGCCGAGGTGCGCCAACATGGTGTGGGAATTTTGTCACTATGACAATTACCGCTAGTCCAGACAGGCTAGCCAGCAAAGCACACACCAATTGCTGTACAAGTGGGATTCCTACCCATAATGACCTATAGACTTATATTTTTGAGTTGATCTAATGACCTATAGACAAGGACACATAGGGCTTAATTGGGCTGCAGTCACCACGGGCCACTTTCACATGTTTCTTTTCATATCATTTGTAAAAAGTATATAAATTAAAAAGATTATATATACAATTAAAGGGCTTAATCGGGCTAGATGAAATCACGCCTGGTTGGGGGAAGAAGAAAAGGGCCGGCGGTTGAAGACGAGCACGAACTCAATCGCCCCCTGGATTCCAGTTGGACGCTCAGTGAAAATCAACTGAAATCTACCTTTTCAAAAGTCCTATATATTCTGCGTCGAAAAAGATGCAAATACTCGCACATGCACCTGTAGTTTGGACCTGAAGATGGCCGGCGGCAAGCATGCATGCACTCCAGGCTCGTGACGCGCGGACGTAGTACGTCCGTACCTACGTGCATGTCGTCGTTTTTCGCCGGCCGGCCGGCTGTCCGTACGTCCGTCATCGTCGAGCAGCTTCCATGCATGCGGTGCAACTTCATGGCTCCACATACATTGATCATACACACATGGCGCTGCGTTTTGCATGCATCTTCCCGAGTAACGAAATAGAGGCTTGGCATGGTAGTTGGCGGGACCAGCGCCTTTGCTAGATGCCACGGCTTCCCTCGGGAAACAGTACACGTACAACTGTCTGTGGACCTAAGCCTGCAGGGCCCAACGACACAGGCTCGGACCGGAGAGGAAGCTACGCGCATACAAGTACAAGGGTACAAGCTAAGGATGGACCTTAGAGATTATACGTGCAGACACACACAGAAACTAGGTATAATAGGTAGGTTAAGCAGTCGGGCTTGGCCTAGCAAGAATGTTTCATGTGCTGCCCCGCTGCGTCGTCCCTTCACTTCACTGCACTGCACTGCACTGCATGCACGAGCTAGCGAGCTAGGGCACATGCACGGCCAAAGAAACAATATATCTGAGCGAGGTGAACATGACCCCAAGCATGCAACAAGGCAAGGCAAGCAGAGGAAAGAAACAATCCATCCCACTGTCGCTCTCCGATTTATTACTGCACTGCATGCATACATGGCCTGCCAACCCGTGACAGACATATATATCTGTGTGTTACAGCCGATCGATAGACCAAGCATGAGACATATGTGCATGCATGCATGTACGTAACACCCACCGTAGAGGATGCATCTAGCTAGCAATCTAGGAGGATGCATCTAGCTAGCAATCTAGGAGGATGCATCTTATTTTGCTGTGCGTGCGTGTGTGTTTCGCAACTTCGCAATCAAAATGTAAAAGTGAAGATTCACAAACCCTCTCTCGGGTACTCCCATTCCCCATCTCCGTGCATGTGTTTGTCGACGGCGTCGGTCCGTGAGATCTGTTCCATGCGTGGGGGTGGGGGGGTTCACTTCAATCATGGAGGCAGACGCGAGCGCTGCTCCGGCGGCAGGGGACACATCACACATGGACCAAAGCAACGCACTGTGACCGTCATTTAGCATCTCATACGGGATGCTCATCGGCCGGACGGCCGGATATCGAAACTTAGGGCATCTCTAGCCGCGCTCCCAACAGGCCCTCTTCGGGCGATTTTGCTGCGCCGGCGCCAAAAAAAGGCCCCCGTCGCGTCTCCAGAAGCCCGTTTTTCGCCGGCTTGGGCCAAAACTGGTGCCGGCGGACCCAGGCCGAACCCGGCGCCCTGGGGGGCGCTTGGGGAGCCGGCACAAGCGAAAAAGGCGCGTGGGCCCGCCCTGGAGGCGACCCGAGGGCCTTTTCCCACCGTTTCTTGACGCTTTTCCCTCGCATCACTCCCGCTCGCTCGCCTTTCCTCCCGCCATTCTCTCCCTTTCTCCCGCCAAACCCCCTCCCGCTCGCCGCGAAGAAGCACGCCATGCCGCCGAAGAAGTACGCCATGTCACGCGTGGCGGCAACCGCGACTGGCGCCGTGGCCCAGCAGAAGCAGAGGAAGCCGAGGGCGCCTCCATCGAAGCCACCGGGCCTGTCGAACGCCGAGTGGAGGGTGGAAGTTCAGCGGCGCGAAGCAGTCACCGCCGACAGGCGGAACAGGGCCATAGCCAAGAAGGCCCGCGACAACGCGGCGCGCGCGGCGGCGTCTTCCTCATCGGTCGACCAGGCGGGGATGAATCCACCCTTCGTCAGCCACGCCCAGTACGCGCCCTGGGGACAGCAAGGCGCCGGATCTCCATGGGGTTCATCGTCGCCCGGCTACGCCGACGGCGACGCGCACGGTGGGTTCAACCCAAACGTGACCTTCCCTCATGGTCACCCCGCTACGCGCACGCCCTCGCCCTCCTTCGTCGGAGTGCAGTGCCCTCCATACAACTACTCGCCGCTCACCGCCTACGCGTCCACACCGACGCCCCATCTCTACCGCGGACCGCTACCCTGCTCGCACCTCGGCGACGCCGACGACACGGGAGCCGACATGGATGACATCATCGCGACAGGATCAACCGCGGCCGCCGCGTCTCCCGGGTTCGCCACCCAGGATGAGGTAGTGGACCTCAGCGGCGACATGGAGGCCGAGCTCGGCTGCGTCTACGGCGACGACGCACAGGAACCCGAGGAGGAGGAGGGCGAGGAGGAGGAGCCGGCTCCTGTTCCGACGAAGGGGCGCCAGAAGAAGAAGAAGCGGGCGGCTAGGTCAGGCAAACCGCGCATCAAGTGGACGTCCAAGGAGCAGGAATGCCTCGCCGAAGCATAGAAAGTCGTCTGCCTCGACCCGCCTGCCAACTGTTTGTCCCTCCGCGCAGCTGCTGTGTACGTTCGCCATGTATCGGGGCGACAACCAAGACGCCGACTTCAAGCACCTCCACGTCTACAAGCGTATTGACAAGTGCGAGAAGTGGGCGGAAGTCCGACGTGCCCTCGACAAGGCCAAGGAGACATACAAGCCGGACGCGACGACTCCGGGCACGTCAGAGGGACGGCCGGACGGCCACAAATTGGCAAAGAAGGGGAAAAGCGCCGACGCGGCAACCGCGCGAGTGCAGGAGTCCATCGAGCATTGCCTCGCCGACGCCCAGGCCCGGGCCGTGCTACGCGAAGAGAAGACCGAGGCACGGTGGTCGTCGCTAATGAAGAACAACGCCATCAAGCTCGACCTGCTCCGGACGAACGTCGCCGTGAAGAAGAGGAACACCGTCATCGCTTTTCTGATGGGCGGGGCGGACATGCTCCAGAGCAACGACGAGAAGCTCAAGGCGTGGTACCTGGTGCAGCGCGGCCTCATCCTGAACGTGCTGCCGACGGCAACGCCGACGACGCCGACGACGCCCACGACCACACGGTCGCCAAGCCCGAACAACGCCTCTACATCGCCGCCCAGCGGTGCCGAAGCCGCGCCGACGCAGCCCAGCACCGAAGCAGCTCCGACACCGACGAGCCCGCGCACGCCGACTCCGCCAACGCCTGGAGCCGAACCCGCCGAGTGAATCATTGCGCACGGCGACGCTCTGTTTTTTGTAACGCCAGACTACGTCCGATCGCCGGATTTGCGGCGTATTTTGAGAGCGGGAATGACCAAGTTTAAATTTCCCGCATCCTGGGGCCGGCGCGTGGGGGCGTGACTGGGAGCTAGGTCACCCCCAGGGGCCGAACTAGCGCCGGCACGCCCCCAGGCCGCTCTATTTAGGCGCCCTGGGGGGCCTAACGGCTGGAGATGCCCTTATAGGGCGTGTTTGGTTGCCCACATCAAGTCCAATCAGGCGTGCGTGGGAAGTGTCGGTGTCAAAACCGGCGGATCTCGGGTAGGGGGTCCCGAACTGTGCGTCTAGGCGGATGGTAACAGGAGACAAGGGACACGATGTTTTACCCAGGTTCGGGCCCTCTTGATGGAGGTAAAACCCTACGTCATGCTTGATTGATATTGATGATGTGGGTGTTACAAGAGTAGATCTACCACGAGATCAAGGAGGCTAAACCCTAGAAGCTAGCCTATGGTATGATTGTTGTTATTGTCGTCCTACGGACTAAAACCATCCGGTTTATATAGACACTGGAGAGGGCTAGGGTTACACAGAGTCGGTTACAATGGTAGGAAATCTACATATCCGTATCGCCAAGCTTGCCTTCCACGCCAAGGAAAGTCCCATCCGGACACGGGACGAAGTCTTCAATCTTGTATCTTCATAGTCTTGGAGTCCGGCCGATGATGATAGTTCGGCTATCCGGACACCCCCTAGTCCAGGACTCCCTCAGTAGCCCCTGAACTAGGCTTCAATGATAGCGAGTCCGGCGCGCATATTGTCTTCGGCATTGCAAGGCGGGTTCCTTCTCCGAATAACTTGTAGAAGATTGTGAACACCAGGATAGTGTCCGGCTCTGCAAAATAAATTCCACATTCCACCGTAGAGAGAATAATATTTACACAAGTTCAATCTGCTGATGTATTTCATGGCGCGACGTCACACCACAACCAAGCCTTTACTTGAATCGTTTTTATTATACCGCCTCAGCGCATTTAGCGAAGCGGTTTCCTTGGCATGTCTTGTCGAAGCAGAGATCGTGTTCCCCTTATTCCGGGGTTCTCATCAATACGGGCGTGGGTAACCCAACCGCGCCCGTTGCCACGCCCCCTCCATCGAAGGCGAGTTCTAAACGGTCACGAAGACGGCTCTTGGTATTCTCCCTCTTTATAATGAGACCAAGGCCTGTTCCTTTTCTTCAATCCTCAATCGAATCCGCCCCTCGCCCCGAGTTCCAACACCCAGGGCTCCAGATTCGGGTACTTCGGACCTTCGACAATGTCCGGCTCCGACCTTCAGGGCCGGTGGATGCACTCCTCCGTCACGGAAGAGGACGTGCTAAAGCTTAGGGACGCCAGGTACTTAACCTACGAGATTTCGCATAGGTTGCCTGCCCAAGGGCAAGTCATTCCTACCCCGGAGCCTGGCGAGAGCGTCGTGTTCGTGCCTCACCTCCGTCGGGGCCTAGGCTTCCCGATGGATCCCTTCGTGAGGGGGCTCTTGTTTTACTATGGGCTGGAATTCCACGACCTGGCTCCGGAGTCCATCCTCCATATCTCATTGTTTATTGTCGTCTGCGAAGCCTTCCTCCACACTACCCCTCACTTTGGTTTGTGGCTCAAAACCTTCAATGTGGAGCCGAAGATGATTGAGGGGCGTCAGGCAGAGTGCGGCGATGCGTTTATAAGCAAGAGGGCCGATGCTCCATGGCCCGAGGGCTCCTTTCAGGAGGAGCTCGGTTTGTGGCAACAGGAGTGGTTCTATATCACCGCTCCTAGGGGCAGCAGGCAGAGGCCGCCGCCCGGCTTTCGCCCGGGCCCTCCACCACGGCTGACATCGTGGGTCAACAAAGGGTTCGACCAGGGGCCGTCCAAGGACGTACCTCTATTGCAGGGCCGGATTCGAGATCTCCAAGAGAGGGAGATCAATCTGGTCGTAGTGACGCAGGTTATGCTGATTCGGCGTCTTTTGCCTGCAAACGTCGCCCCCTCCGCCTGTGGGAATTCAATCCGGAGGGACCACAAGCTCACCAACACTTTATGGGTACAAAACCCGTGGAGATGTACAAACTGTTCTTCGGATCACAAGAAGTGTGTCCGGACTTGACCGAGGATGCTGGCCTAAGCTGCAATCGCCCGGATACTCAAGTAAGTAGCCCTGTGACCAGACATATCATCCATTTATTTATCATGGATTTGCCTTTTAACCAGCTATCCCTTGAACATGAGTGGATAGCGCAAGCAAAACTGATACGGTGTCCGGCCCCCCTCCCTAAGACCACGCCGGATCCCGTGTTAATCAAAATGTTGGAGGTTGCGCCTCCGGAGGAAGGCGAAGGGGGGAACAGGGGTACCACCACCTCTGTTAAGGAGGCTCTCAGTAAGGGGGGAATCAAGAATCCCTCCCTCCAGGGGGAGAAGAGGACCGCTTCCGAAAACCCGGGGGCCAAAGCCTCGAAGCGGGGAAAGAAATCTGCACCGGAAGGTCCTATGCCGGGAGGAGTCCCGGCCGTACAGTCTCCCCAAAGGAATCAGCCCTCCAGCGAGCCGTAAGTAGAAAAAAGGGAAGTTTTATAATAAAGGACATCCCTATTTTATTTCTAAGGATAACCGAAGTTTTTACCTTGTAGTTCGGATCTCAGCCCTTCCCAGCAGAGCTCATCCTCGGGGGACCTTCGTCCGGAGGTGATGGAGAGCGAAACGCCTCCCTTTTCCATCCTATCAGGCGGGGCGGATGACCCTGAGGTGTCGTCACGGAGGGTCCCCCCGATTCCGGCGGGGCCTGGGAGTTCGGCACCCACTTGAGTGCGGCCGATGGAGCTGCAGGGTTTGCTCGAGAGGGCGTCTCTCTCAGAAGATCACCGTGCATTAATGAGTGCGGTGATTGAAAGGATTTCATCCGACGAAAGCGGGTAACATGAGGCCGTCGGAAGTTTACTAACGGGTTTTGAGGTACGCAAAACAAATGACATACCTTTTGACAGTTTTGCACATAGGGTGCACCCTGTATAGATAGTAGCCCCTAAGACTCGGTATGTTGTCGAAAGCGACAGCGTGCCGGGGATCATAATCTCAGTTACGAAATGTTGCCTTTCCTATGCAGGTGGCGGAGCCTTCGGTGGCCAGCTGGACTGATAGAGTTGGCAAACTGAAGCGGCAACTCGACGTTGCGGATGCGGACATCACGCTGGTCAATAAACGACTTGACGAGTCGCAAGGTAAGTGGTGTTTCCGCGGTCACCTGGTAAGGGAGCTGATGCCCACTCCTTACAACATGTATGCTTGATGCAGATGGTGTCGTTGCTGTGGAAGACCTTCGGGCGGAGCTTGCTCGAGCCAGGGACCAAGCCAGAAAAAGTGATGCGGCTGCCTTGAAGACAGCGGAGGAGCTAAAAGCCGAGAAGGCTGCTCACTGCCGAAGCAGGGAGGAAATGGCCGTAATTGCCGTGAAATTAAAAGATGCTACCGACCGCTATGAGGTTCTTGAAAGAGAATGCCACGCAGAGCAAGAGGGCCTGAAGAAGGCCACCGCCGAAGCCAAGGATGCCCGTTCTGCAATGCGGGCTATAAAGGAGGAACTACGTCAGGCTGGAGACATTGTGGCTGGAAAGCCCTTCCTGTTGCGTAGGAAAATCACGGATCCGAAGTATGCTCAGTTGGGCCATCTGTGGAGTGCGGAGGATCATTATTTGGATTTGGCGGTGAGTGCGGCGGACGCAGTTCGGCACTTCCGAAGTCAGAAGGATCATGAAATGGAAGAGTTGTTTTGGTCTCAATTCCATAGTCCGGAGCATCCACTGCCGTTGACCGATCAATTAGCTGAGTGGGCTGAGCTGAATAGATTGTCCGGACTAGCCATGACAGACGTGGTGGCTCATCTGTGGCCGGAAAGGCCCAAGCCGAAGAGTTATTTTGGTTTATTGCAGCAATCCCTTGGGGCGGTGCCGCATATCAAGGCGATGAAGCAGTCGGCCTGCATAGAGGGTGCATGGATGGCTCTTGCCCGTGTTAAGACATACTGGGCGGAGATGAATGCCACCGATGTTGCGTCCCGGGGTTCGGACGAGAGCCGACTACCCACCGAGCACTATTTTGAGGAAGTCCTGCAGGGCGCTCGTTTAATAGAGTCGCAGTGCTCGAAAAATGTCATGTTCAAATGACGTGTATGATTTGTGACATCATATTTATAATATACCGACTTTTTATACTTGTGCGTTCAAGTATTGAAATATCTCCTGTGCGGCCGTTAATGTATATGTATTTATAACCTGAAAGATGGCAGTCTTTGGCTTCAGCCCCCACGCACATAGTGCGGGGGTGTTTGCAAAAAAAAGCGCATTTTCACACATAATCCAACGTCTTGGTCCTTTGAAGGAGGTGATAGCGTAGCAAACTAGGCAACCGTACTATAATGCTTTATCACTTTCACTTAGCCATAGGAGCTCGATGGTGGGGCTACGATATAGCCCCTAGAGCCACCGTGCTCTCCGAACTCGGGGCGCGTGTGTGCCTGACCGGGAAGCGGTCCTTCGTCAAAGCGGAGGAATTCTAAACATTCCAATAGTCGATTGAGTGGTTGACCAGTCTCTCGCTGTATCATGACAGTCAGTTTTCGGCTTTCTCTACTGAGGTGCTCGCCCGGCCGAACCGGGGCACAATCGCAGTAGTTCTCCTGGTGCCGCGTTAGCCGATGGAGCGGAACGTAAGGCAGCAAAACATAGGAGCCGGGCAAACCCAACATTTGACCAAAGACATGACTCGGAGCTGATGCATATAAGGCCTAACTCGAGACGCCGAACACTCCCTAAGGTATTCGGACTTTATGATAACGGGTAGAAAAGTGCCCTAAGCCCCTAATGTCCAGGCACAGGCGAAAACTTCTGACGCGGCCGATGCCAAAACGCCAGCCTCCTCCTCGGTTATGGTAGGAAACCGGGGGATGAGTATCAACAAGAGATAGTAAGAAAGGTTTACGCAGGGTCTTAATCTGAAAAGAATCCTTGTAACGGGTCTTTGCTGCACGTCTGCGCCTGTGTCTCCATTGTGCTGTATCCTGGACGGGTGTAGCACGTGATTCATCTGTAAAAGAGAAGAACTTAGTTTGGAAAAAATATCGTGCGAAAGATGTATTTAAAACAGAGTATGATTTGGAAAGATTGAGCTTTATTGGCTCTCATTGTTTATACGTGCAGCCCCTTGTAAAGAGGTATGCGGCTGGGAAGCCCCTTGTTTATTTATGTCGGACTTGCCTAACCGTGTTCGAGGTCTAAATGACCTGTTTTTAGGGGCTTTGATCAGCAAGGTTGGATTAATGTGCGGCTGTCAAGGCAGTCTCACGTTTTCCGTGGTCGAGGAACACTCAGAGTTTCCCTATAATGGGATGATGCCGCGTGGACCGGGCATTTTGAGTGTAAGAGACGCGTAAATGCGGTATTGCGTTAAAGCGGGCGAAAGCTTCGCATCCCAGTAGTGCTTAATGGCCACTTTTCAATGGGGCGATATGCAAGATTAGCTTTTCGCGACGGAATTTGTCGGGTGAACCGAACACAATTTTTAGTAGTACAGAGCCTGTACACTTGACATAAGGGCCTCGCCACTCCTTTCAAGGAAGTGTTGCTATGGCGAATTTTGGTAGGATCTATCCCCATTCTGCGGATGGTGTCCTGGTATAGCAGGTTTATATCGCTTCCACACAATTTATCACATGAAGTGAGTTCTCTGTTTTGACCTCTAGTGGGAAAGTCTTCTGTGCTCCGGTCTGCTGCTTGTGGGATTCGTCATCGTCTTCGCTTGGTATGTCGAGACCCTTGTGTTCGGCGTTAAGTCGGCCGGACTGCTTGAAGACCCAACAATCTCTGTGGGTATGGTTTGCAGGCTTCCCGGGGGTACTGTGGATTTGACATATCCTATCCATGATTTTGTTTAGGTTGGATAGCTCGTCACTGTTGTCCTTAAGGGGCATTGTTTTGTTGTTCGGCCGAGAACTTTTGAATCCGGCGTTGACCGCTGTGCTATTTGGGCCGCTTTCCTTATTCCTGCGCTGATCTTTTCTGCGTCGTGATTTCCCATTTCCATCCCTGACCTCGGATGTACTCGGGTCGCTGGTGCTGCATCTTTCTAGCCAGCTATCTTCCCCCGCGCAAAAGCGGGTCATGAGGCTTGTTAGTGCGGCCATTGTTCTAGGTTTTTCTAGGCCGAGGTGTCTGGCGAGCCATTCGTCTCGGACGTTATGTTTAAAGCTTGCTAAGGCTTCGGCGTCCAGACAGTCGACTATTTGATTCTTTTTGGTGAGGAACCTGTTCCAGAATTTGCGTGCTGACTCCGCGGGCTGTTGAGTTATGTGACTTAAATCGTCTGCGTCCGGAGGGCGGACATAAGTTCCTTGAAAATTTGCTCGAAATGCATCCTCAAGCTCTTCCCAACTTCCAATGGTATTTTCTGGAAGGCTTTTGAGCCAATGCCGAGCTGGCCCTTTGAGCTTGAGGGGTAGGTATTTTATGGCGTAGAGATCGTCTCCTCTAGCCATATGTATGTGTAGGATATAATCCTCAATCCAGACTCCGGGGTCTGTTGTTCCGTCATATGCCGAAATGTTTACGGGCTTGAATCCTGCTGGAAATTCATGATCCAGTACCTTGTCGGTGAAGCATACTGGGTGTGTGGTGCCCCTGTATTTAGGTGTGTCGTTATCTTCGAACACTCGGCGGGTTGTGTTGCTTCCTGGAGCCTTCTTTTTTGGCCCATAGATGGACCTGAATGGGCCATCCTTTTTGCTAGGATCCTTATTTGGAAAGTGTGCCGGATTATGTGCGGCGCTGCTTGCCGCTCTTAGCCTGTTATCTGGTCATCTATCCGGCCAGACGACCTCTTTCTTTTTTGATTGTGGGGGCTCTACGGCCTCCTCGTTAAATTCGAGCAACAGTTTGAGCTTCGGGTAGCTCTTTGCGTGGTGACTATCGCCGTATTTATATGCGGACTTGAGTACTTTGCTCCATCTCATTCTGAGTACGTCTTCCGCCGTTTGGAGCTTCCGCTTTTGCTTCTTCAAACTCCTTGCAGTGGCGACGAGCCTTCTGTGAAGGTTCTTATGCTCCGGTGATGTGTCTGGCGTGAGATCGTCTGGACTATTGTTTTCGCCGGGAATGGGTTGCTCGTCCAATGGTTCGCCCTGCTCTACGGCTGGGTCAGTATGGGTGCCGTTGTTATTGAGGCTGGACTTCGGGCGGTGCTTCCATCGCCGTTTTTGTTGTTTTTTGGGGGAATTATCCTTCGCCGCGTCCCGTTGTTCCTCTATATCGCTTCCTTTTGGTGTATCCACCATGTATACGTCGTGAGTTGAGGTGGCTTTCTAGTGCCCAGTAGGCGCTGATTCTTGGCCGTCTCCGGCATCGTCGTCCATACCGTCGATGTCTTCGGAGTCCAAGTCTAGCATGTCGGTTGAATCATCGACAGTGGCTACTAAGTGGGTGGTGGGTGGGCTTTGAGTTTCGTCGTCCACATCCCAACCGTCCTGACCGTATTCCGGCCGGGGCTCTCCTGATAACGAGAGATGCTTTAGCGAACTCAGGACGTCGCCAAAAGATGAGTGTTGAAAGATGTCCACGGCGGTGAACTCCATGATCGACGCCCAATAGGATTCGATTGAAGGGAGCGCGGGAGGTTCGGAGTCCGGCAAGGAGTCCGGCGCCTTGGAGTCATGAGCTTCAGAAGGGACAAAGTCAGTATTCGGCTCTATCGCCATAGAGGTTGCAGCCCCCGAGGCGGTGTCTAACCACCCGTCCTCGATCTGCACAACCGGCTCCGAATCGAGGGTCGGAGCGGATTCGTGTGCGGCCTCCGGGGCACTGTCCGGCAGTAGAGCTAAATCATGCCCATCGTGACAGTGCGGCGCGCTCGGCTGTGGCTCGAATCCGTTGAAGATCAAGTCTCCGCGGATGTCGGCTGTGAAGTTAAGACTTCCAAAGCTGACCTGACGGCCAGGGGCGTAGCTTTCGATCTGCTCCAGATGGCAAACCGAATTGGCCCGCGGTGCAAAGCCGCCGAATACAAAGATCTGTCCGGGGAGAAAAGTCTCACCCTGGACCGCGTCGTTGTTGATGATCGAAGGAGCCATCGAGCCTATCAGTGACGACACAAAGGAACTCTCAATGAAAGCACCAATGTCGGTGTCAAAACCGGCGGATCTCGGGTAGGGGGTCCCGAACTGTGCGTCTAGGCGGATGGTAACAGGCGACAAGGGACACGATGTTTTACCCAGGTTCGGGCCCTCTTGATGGAGGTAAACACCTACGTCCTGCTTGATTGATATTGATGATGTGGGTGTTACAAGAGTAGATCTACCACTAGATAAAGGAGGCTAAACCCTAGAAGCTAGCCTACGGTTTGATTGTTGTTATTGTCATCCTACGAACTAACACCATCCAGTTTATATAGACACCGGAGAGGGCTAGGGTTACACAGAGTCGGTTACAATGGTAGGAAATCTACATATCCATATCGCCAAGCTCGCCTTCCACGCCAAGGAAAGTCCCATCCGGACACGGGACGAAGTCTTCAATCTTGTATCTTCATAGTCTTGGAGTCCGGCCGATGATGATAGTTCGGCTATCCGGACACCCCCTTGTCCAGGACTCCCTCAGGAAGGAAGAGACCTGTTTGATTGCCTGGTTTTAATCACTAGTAGAAAAGGGGGCAATGGTCCAGGCAGGGCCAGCCCATTAGATCCGATTCAGTCCAGAACCGGGACCAATGGAGGCATTGGACCCAGTTCGTGAGCCCCGGGGGCCGGGCGGGTCACGTGGGCCATTGGTCCCGGTTCGTCTGGACCTTTTGGTCCCGGTTGGTGGGACGAACCGGGACCAATGGTCCTCACTCCTGGCCCAGCACTATTGGTCCCGGTTGGAGGCATGAACTGGGACCAAAGGCCGCCCATTAGTCCCGGTTCACACCACCAACCGAGACTAAAGGGTTGGTCCTCGTTGCGGCTAGAGTTTAGTACCACCTCGCCAACCAAAGGGGGTTCACACCGGTTTATAAGCCCCTCCCTCTCTGCCTTGTTGAGCTCCTCTCAGAATTAAAATAGATGCCATTATACAGGGAATTTGACCTAAATTCATAGTGAATTTCTCTGAAGTTAGTAGAAATTTATTATGAATTTAGGTTGAATTTTCTCGATAAGCGCATCTATGCTCATTTTTTAGTAAAGTTAATCACAACTATTTTTTCTTCTATTTATTTCTGAGTAGTTTTTTATATAGTTTTTTTTCTTTTCTGCTATATTTTTTTCTTTTTATTTCTGAGTTGTAATAAGTCATTAAAAATGAGCATCTATGCTCATTTTTTTAGTAAAGTTAATCATAAATTATTCTATTTATTTCTGAGTAGTTTTTTATATAGTTTTTTTTCTTTTTTGCTATATTTTTTTCTTTTTATTTCTGAGTTGTAATAAGTCATTAAAAATAAGCATCTATGCTCATTTTTTACTAAAGTTAATTACAACTATTTTTTCTTCTATTTATTTCTGAGCTGTAATAAGTCATTAAAAAAAGCATCTATGCTCATTTTTTTAGTAAAGTTAATCACAACTATTTTTTCTTCTATTTATTTCTGAGTAGTTTTTTATATATTTTTTCTTTTCTGCTATATTTTTTTTCTTTTTATTTCTGAGTTGTAATAAGTCATTAAAAATAAGCATCTATGCTCATTTTTTAGTAAAGTTAATCACAACTATTTTTTCTTATATTTATTTTTGAGCTGTAATAAGTCATTAAAAATAAGCATCTATGCTCATTTTTTTAGTAAAGTTAATCACAACTATTTTTTCTTCTATTTATTTCTGAGTAGTTTTTTATATATTTTTTTTCTTTTCTGCTATATTTTTTTTATTTCTGAGTTGTAATAAGTCATTAAAAATAAGCATCTATGCTCATTTTTTTAGTAAAGTTAATCACAACTATTTTTTCTTCTATTTATTTCTGAGCTGTAATAAGTCATTAAAAATAAGCATCTATGCTCATTTTTTTAGTAAAGTTAATCACAACTATTTTTTCTTCTATTTATTTCTGAGTAGTTTTTTATATAGTTTTTTTTCTTTTCTGCTATATTTTTTTTCTTTTTATTTCTGAGTTGTAATAAGTCATTAAAAATAAGCATCTATGCTCATTTTTTTAGTAAAGTTAATCACAACTATTTTTTCTTCTATTTATTTCTGAGCTGTAATAAGTCATTAAAAATAAGCATCTATGATCATTTTTTTAGTAAAGTTAATCACAACTATTTTTTCTTCTATTTATTTCTGAGTAGTTTTTTATATAGTTTTTTTCTTTTCTGTTATATACATTTTTTTCTATTTATTTCTGAGTTGTAATTAGTTTAAAAATAAAAAAGAGGCGCAATGCTAGTTAATTCTCTTCAAGCCTTTCGGAATAGTGCAACTCTACATTGTTATTATTGTCCTCCTGACCGATCGATCAGATCCTAAACTCTGTATGTCAAGCTAAGAGTAACCATAGTCTCAGCAAATAGATAGTCTCCTTCCTTTGTTACCGGTCTTCTTATAATGCCGGGCCACGCCCAGAAGTTTCCCTAAGTGACATGGCTAATAGGAATATTACAGATTTACTTAGCGTCCATTTTTTATTCCCGTCCATATCTGTTACGGTTTGTTTGCTAGAGAAGCACTTAGGAGCAGTTGGAAAATAAACCACTTTCAACACCCCGGCGCTAAGAGACATAGGATCTTGTAGAATCCGCCAGGCTTGCCTAGCCAAGATAGCCAGATTCTCAATTTCAATATCTCTAAATCCCGTGCCTCCCTTATACTTCGGCATCGTCACCAAGTCCGACGAGACCCATGCCGTCTTCCTTCCTTTCTACTAAACAGAATTTGACCCTATTTTAGTACCACTTGATAAGCCCGGATCTGTCTGTTCCTCAAGGCTTGAAGCTAACCAACGTGCAGGTGAGCATTGAGCCTCTTCTTCATCGTCTCTGCACTCAGGGCTTATAAACTACTGCGAGTGCCTTTCGCTTGGCAAGGTGGGACTAAAAAACAGTTGTAGAAAGAATCAACTAAAAAACAGCTGCAGAAAATAAATAAATAATTAGATGGGTACATTGGTACCGGTTGGTGGCGCCAACCGGGACCAATGCCCCTCTTTAGTCCCGGTTGGTGGCTCAAACCGGGACCAATGCCCCTCTTTAGTCCCGGTTAGCGGCACCAACCGGGACCAAAGGTCTTTGTTTCCCGCCCTTTGGGCTGCTGAAAAGAGGCCTTTAGTCCCGGTTGGTGCCACCAACCGGGACTAAAGGGGGCATTGGTCCCGGTTTGTGCCACGAACCGGGACCAAAGCCTTTGCTATATAATACCACTTAGGAAAATTTCAGAACCGCATCCCCACTTCGATCTCTCCTCCTCCTCTCCCGACGTCGCGCGCCGTCCCCTGCCGCCACCTCGCCGTCGCCGCCCCGCCCCGACGCCTTCGACGCCCCGCCCCAACGCCGTCGCCGCCCCGCCCCGCCCCGACGCCATCGCCGCCCCGCCCCGCCCCGCCCTGCCGCCCCGACGTCGCCGCCCCGGCCCGCGCCGCCCCGACGCCGTCACCACCCCGTGCCGCACCTCGCCGTCGCCGTGAGCAACTTTTTATGATTTTTGTTAGATTTTTTTTAGATTTTTTTGTAGTTCATAGATTTTTTTGTTAGATTAGATGTGTAGTAATTTAGATATGTAGTTCATAGTATGTTAATTTAGATTGTATAATTAATTTGTTCATATTGTGTTAGATTTTTTTTCTATTAATAGATTTTTTTGGTGATATTATTGTTAATAGATTTTTTTGGTGATATTTAGATTGTGTAATTAATTTTGTTCATAGAATTTTAATGAATTTTTTGTTCATAGTATTTAGAAAAAGGAAAAAAATAAGAAGAGAAAGTGTTTAATATAATTAGTTAGAAAAATACTAGTTTATTTTTAGTAAGTACTATTTTATTTTATTTATAGTAAGTGCTTCATATATAGGTGAACTAGCCAGTTGATTTAATAAACTAATTTATTTTACTATATATTGAAGTAGTTTGTTTTTGGTAAGTACTACTTTATTTATTTATAGTAAGTGCTTAGTAGTTGAACTAGATAGTTGATTTAATTAATAAAACTACTTTATTTAACTATATATAGAAGTAGTTCGCACATCGACGTCGGTGATGCCTATCCCGCATCCTCGTCATCGTCGACTCGGCGGTGGAGGCCTGCTTGATCAGGGCCATGTTCGGGAGTGGGCTCCGCCGGATTGGTATTGGGAGGTGCTACCTTCCGGGGGACGTAGGTTGGTGAGGAGGCAGCCCGTTGTTGACCCGATCCTTGTTTGGTGGCGGTCGCATGGGCCAGTGATGGTGCTGAGGCTTCCGGACACCACGGAGGTGGTACGTCACCGTGTCAGCAAGGAGGACGAGCACGTCTGTCGCTACATGGTTGCATTGGAGGGCAGGTTCGACAATAACTGGCAGGTTCTTCAGGGATCTCACTGGAGCTATGATCCTGTGATGGTTCCTTATCTTTGGGTGTCCACCGGCCGCGACGATACCCGTCGGACGCTACGGTTCTAGTTGTATTAGTGATGCTATATTAGTGATAATATTCGATGATGTACGGACACCAAGAGATGATGTACTTTTGCTTATAATTATTGAATGCATGCTAATTTGAATACTACATTATTTTATGATTTGGTTTTGCTTATTTTATGATTTGGTTTTGCTTATTGAATGCTCATATTGGATAAGTTCTCCTTCATTCTCGTGTGCTAGACAATTTGGTGTAATAATGCACTCGGGAATGAAAGGAGGAGCTACGTACATAACCGATAGTCAACCCGTGATTAATAATAATGATCTAGTTTAATATTCGAATTATGAACATAGGCCAGAAATGTCGTACTCAGACGACGAAAACCGCCCGGGGGAATGCGACTGGTGCCACAACGACCGAGGTATGTGCGACAGGTTCATTGAGCTGGACGAAGATCGCCGCTTCCACTACTAGAAAAAGGGCTATAGATGGGATTGACACTAATAACGCACCAGACAAGCGATGCGCCATTAGTATATACTAATGGCGCACCACCTTCTGATACGCCATTAGAGTTGAAACTACTAATGGCGCACTTGGCCCAAGGTGCGCCATTAGTATCAAAAAAAAATTGAACTAGTGCGCCTGTCCAAACATACTAATGGCGCATCCAGACTCAGTGCGCCATTACTAGTTGTAACTAGTAATGGCGCACCTGTCCGAAAGTGCGCCACTAATGTTGTTTTTTTATTATATTTTTATTCCTTTTTTTGCAAAACTACTAATGGCGCACTGTTCCACCGTGCGCCATTACTAGTTTAAACTAGTAATGGCGCACTATAGAACGGTGCGCCATTAGTATGTTTTTTTTTGCAAAACTACTAATGGCGCACCACCAGAAGGTGCGCCATTAGTAACCTGGATTACTAATGGCGCATTTAGAGTTGGTGCGCCATTAGTAAGTGGGCAGCAACAAGATATTTTGGACAGCCTCTCCTACCCACACTCACTTTCTCCCCACTTCATTCTCTCCACCTCCTCCTTGTCTCGGGTGCCTCCTCTTTTTCACCTCATTTCCACCATAGATTCATTCAATTTAAGTGGTTAAATTACCTTGTTTTGATAGGTAAGTAAGGAGGGAAGCTATATTTATGTTGTTCTCCCTACAACAATGTGCACATGCACTTTTTATGGCATAGCTAGGTCTATGTATGTTCGTGGTGTTGCATATATTTGTGGTGTTGCATATGTGTTTGTGTTTGGAGGTGTACCGGTATTTGAAATGCGATAGTTGCCAATATTTTGCCGGAATGTTGATTCATTTCCGTTTCGGCGAGAATTTTGGCATTAAGCATTCTTTTTGGTCCTATTTTTAGGGAAAGTCATGCCAAATTTTTTCTTGGTTCTAAAATATCATTTTGCTCTACCCCGCAGGCGACCATGGTCCGCACGATGACCGAAGGCATCGTGAATAGGTTTTTGAGGTCCGCGAAGGCCGAGATGCTTCAAAAGAACGAGACGGAGATAAGATGTCCGTGTCGAAGATGCAAGCTGAAGAGCCTTATTGCGGACCCGGATACCGGGCAGGTGTGAGACCACCTGCTCTTGCATGGTTTCATGGATGCCTATCGGTGGCAAGGTGATGAAGATGACTACGAAGTCGTCCATGGGGGCCGGCCAAGAAATGAGGAAGGGTAGCAAGACAACCACCACGGCTCGGGCGGGCGAGAAGACGAAGAATCCCCATGAGATGATCACAACGGTGATGCTGTACACATTCATCATGTAGAAGATGCAGGACATGATGATGAGGAAGATGCCGGAGCAGACGACGGGCATGATCATGAAGATGATGATGCCGGCGGAGCAGACGATGCTGGACCATCGATGGGCTGGGTGCAGGACCCTCATATTCAAGAGCTGCTTCTCAAGCAGATGGATAACGCAAGAGCTGCCGCCCGAGAGAAAGCCAAGATGGATCAACTTGAGTTAGACGCGGTTACTCCATTGTATGAAGGATGCAGGCCCGAGGATACCCGCTTGAAAGTAACGCTCATGGCTCTGGAGATGAAGGTAAAACATAAAATGACCGACGCATGCTTCGACGAGAACATGTCATTCTGGCACGAACGTCTTCCCAAGGGGAACAAGTGCCCGACCAGTTTGGAGGAGGCGAAGAAAATCGTGTGTCCTCTGGAATTACCGCACGTGAAATACCATGTGTGCATGAACAATTGCATCATTTATCGGGACGAGCACGCGGAGTCTACCATATGTCCGGTGTGCGGCGTCACTCGATACAAGAAGAGGAAGAAAGCTCCTCGAAAAGTGGTGTGGTACTTTCCGATCACTCCTCGTCTGCAGCGGTATTTCGCGGACCCTAAGGTAGCAAAGCTCCTGCGTTGGCACGCGGATAGGGAGGAGAAGAAGCGAGAAGATGACGCAAATGATCCGGAGATAGATAAAAAAGACAAGATGCTGAGTCACCCTAAGGATGCGAGCCAGTGGCAAGCGTTCAACTTCGAAGACCCAGAATTTGGGAACGATCCAAGGAACATCATGCTGGGCGCGAGCACCGATGGAGTCGATCTGTTTGGCAGCCAGAGAAGCACACATAGCACCTGGCCTACGTTTGTGTGGATGTACAACCTTCCCCCCTGGTTGTGCATGAAGAGGAAGTACATTCACATGAGTATGCTAATTGAAGGGCCGAAACAACCAGGGAACGACATCAATCTGTATCTGGGGCTGCTGAAAGAGGAGCTTGACACGTTTTGGAAAACGCCAGCCAATACGTGGGACGCCGCAGAGAAAGAATATTTCCCTATGAGAGCCGCACTGCTCACGACGGTGCACGACTATCTCGGTTACGGATATCTCGCAGGGCAGGTAGTCCACAGATTTTCTGGATGCGTAAGGTGCATGGATGACACAACGTATCGCCAGCTAGATAGAGATCCCGGGTCTTCGAAAACCGTGTTCATGGGACATCGAAGGTGGCTCCGCGATGATGACCCGTGGAGGAAACGCAAGGATCTGTTCGATGGTGAAACCGAACCCCGAAAACGCCCGTGTACGAGGAGCGGCGAGGAAATAGACAAGTTGTTGAAAAATTGGAAAGACTGCCCACTGCCGGGAAAGAAGCAAAAGGCGCCAGAGCCGGGAAAGAAGCGAAAGGCACTAGAGCCGCTGCTGAAGGTATGGAAAACGAGGTCTGTTTTCTGGGACTTGCCGTACTGGAAGATCCACCGTGTGCCTCACAGCCTTGATGTCATGCATATCACGGAGAACGTGTGCGAGAGTCTGCTTGGTACCCTGCTCAACATGCCAGAGAGGACCAAAGATGGGCCGAAAGCAAGGGCAGACTTGAAATCAATGGGCATCAGGCAGGAGCTTCACGCTAATGATGATGATGATGATGATGATGATGATGATGATGATGATGAGGCGAAGCAGGACACAGTAAGTCGTTGCAAAGGCAAAAAGGCCAAGAAGACCGGAAATGACTACCCTCCCGCGTGCTTCACTCTAAGTCAGAAGGAGGTCGAGCAGTTTTTCACCTGCCTCCTAGGAGTAAAACTTCCTTATGGTTACGCGGGGAAGATAAGCAGATACCTAGACCCAGCGAAGCAGAAGTTCAGTGAGATGAAGTCTCACGACTGTCACGTGCTGATGACGCAGATACTTCCAGTTGCAATCCGTGGGATCATGGACGCGCACGTCCGTGAAACGCTATTTGGCCTATGCAACTTTTTCGACGTCATCTCTTAGAAGTCGATTGGCGTGAGGCAACTCAGAAGGCTACAGGAAGAGATCGTGGTGATACTATGCGAGCTTGAGATGTACTTCCCGCCCGCATTCTTCGACGTTATGGTGCATCTGCTGGTCCATATAGTGGAGAATATCATCCAACTTGGGCCGACATTCCTGCACAGCATGATGCCGTTCGAAAGGATGAATGGTGTCATCAAAGGATACGTTCGCAACATGTCACGTCCAGAGGGAAGTATAGCCAGGGGGTTTCTGATCGAAGAGTGCATCTCCTACTACACGAATTATCTAGGCATTGAGAACCCTGTTGGTCTGCCCGTCAACAAGCACCTCGGCAGGCTCGCTGGATGGGGGCACCGTGAGGGTCGCCGCGAAATGCATGTCGACTTAGAGGGTCGACTCGCCGACTTTGAAAGAGCAAACCTAGTCGCGCTACAACACATAGACGTGGTCGATCCTTGGGTGGTAGAGCACAAAACCTTTATTAAGAAGACATACAATGACCGAGGCCAACAGAGGACGGACGGAGATATAATCAAAGAGCACAACTCATGTTTCACGCGTTGGTTCAAGCAGAAGCTTCTGTCGTACCCTTTACATGAGGATTCTTCCGCGGAAGAACAACTCATATTCGCCTTGTCACAGGGCGCCGAGCACAACCTGATGACCTATGAGGCATACGATATCAATGACTACACATTCTACACCAAGGCCAAGGACATGAAGAGCGATGGTTATCAGAACTCCGGGGTAACGATGGAATCCTACACCGGTAATGACAAGGACAGATACTACGGAAGCATCGAGGAGATCTGGGAGCTGAGCTACGCTGGAGAGAAGGTCCCGATGTTCCGTGTCAGATGGGCGAAGAGCGTTCTAAAAGAAGACCGGTATTTCACCACCATGGTTATACCCGAAGCCAAATCCAAGACCGCGGGCGCAAACGTCACCGCGAAAAATGAGCCATGGGTACTGGCTTCCCAAGTTGACCAATGCTTCTTCATTACCGACCCGTCAAAGCCCAGTCGTGTTGTCGTGAGGAGAGGCAAAAGGAAGATCATCGGAATGGATGGAGTAGCCAATGAGCAAGACTTTGACAAGTACGGCGACCCAATGATCGAACATGACGACGATGATGAAGTAGCAACATACACCACAAGAAGAAGCAGGACCACCCTACCTAAAGGACGTCTGTTCCATAGAAGAACTCCATTTACAAAAAAGAAGGGCAAGAAGATTGTGAACAGATAGCTAGCTAAGATCGATTGTATTTAAATCGTAGCCTTCATTTCTCGATTGTATTTCATGGGCACTTTTTGAACTATCATGAATATTTTTAAATTTCATGGACACTCGATCTCGATCCCCCTCCATCTCGATCGCTATCCCACCTCGCCAGATCCGGTCCCCCTCGCCGCCGAGCACCCCCCGGTCCACCGGCCGCCGCCGCCGACCCCCCGCACCCTCGATTCCCCTACTCAACCACCGCCGCCGACCCCCCGCACCCCTCCCCTACTCAACCGCCGCCGCCGACCCCCCGCACCCTCTCCCGCTCCACCGGCATTACTGTTTGATGATATTTTTAAAAAAATTATTACTGTCTTATAAAAAAATATTACTGTTATGATTTAAACAAGTTTGAACATATTTAAACACAAATAAGTATCAAACAACATTTTAAATGCATAAAAAAAATTGTGGAGCCTGGGAATCAAACCCAGGACCTCCTGGTGTGAGAACTGGCTGCTGACCAGTCGAGCTAGTAGAGGGAGCTTGATGTGGATCAGGTCAGGTGGAAGATAACCTGTTGGCTCGAGCAGAAATCAAAAAAAAATACTAATGGCGCACCAGGGCGAGGTGCGCCATTAGTATGGATGTACTTATGGCGCACCGACGTGTGGTGCGCCATTAGTATTGTGCCGCCCCCATCCATACTTCCTCCCCGGTCCAAACCTATCCCCTCTCTCTCCCTCGCCCTCGCCCTCGATCCCCTTCCCCTCTCCTCTCCCGACGCCGCTGCCCCGCCGCCTCGACGCCTCGACGCCCGCCCCGCTCCTCCTCCGGCGCCTCTCTTCCCAGCCCAAGCCCAAGGCCGCTCCGCCTCCACCTCCTTCGGCTCCGCCGTCGGACAAGGGCGCCGCAGCATGGGCCCTTCGCGCAGCCGCGCTCTCACTGCTGGGGCTCACCGGCGCCGTCGGCGCCAGCGCCTTCAGCGACCTCATCGTCCGCAGCAAAGGAGCCCCTCCACCGCCTGCCGCCAAGGAGTCGAGTCGACCGCCGCCGAGGAGCCGCGTCGCCAACCGCCAGCGTGGAGTCGACCGTCACCGAACAACCCCGCCGTACTTCCTCAAGATCCAGGGCGCTGTAGGTAAGATTCAGGCCGATATGGTCACTCCTCTGCTTCTCTGACTACCGATAGTGCCACCTGAAGCTTCGATCCAACACAAGGTGACGCTGTCTACAACCAAGGATCCACCTAGCCCTCTACATCAAGAAGTTCTCCTTCCCTTTGTCTTGCTTCGCCCCCAAATCCAGCCCCTGCAGGTAAGCGTGAAAATAGATCCCTTTTTTCTTTTCCACTTCATATGTTATTTCTGGTTTCCCCGTGAATGTGATTGCCCATTAAATCTTGTTGGCTCAACGATGAACTAAACAAGATCATGTCAGTTCGTTTGAGATTGGAGATTTCACAGTGCTAACCATCCATCTCTCATGTTATAATTAGGGTAAATTAAGTATTTAGTTGATTTCTAGACAGACTGAAGTATATACATTTTACTAACCAGTGTTATGTGCTATGTTATTATATGTTTATGTAATTCTTCTAGTCCCAACTACATTGTTTATTCACATAGCTATATTGCAACTCTTTGTTCTCGATTAGCACCGTCAAGTTATTTTAATGTTGTTTTTGTTGCTGTTGATTTGGGATGTGTTCTTAATCGCAACTTTGATTAGAGCACTTGGTGTTCAGTAGTTAATCCCTTGTGTACTGCCTCTTGCACGCTCCAAAAGCTATGTAGGCTAATTCAATTTAAATTTTGTACCTGGGACTGAGTACATCGTCTTACTATGGCCTCTGATGACTAAAAAAATATGATGATTACTTAGGCTGCGTTTGGCTACTCGGTATTTTTGGAGTTTTAAAAGAATACCATGGTTTTTGAAAAAATCCCAGTTTTAAATACTTTGACGTGTTTGGTTTTGACAAATACTTTAGTTTTACAAACCGTGGTATATCTAAAACCATGGTTTTTTTGCTGTATCTAAAAAAGAGGTCTCAACCTCTTTTTTGTAAACTGAGAAACACTTGCTCGAGTCCATCTTCTTCCGGTCCTCCTCACCCATCTCTTCCGCAGCCACAAAATTAAGATTACCACCTAGGAAGCTTGACTACTCTGTCGCTGATGTCTTCAATCATTGGCTATTGTTCTAGTGCAACAAGAAGCAGCCTGTACAGTAGATAGTACTAGAGGTTCAGTCCTATCGGATGGTGCGTGTACACGTACAAAAAAATTAGCGAAGGCTTAGGCCCTGGAGTAGATCGATTGATACTGAGCAAAGTTATACACAGCAGTCCTAGAGTATGTCGATGGGGGAGTTATGAGCTGTTTACTGGTACTGCTACACATTTCACTTTTTTGCCGTAACATAGATGGCGATGTTAGTTTTATTGCATTGGGCTGTGGGGATTTTGAGCTGTTTTCTGACATGTCTTCTTTTAGTGTACTTGTCTCCCCGCTTGTTGGTTACTTCTCATGGTTAGAAGATGTGTTGTAGCTTTTCTTAGACTTGTACTGTAAATGGATTTGGTTGTAATAGAAATGACATTTTCTCTACTCAAACTCATTATATTGGAATTATTTGAAGATGTGTGGTGTTAGCCTATCGGTAATAATTATGTGTTAGTGTGAGTTTATTCTTCCTGTGAGCATTCTAATTTTATTTCTCTGGATTCAAGCAATGGGTTTGGACTTGCAAGATTCAGTTCACAAGTACTTGTGGGCTTTGGCTTTTAGCCTAATGAGGTCTCTTACTTGTGACAGTTCAGTTGTCAGTGTAACATGTTAGAAACTGCTACTATGTCTCTAGAAGAATCATCACTCTTTACACACTTATTAGAAACCCGTTTATTTCATCTGGTGAGACTTGTCTGTCTTCAGGCTCAGCTGCCGCAGGGCTGTTAGACATGAGCAGCCGCCAATTAATTCTACTCCTGGTGTTCCCCACTTGCAGTTAATAAGAAAGTATTTTGGTTTTGCAAGATTCTGTGTTTTACTACTAGCACAATTATGCATTGTCTTGTGTCTGCTCAGAACACGAATGACCTTCCTTTAGTTGGCACACCCTCTGTTCCTAAATATGAGATGTTTTCACAGTTCAACTAAACTGTCAAAACGTCTTACATTTAAAAACAGAGGTAGTACTTGCTAAGTTACTACACCCTCCATTCCAAAATACTTGTCTTGGTTTTAATTCAGATTTGAACTAAAACAACGACAAGTGTTTTGGAACAGAGGGAGTAAATACTAGGAAAGTTTCTCTTCACACATACTCAAAAAGCAAAGCTTTTCTGTAGGACACTATAAACCACGTACAGTAAAGGGTGGAAACAATAAAAGCAAGCAGAACTCTAAGACACAGCAAAGTTATTCTGATCCAGTATTGCTTGTAGTGGTTTGTCCAAAATGTTGAATGATACTGCTTGGAGATGCATATATTGTTTCACCTCTTCACATGCCAATGTATTTTCCATGTTGTGATGAAGGCCTTTTTTGCCTTGTCCACCCGAGAGGCCCTTGAGTTTGCTGGAATGTCGATTAACTTCCGTTCCAGCAAATTCGGGTACTCCATATGTCCTATTTTCAGCAAAGGTCATGCTGAAATTTTCCATGAATTTTAGCATGACTTTGCTAAAAATAGGACATATGGGGTACTTGTGACTAATGCATGGGCCGGGGTACTTGTGACTAATGATGAAAGCTTAGGCTTTTAGGGTGCCTCGGCGTCAAAAAACCCTCAATGATAAAAGCTTAGCTTTTAGGATGCCTCGGTGTCGACAAACCCTAAATGATGAGACCATGATCTCGTTCCTTGACAATAACCACAATAACCAACTTTTTGACCAAACTTTGTTCCTATTTAGAGAGAAACATGGCCAACAACGATGAGGCCGGGGGTTCGGGCGGCAAGGCATTCTGGGAGCTGTCCCAGGAGATGGAGGAACAACCTCACTTGTATGAGGACGCCGCCTTCCCCACCGATCCTGAGACCACTGACGGTACCGCCGAGGATGACCCCACTGATGCCACCACTGATGGTGCCGCCGAGGATGCCACCACTGATGATGGCGGCGCACGCACAGATGGCAGCCAACCGAAGAGGCAACGGAAGGACCGGCGCCCGACCGTGCTCCGCACCCTCAAGGAGGAAGTTATTGAAGCGGACTCCGACGGGAATCCAACGGCGCCTGAACAAATAGTCAAGGGGTACTCGCTTCAGCTCGGGTGCATTCTTCGGAGCACCATCTCGATCAACACCGAGAACCTGAGGCATCCTGACCGAGGGAATTTGCTCAACCTCCTCTTCACGAAGCTGCATGAACGATACAAGTTCCCCGCTGAATTTGAAAACACAAGCCTCAAAGGGAATAAAGTGAACAATGCTGCCCTCACGAAGATGAGCAAGGCCCTGTCTACTTGGAAAAGCAATGTGAAGAGAATGATCGAGAAAGGTGAGAGTTATGAGAAGATCAAGGAGAAAAATCCTTCGATCACCGAAGATGACTACAACGACTTCAAGACCAATTGCTCGAGCACCGCAAACTCCCAATCAAGTCAGTGGGGGAAAGAAATGCGGGAGCTGAACTTAGGGGAACACACACTCGGTCCCGGCGGTTACAGAGTGGCGGAGCCTATATGGGACAAGGAGGAGGCGGACCGTGCCGAGCAACGCCTACCGCCCCTCTTCGATAAAGACGGTGACAAGCAGACCAGGAACTTTGTCAGGGCCTGGTACAAGAAAGACCCGAAAACAAAGGAGCTTACCACGGATCCGAAGACCAGGGCGCTTGAGCTTGTTCTGGTAAGGAATACACCCCCGCATAATTAGCTCCATATGGTTGCATTCTAATTAATGAAGCCAAATTTCTAAATGGTTCACATTCCTTCCGCAGACGACTGAAAGCAGTAGCGCGGGGTCGACTAAGAGCAACCCTTGGTACACCACTCTAAATAGGGCGTTGAATGTAATGAAGAAGAAGGATAAGCTCAGTAAGCCGACGTCAGCTAGTCGTGTGGCCGGCAAAGGCTTGTCGACGAAATGGTCATCATACTATAACAATGGTGGGAGAAAGGAGAAAAAGACCAGCTCGGAAAGCCAGGCGCACGAGGTTCAAGAACTCAAGGCACAGGTGGCGCGGATTCCGGAGATTGTCCAAGAGAAAGTGCAACAACAACTCGGAGCGACGATCACTGCCATTGTGCCTACCTTGATCGAGGGGTTGAGTGCGTGGGTTGCGGGCGGCCAACAGGGGCCGCCCCCGATTCCTAGCTTCACGGCTAGCAACTCGCAGAACGCGATGGCGGGGCCATTGGTGTCTCCGGCGGAGGCGGCATTGGTGTCTTCGACGCCGGCACGGGAGCTTAATGCACCCGGGTGTACGCCAGCCGGCACCTCTGGAGCAAGCGGCCCCTCCGTCAACTGCACGCTCGCCGTTGGTGGTGCCTTGACATTAGCCGAGCTCGACGCCATCATCACGGTAACTAATTAAGCCTCTCTCGGCCGAGGACTTCATCTCCTTGCCTTTGACTGGGCATCCCTGACGCCCTACATGTTTTCGCAGGGCGGCGCCGACGTTCCGTGCACTCTCCTGCACTTCGTGAACAACGAGTTGGTCGATGTCGCCAAGGGCAAAATCGTTCAACTCGGCAACCCCTTGTTCCACGGTACCCAGATGCCACCCAACTTGTTTAGGGTTCAACTGGTTCGGGTGCTGCCAGGCTGCGACGAGTTGTTACCTCCGATTCGACCCGTCGGGGCCGACGATGATGACGTGATGACCCTCAGCGCCTGCCTGAGTTGGCCCCTGCTTTGGCCGAAGAGCCAGATTCGTTTGGGGGTGGGGGACAGCACCCCAAAGACAACACCGCCAGTCGTGCCGGCGCCAAGTTGGCCCCATGGCAACACCGCCGCAACGGTGCCGGACATCCCTATGCCACTGGATCCAAACATGCATATGGCACAGGATCAGAACGACGACGACGACAATACATTTGGCAACGTCGATCAGTACTTTGCCGAACATGGGTACGATGGCGACTTCATGGGGCCTCCTTCTCAAGAACCCAACCCAACAAAAGACATGCGCGATCTAGCTGGTACCGCGGAGAAGCCAAGTTGCAACAGGCGTCGTCTGCCGTTCAGCTCTCAGGAGACGCCTCCAGCTGCCGACTTCACCGAGCCTCAGATAGGCGAGGTGCAAAATATTATCAGCCCAAACACACTCAAGAAGGCGGTATGTGAGCAGAACTCGGTCCCATTACAGGAGAAGAAGAAGGCACGCAAAAGAAAGACTAACAAGGGTGCGAGCCAGCCGGCACCGAGTACGATCCGTGCTCAGGACGGGCCACCTTCACCTAAGGATATCTCGAGGAGGGTGCATGTGGCGGGTAGGGCGATGCTACCGACAAATATGCTCAATGCTGCAACCGGTGCTATGCGGAGTCTACATGACAGTGTTCTTTCTTTGGAGAAGCGGCGTCTCAGAGAGAAGGATGTGGCATACCCGGTTTTCGCGGCCAAGGTGCCAGAGGGCAAGGGCTTTGTGGATAACTCCATCGAGGGTACGATCGTCCTGCGGTTTGATGACATCCACGCTATGTTGAACCTTCATCCGCTGCACTACACCTTCGTTCGGCTATTTTCGCTGAGTATGGAGATGCGAATCATTCGCGACAAGACCCCGGACATCGTGATAGTCGACCCCTTCTACATGCGTGCCAAGATCTTGGGCAGCGCTGGGGACCGGCAAGTCGCGAGTTCTTACCTCAAAGGCGTCATTCTGGCAAACCAAGATAAGGATAACTTCCTCGTTCCTTACTTTCCCGAGTAAGTCCTCCCCTCAATCGGCCCGTAACATATGAATTCTTAGATTTCGATCGTTTTTCTTTTAACATTCCATGTTTTCTGCAGTGACACACATTGCACGCTCATCCTCCTAAGCCCCAAATATTCCATGGCCACGTATTTCGACCCGGACCATCAGTCGAACGTAGACTACACAAATGTCAAGAAGGTTCTTGATGATGTTCTCCCCGGCTACGCCAAATCTGGAGGCACCTTCACCAGGCCTATTCGTAAGTACGGCAAGCACGTGTTCTCCCACAATACGACGTTCTACTGTGTCAAGCAGCCGCCTGGCGGTCAGAAGGGTGCCTACTACGCCATCCATCACATGCGGGCGATCGTACGGGACCATCATCAACTTCTGCTACCGAGTAAACTCAAAGATTGGGCCGCGAGCGTGTCGGCAATCCAGGACGCGGACATCAGACAAGAATTGTTTTGCATCCAGTCGGAGTTTGCGGAAATCATCCATCAAGATGTCCTTCGTACCTCGGGGCAGTTCTACCTCAGAAATCAACCGTCCAACAGTGACATCGACACAATGCTACAAATGCAGGCTGACAACGCCCGTTATTTCATGACTCCCACGATAGATGGCGGCTTCATCCACGCTCCGGTCCCTTGAGTCGAGTCGAAAGCAGTGATGCTGTGTCTAGTTCTGAAACATCGATTGGCTCATGTTGTAATTAAACTTTAATGAACTTGTAGTATGTCTCTTTGGTTTCGAGAGTCGTTCAACTTAGATGTAATCGATGCTATTAATGTATTGCTTTTCTCTTCCGATCGTTCTGTTGCATACTTATATATTGCTTATGTATTGTCTGTGAATTGGTACTAACGTTTCGTTTGGCTAGTGCATAGCGATGCCGTTGTATGTCGTGTACAAGGGTAAGGTTCCCGGAGTCTACGACGACTGGGAGGAGTGTCAGAGACAGGTTCACCGATTCAGCGGTAACAGTTACAAAGGGTACACCACTAGGGCCGAGGCCGAATCTAGATACGCCCGCTATCTAGCGGGAGAGGGGAGGGAGCGTTAGAGGAACCGGATGAAGACGAGTTTCATCGTGATGATACTCATCGTGATGACCGCAGCTCTCTTCTATGTGATGGTAGTTTAGATGATCGATATCGACTTGTAATGTGAAGACAAACTCGCTACTCGCGGTCCCGAGACTTGTAATATAATGTTCTATCTTTGTTCGGTCTTTTCAATTCGGAGACTAATATGATGAATTGTATTCGGAGACTAATATGATGAATTGTATTCAGAGACTAATCTTCTATTGTATTCGATGAATCTGTTGTTGATGTGTGCTGTCTATATTTTGTCCAATTATACATTTTGTCACCTGTGCAAAAAACAGAAAATAAAAAAATAAAAAAAACTAATATTCATACTAATGGCGCATCACACCACAGTGCGCCATTAGTATGCCAAAGGATACTAATGGCGCATCATTAAACAGTGCGCCATTAGTATGCCGAAGTTACTAATGGCGCATCTCGTTGTTGTGCGCCACTAGTATGCCAAAGCACCTGGGTATACATGGCCCCCTGGGAGGTATACTAATGGCGCACTGTTGTATATACTAATGGCGCATCTCTGGTCCGCCATTAGTATACCAGATACTAATGGCGCACCAGTGGTGCGCCATTAGTAAAATATACTAATGGCGTGGCACTAATGGCGCACCACTAATGCGCCATTAATGGCCAAATTAGGTGTGCCATTAGTAGGCCTTTTCCTAGTAGTGTTCAGCATTAAGCTTGAGGAGACCGTTGATGTTCATACAGTACGCAACGATGACAATAGTTTTTTTCGTAATTAAGCACGACTTCAACTATTTTAACTTGTATTTTTCATCTTTTCCAATTCGACTAGCTTATCCCATGCTTTGCAAGACGCTATGTCTTGGAGAGGATGGGTTTTGAAGACCATGAAAGTATGGAAACCAAAAAAATTATCCTAAGTACCCATCATGGTATGGATTTTCAAGTAAAGTTATACAATGCTCAGAGTGTAACCCATTTTGGTTGCAAAAATTGGGAAGCACTTTGCAAGATATATGATTTTGATGAGAGTATGCTTGTCACCATGGATCTTGGTGATCCTACAATCGAGCAAGAGAGACCTTCGATTTGCGTCCTTGTGAATACACCTCTAATTCTTCCCCCATGTGAGCTTAACATAGTTATTAAGTAATTTATATTGTTTATTTTAAAATAGTTGACAACTTATTTCCATTGACAGCTTATTTTCGTTCTTCAAAGAATGTGCGGAAGATGGTAGACAGAACCTACTACACTGAAGGCTCCGAATTAACTTATCAGGAGAAAAATCGTCTGGTCGCATTTTGTACTGATCTTGAGAATTACAATATCTACAATCAAACTCCTCAACATTATGGTCAATACATGCCACTAGTGCACGTGTTGAACTACGGTAACTACCATGGAGATACCCTGGTAAGATTTTTTACTATTACGACATTCGTGCATCTTTTTGCACACTTCTAAAACTAGTACATCATTGCTAACTACGAAGTTATTACTATGTTTTTCAACAGATGATCCGGAATTAATGATTGTGTGCCTCATCTGATGTATACGCACGGTACCCTTCATGTTTTGAACATACAATCAGGTCTTCCTACGAATCTCAACTGTCCATACCGGGTTTCTAAAAGAAGTGGAGACATGGCAATCAAAGAATGGAAAAAATGTATGGACAGTCGTAAGGAGCTTCTTGGAAGCAAAAAGTAGCGAAGGGTAAGAATTGGAGACAGAATGATCGCCATTCTTCATAATGGAGAGTCAGGGTCTATATTATTTTATGCTATTTTACCTTAAGGGTGTTTAGGTCCTACCTGATACTGATGATCATGTGCTAAGAACAATTATGTAGGGTTGGGTTCAATGACTATGTGGATGATGATCGTATGACTTATTATTAATAACGAGTAGAAGTTGTATGATGATGCATGATTAGTAGGACTTGTTATTATATATGATGATTTATGATGCGAGCATGCATGAGTTATTATATCAGCGAGTGAAATGAACATATATAGCAGCAGCGTTGGTAAACCAAGGACGAAGATATAAGAGAGGACACTTCTCTCTATTAGCTAGCTAATAACAATCTAAAAATAACCCCCAAAACACCTAAAGCAGCCACTTTTCTAAAAAAACATGGACTTTTGGTCCCCGTTGGTGCCACCAACCGGGACCAAAGGCCCCCCTGACTGGGCTCGGCGCACAGGCCACGTGGAGGCACATTGGTCCCGGTTCGTGTTTGAACCGGGACTAATGGGTGGAGGTATTAGTAACGACCCATTAGTCCCGATTCATGAACCGGGACTAAAGGCCCTTACGAACAGGGACTAATAGGTGTTTTTCTACTAGTGAATGTTGGGCCTGCATCACATGCTTCTTAAAGCAGCCCAGAGCTTGGCTCACTGGAAACACTTGAATCGGCAGTTTATCGCGAGCCAGGCTGAGGCAAGCGCAAGCGAGCTGGCCCTTGCACGAGTGGAGACGGGAGGGATGCAAGGTGATTATGTGAGGTCTTCTTCAACCTCAAGTAAACTTCTCTCTATTCTCCTCTCTTCCTTGTCCCTCTGACCTACACAACGATGCTTCGATTCATGGTAAGCTCTGTACGAAAAAGATGCACCTCGATGTTACGGCGATCGGTTCGTAGTTTCGTAGGCTGGAAGTTCTTTATTTTGTGTTCCCATTTGGAGCTATTCTGGACGAATTTTGTCAGATTCGTCACACACGATTGATCGTTTGAAATTTCCTTTGACCAGCAACCTAACGCGGTTCTGCACAACATTTGTGTTGTAAGTTTTTGGTTTCGACAATCGTAGCTTCATCTCTCCTTGAACAACAGTCTAGTGCACTCACGCCGCCATGTTGAGCTCCTCTGTCCTCTGCTCAGAGCCCTCCTATTCGTCCCTCTCGACGCCGACGCCCTTCCCCTTGATCTGCTTGCCCGCTTCCTACTACACTAGAGTCGCTTCCGGCGTCGCTCATGTCGGCCTACTCTCTGTCGTCCTCCTACACTGACGCTGAAATGGCGCGCACACTGCTTTCTTGTCTCCTCTGCCTCCGTGCACACTGCAGTTCGCTGCGCCGCCGACAGGGTCGATCATCTTGGCCTTCTCTCTCTCGCCCTACCAAACTGGAGTCGTTTCCGGTGTTGATCATCTCGGCCTCCTCTCTCGTCCACAGCACTGACGATACCATGGTGCGAGCACTGCATTCTTCTAATCTGTCGACTGGCTTTGCACGAGCACCGCAACTAGTTCACCGACGGTATTGCTCGCCGTGCCGCTGACGGGGTCGCTCGTCCACGACTCCATGCTCGTCATGTCGGACACGGCGCCACGGCCACTAACCATCGCAGTCGCCATTGTCCGGCGCACACTGCAATTCTTCTCCTCCTCCCTCTACTAGCTCTTAACCTTGTGTGCTAAGTGCAATTGCTAGCTCTTAATCATACCTCATGCGTGCAACCAAATACCATGTTCATGTGCCGCTTGGGCCAATGCAGGCAACCAAACAAAGTGCACTTGCGTATTACCTAATGCGGGGAGCCTAGATGCAGGCAACCAAACAACTTGCAGATGTCGCATATGAGGATGTTTTTCCAGAGCAAGGCTGGGTTGAGATGTTTATGCAACGCAACTACTGTTCACTACTGCAACCAAACACGCCCATAGTTCACTTGATTCATTCTGATGATGATTAAGGGTGTGTGGTATTTTTTTTCTCACTGTTGCAACGCACGGGCTCGTTTGCTAGTCAATATCTACAACGCCAAATCGCTATTAATTGAATGATCATGAAACATATTTTCACATTTCATTTGCACAATTTTCTATAAACTTCATCAAACATACAAATGCCTGGTTTAACTTTTTTAATATACATTATTTATTAAAACTGAGAGAGTAAAACTGTTAAAATAGTTTTTAGGTTTTTCAAGGAACAAATAAAAGACATTCCAAAGAGGAACCATGTGGCGTGTGGTTACAAACGTACAAACATAACCTGACTCTCACACGAGGCTGCTGACCGACCCATGCATATGCGTCTAGTGGATTCACTCGATCTCGCCGATCGACTGGATTCTGATGGCCCCTCATGCAGAGACCTACTGCGTGCATATTTTTTCCTAGGTACGGTACTGGCCATTGGCCAAGTGGACATATATGTATGCACGCATGCACAGACACTGCCGGTCGGCCGGCCTTTTTTTGGAAATTTTCTGATATACGAACATTAGAAATAAAATAAAAAATACATATAAATCTGAGGACCATCTAGCGACGACTGCAAGTACTGAAGCGAGCTGAAGATGTGTAGCAGTCATCGCCTTAGATCGCCGCTTTCCTGTACGTAGTATACATACATCATTTATATTGTCACGGTGTACCTGCATACGAACGTATGTTGAATATGCTTTGTACTACATACTGTGAGATGTTGTAGAATACTAGTATGCGTTCTGTCACCTTTGTGTGCGGTTCCATGCATGTCACGTAAGCTCAGACATATTATTCCCTAGCATCACGTGCTATGTGTTAGAATAACTCCGAGGCATGCCGTCGATCATCCGAAGACCAAGCAATCACACGAGCACAACATCGAGATTTGTTAACGAGATTCACCGATATGGCTACATCTCCGGGGCCTGACTATGAGCGCTCCTCCCCGTGACACCGTTACAATACCACACACGGTCACCCTGGATACCGGCACGTGCCGTCGGCTTCCCCTGCGTTCCGGTGCTATTATGTTGGCATAGGTTACATCATGTGTCTAGCCCCGCTATATACGAGAGGCCTAGAATACAAGTGTCCTACGAAGACACAACATCATATCCTATCTAAACACATTACAACTACAAGTCCAACTGTAACCTACCTTGTACACAATATTCGACACAACTCCAACAAACTCCACCTTGGCGAATATTCTCCACCACCTTGAATTTGTCCATGCGTCAAACTTCCATGTACATTGGACTTGAGCTTATCCCGTGAGTTCCGCTGCTACTCCAAAGACTCCATATGACTCCACCTAGAACTTATAGTCCCTTCTTTTCGTGACCACAGTCAACAATCGAGCGAAAACTTAGTTCCATATTACTCTAGTTTGCGCTCCCAACTTTCAGAGTATCAGTCCAACGCCATCACACACTGATCACTGACCTGCGTGAAAGTGAACAACTCACATATTGGACGCCGCATATAAGAGTTACCTGAACTCAACGTCACCGCTCTTTCTTGACCGTCTGTCTGAAACTTGAAGGAATTTCACCGTCGCCATGTGTCACCCTGAGTCAAATTCACAGTTGTCTCATACTTTTCCCGGATAGTCTCTGACATGTCCCACAGCTATAGCACTCCACCTCCTTCTGTACTAGTCATCCGCACTTTGCCATGTGCACTGAACACCACAGAATATACGGCCATGCACTCTCTCAGCCTTTGACAATTTCAGACTCTCCGCCACTTTTATGAGATTCTCCATGGTCAACTCCTGTCCATCTTCCGGCACCAATAGACCCAGTCACCAACTTAAATCTGGTACTCGTCAACACTGCTTCAGCACCCTTTGCACAATTTGTCCGACCACATGTCTGACCACCAGTGCCTGGTCTATTGTTGTGTCCCATGCTCACCGCACGCCTCACCGCTATCACCGCGTCGAGCCTCTGCTATCCTGGTCGAGTCTCCCGGGTAGCTAGCCCCCACTGCCTCAACCCCCACTGCAGAGAACCACCGATTATCACCGACCGATGCTGAGTATCACGTCTTCATCGGACCACTGGTACCCAGTCCAATCCACGTGTCTCTCGCTATTCCGCTGAAATAGGCTATGACTCTCCATGCATTTACACCGTAGCCCCTCCATCAGCACAGAGTGTAGTCATCCATCAGACTCCAACTCCACCTTCAACATGACTCCATGTAGCTGCGCCTTGCTACCCCGCGCCTTGTCGACTTCAAGATCTCTCATGTGTGCACCATCTTGAATCAACCTCGCACCATAGTCTTGTCGAAGCCACACAAACCCTCGAGGCCTGCGCCACGTGTTTCCACGCCCAGAAGTCGGTCACCATCAGCATCACGCCCCTATGTCGTCGTCGCCGATCCCACCACCGTCTTCTGTACCAGCCGACTCACGTCGATCCGTCAGACTATCCAGTCCGACCCAGCCGAACATATCCGACTGCAATCATGCTCCACCCTGCATCACAATTGCGTGCACATCTATGCATGTCTTGGACGCCCTCTGTTTGCATGATCCTGCTCAGCACGCTCCGAACTCCTCGAATCCTCAAGTGCGACTGCCATCCATACACAAACTGTGTACCAAACAAAAAGGAGACCAAAAATAAAGTCCCATGTAGCCTTCTGTATGCACGTACCAGAGGAGACCAATGACGCTAGTCAAACTCCACTCCACATATATACAATTGTTAGATTGGATCGATGGAAGCGTTCCTACTCCTCCGTAGAGGAGCCGCGTGTATTTATTGATTGGGGGCAAAAACAACCTCTGTCGTGGCGTACAAGAACCCACCGATCGCTAGGATCCAGCGGGAGGAGATAGGAGTTTACACGGGGAGAGAAGAAGAGATAGAGTTGGTAGTTGAGATTACATAACTTAAATATCTCTAAGTCTAACACCCTCCCTTAATCTGAACTACCTATCCTAAATTGAGATTGTTCTTGAATGCTTCAAATGGTTTGTATGGTAGAGCTTTAGTGAACCCATCAGCCACTTGATCTCTTGAAGGAATGAAGCGGATCTCCAACTTCTTCTCTGCAACCCTTTCACGTACAAAATGAAAGTCTATCTCAATATGCTTGGTCCTGGCATGAAAGACAGGGTTGGCACTTAAATAGGTAGCACCCAAATTATAACACCATAGACATGAAATACGGTGTTGCTTTAATCCCAATTCTTCAAGCAGAGATTCAAGCCAAATAATTTCAGCAGTAGCATTTGCCAAAGATTTATACTCAGCTTCAGTACTTGACCTTGACACTGTTGCTTGTTTCCTGGCACTCCATGAAATAAGATTAGAACCAAAGAAAACAGCAAAACCACCTATTGATTTTCTATCATCACCGCAACTTGTCTAGTCTGCATCAGAGAAAGCACTAACAAGTGTAGAGTTGGACCGTCTGAAATGAAGTCCCAAACCTACAGTGTGCTTTACATACCGTATGATCCTCTTGACAGCTGTCCAATGAGCAGAAGTGGGAGAATGTAAGTATTGACATACTTTGTTAACAGCAAAGGAAATATCTGGCCGTGTTAAGGTTAAATATTGCAAGGCACCAACAACACTTCGGTATTTGGTGCTTTCTTCCTCCTTAAGTGGCTCCCCTTCATATGCTGACAATTGTTCTGATGAAGATAATGGTGTAGGTGATACCTTACAATCCTTCATTCCCATCCGAGCCAAGAGTTCATTTGCATATTTTCTTGTTTCAACACTATACCATCCTGAACCTTTTTAACTTCAATGCCCAAGAAGAAACTCAGATCACCAAGATCCTTTAAAGCAAATTCTGAGCTTACATCATGCAGAAGAGCATCAGTAGCATTCTGAGAAGAAATTGCAACTATAATGTCGTCTACATATATGAGTAAAAAGATAACAGTGTTTGCCTTCTTATATATGAAGAGAGATGTGTCAGCCTTTGATGCAATAAAGCCAAGACGTTTTAACTGCATACTTAACTTAGAGTACCATGCTCTAGGTGCTTGTTTCAAACCATAAAGAGCTTTGTCAAGCTTGCATACATAATGAGGTTTTTGTTTGTTTTCATAACCTGGTGGTTGCCTCATATAGACCTCCTCTTCCAGAACACCATGCAAAAAACGCGTTCTGTACGTCTAGCTGCCTTAGGCTCCATCCCCTAGACACGGCAATAGCAAGAACAAGTCTGATTGTCGCAGCTTTAACCACAGAGCTAAATGTATCCTCATAATCAATACCATAACGTTGCTTAAAACCTTTAGCAACGAGACGTGCTTTATACCTGTCAATGGAGCCATCTACCTTTTTCTTGATCCTATACACCCATTTGCAATCAATAATATTTTTACCTTTCCTGTTTGGCACCAGATGCCATGTTTTGTTTCTCATCAAAGCTGTATATTCCTCATCCATAGCCTTTTTCCACTATTGATCCCCAAGTGCATCATCCAATTTTGTTGGCTCGCCTGAAACACACAAGATGCCATACCGAATAGTGCCATCAGTTCTGATTTTTGGATTCTTAGTACCTTTTTGTAGCCGAGTTCCAACTCTTGATGTGATTGGTGGAGGCTGTTGTACACGCTGGCGTACTGCATTGCTGGTCGCAGAAGATCCTGGGGAGGAATCAGAAGATGCCACACCGGATCCAGTGGCCACGGGTGTGGTTTCCTCAGTCTGCGCCGGACCACCTGTTGCCGCAGAGGATCCCGCACCAGCTGGGCCTGGCGGACGTGCGCGCGAGTCGCACGCGATTGGCTGCATGCGCGCGCCAGCCGAGGAAGATTCCCCGCGTGGAGATGTGTCGGGCGCAGATTGCGTCGCCCGCGCCTGGTCATGCAGACTGACCGGCTCGCGATCCGGGGCGGATATCCGCGCCTGATCCGAGGAGGATCGGCACGCAGGGGTGGCAGGCGCCGCCAGATCGTCCTCGTTCGCTGCGCCAGCTTCGTCCTCTTCTTCCACATGAAATATAGCATCGTTTTGAGTGGGATTTTGATCATTTTGATCGTTTTGAACGCCATTTTCTTCAGGGACCTGCACACACGGAAGGCAAGGACTTGTTCCAGTAGGGATACTATCATCATGTTGGTTATTGCAATTGTTTCCCCCGTGATCAAAATCTCGAAGTGTAGATGGAAGAAGTAGAATCTCTGGACGAAGGAGGGCACCAACATTAGGATGAAGAGATTCAAACGAAAAAATTGATTCATCAAACACACCATCGCGAGATATATAAACTCGGCATGTGGGAAGATCTAGACATTTTACTCCTTTGTGCATAGGGCTATATCCCAAAAATACACATTGTTTGGAGCGAAACGCAAGTTTGCGTGTGTTGTATGGTCTTAGGTTGCGCCAACATGCACAGCCAAATACTCGAAGAGATTTGAAGTCTGGTTTAATACCAAAAAGATTTGTGATGGGACTTTCAAGTTTGATGACTTTGCTTGGTCGAATATTTATGAGATATGTTGCAGTGAGAAAGGCTTCATCCCGGAATTTTAGGGGCATGGAAGCATTGGCTAGCAGTGCTAGTCCTACCTCAACAACATGCCGGTGTTTGCATTCAGCCGACCCATTCTATTGATGAGCATGGGGACAAGAAACATGGTGAGAAATTCCAATCTTTTGAAGGAAAAAATTTATTTTTTCATACTCACCACCCCAGTCTGTTTGCATGGCAATAATTTTTTAGTCTAGTTGGCGTTCAACAAGGTTTTGGAAATTGAGGAACACTTGGAAAACATCAGATCGTTTCTTTAGCAAATATATCCAAGTGAACTTGCTATAATCATCAATGAAACTAACATAATAGGAAAATCTACCAACTGATGTGGGAGCTGGTCCCCATACATATGAAAAAACTAACTGCAATGGAGCAGTGGATACACTTGTAGATATGGGATAAGGTAGCTGATGACTCATAGCTTGCTGGCAAGCGTCACAAATTGACTCAACATTAGACTCATAGGGAAGATTATTCTTGCTAAGTACATGCTTAACTATGACTGAAGAGGGATGACCAAGACGACTATGCCACTTTGACGAAGAAGGTTTGGTGACACTCCACGCTTGTTTATTCGACCATGATGAAGATGAAGATGATATGAGTGGATATAGATCTCCCTCACACTTTTCTCTAAGTATGACCCTCCTCGTTGCCAAGTCCTTGATCACAAAAGAGTAGGGATAAAATATTATAAGAACGTTGTTGTCAAGAGCAAAGCGATGAACTAAAATGAGATTTTTTGAAGCATGTGGAACATGTAGGACATTATTAAGATGTAAATCTTTTACGGGGGTTTTAACAATTGATTTGCCAACATGAGTGATGTCCATACCGGTTCCACTTGCCGTGTGTATCTGATCACCACCATGGTACCTTTCCCGCATCGTCAGCTTGTCAGGTTCCCCGGTGATGTGCTTGGTAGCACCGGAGTCGGCATACCAGTTGGTGTCAATGCCGTAGTTGTTGGTGACGAGGTTGGTTGCCTTCTTCTCCTCATGATCATCATCATAGCGATGCCAGCACGCTCTTGCGCCACCAACATGGAACTTATAGCAGATTTGGCACTCTGGATAGTCACCTTCTTGCTGCTGCTGTTGTTGTAGTTGTGGACAAGGCCGTTGCTGCTGGTAGCCGCCGCGACCAGGAGATGAAGCAGAGCGGTTCCCTCGACCACGCCCTCCTCTGGTGCTTCGGCCGCGACCTCCCCTGTCACGGGACTGCCCGCGCCCCCTGTAGACGGCGTTGGCAGAGGAGCGGAAGCCTGCTGGTCCGTCCCCAAGCATCTCCATGCGCTGGTCAAACGTAGAAATCTGTGCGAACAGATCATCGACGCTGATGGAGTTCTTGATTGCACTGATTGCTGCCACAACGGGATCATAGTCCCGATCAAGGCCAACCAATATGTAGTCCACCATCTTTGGATCGGTGACCGGACGCCCAGCTGCAGCTAGCTCGTCCCCGAGGTTCTTCATCTTGGCGATGAAGGCGTTGCTCGACATGTTGCCCTTCTTGGTGTTGGAGATGGCCATCTGTAGATTGGTTATGCGGGATTGCGACTGCGCAATGAATATTGTGGTAAGAGCAGTCCACAAATCGAAGGTGCTATCCTTACCGATGACTTGTGCAAGGATCTCCTGGGTGAGAGAGTTCAGCAGGTAGCTCAGAAGCTGCTGATCCTTCGACAACCACGGGCCATACAGAGGGTTGGGTTCAATGGCCGTGGTTTTATCCGCCTTGGTGACTTCTATTGTCTTGGGCGGTGCGGCGTCACTGCCGTCGAGGAGGCCGGTCACTTGCGCTCCTCGCAGTGCCGGCATGACCTGCGCCTTCCACAGGAGGTAGTTCCCCCTTGCGAGCTTCTCTGTTGGTGGAGCTCCTAAGTTGAGGCCGACGGCGCTTGAGCTCGTGGCCATGGCTATGGAAGGGTGTTTAGCGTTTTGGTTTTACTAGACGATAGAAAGAGACGTGGCTCTGTATACCATGTTAGATTGGATCGATGGAAGCGTTCCTACTCCTCGGTAGAAGAGCCGCGTGTATTTATTGATTGGGGGTAGAAACAACCTCTGCCGTGGCGTACAAAAACCCACCGATCGCTAGGATCCAGCGGGAGGAGATAGGAGTTTACACGGGGAGAGAAGAAGAGATAGAGTTGGTAGTTGGGATTACATAACTTAAATATCTCTAAGTCTAACAACAATCACACGTAGCTTCTGGACTTATCTTTCTTTCCTTTCTAAGTAGCAATCACGGTCTGATTCTTGAGCCTTGTGCCAACTCTTTTTTTTTCACCAAACAAATCTCCGTCACGTATGTAACAACAGCATCTCTCAGGAGTACAACACAGCCACGCACTCCTCCACATCGCACCACAGTAGCGCCACCAAGGCCATCGGCTGCCTGGCCTGCCTCTCCTGGGCCGCCTCCAACAGCCTCGCACCAGTGGGCTTCATCCGGCGCGCATCGCCTGCTGCTAGGCCTCGCTCAGCGTCAGCCACGTTATGCTGCCGCCGCTGTTTGTGATCTCTACTGCCGCACGGGTCTTGCTTCGACGCGCTTCTGATCCGTCTTCTTCAATTCGCTGCTGACATTAGCAACTGCCCTGATCGAACGCGGAAGTACCGCGTGACAACGATCAGCTCCATCACAATTGTTCTGCACCGCGATCCAGTTCAACGATCTTCTTGCAAAGCGCTCCTCTAGACCAACGATCCACAGCCTCCGAACGACCTAGCTCATGATACCACTTGTTAGAATAACTCTGAGGCATACCGTCGATCATCCAAGGAACAAGCAATCACACGAGCACAACACCGAGATTTGTTAACGAGGTTTACCGATATGGCTAAATCTCCGGGGCCTGACTACGGGCGCTCCTCCCCGTGACACCGTTACAATATCGCACCCGGTCGACCTGGATACCGGCACATGCCGCCGGTTTCCCCTGCGTTCCGGTGCTATTATGTTGGCATACGTTATATCGTGTGTCTAGCCCTGCTATATATGAGAAGACTAGGATACAAGTGTCCTACTAGGACACAACTTCATATCCTATCTAAACACAATACAACTACAAGTCCAACTGTAACCTACCTTGTACACAATATTCAACACAAGTCCAACACTGTGCATGAAGGCAGTAGTTTGGTCGTCAGAGCAACTCTAGTAGATCCAGTAAAAGCTCACCAGGTCGCGTTTTGCCAGCGGATTTACGGGGCGCTTCAAAAAACAGGCCTGGCCCCTAAAATTTTTACGGGAGGCTTCTGAATCGCCCCGAATCCGCGATATATACCAGCACCATATCGTTTTAGGGTCCGCGTACTCCTTTTCCATGATCCTCCTCTGCTGCATTTCTACTACTCCGGCGACAATTCGATTTTCCTCCAGTATCGTTCTGAGCCACCGGAAGCGAGTCCCAATGTCTTGCACGGGTGGCAGTCAGGGCGGCCGAGGGGGGCTCGGCGACCGCAACGGTGGGCCACCTCGCAAGCACCGCCACGACGAGGTGGCCCTGAGCTCCTCCACCCGCCAGCCGATGGATAAATGGCGCAATGAGCCGGTGCCTGCTCCCGGAGCGCCGGTGAATGGGCATGGACCAACGTGACCTCCTCCATCGGATCTTCGATCCCGCGCTCCAGCGCCTCCGAGCGGACGAGGGCGCCTGGGTCGAGGCGGAGGAGGCGGACACTTTGGAGGACGAAGCCGCAGCGGCGCAAGTCCCGACACCGAGGGAGGAGTACGACCTCACATTCGTGCTCTCCAACTCCCTCATGGAGCACCACCTTGGTGTCGGCAATTCCGGTGTGATGGTGATTGTGATGAGGAGTAGATGTAGTTTAAGTTTGAACTATGTTTTATGTGGGTAGTATGATCTAGTTTAAGTTTGAACTATGTTTATGTGGCGTGGTATGAAGTATGTTTTATTTGTTTTTATATGCTTGTATGAACCATGTTAGAACTCTGTTATGTGAAACTCCGATGATGTTTAATGGCGCCAACTACTAGTATTGATTTCTTGCATTAACTCCAGTGATGTTTGCGGAACCTGTTTTGTCTTCGCGTCCGTCATACTGAAAATTTGGTTTATGGATGACCCGAGGGAGAGAGATAGAGGGTCCATGAGCAAATGCACCCAGAGAGGAAGGGAGAGAGTTACGCCCTACAGACTACGTACATACACACACACATAGAAACTAGGTAGGTTTTGCAGGAATGTTTCATGCTTTCGTGTGCGGCACGAGCAATCTAGGGCACGTGCACGGCCAAAGCCGGTCCTGGAGATGCATAGCAAAGCGAGGTGAATGAATGAACGCATCAACAGCCATTTTGGCCCCCCACGAAATAGGCAAAAAGCAAGCGAAGCACAGAAGAGCAAAGAAACAAGTCACCGCACTGTCATCGTTACGCTCCGATTTACCACAATGGACGGCCTGCCAACCCGTGACATATATACTACACCAAACATATGTGCATGCATGCATGTACGTAACACTCACTGGTTGTGAAGGATATAGCTACTGAGTATAAACCGGCCAGGAGGGTCCGGTTCACCCTTGATTATGTGAAAGCCCATGAAGATCCAGAAGATGGCGCTTTATTAAAGAAGCATAGAAGCCCGAAGCCCAAAGGTGGATTAGGGCCCATAGTGGTAAACCGCCATGACTATGTAAACTTGTAGTGTAAGTTAGGAAAGGAGAGACCGAGCTAGACACTTTGTATAAGTCGGCCTCGGGACTCTGTAAACCGGCCGGGCGTCAACCTGTGTATATAAAGGGGCGACCCGATGGTGGTTTAGGGACAACAGACAACAACTCGAGACTCAGGCAAGCGTATTCCGCTCCCTGATCATCGAAACACAATCAATCCCATCACAACTAGACGTAGGCTTTTACCTTCATCGAAGGGGCCGAACTAGTATAACTCCCGTGTCTCTTGTCCGGTTTAACCCCTTCAAGCTAACCCATTGCGATGGCTCCACGACTAAGTCCTTTCACAAGGACATCTGACGTGATAATTCCACGACAGTTGGCGCCCACCGTGGGGCTATCGCACGATGGTGTCGAGTTCTTGAAGGGCTGCTCTGAAGGACTTAAGGGGTACGTGATCGGCCGGATGACCAAAAGTCGTCGCGGCAAGCTTTACATCGACGACGAAGGATGGGGCCTTGAGGCCGGCTCAATCGAGTACGGGTACCGGGTCCCCTTCGGCGGAATTCATGTCTTCATTGGCAAGATCGGCGAACCGGGCCCTGAGCCGGACATCTGCACCGACCTCGTCGAGACGGCTCAGCGTGCGAGTCCAGCCCGGGTTATGCCCGCCGTGAAGCGTGCGTTCGTAGGATGCATCCATGGGATCGGATCTGAGCCGGTGTCTGAGGGCGACACGGCGGTATATTCCGACGGCGAGTCATCCACTGGAGAAACCGAGTCCTTGTACCAGATTCATGACGGTATGCCCGAGGGATATTCCGATGGCAACAGTATTCCGGACCTCCCTGAAGCGCCGAGCCGGGTTGCTATTTACATGGCCGGCAGCAACCTGTGTTACAGTCTTCATCGACAGCAGCAGACTACTGGATCAGCGGCCGCGGCAGGTACCTCAGCGCGCCAGCCGGCGCAGGTTCTCTCTAGTTTAATGGACGCTTGGGTGACCTTGTTAACCGCGACAATCACCCCGGATACACAGGATCGGCACAATGCGGAAGTTGCGAGGCTGAAGGAGCAGATTACGCAGGCTAAGGCAGACCTGGTGGCTGAGGATGATAGGATGGCTGAGGAACAGGCCGCTTTGAATGCTCAAGCACAGCAGATACAAGCACAGAATTACCGGCTCATGCTGGACCGGACCGCGTCAGAGGAGGTATTATGAAGGAAGTATCGGTCGCACCTGCCGCCGGTTTACGAAGGGTTAAATCTCTTTCAGACCCCAGGCGCTGGGCCGAGCAATCTGGAAGCCGCAAACCGAGCCGAAGCGCCGAGGATCGCCCTGGATCAGCCACAGGCAACGGAGCTACCCCGACGGACAGTTAACCCGCCGCAGCATGTGCCTACACCACCGGGTCACTTTTCGAGCCCCTTGGATAACATGATTGCTGCGGCTTCACGCTTGGCAGCCATTCCAATGGTAGGAGATTCAATAGAGGCAGTTGAGACACGGCGGGCGAGAGATCTTCTTCAAACCACCGTAGTGCAGCAACAGGCTTATTCATATAGCCGAGACAGGATCCATTCAACCCCCCGTCCGAGCCCAAGTTATAGCAGGCGGATGGATGAACCAGAGGTGTCTAGCAGCGCGCGGCGTCGCAATGCTCAGGAGGTAGTGGACCATGGCAGGGCTCGAAGGGATGGCGCTTTAGATCGCTATTAACCCGCCCCGGTTCAGCCAACAGTGTCGGTTGAAAGAGGCACCGGGCTTGCTTTCAGTTCCTGGGGTGTACCCTGCCTTATTCCGGCTCTCCGTAACGTGCGTCTGCCCAAGGACTTCAAGGGACCGCGCAAGGTGCCTAATTATACGGCGGATCAGCCACCTGATGCGTGGGTCGAGACTTATGAGATGGCAATGGACATGCTGGATGTGGATGAAGCAGCTTGTGCAAAGTACTTCACGATGATGTTGGAAGGACCAGCCCGCACTTGGTTGAAAAATCTACCAGCTAATTCCATCGATTCATGGGATCAGTTGAAGGCCCGGTTTATAGCCAATTTTAAGGATACGTGCAAACAACCCATGTCCATTATAGATCTGGATGCTTGTGTTCAAGGTGAGAATGAGTCCACAACTCATTGGGTGCGCCGGGTCTCAGAAGTTTTGCACTCGTCTGACCGGATTAACGCTGGCCAAGCGATTATCACGCTGGAACGTAATTGCCGGTTTAAGTCACTAAAGGAGAACTTGGGACGGCTCAAGCGCCACTGCAGCGACCTGGGAACCCTCATGGCAGCCTTGGTAAAATATGCCGGTTCTGATAATACCAAGGATCCCGATTCTGATAATGAGAAACCGGAGAAGGGAAAGAGGAACGGCAGTGCGAAGGGACAGCAGCACAACCAGGGAGGCCATGGGAATAATGGTAAGCGTAAAGCGGATTCAGATTTTGTGGCTAATACTAATGTGCAGCGTCGTAGGGGTAAACCGCCCCGGCGTGGTGGGGCGATGAATCTGGAGCGCTTATTGAAACAGCCCTGTCCAAAGCATGGAACCAAAGAAGTCCCTGCAACACATCTCTGGAAGGATTGCAACATCATGAAGGAGTTCAAAAATTCTGATCTCTTCCGGTATGATCAGGGCCCGTCGGGCGGTTCAGGTCCTGGTTTTCATGGTGGCGGCGGTTCAAGCTCTGGGTTTTAGAATAGTCATAATAACCAGAACAACCAAGGTGGCAATAACCAACAGAGTAGTCAAGGGAATCAGCAACAGTCGGGTTACCAGAGTCACCCGAAGCAGCTGAATGGTGGACAGTATCATGTATTCACCACTAGTCTGTGCAAGCGTGATCTGAAGCTGCATAAGAGGGCAGTTAATGCGGTTGAACCGGCAGTTCCACGCTATCTGCGGTGGTCGGAACAACCCATCATGTGGAGTAGGGAGGATCATCTGCCCCGGTTTGACAATCCGGGTCAGCTAGCTCTGGTGGTGGCACCTCAGGTGGGAGGTTACAAGTTCACCAAAGTACTTATGGATGGAGGAAGCAGTATTAATATTCTGTATTATGAGACATTCCGTCGAATGGGGTTGACAGATAAGAATCTTAAACCGTCCAATACTGTGTTCCATGGCGTGGTACCAGGAAAATCAGCGTATCCAGTGGGCAAAATTGCCTTGGAAGTTGTGTTTGGGGATGAACATGATTCCCGGTCTGAGACATTGACTTTTGAGGTGGTGAGAATCCAGAGCCCGTATCACGCACTGTTCGGACGACCGGCTTATGCAAAATTCATGGCCAGGCCTTGTTATATTACTTGCAGGTCAAGATGCCGGGTCACAAAGGAACCATCACGGTTCATGGCAGTCGAAAAATCGCTTTGGATTGCGAAGAGAGTGATGCGGCTTACGCTGAGTCGGTTTGTGCTACAGAGGAGTTAAAATTTTACAAGGAGAATGTTGATCCGGCAGATATGACCCCTCTGAAGAAGCCCACCACTGAGCATGACCCAACCTTACACTTCAAACCAGCTGATGAGACGAAGCTTGTTGACTTTGTACCTGGCGATTCGTCCAAGCAGTTCAGCATCAGCACCGATCTGGATCCAAAATAGGAAAGCGCGCTCGAGAACCGGGACATCTTTGCATGGAAGCCTTCTGACATGCCAGGTGTACCAAGGGAACTCGCTGAGCACACTCTTAATATTGATCCAAAGTTTAAACCGGTCAAGCAATTTCTTCGTCGCTTCAATGAAGAGAGACGCAAGGCAATTGGGGAGGAGGTAGCCCGGTTGTTGGCTGCTGGTTTTATCGTTGAAGTATTTCATCCTGAATGGTTGGCTAATCCGGTGCTGGTTCTTAAGAAAAACGGGACTTGGTGCATGTGTGTGGATTATACGGATTTAAATAAAGCTTGACCGGCCGATCCTTTTGCTCTCCCGCGTATTGATCAGATCATTGATGCGACGGCGGGTTGTGAGTGCCTGAGTTTTTTGGATGCTTACTCAGGGTACCATCAGATCAAAATGGCAGTTAAGGACCAGGAGAAGACAGCCTTCATCACTCCCTTTGGAGCCTTCTGCTATGTTTCTATGCCCTTTGGGCTCAAGAGTGCTCAGGCAACTTATCAGCGCTGTGTGCAAAATTGTCTTCACACGCAGATTGGGCGTAATGTTCATGCCTATGTGGATGACATTGTGGTGAAATCCAGGGAAAAAGAGACATTGATAGCTGATCTCAAGGAGACGTTTGACAACCTTCAGGTTTACAAGATGATGCTTAACCCGGATAAGTGTGTCTTTGGTGTTCCGGCAGGCAAACTGCTCGGTTTTCTTGTGTCTAACAGGGGCATTGAGGCCAAACCGGAAAAGATCAAGGCAATCACATCCTTGGCTAAACCGACATGTATCAATGATGTTCAGCATCTCGCAGGCCGGATTGCAGCCCTCAGCCGGTTTATCAGTTGTCTGGGTGAGAAGGCCATTCCCTTGTATCAGATGTTGAAGAAGACGGATGATTTCGTCTGGAGTGATGCGGCCAATGCGTCCTTTGAGGAGTTAAAACGGCAGTTGGTTGAACCGCCGGTTCTTGCAGCCCCAGTTGATCATGAGTCTTTGCTATTATATGTGGCTGCTAATGCCCGAGCGGTCAGTGTGGCTATCATGGTAGAGCATAAAGAGGCTGGGAAGGAATATCCGGTTCAACGGCCGGTATACTACATCAGTGAAGTTCTGATCGAGTCAAAGCAACATTATCCGCATTGGCAAAAGTTGGTGTATGGGGTTTTTATGGCCAGTCGAAAACTCAAGCAATATTTTCAAGGTCACCCCATCACAGTGGTTAGTTCTGCTCCCTTGGGCAATATCATCCAAAACAGAGAAGCAACTGGCCGGGTTGCAAAGTGGGCAATTGAGATTGGTCCACATGGTTTGAAATATGTGCCTCGCACGGCCATCAAGTCTCAGGCTCTTGTGGACTTTATCAATGACTGGACCGAGTTACAAGCACCGGAAGAGAAGCCGGATAATACGTACTGGACTATTCATTTCGATGGATCAAGGCAGTTGGTAGGCTCGGGGGCTGGAGTTGTCCTTGCCTCCCCCCGAGGTGATAAAATTTGCTATGTCCTCCGCTTGATGTTTCCTTGTACTAACAATGCAGCTGAGTATGAAGCTCTGCTTCATGGTCTCCGTGTGGCTAAAGAGATGAACTTAACTCGGGTTCGTTGTTTCGGAGATTCTGATCTGGTGGCTCAGCAAGTTTCTGGTACTTGGGATTCTAAGGATCCACTCATGGCAGCTTACAGGCGTGAGGTAGATATTGTGGCGGGTCAATTCAAAGGTTACCAGGTTGAGCATATTGATCGGCGCAAAAATGAAGCGGCAGACGCTTTAAGCCGGCTTGGATCTCAGCGCAAACCGGTACCTCCTAACACCTTTTTAGATATCTTGCATAACCCGTCTGTTAAATTGCCAACAGAAGAGGATCTGGCTGTTCCTGATCCGGAGGCGCAGTTGGTGGCCGCTTTACATGTCGTGCCGGATTGGACGGTTCCATATCTGGCATATATGAGCCGGGGTGAGCTGCCAAATGATCAAGTCCTGGCCCGACAGATAGTGCGGCGCTCTAAGTCCATGGTTATTCACAATGGCGAGTTGCACCGCTGTAGCGTTTCAGGCGTATTTCAGCGTTGTGTTTCTCCGGAGGAAGGCCAAGCGATCCTCCGGGAAATTCATGAAGGGGATTATGGTCATCATGCCGGTTCAAAGTCCCTGGTTGCAAAAGCTTTTCATCACGGGTTTTACTAGTTGACAGCTCATGCTGATGCAGAGGATCTGGTAAAGCGATGTGATGCTTGTCAAAAAAATTCACGCAGAGCTCATGTTCCGGCTCAGGAGCTACGGATGATTCCCATCACTTGGCCTTTTGCTACTTGGGGGCTTGATATGGTGGGACACTTTAAACGTTCCCGGGACAAGAAGACCCACCTGTTGGTGGCAGTTGATAAGTTCACCAACTGGGTTGAAGCGGAGCCTGTTAGCAATTGTGATGCAGCTACGGCGGTTCAATTTCTCAAAAAGATTATTTTCCGTTTTGGCTACCCACACAGCATTATCACGGATAATGGTACTAACCTCTCCAAAGGTGAGATGGAGGATTTCTATCAGAGGGAGCACATCCGGCTTGACCTAGCATCTGTGGCGCACCCTCAATCCAACGGTCAAGCAGAGCGAGCTAATCAAGAAATCTTAAGGGGTCTTAAACCCCGGCTCATGATTCCCTTGAAGTGGACGCCGGGTTGTTGGGTGGAAGAATTACCTTCTGTGTTGTGGAGCATCAACACCACCCCCAATCGATCAACAGGATACACGCCTTTCTTTATGGTCTACGGGGCAGAGGCGGTTCTCCCAAGTGATATACGTCATGATTCACCCCGGGTTGCTAATTACATTGAAGCGGATAACGAGCAAGCCCGCCAAGAGGCACTGGATTTGCTAGATGAGAAGCGGGATATGGCTTTGGCACGCTCGGCAGTTTATCAACAAGACCTGCGGCGTTATCACAGCCGCCGGGTTAGGACAAGAGCCTTTCAAGAAGGTGACTTGGTGCTCCGGATTATCCAGGATCAGACCGGCATACACAAATTATCCCCGCCTTGGGAAGGACCCTTTGTGGTCAGCAAGAATCTGCACAACGGATCATACTACCTCATTGACGTTCGAGATGACTCACGCAAATCTGAGGAGGAGACCCGGCGGCCCTGGAACATAGCTCTCCTCCGGCCTTACTACACTTGAGCCACAGGCTCTTTTTTATGTACATATTTTGACAATGTATATATTATCATCAATAAATAAGTCAGCATCCTTGCTTTAAAGTGGGGCCTCTGCTGTTTTTTCTCAAATATTCTTTGAGCTACATGGGGGTTTCAGCTGACAAAGCAGAGTACTACCCGTTAAACCGGCTATTACGCCACAAAGCTTGGGGGCTTCACACCCAAAGGGCCAAAGAGAGTTTCGATGCTATGCAAAGCTCAAACATAGGCACCCAGTGAGCACAACTCATAACAAAGCTTGGGAGCTTCACACCCAAAGGGCCGAAGAGAGTTTCGATGCTATGCACAGCTCAAACATAGGCACCTAATGAGCACAGCTCATCACGTTACTTGGGGGATCCTTGGTCCAATACCAAGAAGTCTGAATGGACCCTTGTAGCTGGGTATCGACCCACGGCTTGGAAGCCTGGTACATTTACCTAAAACCCCGGGTTAACCTGCCTTCATCAAGTAAGACACTCCTATCCAGGTCATCCTGGCACGGCCCTTCGAACGTTTGACAGTTACTCTCCTTGAGACCCTGCACTTGTCAAAGTTAAAACGGTGATTGGTTAGTTGGAGGTCCATCTTAAAAGGCTTTGTTAAATGGTTCAACTCAGTGGCCTGGCAGCCCACAAAAAGCCTCGCATTTGGGCCTGGCAGCCCCCAAAAAGCCTCGACTACACGGTTTCCATTTGAGTTTTGTATTTTATATTTAACCGATTTTTCTTGGCTTGATCAGTCATCTTCTTCGCCCGGTATTCCTTAAACCGGCTTGGTTTGCAACTACACGTTGACAGACCTTCATTAAACTGGAGTTTCTTAACCCGGCTCGGCGTTGACTTCCTGTCAAACAGCCCGGATCATCTGGCGCGAATCATCATCCGGTATGACTTAATCTACGACATCAGAAAATGATGGAGTTACAAATAATTCAGATTTGGGTTTTTCACCCTTGTCACAATTCAAGTTGGCCAGCCAACTAACAAGGGATCTTATATTACCGGTATGTATAGTTTCATATTTTTATGATTTGATTATCAATCCGGCCTATTTTGGGTATTATGACCCGTCCGACGGTAAACCGCCAGGACCCTTTGTCTTTTTATGAATACAGGAATTGCATATTATGATACTTGGAATAAAATTGACATTGATATGGCGGATCCACGCAAAATATCTCTTGCACGATGGCAGCAGATCATCATAAGTTTTTTGCTATCCTATTACATGGCAATCCAAGGCCCAAAATATGGAATTATTCATGGATTGTTCATGATATATCAACCGCCTTGAAGGATTAAGCTTCATCACCGGGTTGATGTGAGGTAGACGGGTCATCTGGCGTCGGTTCAGCCTCCTCCTCATCCAATGACTGGAAGCCATTGGTGGTCCAGTCAATCCGGGTCAAGGCCTGAAAGACAGCCTCTTCACTTATAAGCTCAGCCGGATCAACGTCAGGAGCGTAAGTGTGCTTACGGATTGGTGGAATGAGGTTCTGCACTTCAGGAATCACAGCTTCAACCCGTTTGTTGTTTGCATCGTAGAAAGATCGGTGAACCACCAGGTTCGCCTCTTCTGCTAGTTGACTCGCCAAAGGACGCATCTCCCTTGTTATCCGTTTGAGGGCGTCATTGTCAAATTCTTCGCCATTTTCTTGTGCGCTGGGGAAGCCTTTGGATATATCAGCCGGATCAAGATCAGCTATCCATGCCTTGGCTCGAGTCAGTGCCAGCAAAGCGCCTGCCCGAGCAGCGGATCGCTTCAGCTCTTCTATTTGCGCTGGCGTCGTTGAGAGACGATCCAGCGTATCTCTGATAAGTGTTGGTGCCACATTATCATATGAAGTTGCGCATATAACCCGTTGAGCGCCGGTATACAGCTGTTCAATCAGTGTATATGCCACTTTAAGCTTCTTCCGCATGTCAGAACCTAGGTGAGCGATGCGACTCCCTATATCGGTTCAGGAAATACATGTTAAAACGATGAAATTTCAAAGGGATACAACTTTTGGCAACCACTACTTACCAAATATGGCAGAGGTCATGGCATTGATTTGGCACTTCAGTCCAGACAATTCTTCTGCCACCGGTTCAAAAGCCGCTTCAGCAGTCTCCGCCCGCTTCACCAGTCCAGCCTTCTCGGTGTCCCAGTTGGCCCGTTCAGACTTAAACCATTCTTTAAGCTGCTCCATGGTGGTCAAGGCGGTTTTCAGCTCATCTTTGGCCTTGGTGGATTCTGTTTATTGGGTTTCAAGATTTGCTCGAAGATCAGCATTTTGAGAGATTTGTTGATTTATTTCACTATGCAACAGTAAGAGAGCATGTTAGTATCTTTTCAAAGTCCCAAGCATATAACCAGTTATACACTCGGCACTTGGGGGCTAATGCGGATCATTTTTTATGCGGGTATGTGAAGTCCCACGGATTAATACAAGTTTTAATCCTGGCACTTGGGGGCTAATGTGTGTTTGATCAGACAAAGAAAATTTTACAAGTTACCGCATGAAGTATATGAAGTCCCGGTTTGACTTTTTCAAGACAAACCGGCCCTTGGGGGCTACAATGCACTGAAGGTACAGAACAAGAAGCAATAATGTTTACCTCATAACGTTCCTTCATCACATTTACTAAACCGGATTCAAAGTCACAGCTTGTATACAGCCGGTTCAGAAAGCCGGAATGAAGATCTTGAGCAGTGAGATCGGTATAAGCAGACAAATCAGTCTTCCCTTTCCCCTTGTTCAGGGCAGCAAATTCATCCTTAGCAGTGTGCTTTGACAGAACAACCGGATTACCAGGGGCGTTATATGCAGTGCCTGTAACGACAATGTCATCATCCTTGGCCGGGCTGGAAGAATCAATATTCTGAACTGGACTTGGTATTTTCGTGGAAGGGCTTGGCGGTTTGATAATTGGACTTGGCGGATCAGCAATTGAGTCCCATTGTTCCATTGCTGGGCTTGGCGGAGCAGGAGGATGTGAAGTGTCAGCTTCTGCAGTCGATTCAACTTCTGGTGGGTTAGCATTACCATCTTGATTCGGCCCAGCCGAGCTGTCCATGGCAACTTCTGGGTGTTCGTCCTGATGCTCGGGCGTCTTTCCCGGATCAACTTCAACAGTAGGGTCGCTGGTCTTGGCCTTCTTGCTTAATCGAGCTTTGGCGCTATAACATCAAAGGTTAGAGTATGGTAAACCGACAAATAAAGTTATAAATCAGGTAACACTTACCTAGCGACAACTTTGAGAGGAGGCAACTGGGTGGTTGATGAACCGCCAGACGAGCTGGAAGAAGCCTGGTAATTCGGGTCAGACGGATTGAGAGGGCATCGGAAGAAACCTTTTAAAGGATATTGTTTTTCAGGAGAACAAATCACCTCTGGACGGCGTTTTCGGGAGGGTGTATCAGCTAAACCGGACGAAGTGATTTGTTGGCCACTATGCCGGGTTGTGCGACGTTCTTCCGCTTGCCGTTTCTTCAAAGAAAATTTTGGATCCAAATGAGCAAGGGGGTGAGATTGTTTTACTTTCCGGACTGAACGGCGCATTCTTTGAACCGGCACAGCATCTGAGTCGGAAGAAAGAATAATTACCTCAACATGATCTGCATGGCTGGCCTCAGCGTCATCCTGAAGAGGGTCATTGTCAATACGATATATGAAAAGGGAGCCAAGTGAGTCAAGGTTTACCTCAGCATCTGATTCTTCCTCCTCCGGCGGATCAGAAGATTCGGCGGTTTTCTTCTTTCCAGGCTTCTTGGTGGCCTTGGATTTTACACGAGGAGCACGGGCCGGTTTAGTCCGTTTCCAGAAAGAGCTGTTGGCCTGAGATTAAGGCAAGGTTAGTACACAGTCAATACAGAAGTAAATCAGTGAAGTATGTACATAAACTTACCGACGGCGGTTTATTGGAGACGTAAAATGGACCCAAACCGGTTTGGCTACATGCAGAGACCGGTTCATCAAGCATCTTCTTTACACATTCGGTGATTTCAAGGTCGGTCATTACTACTTCATGATATCGTTGAGGGTCTTTTACATGGCCGGTATACTCATGCATCAATCCGGGGTGGCGGCTCAAAGGCAGAATGCCCCAAGAAACCCAGTAGCGGACAAGATCAATGCAGTTAAACCGTTGGCCATCAGAGGCCAGAGTTTGGCGAGTTAAGGAGCGAAATTCTTCCGTTCTGCGGCGGTTAAACGCGGAGGCAGTGGGTGGCCATTGCTAAGCCGATGAGGGCGGTAGCCCGACAAGGGATTTTCTCCATCTGGAGCAGTGTTCCGGCAGTAAAACCAGGTCTAGTTCCAATCTTTAGGATGGCTATGATGTTTGGCATGAGGGAAATCAACTTCTTTCCTTTTTTGAATTGACACGCCGCCAAGCTCTGTGTTGGGGCCATCTGAGAATTCTGTGCGGCGGTTCAGATGAAAGAAATCCCGGAATAACTCCACGTTTGGCTCTTCTTGAAGATAAACTTCACAGAATACTTGAAAGTTGCATATGTTTGATACGGAGTTTGGACCGATATCTTGCGGATGGAGTTGGAAGCTTGCGAGGACATCCCGGAAATTTTTTGATCCGGGCGGACTGAATCCCCGGTCTAAGTGTTGCATAAAAACAATCACCTCTCCTTCTTGAGGTTCAGGTGGACATTCTGATTCCGAAACTCGCCAGCGGAGAGCCCTCTTTAAGGCTAATGCACCGGTGGTGACATAACCAGATCTGTGTCTCGGTGATCAGGGACGGAACCCAATTGCAAGCATAAAATTGCTTCGACATTCCGGAAAGAGGAACTGAAAGTAAAAGTGCCGGTTTAAGGTGTCTAATTCAGTCTCAAACCGGAGAAGAATACTGTGCAAGTTCAGTTGGCGGTTTAAGAGAGGGCTAATGCTATATGACAAATTGACTATCCAAGGGATAAACCGCCTGTACACAAAAGAGCCAGAATTTGAAATTACTGCTAAGTATGGACAGAAACAGGTTTCACACAATGGTCAGAATTATTTGGATCCACCACATATCCGTAAAGCAATTTTATCTGTGAGTTCTAAAGGTGCTAAATAGAGCAGGAAAGGCCATGTACTCTACAGAGGTAAAAGAACGATCTGCTAGCATTGAAAATGGACGCGGAGTACCTACCGCATGAAATCTACGCTATTATTGGATCAAAAACTATCGCGGCAGGTGGAGGAACAAAGAAGGATGAAGAACTGTGCGGAAGAACTCGGGAACCCTAGAAACAGATCTAAAGACGGAGGAAAAAGGAAGTTTACCACTGCAGATCTGCTGCGGAAGAAGGATGACGTAAGTCTGGTCCGTTTCAGGTTGATGCAGCGGCCTTTGTTGATGCAGATCTCGAAGGTCGCGGACGGCGGCGGAGCTCCAGAGCTTGGGCGTCGCGAGGAAGAAGAAGGCAAAAGGGGAAAAGAGAGAAGGGCCCTCGGACCTTATTTATAGAGGAGAGAGTAAAACGGCAGGCGCGGGAATCAAGGAGCCTGAAACGGCAGGATAAGTGCGCCTATCGCCCAATTTTTGGGATAACCATTAAGTGAAGGGAATCTTTTTTAATTATTGTTTATAGAGATGATGTCATGATGGACCGTTGCTGCGTTCAGAGGATGACGTCACAGCGGTTTACAAAGTTCCAGGAGAAGACAATATGGCGGTTTACGAAGGTACAAGAAGATGCCTGCAAGGGATATTTGAAGTATTGAAGATTGACATGAACAAATTCAAATCAATCCGGGGCCTAGTGTGGAGGATATAGCTACTGAGTATAAACCGGCCAGGAGGGTCCGGTTCACCCTTGATTATGTTAAAGCCCATGAAGATCCAGAAGATGGTGCTTTACTAAAGAAGCATAGAAGCCCGAAGCCCAAAGGTGGATTAGGGCCCATAGTGGTAAACCGCCATGACTATAAAAACTTGTAGTGTAAGTTAGGAAAGGAGAGACCGAGCCAGACACTTTGTATAAGTCGGCCTCGGGACTCTGTAAACCGGTCGGGCGTCAACCTGTGTATATAAAGGGACGACCCGACGGCGGTTTAGGGACAACAGACAACAACTCGAGACTCAGGCAAGCGTATTTCGCTCCCTGATCATCGAAACCCAATCAATCCCATCACAACTAGACGTAGGCTTTTACCTTCATCGAAGGGGCCGAACTAGTATAACTCCCGTGTCTCTTGTCCGGTTTAACCCCTTCAAGCTAACCCGTTGCGATGGCTCCACGACTAAGTCCTTTCACAAGGACATCTGACGTGATAATTCCACGACACTGGTGGCAAACATTTCACCCGTAGGCCGTAGCTAGAGGTCGCTAGACACCCGGCTAGCCACTAGTCAGCTAGGAGAATGCATCGTGTGCTGTGGAACTTCTCAGTCAAAATATAGAGACGGCTCCCTCAACAAAAATGAAGATACTTAGATACATGATTGAGTTATGTTTGGAAGATCACCATGCGTCCATGCATGCATGCATGCATACCATTCCCATCTCTGTGCCTGTGTGTGGTTGTCCGAGGAGGTCCGCCCGTGAGAGCTCGGTCGAGGATCTGTTCCGTGCGTGGGGGTGGGGTGGCTCAATCATGGAAGAGATCGGCAGGCCCGAGCGCTCTACTCCTTTGTCAGCATCGTCTCGTGCACCACCTGAAACCAAACGGGATCCTCACCGGCCGGACGGCCCAACATGCACGCTAGCTCGGCGCAGCACAGCACATGCATGAAGTATGCAGCACTTCATCCCATCACACGATGCATGCAGAAGAATTAGTGTCCAATGTTTTACAAGATGCCCGTTTCTAGTGTGTGAAGATGCATGCGACCGAAAGTCCGAACGACAGCACAGGCGTTACATCACTACTCTACTTTACACCTGCAGCCAGGGGCACAAGGCTGGAATCTCCCTTTTCTTCTCCACCAAAATCCTTACACGTACGCACACACGGGAAATAGCATGACAACTGCGCTTTTGTCTCGAATCAAAATATCGAATCGATCAGCCAGAAAGGAAGTCCAGTTCAATAATGAGATTCCTGCGGAGCAAGAAACAACAACAGGTTCCGGTTCAAACGCAACAAAAAATATGCTCCACCAGAACACCAAAGTACCAGACCAGAATCCCCCGGCAGGGTACCGCACCGCACCGGGCTATGACTAGGACACTACACTTTGTTTGGGCGCTGGTCTGGACACGGCGGGTTAAAATTACTTGTCGAAGAAATGGATCTATCCACACATATTTTTAATTTTAGATACATCTATTTTTATTCATTTTTATGACAAGTAATTTTGGATGGAGGGAGTACTTTTTTTTAGGCCAGTCGATTTGTTCTAGACTGTCTGTTCGATGTAAAACAGACGATCGAATGGCTTTCTTCAAGCTTTCGATTGTCATGTTCATCTTTTTCCTCAAAACCGTTCATGACCACAGACCTCCCCTGCTGTTGGAAATATGAGCAATTTACCGAATGATTTTATTAACAGAAATACTAAATAAAGCATGACTAAAATAGCAAATATAAAGCAAGTCATGCAATCTGACAGAGAGAAGGTAAACATCGACTGCATATATGAACTTGATCTAAACACATATAGAACAGACACTAGATGAAGTTGCTTATACGACATAGAACCTAACATGCGTAGGGCAGAAACTAGAGCCAAGGACTGTAGCAGGACTTCTAACAGAAAGGAGAAGAACACGTACGGCACAGCAGCAGCAGAAGCGCTGGACTTGGGGTCGGTGTCCTCGCCAGCCATGTCGTTGAGGAGGTCGTGGACGTCGGGGAAGAAGTCGTCGTCGGGGAAGTAGTCGTCGGCGACCGGATCGTCCGTGATGAAGCAGCCAGTAGTCGCGCTGAGCGCTCCCCAAAAACCTTATCACCCTTCTCCCGTACAGGACTCAAAAGGTGCGGTCTCGGAGGCCTACTGTCCCGACGTGCGGTGCACGCCGCAAGTCGGGATGAGGAAGACAGCAGTAGCGCAGAGGTTGGAACTGTGTGGCGAGAGGAAGAGGACCTTCTGATGTGTCTCTCTGGAGAGGAGCGACCTCTCTTATATAGGCACAGGAGAGGAATGCGAACATGCTGCGACGGGAGGTGAAGCAACGGAGGGAGGCGAAGTGAACAGGCAGCACGCGAAGGGTGCGCCGTTCGTATTAATTATCCACTACCGCAAAAGCTTTTCAGCTCCCAAGTGACCTTTCGTATAGCCGTAGTGCGTGGCAAAAATTAGACATCGGCTTGGCTCATTCCCGCAACCCGCAACCCGCGGCGCGGCGTGACGAGTCGTGGCGAGGCGGGCGGCGGAGGACGAGGCGTGTCGTGGATGTCCCTCTTGTTCTCATGCTCATACAAGTAGGGAAAGAACCCCCCCCCCCCCCTCCTTATAAGGAGGTCCAACTCCCACTAAACTAGCAATGTGGGACTAAAATTTTAGTAGTATCCCTTGCCTTGCACAAATAGGCTAAGTGGGCCTCTAGGATTTATTAGGAATTTCTGAAATAGTTATTGGGCTGCCTAAAATAGACTAAATTCCAGCAATCCCCCATCAGATCCCAGAGGCACACAGAAATTTGCCTTTGGTTCCAAAACACTGTTTTATATACCGGTACTGCAGTGGAGACTGTTAAGTTGAACTTCCACCTAGAACTCTATGCTACACTAGTAAGCAACTTGAACAGTGGACTGGGCCTTGAACTGCAAGTTTTCTGCGAATCTAGCTTCACATAAAGCCTTGACCGATACGTGGCTACCGTGGGTCTTCCCCGCAGGTGGAGCTTATGCGTCATACTCCGTGACCTTTCATGAGTTTACTAGAGAAAACCCTACTCTCATAGATTGCGACGTCTTGACAATCAGACTCATATAGGTGTGTTCTTCAGAAGATGTTCTGCGGGATAACATCTCTGCTTAAATAAGCCACTTAGAACACATTAAGATATGCATCAACCTTCCATGAAGATTAGGAGAGTATTGCATCTTCATGGAGTGGTATTGTGAATAGTAGGGATACTCTCCTCTCAGTTGACCAACAGCTTGTCTTCCACATCTAAATCACGGGATCTCCGATCACAAAGAATAGGTTACCACTGTGAACAACTCATATTGTGGGTCTCATACCCATCTCCCTCGATGCATTATCTATCACATTACGTGATAGACCCTTAGTAAAAGGATCTGCCAGATTTTTAGACGTTTGGATATAATCCAACGCAATAACTCCGGAGTTTTTTATTTTCCTGACAGACTTTAACCTTCTCTGAACGTGTCTTGATGACTTCATGTTATACTTTGAGTTGCTCACTTTCGTGATCACAGTTTGATTGTCGCAGTTCATAAGGACACCCGGTACAGGTTTCTCAACAACCGGCAAGTCATTCAAGAGCCGGCGAAGCCAATCTGCTTCAACCGTAGCTGTATCTAGTGCTGTGAGTTCTGCTTCCATTGTTGACCTCGTTAAGATGGTCTGCTTCCAAGACTTCCAAGAAACAGCGCCACCTCCATGAGTGAATACATAACCGCTCGTGGCCTTTATCTCATCAGCATCTGAGATCCAGTTTGAGTCACTATACCCTTCAAGCACCTTTGGATGCCCAGTGTAGTGAATTCCATAATTCGCAGTGCCTTTCAAATAATGCAAAACTCTCTCTAGAGCTTTCCAATGCACATCTCCTGGTTTTGAAACAAACCGACTCATTTTGCTAACAGCAAAAGAGATGTCAGGTCTTATAGCACTTGCTAAGTACATAAGCGAGCCAATAATATGAGAATACTTCAATTGATCTCTAGCAATTCTTCGATTCTTTCGAAGCAGCACACTAGCATCATATGGTGTTGGAGAGGGCTTGCAGTCACTATAGCCAAAGCGACTCAGGATCTTTTCCACATAGTGAGATTGAAGCAATGTAATCCCACCATCATCATCTCTCAACAACTTGATGTTCATAATGACATCAGCCACTCCTAAATCCTTCATCTCAAAACAGCGAGATAGGAAATCCTTGACCTCCTTAATAACATTCAGATTTGTTCCGAAAATCAGTATGTCATCAACATACAAGCAAAGCATAACTCCCTCGCCCCCACCATGGCGATAGTACACACATTTATCAGCTTCGTTCACAACAAAGCCTGCAGCTGTTAAAGTTCTTTCAAACTTCTCATGCCACTGTTTGGGTGCTTGCTTGAGTCCATACAAAGACTTCAGCAACTTGCACACTTTCCCTTCCTGACCATCTATTACAAACCCATCTGGTTGTTCCATATAAATTTCCTCATCCAACTCTCCATTTAGGAAAGCAGTCTTAACATCCATTTGATGAACGAGAAGACCATGTGAGGCAGCTAGTGAAAGTAGAACTCGAATAGTGGTCAGTCGAGCCACAGGTGAGTAAGTATCAAAGAAGTCTTCACCTTCCTTTTGGGTATAACCCTTTGCCACGAGCCGAGCCATGTACTTTTCAATAGTACCATCAGGCCTAAGCTTCTTCTTGAATACCCATTTGCATCCTATAGGTTTGCACCCATAAGGACGATTAGTTATCTCCCAAGTTTCATTCTCCAAGATGGAATCCATCTCGCTACGAACAGCTTCCTTCCAGTAATCAGCATCTTCAGATGCATAGGCCTCCGAAATAGAACTGGGAGTGTCATCTATGAGATACACAAGAAAATCATCACCAAAGGACTTTGCAATCCTCTGTCTCTTGCTCCTAGTAGGAACTTCATTGTTTTCCTTCATAGGACTTTCAAAGTGTTCCATCAATATGGCAGGTTCGGTAATTGTAACTGGTTCCTGATTCGATGAACTAGGCATCTCCTGATTAGATGAGGTAGCAATATCCTTCATGGGAAAGATATCTTCAAAGAAAGTCGCATCATTCGACTCCATGATCGTACCGACATGCATGTCAGGTACCTCAGATTTTACAACCAAGAATCTATAGCCAATTCTATGAAAAGCATATCCCATGAAAACACAATCCACAGTTTTTGGTCCCAGCTTCCGCTTCTTTGGAATTGGCACATTGACTTTCGCCAAACAACCCCAGATTCGTAGATAAGAGAGCTTTAACCTTTTCTTCTCTCATTCCTCGAATGGAGTTATCTCTTTGTTCTTTGTGGGAACTCGGTTTAGGACATGACCAGCAGTTAATATCGCCTCCCCCCACCATGCCTTGGAGAGACCCAATGTGTCTAACATGGCGTTAACCAAATCAGTTAGAGTACGGTTCTTTCTTTCGGCCACCCCATTTGACTGAGGTGAGTAGGGAGGCGTCCTCTCATGGATTATACCATGTTCCGCACAAAAAGCATCAAATTCATTGGAAAAATACTCTCCACCACGGTCGGACCTAAGCCTCTTGATTTTTCGATCAAGTTGGTTTTCCACTTCAGCTTTATAGATCTTGAAAAAGTTCAAAGCCTCATCCTTAGATTTCAGAAGATACACACGGCAATATCTAGTGGAGTCGTCAATTAACGTCATGAAATATTTCTTTCCACTTTTTGTCAAAACACCATTCATTTCACATAGATCTGAATGTATAAGTTCTAGTGGTGCAAGATTTCTCGTCTCTGCAGTCACGTGAGACTTACGAGGTTGCTTAGCTTGCACACACACTTGACACTTAGATCCCTTGACAGTGGTGAAACTAGGGATGAAGTTCAACTTCGCTAGTCGCGACATGCAACCAAAGTTAACATGACAAAGACGTGAATGCCACACATTTGATTCACTATTGTTGCAAATATGATTAACAACTTTATTGCAAATGTCTGATAATGATAAACGAAACAGGCCTCCTGACTCATAGCCTTTACCAACAAAGGTTCCATACTTGGATATTACAAATTTATTTGACTCAAAGACAAGCTTATAGCCATCTCTACACAGAAGAGATCCGCTAACAAGATTTTTATTGACGGAGGGGACATAATGCACGTTCTTTAGTCGCACGATCTTCCCCGAAGTAAACTTCAGATCGACCGTGCCAACACCACGAACAGAAGCACTTGAACCGTTGCCCATCAGCACGGTTGAAGTCCCTGCGGTCTGATAAGACGAAAACATGGAAATATCACCGCATACATGCACATTAGCACCCGTGTCAATCAACCAGTCAGGAGAATGACATACTGAAAGAATAGTGGGAAATATACCATACCCAGCATCCTTCATGTCAGTGTCTCCAATGACAACATTAGAGGTCTTGCCGCCTTTCCCAGGATGACGCTTGTCATAGCGATTAGGAAAACTAGGAGCCCAATGATCAGGATCTCCACACACATGACAAGCACCTTTCATCTTGCCATTCTTCTTCTTGAAGTTTGTGTGTTGCACAGCCTTGTTCTTCCCATCAAACTTTGCTTTACCATCAAACTTGCCCTTGTTCTTGAACTTGTGGGGCTGGAAGTTTTGCTTCTGTACCACATTGGCACTAGATCCTCCCTCAATACCTCGAGCATGTGTGTCCTTTGCTCTCGCCTTTTCTTCCACATCAAGAGTACCAATGAGATCCGGAACGGAAAACTCCTGTCTCTTATGTTTCAGTAAGGTAGCAAAGTTCCTCCATGAAGGAGGAAGCTTAGTGATGATACCGCCGGCAACAAACTTGTCCGGTAGCATGCAATTGAAGTGCTCAAGTTCTCTAGCAAATGACTGTATCTCATGAGCCTGCTCAACCACGGAGCGCTCTTCAGTCATCCTGTAATCATAGAATTGCTCCATGATGTACAACTTAGTGCCGGCATCCGAGACCCCAAACTTGGCCTCGAGTGCATCCCACATATCTTTTCCATTATCAATTGACGCATAAGCATCAACTATGTTCTCTCCAAGAACAGTCATGAGCGCAGCCTTAAACAAGGTATCCATTTTCTGAAAAGCTTGTGCCTGTTGGGCATCTTGCTCTCCTTCAGGTTTGCCAAGAGTGGCGTCATAGCAACTCATGGTTTGAAACCATAAGACTGCTCTCACGCGCCACCTCTTATAGTGGATACCCTCAAACATAGGAGGTCTCATGGAAGCAGCAAAACCACTTGGGGTAAATTGCCTATAATAAGGTTTTTGGATTGTTGGAAATATGAGCAATTTACCGAATGATTTTATTAACAGAAATACTAAATAAAGCATGACTAAAATAACAAATATAAAGCAAGTCATGCAATCTGACAGAGAGAAGGTAAACATCGACTGCATATATGAACTTGATCTAAACACATATAGAACAGACACTAGATGAAGTTGCTTATACGACATAGAACCTAACATACGTAGGGCAGAAACTAGAGCCAAGGACTGTAGCAGGACTTCTAACAGAAAGGAGAAGAACACGTACGGCACAGCAGCAGCAGAAGCGCTGGACTTGGGGTCGGTGTCCTCGCCTGCCATGTCATTGAGGAGGTCGTGGACGTCGGGGAAGAAGTCGTTGTCGGGGAAGTAGTCGTCGGCGACCGGATCGTCCGTGATGAAGCAGCCAGTAGTCGCGCTGAGCGCTCCCCAAAAACCTTATCACCCTTCTCCCGTACAGGACTCAAAAGGTGCGGTCTCGGAGGCCTACTGTCCCGACGTGCGGTGCACGCCGCAAGCCGGGATGAGGAAGACAGCAGTAGCGCAGAGGTTGGAACTGTGTGGCGAGAGGAAGAGGACCTTCTGATGTGTCTCTCTGGAGAGGAGCGACCTCTCTTATATAGGCACAGGAGAGGAACGCAAACAGGCTGCGACGGGAGGTGAAGCAACGGAGGGAGGCGAAGTGAACAGGCAGCACGCAAAGGGTGCGCCGTTCGTATTAATTATCCACTACCGCAAAAGCTTTTCAGCTCCCAAGTGACCTTTCGTATACCCGTAGTGCGTGGCAAAAATTAGACATCGGCTGGCGAGGCGGGCGGCGGAGGAGGAGCGCGCGTGGATGTCCCTCTTGTTCTCATGCTCATACAAGTAGGGAAAGAACCCCCTTATAAGGAGGTCCAACTCCCACTAAACTAGCAATGTGGGACTAAACTTTTAGTAGTATCCCTTGCCTTGCACAAATGGGCTAAGTGGGCCTCTAGGATTTATTAGGAATTTTTGAAATAGTTATTGGGCTGCCCAAAATAGACTAAATTCCAGCACCTGCTACCACCCACCACCGTGCTGGCCCCTTCACTGACCATCCCTCTAAACCGGCAAACCACCAGAATTTTTAGGGTGAACCAGCACTCCAACACTCCCTACCTCTGCCCCGCACCTCAAACCATCAACCTTCGAACTCTCCTCGGTCAACCAGGGCTCGTTCATGACCAAATCCTTGCTAGCATCGCCGGGCATCACTGTTGCTCGAATTTTTTGTGTGTAAAACTTTGACAAATGTTTTATATACTTGCAAAATTTTAGCACAAAATGACATCCGTGGAAGCCGTGGCAGAAAAAACAAAATCAATGCTCCAAAAATGCTAGTTTCACAGGTTCAGACCAGCGCACAATCACACACGATTTAACCCAGCCTTTATGCTTAGACTATAAATATGGGAGAAAACTGAGTAGACTAGTCTACGCGCCTATGTGACATTATTACTTCCTCCGTTTTTAAATAGATGACTCAACTTTTGTACTAACTTTAATATAAAGTTAGCACAAAGCTGGGTTATCTATGTTGAAACGGAGGAAGTATTATTTTTCCAAGTCAGCTCTTGCAGCTCAGTCTCATCTAGTATCAAAAACTTCATCAAAACGGACGAAGCTGCTGATCGGTGTTATATGCAAACATATTACCGTAGAGTTGGTGTTTTTGGCCAAAAAGAAGAAGAAAAATGATGATGATTTCTGCTAGCCTAGCCTCCAATGTGAATTTTTTTTGCAAGTACCTCGTCCCACGGACCGAACAAATTAATTAAAGACGGGGGTATACATATATACACCCATCAATCCATTATTTTGTGAAGTGAAGCTCAAAGATGTAAGTAAGCCTTAGAATTAGTAAGACAGTAAGCTTCAAACTCTCGGTACAACCAATACAAAGAATCACGCCTCTGCGAACTAGCGGAACAGAACACTTGTTGTTCATCGGAAGAAAGAGAACACCTAAACGCTTATGGGTGCATATATACTTGAGGAGTCCGTTACTTTGTTTTCCATAGGGAAAAACAATTTTGTTTAGAAGTGAAAAGAAAACAAGTTTAGGAAAAAAAAGAATTTTAGCAGGTTTTCCTTTTTGCCCTTTCAGTCAACTTCTTCCAAGGTTGTGCGGTTGGTAGAGCTAAGATTGAAGCTATAGAAAATTTGCCACGCCCTAGAGATATAAGAGGTATAAGAAATTTCCTAAGTCATGCTGGATTTTATAGGAGATTTATTAAAGATTTCTCTAGGATATCTACACCTCTTACAAATTTGTTGCAAAAATATGTGGCATTTCCTTTTGATGATGATTGTGTAGAAACTTTTGAAATGCTAAAGAAAACCCTTGTTACCAGCCTTATAATTCAAACACCTAATTGGAACCTAACCTTTTGAGATTAAGTGTTTTGCTAGTGATTATGTTGTAGGATTTGTCCTAGGACAAAGAGTATATAAGAAATTCAATGGTATTCCCTATGCTAGTAAAACCTTGAATGGTGCTCAAAGTAACTATGCTACCACAGAAAAAAATTACTAGCAACTGTTTTTGCTTGCGTCATATTTAAATTTTACACTTTGATTCTAAATTCACTATTTATACGGACCGTGCTGCTATTAAATATCTTATAAGTAGATATGAGACTATACGTGGCTAGGCAGCGAGCATAAGTGCAACCATTCAAATGCAAGTATTCTCTTAACTAAGGTTGCCTGAAATGTGAGAATGCAGATGTTACACCTTCACGAGCTAGTAAACTTCTTTCTACTCATTTGTCAAACTCCTTTTCATTCGCTTGATTTCTTAGTTGCTGGAGGGCGAGCAAGTCTTAAGCTTGGGGGAGTCGATGGCTCGATATTTATAGTTATTTACAAGGAGTGTTCATTTGGTTTTCACCGGGTTTCCGTTGTTTCTTGGTTATTTATAATGCTAATCCTCCGAGGAGAAGAAAACCTATTTTCTCACTGTTTGGCAGAAAACAATCATATATGGAAGGAAACCAAAACGAATTATTGCAAATTGAGGCAAATGGAGCAACTTTCATGTTGCGAGTTTGACCACCCGACGCATCAGAGTGAAAGACGGCCTTCCATACGAGCGCAATCGCCGGTACGGCTGGTCATATGAAGTTCCAGGGGCTCCCCCTCATCTACAGAAGACACTTTAATGAAGGAGACAGACACATTGGAGAAACCTATCCGCTGCCACCACATACAGAACAGGGAGAGAGTAGATCCGGAGAACCACGGGAGTTTCCTTATGGTTTTGTTCTTCCGTCTCCGTATTCATTTCTCTTCGCGATGGTACGAGGAATTCGAAGTTGTAAGATCGGGGGGGGGGGGGGGGGTAAAACTCTATTGATACTGATCAGGGGATTGAGACTTGTTTAATGTTCATCATATTGTGGATCTTCATGGTGTTATCGATATGGTTTTCTTAGGTTTATTCTCTGAAATCATTGATTATTCTTTTCCTATGCATGAGTAATACTCTCTAGGCATGGGAGATGTACGTGAATGGTAAGATTCATCGCTGCCTATTCTATATGCCATCATTCACGTTTGTTGTCTTATGATCTGTTTAGTAAGTTGTTATGCTGTAGTGAACTCAATGCATGTTGTCCAATTTAAGGGTCCATGTAACATGATCTCAAGACCCACACGGATAAAACATATTATTTAGGAAATCTGCAACCTCTGACGTCACAAGTGGAGACATCTATGAGGACCGACATACTCCTGGTTTAACAATCTTAATTATGGAGACGACCACGCTATGGCAACAACGAAGTAGGGCAATAGTATAGAATATAATCCAGCGAGGAGGAGTACCATAACTCTAGGGTGATCCGGCTACTGAAAAAGCAAATTAAATACTAAACTCCTGATACAAGGTAACTAGTATTATCATCGCACTTACATAGTTGAGGTATACCATAATTTGAATTCTCTCCGCGCCTAATCTCTCTTTTGCAGGAAAAATACTTTTACGTACTATTTTATTTATGTTATTTATCTTTAGGTCACTATTATCCTCTTTGTAACAAACTCATCTTATTTACTACGTTGGTTTATTAGTCTCTCGGAGCATTTCCAGTTTCTGTAGAATCACAAGCAATTACTTCACATAAGAACTGTGATAACTTGTTTATGACAGAAACATTACTCATAATACTCTCCTCCACTCTTTTTTGGGAAGATTACTATTGGAATACTTACACGAAGGTGGTACGCCACCGTATGTGTCTTGCAGGCCATCACCAGGCCCGCCATGGCCTCCGACTCCTAAGTCTTATGGGACGGCCTCCCGAGCAAGCAAAAGAAGGAGCTCTTCGGCTTTGCAGCGCCCTCGGTTTGCCCGGTGCGCCAACCGGATACATGCTGGTGAACGTTGTCTCCCGACAAGTCTTCCGCGAGTGATGGCGGCAACATGCCCGTCAGGCAAATGAAGAAGCCATGTTCGCAGACATTGACATGGCGGCAGAGGGATTTGACTGACCCACAATGACGTTGAAAACAAAATATGTCTGAATGTAATTATTTTTGTCCGGTTTGAATGAAATTCATTCGGTTTGCATCTAATTCGTCCGGTTAGTTGAAACTCGGTTCGAAATGTATGCGAATAGTTTGGATTGGCGGCTCCCGCGTCAGTGCCCGTGAAATGGTCCCCTCTTGATCCGCGAAAGTATGTCGTGTCCAGTTTGCTGGTTAGCATTGAGATGCGCTAAGCTTCTACCGTTTAGTAAATCATGTTACTTGCTCATTCTAAACTGGGATTATTCATGGTGGGCGTCTCATTATGCATACATATATAGGTAATGGTCCTAAAAAATTGGTCGATAGCTCTCCTGTTTTTAGGGTGATGACAGACAACTGAGTGATGAAGTAACTTGTGAAGGTGATGTGAGCTAGACAGAGGTCAGCCCAGCCGTGTCCTTGAGAGTACCATTTGCCATGTGTGCAACTGTGCAACGACCAGACCACAAATATAACTTTATACCGATGTTCTGAACGAGGTTAGTGGTAACTAGGAGGCCACGGGAAGGGTCTAAAACCGTCTTTCTGGAGTGGTCATTGCACCTGCAGTCAGGCATCCATCTCACCTCACAGCTTTGTGACCTCTTCCTAAACTAAAATAACGCAAAATGGAAACCTCCATCCCCTCATTGTCAGCACTAGTCTCTACTAATGGGCTTATAAAAAAGATAAAATGGAAATTTGTTCTTGATAGCCGTGCTGAGCTGATGCCAGAGTGGATCTTCTGCGGCTGAGCTGAAGCCAGGCTCTCTCTCACCACCAACCTCTGGCTGCATTTTCCTTTTCTTGCCTGAGACTGATTTCCTCCCTCGATGATGGCCCTATCCTGTGTTAGAGCTAGTTTGGGTTAGTTTGAACTGAACTAACCTAAAATTATCCAAACAGGAGAGTTAGTTTGGGTTAGATGCATCTAACCCATCCAAAAAACTAACCCACCCAAGAGGTGCTTATTTGGGTTAGTTCTTCTCGGGACCATTAAAAAACATTTTTTCTCCCGCTCTCCCCGCAGCAGATCCCTTCCCACTTTCTCGAAGCTTCTCGTCCTCTCCCTCCCTCCCTCTCGCACCACTCGTGAAGGCGCCCCGCCGTATCCGCGCTCCCGTCCGCCGCCGGTAAGTAGCCCCGCCCTATCCTTCCGTTCCAACCCCCTCGTCTCCCCGCGGCCCGTCTGCTCGCCGGTAAGCAGCCGTGGCACCTTGCGTGGCCCGTGCTCGTCGGCTTCGGCCAGCGCGGCTCCTTGCGTAGGGACGGTGGATTCGGCCGGCAGGCCGCGCGATAAGCCAGCGCGGCTCCTTACCGGGTGCGTCCCTATCTGCGGCCAGGGCTCGCCTAAAGTAGCCAAATGATTGAGAAAGAGCATTTATTGTCAATTTAACATTGCCATCCAAACACCTTTTTGGTTGAAGTTAGTTCAGGATTATTTCAATGTTAGAATCTAACTCTAACCTCTAACTGAGTTAGAGTATCCAAACAGGTCGATGATTTTGACCTGTGCATGCAGGTTGCTGCTGGATCATCGGCCGCAGGTGATCCCAGGACGGAGCCTGGCGAGGTTTGACCCACCACAGCGCGCGAGCGAGGGCCTGACGGCTTCGGGCGGACGAGGCAGCAGCGACGGTGTCAGCTTTACCTGCTCACCGATGAGCTGGGCCCATGCACGAGGCAACACCGCAAAGTGGGGCCCTATCCGACGAGCCCCCCACGTGTCCTCCGCCGCTCCATGGCCCCCCTCTGGCCGTCTGTGATTTTGTGGTGGCGCGATGAGAGGATACCCTGGGTGAAAAGATGGTGCATGCGACGGTGGGCTCGGTCCTCCACCTCAGCGCATGGACCCGAGGTGATTAGGAGAGTTTTTATCAACCAACCAATCATTGAGGCAGCTGCGTGCACGATGGATCAACAGTTGCTGATTGCCTTGATATATGATGCATCGCCGACATGTGTGAACAAGGCTTATGATTTGCATCGCCGACTCGATCAGAAACGGCCGTCTTCTGCAAGTGATGATATTTGACGAGGCCACCAGCCCAGGTCATGGTTGGGGTGCTTGACTGCTTGTGAGAGAGAGTGAGACCCATCACCCCGCGGCTTCTTTGGATTGGAGGATTTTCACAGGATTCTCACAGGATATCAAACCTTAGGATTGTTTCCTATGGAACGCATTTGGATCACAGGATTAGGTCACTAAAATTCCTAAGGATTGGGCCGCCAAGGTGCTGATTCCAGAGGAATTTACACATGAGGTCCGACTTCTGGAAAAATTCCATAGGATTGGCTATGTCATGGCAATCAAATCCTCCATTTTTCCTATTCCTTTGTTTTGCAAATCCTGTGATCCAAAGAAGCCAGCATGTATGGCCATGGCGATGAGCAGTCCGCATTCTTGTCCATGTTTTTGCTATACTGCTACTCCAGCAGTACGAATGGTTCGTGCATGTTGCTGGTTCCCTCGCTCCCCTCCATGTTTCAGAATCCAGCAGTAGTAGCAGTATTATTTTCTCGGTGTGTGCTTGCGTACCAAGTTTTCTGCGGTCCACGGAAGTTTGCTCAGTCACCTGCCTCTCATTTTGTCTAGTACTGGAGAGTGATTTCGGTGAGGACATATATGAGTACTCTACTCCTAGTTGTTCCGATCAACAGTCTCCTAATATATTCAATTTGACATACATGGCATCGGCCGGTGGCTATGGCTAGAACTCATCATGCATGCATGTATGACTCGTTTAACAATAGTTCGCGTCTCATTTACTACCACTATAAAAGAAAGAGAGAGGCAGATCCAAACAATCACACCCATCCATCATCAATATCTAATGATCAATAATTCTTCTGTGTTTAACGCTGCAACCACGCGTTAAGCCAAATCCATCGATCGCTAATTGACCGGCCGTTCAAAAAAAAATGCTACCCGCACACGACCGCACAACCTCTCCCCTCCTCCCCGCACGACCCCTTTCGCCTCCTCCTCCCCGCACGTCTCTCGCCCCCTCCTCGATCTCGCTCGCCCCATCCTCCTCCTCCCGTGCCATTCGCCTCCCCGTCGTTCTCGCAGCCTTGCGCCGCCGTTAGTCGCAGGAGCCACCCCGCCGCGCCCGGAGCCGCCTCCCATAGCCGCCGCCGGTCCGCGCCCGGAGCCGCCTCCCGCAGCCGCCACCGGTCGCCGCGGCCGTCGCCCCGGGAGCCTCCCCGCCGGCCTTTTGCCGCCTGCCGCGGCCGCGCCCTTCGTCGCCGGTGGCCGCGCACATTCTGCTGACTCCAAGACGAGGAGCCGGTGCATCGACGCCAATGCGGGATCTGTCCGCCCTCCTCGCTCGCCGTTGACGCCGCCATAGGCGGAGGTGCCGCTGCTCCACGGGATCCGGCAAGGTCGTCTTCCATCACGGGGTGCAGGTGACTGGGGCGTGGTAGTCGTCCCCATCGTCTCTACTGTCCCCATGCCAAGCGGTGGTCCTTCCCGGTGGCCCTTGCTCCTTCGCCAGCGCGCCTCCGCGCCGGGCCGCCGCCTCTGCTCCTCCGCCAGAGCCCTGCCGCGCCCGGTCGCAGCCTCGCGCGCCTCCGTGCCGGACCTCCACGCCTCTCCGCGCACGCCGCAGACGGCCCTCCTCACCTCCCACGACACGCCCGAGGAGCTCAACTGGCGACGACACCCATCTCCTTTCAGGTAAATCATGTTCCGATCTTTATATTCTGTTATTATATGCTTGTACTGGTTTCTTAACTTCCCCGTGGTTTTACCTTAATCCACTTGCATCTTGAGAGTCCTAAAAACAAACACTGCATACTGTTTTATCATCTCAACGATGTTCAGATGCATTTTCAGGGTCCTCTGATTTTCACAACAAAAAACAACTTCTGCTGAACATAAACATCATGACAAATGCCCCCAAACCAGAAGCGAAATCACCTAACAAACATAATGCCATCAGGGCATCTACAATGGGGAGTGCTTATCTGGGCGCTTAAACAGAAAAAAGTAAACACCAGAATTTTTTTCAAGCACCAAGCGTGATCTATCCCAGCGCTAGGCGCTAACCATCGGCGCTAAGCATTGGTGAAAATAGTGATCCGTGTGTCATCTCGTGAGGAAAGAAAAAGAAAGAAAATGCTAGCGCTTGATGCCTTGTTTTGCGTCGCTGCGGCGCCCGATGCAAGGAATCGATGCCGTAACTGCCAATCGACTAGGACCATTTTCCTGGCACCCTCTCTTAGCGCCTAGCGTTGGAGATGCCCTCAGACGCAATCCTGAATCTCTCATCAATGCAGAGATGAGTGGATGTTCCAAAAGCTTTATCTCCATAACCTGCTGGTTCGAGATCTGCACAAGTTTCCTCCCTTCCGTTGTCAGCCTCATCTGAAGGTATTCTTCCCCGGCCTTGTCATTCTGCAAGAGACGATTGAATGTTTGTTTCGACATGGATCTCCAGAGACGAAGTTCTGCACTCATGTGTTGCAGATTTTGTATTCTATCCCACCTCCGTTTAGTTTCAACTGTAGTTACCTGATAAACCGTGGAGGACAAGCGCCGTAGCAAACCAGAGAAATGGACAAGCGCCGTAGCAAACCAAAGAAATTAATTGTTAGAACTGTTGTTTATGCTTGTTTGATTCCGATGCTTCCAGTTGGCATTTGTCTGTCATCTATTCATAGTTACTGAATCGCTACTTTTCTTAAGAAAATTACACATACAAGCTGCAACCCTGAGTGAGCACAATTGTCCTATAGCACATAATTCAGATTTTCACTTTTAAATACTTAAGAAGTGCATTTTTCTTGAAATTTGTACATGCTTCTGGTCAGAGTGAGCACAACTGTCCTACGGTACAAAATTCAGAGTTTTGCTACACATTCTGATTACTAAGAATGCCAGAATTGCAAATACGTTAAGAGGCATGCCGTGTAATTGCAACAATTAGCAATAATAAGGTCTTATATATTTTGTAATTTCCAGGTCCTTTTTTCTTGAATTTTTTTTCCAGGTCCTTTGATTGGTCTATTCTGCATCAAAGGTCCCGTTCATCTCGGGCAAATTGTGCTGCAGCCTCAATTGTACATGTGCTTCAATCTATTTTCATGTTGTTTTCTTGGGCCTTAGTGTTTTGCTTCTTGGGTGTTTGACGAACGCTACACAAATTAAGCTCCTCTTAACAATTTCATAGGTGTCGGTTGACCTGCAGCTCGTGTGGTCGGAGGTGCTCGTGTGGGTGGAGGTGCTCGTGCGGGATGAAACTTTGGACGATCTATGTTCATGTCATTACTGTTTATAAATATCTTCTGTTGTTCTAGATGATAGTCTTGACTTTTCCGGTGTTCATGGCGGTAACTAAGGTATATCTATGTTGTAGTCGACAAGGAGGCCTACCTATGATGCCCGTGCAGTTGAAAATGTTTGCAAGGCAGCCTATGATGTCTGGTTGGAGGCCTACTTATGATGTCAGATTGTTGTACACGGAAATTTTGCGGGATAGTTTGCAAATTGGGAGTTTATGTTTTTCTTAGTTAGCTTTTAAGATTGTTATAGTTAAAACATGAGATGGAAGCCTCATATTGAATACTTAGCTATGTTACAAATTTATAGTAGTGGCTATCTTCTACATCAGCCTGTGTTCAAATAGTCTATTTTGTATGTTTGTTCACAGAAGTTGATTATCCTAGCATACAACTACCCTCCGGTCGTGAAGCCTTAGATTGAATACAAAGCTATGTTGCCAATGATCTCATAACCTTGCCTGTCACATTGCACCTATGATATGAGGAGTACGACAAATTTTACAAATAGAACATATATAATTTGTGGTAGCAAAATTACATTTAGTACTGAATATTTGATTAATAATCCTTACTCCGTATGGAGCAAAGTCTACAACCTTTATATCTAAAGTAGTTTAACTTTGATACTAGGCAGTGGGTATGCTAAGCTTTGCCACTTTCTGAAGTGTGTTGAAATAGGAGTTCCAGTTCTTGATTTTTCAGGAAACTGAAGAAGAGCGTTTGAGGAAAGAGGAGAAGTGGGAGGCACAGGAAGATAAGAAGGGGAGAAGGGAGGGGGAAAACGAGAAGTTGCTCAAGAAGAATACTAGAAACGCCTTACCAGTAGGCTTTCGTTGCAATGTTTTCATGGATTATTGGATGAGTCTTCCTCTTGATTGTTTTTTTAGGTAAGTTCATGATCACATTGAAAATATGTGATGGATACATGGAGTTTTGTGGATGACCTGATTTATTGGGCCTTTTTGAGATTTTTGTTTGGAATTAATATTCAGCACAACCATTGCCAAAGTATATTGATCAACAGATCAGCTTCTAAATCATTCATCATTTTCAATGCTTTGTGTGATGGGTTCAGTAAGATGATGACATCCGATTAATATCTTGCTGTTCGGGAGGTTTTGACTATATGAAAAATATTGTTTTCTTGCCAGTGAAGATTAGCATGTTTGTACGCCTACCCTATAGTAAATTGCCGTATTCAGATCAATTGTTGGATTACCAGGGTCATGAACTGCTAAAAGATAGTGATGATCCCTTAAGTCTATTATAAGTGCCATTTTAGTTAGATGTCCTTTTTATCGATTTGTTTATGATAATAATTGAGAAATAAGAAGCATTGTGGCATATCAAATATTACCATACATGGAAAATACCCTTTGGAATATGGTGGTAATTACGCCTGGTTCTGTATTTTATTTAAAAAAAATCAGAAAAATTTAAAATAAAATGTTCCAAAACATTTTCCCAACAAACTTGATTTGTCGTTTCTGTCGTACAAAAATATTCTGTGACAAAATTTTAGCAAATATTCTCTGACAATAGCATGAACAGTATGGTGTATATAGTGACAAATTTGTTTTTTTACGTCCACAACAACATGAAAGTCATTTCTTGGGGAAAGATTTTATATGGGTGCAACCTGAAAAACATTATTATTGGAGATATATCATGTATGAAGGAAAAACTATGTAAATATCAACCCGTATTTTGATAATTATTTGATGACAAGTGAGACGTGCGTTGCACGTGCAAGCTTACTAGTTGTAATAAACAAGTTTCTGCAGTCCAAGGAAGTTCGCTCAGTCATCTACCTCTGACTCTGCGTATTCAGGGTGATTCTGCGTATTCAGAGTACTTATTTGTTTATACGTATGACTCTTTTCCAATCAACGGTCCCATGATATATTTAATTTTACAAGCATTAATTACATCGGCAGGTGGCTAGAGCAGTAACTCATGCATGCATGTATGATTCGTGTTTGCAAATAGCCACCGGCTTGCCTGCTCCCTTTCCATGCTCCCATCCGTGCTCCCACTTCATCGTACGGAGCAGGTAAGTCTTGCCGTACGATTCAAAGCTAGCCGAGCGTCAGATTCCATAGTATTGGAGATGTGCGCCAGGGACTTTAACTATGTGATGTGATACGAGGAAACTAGGAACTGCCAGACATAACGTGATTTGAGGAAAATAATTTTAGGAAGCAGAATAAATCTTAGAAAGGTAATTCTAGTTTTCTTAATACTAACTAATATAGCAGAATAAGCTTTCGCACCATCCATTAGTTTCCTTACGAAGGAAGATTTGTATCTAATATTACCAAAATTTGCTTCCAACGCAACTTAGCCTATGATTTTGTTCCCCAAAAAATTGTTCTTAACCGGTTAAAAGGAATTTGTTTTTACTGTAGCAATACAATTCCGATGCAACAAACTATGTTTCCTTCGAGTAGGAAATTAGCTTCCTTGCTGATTTAATGCTTCCGTTGTCTTTCCAAAATAAAAGAAGAATGCCTCCATTGTTGACTAAAATTAGCATGCTTCATCAGGTCAGGTAGTATGTTTTTGACAACATAAAATTTGCTTCATTCTTTTTTTGGGGGAATTTTTGCTTCGTTCTGGTAGCCAATATCATAGTGTGCGCCATATTCTCTTCAGAATAGTCTGAAAAACAGAGTTACATCAATATCGTAGTGCACACCATATTCTCAGATCTGGTATATATGCTTCACTCTGCTATCCATATGTTTCCTTGCACATATTTGCATAGACAATACTAAACCACCATGTCTGGCGACTCGGGGGATCTCGCGCCGCCGGCCCTCAGTCCGCCATCGGACCTCCCGTCTCGCTGCCATCAGAGGCTGACCGCAGGCAAAGGCTGCACGGATGCCTAGGATGATGGCGGCGGGGCCCTCCGCTTCTCCATCGATGGAGCTTTCTCCTAGCCCGGCGGTCCTTCGATCTACATGGCATGGCAGCTAGCGGCTTTCGTGATGGCGTCCATGATCCGCTTCGGATCCGCTCCTCCATTGATTGTCCGATTTCACTGCTCAGATCCGGCCCGTCGGCATCCATGGGAGTCCCGCGGTGGTTGGCCCTGCTGTTCTTCCTGCTCCAAAATTTTGATCTGCTTCTTGCCGGCATCCTTGATCTGGACACCTACGGGTTCCGGTCTTCCTATCGGAGATCTCAGCTTATGGCGCATGACGTTACTGAATATCTAGATCGGATTGATCAGGTCGGGCATGCCCTCACCTTCAGCCAGAGATGCTTTATGAGGACGTAGCACGAAGCTTCGCTGTCTTGCTGGTGCCATGAGACATGTCTAAGTATAGATTTCCATGGCGTTGACAATGGTGAAGAAAGTCATGATGGATGCGATCAGAGACTTGTAATGTCGGAGATGAGTTTTGGTTGCGCTGAAGAATGGCGGCACAGGGTTTTTTTCCTGTGTGTCGGGTGTTGAGCACTTGCAGTAGCGTCCTTGGCAGGAGGGGGCGGCAACACAGGTGGACAACATTTTTTGGTGTGCTTCTTGAGAGAAAATCGGCTATTTGCCACTTTCAATAGCGGGCTTCACAAAATTGCCACTCTCAAGATTGGCTTTGTAAAAATGCCACTTACCTCGTGTGCGCTTGGATTACCATGCCATTTTTCTTTCCATTGTTTTTCTTTTTGTTTTCCATTTTCTGGCACTTGAAAGGACCAAAAGAACCTACTACTGAATAAACGACGAACACAGAAACGGCGCGGCAAAGCGCGCATGTGCCTCTAGTGCTATGTATGCGTGCCCACACTAGCATGATTGGACGCAAGAGAATCTAACTAGCCGGAGAATGTCTTTTTTTCCTTGCCAATGAATCTTGGTTCTTCCTTAGAGCAAAATATAGCTCCAGCTAATTCGTAGTAGCAGTAGCAGCTATAGTGTTAGAGGTACGTAGAGGGGTGCAGACAACACGAGGAAAGCGAAAGACGAATGTGAAAGGAAGGAACAATCAGGCTAGCAGTAGCAGCTCTAGTAGCTACGGCGTGCAGTGGGCCAATGCGTGCATGCATGGCCATATGCGTATGGCTCTTCTTCCTCTAGTCGCGGTGCGCCGTTCGTTCCTACCTCCACATACGTGCACCTAGTGGTAGTAAAAGTAGCTCGCCAGGGTACACGCATACATGCATGCATGTGCAGTGTCTCGCTTTTGTACATGCATGAGAAGTGAGAGCTCTCGAGTACACGTTCACGTTCGATCTATGGCTTTTCACGTACACGTTCATGTACACGTTCATCTACATACATGCGCAGCGTCTCCATCTACGTACACGTTCAATCGATGGCTTTTCACGTACGTGCACGTGAATGTTCGTCCACCGCGAGAGAGAGTAAAAGAATGTTCGCCATAGTACCTATGTTGAGTATCGTGATTATTAAGAAAACTATGATAGCGCAGGATATTATTCTATCTTGCCTTGTATTACAAGATGATCATGTACTCATATATATATATATATATATATATATGCACACGAGGCTCAATCAATACAACAAACAATTTCATCAATGTGTACATGCAATGCACGTTAATTTGGAAGTATATTAAGTTCATGCGGATGTTAAATAGGATATTATTTACGTGTTATTATATGAGTAGCACTATATTTGGCATGAAATTAACTGCACGCTAAACGTGTTGAGCGCTCGACATTGAAATAGTCTAGGTCGTTAGATTGACATGATTTGATGGCCAAAAATAATTGGATCCGCCCCTTTGGTTCTTTTTATATTGATATAGATATAGATATGCCCACGAGGCTAAAGCATTACAATGAACAATTTCATCAATGTCCCTCTCTCCCATCTAATATGGTATCAGCTTAACACATCCAAACCCTAGCCGCCACCCATCACTTCCGCCTCGCGCGCCGCCCCCGGGGCGGTCGGCCTCCATGACCGCCGCTGGGGGCCGCGCCGCCTATACCTATGGAGCGTCCACCGATCGTGTTGATCGGCTGCCCTAGAGAGTCTTTTCTCGATCCTTAATCCGGATTTTTTCTCTCACCCCTGTCATTTTGATCGGTACTTCTTTTTTGGTTCTCCAATCTATAGATCGGTTTGCTTCGCCCGCCGCCTTTCGTCATCAACAACGCGTGGCTCCCCGACGAAATCGGTTGCCACACGGGCCCTCGGGCCATATGCACGCGCGTCGTGTACGCCGGTACGGCGGCCGCTCGCGCTTGCCTCTCGGGCTGGCCGCATCGCGCGCGCACTCACGCGCCCCGCGGAGGCGTGCTGCTGGGTGCCCATTGCTGCATGCCGCGCCCATGCATGATGTGTGCATGCTGGCTGCCCGTGGATGGTGCATCCCATGTGGGCTGTTGTACGTGCCGTCGTCTGACGCAAAGGCGTCCGGTCTGATAATCCGATGCAGGTCTCCGCGGGATTTAGTAAGATCAACGTCAAGTTTACACACCTTTTCCCGATCAAGCAACAGGCTGCAGCTGCGTCGTTTCTGCGGACCGCAGCATCGTCACCTCGTGGTTCTTTCCGTGACTGCACCGATCTGCGTCGCCGCTGCGTCGTTCTTTCGGATCGTAGCGCCGCGGCGTGGTCCCCACCGCCGCCCTGAGGCCGTTCCCGTGGTTGCACCACATCGCGTGCTGCTGCTGCGTCGTCCCTTCAGGCCGTAGTGCCGCGGCCCGCGGTCAACCGCCACACCGAGGTCGTCCAGTCCAGGCCGTCCCCGAGGCTACACCGACCCTCGCGCTGCCGCTGCGTCGCCCCGTCATGCCGTAGCGAGCGTGGCATGCGATCCCTGCAACTGCCCCGAGGTCTTCCCTGCCGTCGCCCCGACCTGCCCACCGCCGCTGCGTCGCCCCTTCGGGCCGTAGCGCTGCGTCCCGTGGTCCACCGTCGTCCCCGTGCATCGGCTTCAAGTGGTAGGCGCCGCGCCGCTCTTCTTCCCGGTCCACGACGACTTCCACGACACCGGCAACCCCGACTCGACATCGACCACGGCGTTCTTCGCACGGCTACTTCGACAACGGCTACACCACCTACACTCTTGGCTACCTTGACAAATGGCACAAAGGGCTACCGTCTTGCTTGAGCAACCTCGGCTGTTCCCACTCCAGCCACGACTCCGCGATGCATCGACCGTTACGGCGGTGGGGGGTGTCCGTCGACTTCCCTTTGGATTCTTCTCCAGTCTCACCTTCTGCATCGCTCCCGTTGTGACTGCGGTGGGATGTTGAGTCTCGTGATTATTAGGAAAGCTAGGATAGCGTAAGATATTATTCTACCTTGCCTTGTACTCCAAGATGATCATATACTTCTATATATATGCCGACGAGGCTCAAGCAATACAACGAACAATTCCACGAATGTCCCTCTCTCCCATCTAACATCCAACACGCATGCTATTGATTTGGTGTGTTGAATGCATTCGCTGATTGCTGAACTGAAACTGCCATGCGTGAATGCATGTCAGATTTAATTACTCTTCCACCGGCTAGCGATGTAATCCAAAAAAAATTACGCCTTTTGATCGATGCAAAAATATGTGACATCGGAGTAGTTTGGTTGCACCAGAGGGAAAACTCGGGAATTTTCACTAAATGGGTATCGTAATCGTCCTCAAAACTCGATGCATCTAGATTTTAATTACTCTTCCACCAGCTAGCAATGTAATCCAAAAAATAATATTACGCCTTCTGATCGATGCAAACATATGTGACATCGGAGTAGTTTGGTTGCACCAGAGGGAAAACTTGGGAATTTTCACTAAATGGGTATCGTAATCGTCCTCAAAACTCGATGAATCTAGATTCATCCTTCACATATTCATGCTTCTTGACCATTTCTACGTTACATGAACTATGACTCCACTCAAATAATGGATACCCACACACGGAAATTTGGAGGGGTACATAAATGCGGGGGCACACATCTATCAAGCCCTGCCGCCCGCTCGATTTACCTCGTGATTCGTGAAGTAGTTGAATCCCGCATGAGATCACAATAAAAAGAAAATCCCTCAAAAAGCTTTAAATTTCAACAGTGAAACTTAGGGTTTTTGCATCTAAAAATGCCAAGTTTAAGAGTTATAACTTTAAGCAATTTTTTCTGCCGGTCATAGGCACAAAATAATTGATTTTTACCGGTCGCTCGTACTAAGTTTCAACATTGAAACTTAACACATTTTTTAAAGTCTTCAAAACATATTCAAAATGGATCTTATATCAATGCACTGGTCATGAGAAACACGAATATGAAAACATAACTTAATTTTGAATTTCTGTTTAAAAGATAGTGAACTTTGAAAATCGGAAGCCAAAATAAAAAAGACGGCAGCCGGGACCTGAGCGCCCCTGCATTTGCGTGCCGCAAATCCTCACCCAAACAAGCAAACTGAGTAAGAACATACTACCTCCATTTCAAAATATCTGAAGTTCTAAGTTTGTCCTAAGTCAAACTTGTTTAAGTTTGGCCAGCTCTATAAAAAATATGGTAGGATCTACAACACCAAATACATATAGTATAAAAATATATTTCATAAATAATCTCGGCAAACACCAACTTAATGGGAAACACTTCTTATCATACATCTGATAGAAAGAATTCTCCAGACCACTTGTGGACCGTAGATACGTGTTTTATCACACGGCTGACATGCGCATCTAAAATCCATTGCCCGGATTTCCAGACCTAATTTAACGCCACAGCCACGTAACTCCTCGTCAGTTTCTATATCCCGCATCAATCTCGCCTGCCCCCGACCCACATGACCTCGGTCCCATCTCGCATTCTCCCTCATCGCCGAGCTCGCAACACCCTCGCCACGCCGGATCTATTCACCAGGATCTGCTGCTCCCCACTACGGCCCTGAAATCCATAGCACCGCGCGTGAGCATCGTCCCGTCCGGCGGCGGGGCACATCGCCAGCGGGGGTTGGCTCACCATGCGGCAGTGGGATTCCTCAAGGGCGTGTTTGGTTACGTTGCTGACTCAGCCTGGCCCGGCGAGCTTGACTGTATTGAGCCGGTTTGAGGGGATGCAGGCCAAAAAACTTCAGATGCACATAGTTTGGTTGCCTGCGTGCCCCTAGTTGCATGAGATAACCATTTTTGACCCAGCGTTTGGTTGCCCGCGTTGCATTAGGTGCACATATGACATGGTGTTTGGTTGCAACCTGCATAAGGTGTTGACCACACACAATCTGAACATAGTGCTAACTAATTAAACAAATGACAGTTCATCGTAATTACAATCAAATGACAGTTCAAATTATTAAGAGCCATTGGCTAAATAGAGGATAGTTCATCGGTGTTGCTGCTTCATCTTCCTCTTCCTCTTCTGCTGCTGCTAGTGATGATGCTTCTTCTTCCTCTTCTTCTGTGCTTCTGCTGCTGCTGCTGCTTCTTCTTCCTCTTTTTCAAATCCTGCACTGACCTCTGTTAAGCCACATTGCATTTGCCCACTCCAATTTTTTGTTCTTCCAAGCGTCATTGTCAAATGCCTCCACACCATGGCCAGAGATAACAACATCGTCAGGCTCGACCTCTTCCTCCTCAGGCACGTGCTCATCAAAGCCCCACTGGAGGATCCAGTTATGCAGAATGCAATAAGCAAGAACTAGCTTAACCTGAGTGGAGTATGGGTGGAATGGCTTCTGATCCAGGATCTTAAACCTATTCTTCAGAGCTCCAAATGCCCTCTCAACAGTTACTCTAAGGCTGGAGTGTCTGAGATTAAACAGCTCCTGTGAAGTCCTAGGAAAGTTCCTACCAGAGAACTCGTTGAGATGGTACCTTGTTTTCCTGAAGGGTGGAAGAATACCCGGCCAACATGCATAGCCAGTATCTCCAAGGTAGAACTTGCCGACGGGGATGTTGATCCCATCAGGTCGACTCATGCTGTCAGTGAGAATGTTAGCATAATGCGCTGACCCCTCCCAGCCAGCCAACACATATGTGAACTTCAGATCAAAGTCAACAGCAGCAAGCACATTCTGACTTGTGTAGTGCTTCCTCCCCTGTATGCTGCAGACTGTGACCTAGGAACTCTGGCAGTGACATGAGTACCATCTATTGTCCCAATGCAGTCCTGAAAATGGCATCACAAGCCTGTGTTAGTGCTCAACTTAAACAATACAAGCATATCAAGCCATAAAAAGTGTATATTGTCAATGCTCATCTTGAAGTATGGATACCATCTTGGGCTTCCGCGAATCTTGGGTGGAGACTGACCAGATGGTCTCCTGATAATCTCTCCTCTAAGCTCCACAATAGCAAAAAGCACTTGCTTGAAGTACCTAGAGATGGTCTCCATTCATCTCCTGAACGTGTTGTGAATGACCCTGAACCTCTGGTTATGGCCAACAACATGGAGGAACATGGCCACTTGCTCTTCGACACCGGTGTTGATGCTATCTTGTAACAGCCCCCTGCTCCTGAAGCTCTCACCAAGTCTGGCAAATGGTGCTATTTTCATTCTAAGCATCCACAGAGCCTCGACGTCATTGCAGTTGTAGATGTAGTTCAGATTTTGGAACCTCTCCTGTTCCCGGGAAAACAATGGACCATAGCGAATCAAAGGTCTTCCAGCATGACGAACAGCTCTCTGGTGCATGAACATGACCCATGCCTGAATCACACTAATCAGTGTTGCTGCCTGGATTATCAGCCTCATCCGTGCGTCCATAACCTAGTCGACATCGACGGTTCGTTCAGTGGGAAATCGATCCTACACCTAGCTTAACGGCCTAACCACTGAGCTAACAAAGAGGGGAGGGGGTGCTGCTTACCGGCATCGGAGACGAGGACGGCGTAGGGGGAGCCATGGTACAGACTAGGTCGACCTGACGGTGGCCAAAAGTAAGGGGAGCACCAGATCCGCTGCAAACGCCGCCGCCTCTTCCGCCGCCGCCGCCGCCGCCTATAGCGCAGATCTGGAATCGCAGCCGCCGCCGGTTGTGAGGCAGTAGCGAAGAAAGGGGGGTAGTGGCTATGGGTGAGCGAGGAAAGGGGGGTGAGGCTAATTTGGCCAGATTTCCATCTCCCACCATCGCCCCTCGCCTGCGCCTCGCTCCTGCCCGTGCGACCTCGCGCCACACTCAGCCTGGCTCGCGAGAAACTGCCGATCCCAGGGTTTCCAGCGAGCCAGGCTCTAGGCTGATTTGAGAATCGTGCGGTGCAGGCCCAACAGGAAAACCAGGCTATCAAACAGGCCTTTCCCTTGCCGCGCGGGCCTGGTTGGGCTCGGTGCGGGCAAGCAAACACGCCCCAAACGATTTTGCATCTCATGCATCACATGGCGTTCTCCGTGGAGTAGCAGCACACATATGAAAGCCCCCAGGTTGCGAGGCAGCCAGGTAGGTGACGAGGGTGAAGCCCGTGCATGTGACGTACTAGATTGCACGTACCATTAATCCATTATGCAATGTTCTTTTTTCATAGAGATATTTCCCTTTTTTTGAAGCATCCTAGTCTGGAGTTCTTCATTTCTCTTGGATTAGTTCATCGGATTTCGCTAACGCCTTCACATGATTATGTACTTGGATTTCAGGGAGCACGTAAGAAGGGTGTAAGAAGCAACTCGTATGTCCATATTGTGATGGTGTGAGATACAATGTCGTTGCACATTTTCTTGCATGTAATTCGTGTCACACGCCGGTAGATGGTGTCTTCGTGATCATCATAGATGCAAATGTCCACCGCGTTGAAAACATTTCCCCATGTTGTTTGAAATAAATGTGTTTTCCTTCTTGACGGACACGAATCTATATTCACATGAAAGGAATTCTACGGTCTGTTTTCCTTCTTGACGGACACGAATCTATATTCACATGAAAGGAATTCTACGGTCTATATAAACAATAGTATCGTAATGATTTGGAAGCAAAATATAAACCTGTCGGAGCAAGAACTGCATTGTGCTTAGACGATGCAAAACCTGTCCGTCTAAAATCATTTTAGTTGTACCGAAGCAAATTCTGATTTCTTTGATTCAGATTCCAAAATCTATGCAAGCCAATACTCATTTCTTTGGATGCACATTTCAAATTCTTTGGAAGCAAATTCCCATTTATTTCGAAGAAAATACCAATTTCTGGGGAATCCAAGTTCCAATTTACACTTACATTGGAGAAAGATTCAAGTCATTCTAAGATAAAAAAAAATCACATGCTACAGTTTTTCTTGTCACATTGGAGACATCTCACCAAATTGAAACAATCTCCGATTGACATAGAAGCAAATTTGCTATACGGTAGAAGCAAAAATAATTTGACCAATCAGTAGAAGAAAGATGAATTGTTAGAGTCCTAGCATTCAGTAACACACAAGTGGTTGGACGACTTAATATTTATGCTTCTACTGTTAGTAGAACATGTATCAATATATGACATCATGTGCTTCCTATCATGAAGCATTCTCCTGGAAGCAATATCTCTGGAAATAATTCGCTTCCATTAAATTATATTTTGCTTCGTACAACTTGCTTCCATGCGTGTTTAGTACTGTATATTTTCGATAAAGGAAATATATTAATATCGCGAAGATACCAATTACACCCAGCCTCTGCACCAACAAGATATCAAAGACATCAAGGATGCACACAGCCAATAATAAAAATAAAAAAGAGAGAAAAATAAAAACAAAGACCCCATCGTAGTGATGAAACACTCGCAACAACAACACTCTAAACACCACCAAAAACAACACCCGGACAACATAAGAGGTTCTCCAAAAGCGACGTCTTCAAGAAGGAACCAATGCACAAGCGTTGTCGTCGCCCGATCAAGGATCTTGAGTCTTCACCCTGGAGAAAGTCTGAGATCCCAAAAACAATGCCTTTGCAAGAGACCATTGCTAGGTACAACCAACGAAGGCCATACCTTGGATTTTCACCATGGAGATCGCAGCTCGGTACTCAAGAAGCGAGAAAATCGGATATTTGCCACCTTCAATACTAGGCTTCACAAAACTGCCACTTCCAAGATTGGCTTCGCAAATATGTCATCCAGTTCGTGTGCACTTTGATTACTATGCCATTTTTTCTTTTTATTATTGCTTTCCTTTTCTTTTCCATTTTTTGGCACCCAAAAAGACCAAAGTACCCTTGATGCTATCTTCACGTACTTGGATTCACATCAGCACTTGAAGCAAACAAGCTCGTGCCGCTCACCGAGAAAAGCGCGCTTGCCTTATCCTTGATCACCGATATTTCTTGGGTCAATCGTTGGACACCGACCCTATCTTGTGGACGTCGCAAACCGCCGATTTCCTCGATGCCGCGTGCTACCAATCTCCTCAGCGTCCCGTGCTGCCCGTTGCGCAGTAACACGGTGGCGATAGTTGCAAGCATCCGCAAGGCATGGGCAACACCCGCGGCGAGCCGCTGGCATCCGCAAGGCATGGGCAACCGATTATATACATGGGACAAATGTTTCCTACAAGCAGTGGTAGTTACCATCACTTGCGTTTTGTATGTTGTATGTAGTATCCGTCAAAATCAAGAGTATGTACGTGTAGTATGTAGTATATAACAATGATTAGGTAGTATATATACTATTTTTTAAGTAGCATATATCATGTTTTGAGTATGCTCTTTTTTATATACAAATATGTACGTATTTCACAAATATAATAAAAACTATGGGCTCATATGCAATTTTTTCATGTAACTTGCTTTGAAATATCTTAGATATAGTATACGAATATATATAAAATGATAAAGTAGTATATATAGTACCACATGATAGTATATGAGACATGTGGGGTCAGTGGCGGAGACAGGCCTGGGGCAGCTGGGGCTATAGCCCCAGGCCTACTAAGAAATTCCCTTGTAATTCCTTTAGAGAAAGCATAGAAAATCATAGAAGTATTTCACTCACATAGCTTAGCCCCACGCGCAATCTGCTTCTAGCTATGCCACTGTGTGGGGTAACTACCCCGGGTGGTAGGATGGATTTTCTCTACATAAATATAACAACCGCACCATTAATTCACACATACACATGCATATATATATACAGTTTTTCCTACATGTAGCCTTTTAGAGCCAGTGGCATTTGCCTTGGTGCCTTCGGAGCACAATGACAATTGGGAGTAGTTCATTGGGCGGTAGCGGGTATTAGAATTCCCCTTTGGGATCTATGACTGTCGTGGTTCTAAGACTGATAGTAGAAAGGAGGGTAGGTATGGAGAGGCAAGATCTCAGCTATGGTGAAGGTGTACACATGAGATTTACGAGATCAGGCCCTTCTCGGAGGAAGTAATAGCCCTACGTCTCGGTGCCCAGAGGCCGTCGACTGGATTATATGTGTGTGATGTTACAGGGGTGCCAACCCTTGTCCCAGAGGAGGGGGTGGCTTATATAGAGTACGCCAGGACCCCAGCCGTTCTCCATTAAAAGGGGCTTAATGTACATAAAGTAGGGGCGTTACTGATAACGCTAGCCTTAAATGCTATTAATGACCTTAAAGAATACGGAGTGAACGTCTGACCATTGCAATGCTGAGTGACTCCTGATCTTCGGTAGGTCGAGTGATTCCTTGAATAGTTGAGTGGCAATAGGTAGGTGGACTCCCGAGTGATATGACTGGTCGAGTGGCTTGCACTCGACATCTTTGACTGGGGGTCCCTTGTTGCCTCTTAGACTTCTTATCTTCCAGGGTAGTGACCTTGGGTAGGACGTATGGGTCAGGCCCATGACCCTACCCCAGGTCTGTGTCCTCATCAATAGCCCCCGAATGGATTAAGGTTCGAGTGGAAAGTAGGTTGAAGTTGAATTTGTTCTGAGCTTTGCACCTCGCGAGCGTTTTCCGCAAGATGAAAAACTCACCTTGGTACTTCAGCGTCGATTCAGTCGCCTTGATCCATTCAAAAAGTTGCCGACTAAACTTATAGCACCATCTGCCGAGTGTTGTCTTGGAGTGTAGAATCCTTGGCGCGATTGATTGCAGTGTATCCCGGATTTCACGGGATACGAAATTTCGGGGAAGCGCGCGGGACTGGGCGCGCCGAAGTAAGCGGGGCGGATAAATAGTAGTGCCTCGATTTCTGCGCCGCATTTTTCGCCACGTACGTTGCGCGCGATTGTTGCGGGATTTGACAGGATCGCCTGGTCCCACGCGTCAGCCACTCGGAAGCAGCCCTTTATAAAGCGATGGGGCCGAGGCGTCTTTACTGTGCACGCCCATTTCTCTTTCTTATTCCTCTGCTTCTCCACCGCATCCAGTTCTTCTGCTCTCGACGCTGCCGCTCTGCCGCCATGGTGAAGGACAAGACGGCGGCGCTGGAGCGAGCGAAGAAGGCGACGGGGGCGGCGAAAGGCAAGAAGCAGAAGCACGACTTGTCATCGCGCGCGGGGTTGCCGCCAGGCTGGATCCAGGGCGATTGGATCCGGTCTTCGCTCCGGCAAGAAGATCTGGACGAGCTGGCGGAGTCCGGGCTGATCGCCAAGGGTGCGGCAAGGCTGCCTGAGGGGGAGATGGAGCCGCACCCTCGACCGGATGAGTGTGTACTGCTCGCCACCCACGTCGACCGGGGATTTTCGCTCCCTCCGCACCCCTTCTTCCAGGGCTTCCTGAACTTCTTCGGTGCCCAACTCCACCATTTTTCTCCCAACCATCACGTACTTGGCCGCGTTCGTGTCGATGTGTGAAAAAAATTTTGGGTGTCGACCGCACTGGGGCCTTTTCAAACATATTTTCACCATCCGTTCCCAGAGTCCCATGTCATCCAGATGTGTGGGGGTTTGGGTATCCAAAAGAGGCATAGGAGTTCTTTCCCCGCTATGACTCTTCCTAAATCGGTTAGAGGCCGGCAGTCGACCTGGTTCTACTGTCAGGACGTCCCAACTCCAGGTTAGTCGACTAGCCTTCCCTACTTTACTTTCGACTGTGTCCAGACTCCTTCTCCACTGAAAGTGACTGCCACTGAGAACGTGGAGACGAAGATGTTGGTTGAGAAAGTGGTCCAACTGATTAATGAGGGTGTCACTGTCCTGGACCTGTTGGAAGTATTCCTCAGTCGACGCGTCCAGCCCCTTCAGGCCGGTGACCATCCTATGTGGCTGTACTCCGGATCCGACGACACAGCTCGGGTTTATCCAGAGGAAGTTCCACCCAAGACCGTGGCCATGTGGTTGAAGAGCATCACAGGCAACCAGGACAACCCCAGAGGAGCCAGGCGAATCATCCCTTTCAGCGACGATAATCAGCCCGACAAGGCATGCTCTTTATTCCGACTACCTTTGCATATATATTCTGATTGTACTTGATCTCGACTGACTTCTACTCGACTTTTTGTCTTGTAGGTTTTCACTGAGATGTATTCGATGCCCAACGGCGAACAAGCTCTGGACCAGGACCAGGGGGGAGAGGCCAGTGCAGAGGAGAGTGGTGAATGGGAGTCTTCGGATGAAGATGACGAGGAGGAGAGCGAGGACTCAAACGACGAGGAAGAAGTCGACTCGCCGCCACTCTCCGAACGCCGATCCAAGCAGCCCATGACCCGGCGGGCGGGCGCGGGAAGAACGTGGTTCCGAGTACCCACACTCAGAAGCGCACTCGGACGTCGACTTCGGAGCCGACAGAGAAGGTCGCCAAGCAGCCCAAGGTTGCTCCTCCAAAGACTCTAAAGACTTTGCCGCGGATCAAGATGGACGTCCCTGTTGCTTCGAGGTGAGTATCTTGCTTGTGTTTATATAGGCCGACTGAAGTTTTTGTTCTGACCAACTGGATCATGTATCTTTCTAGCCCCACCTCTGCTGCCACTGACATGGACATCGACAAGGCACCAGGAGACGAGGAGACCGACGATGCGGCCACTTCCCGAGCTGGTATGTCCGTTTGACCAGGCTTCATTTAGTCAAGTGGGTTGTCAGCCGGCTAAATTTCCGATATTTCTCTCTTTCTGTAGTTCTGCAAGAGGTCGTCGGGCTCCCTGACGATGAAGAAGAAGAAGCACCTCTACAGGAGAGGAGGAAGAGGAGTGCGAGCTCAAGCAGGAGGAGGCTTGAAGTTCAAGTCCCTCAAGTCGATGCCGGCGCATGAGGCGGTGGTCGAACGTTCCGGAGATCCGGTTCAGACCAATGTCACATTCGCCAACCCGCTGACGACTGACCATCCATCGGGGTCGACAGCTCCGACTCCTGCCGCTCGAGTGCAACTCCACGCGTCAGACCCAGTAGCTGCTTCGGCCGCCTTGGAGCCATCACTCTTCGCTGCATATCAGACCCCCGATGATTCGCCGAGTGCTACCAGGGAGGCTCTTCGCCAGGTGAACCTTGTCATGGAGAAGGTGAAGGTGATGCACGAGGCTAGTCAGGTGGCTTATAACGCTAGCACTACCCTGCAGACCAATGTTCAGGTCAGCGAACTCCGACTGAACTTTTGAATGCTGTTTTATATCCGATCACCCACTGGGGTGTGCCTTTGTTTAGAGTTGAGGAAATCTTCCACTTCATTCGACTCGTGCTGAGTCTTAGTAATATGTTCGGACCAGTGGGGGCACGCCGAGTGCACCCACTGAGTGTAGTCCCCGAGACCACGGACGACTGCTGGCAGTCGGCTGAGATCTTAGAATCTTCTCTTTTTTTTTGACTCACGCTGGGCAGACCCTACTGAGTGTTGATCTGAACCAGTGGGGGCACGCTAATTGCACCCACTGGGTGTAGTCCCCGAGACTACTGTTGAATATTTGATTCGGCAGTAGTCTTAGAGTAACTTTTCACTGTCATTGTCTCTTATTTCTGTCGACTGACATATCTCTCTCGCTGACTGCAGAGGTCTTGTGATCTTGGAGCTCAACTTTCCGAGTTAAAGAAGAAGCATATCAGCGTTGAACTTGATCTTGAACTTGCAAACAAGAACCTCAAGACTGCTCGGGAAGATACGGCCATCATGCGAGGTAACCATTCGACTCTTGCCTACTTAGTAGCTCGCGTCTTTCACTGCTTTTTCTTTTAGTCTCTTTGAACCGAGTGACTTCACACAAGCAGATGTGCGTAGTGAAAATCGTCAAATTCAGGCTCGTCCGAAGAGTGTTGTTTCTTTAGAGAGAATGAAGGAAGCTTTGGAGAAGAAGGACCAGGACCTCGCTGCTTCTCAGAAGGAAGCACGTGAGAAGACAACGCTTGCGAACAAGAAGCTGGCTTCAGTCGGCAAGTTGGAAGAGGAGAACGCGAAGTTGAAGACCGCCATCTCGGAAGCCAATCGGGAAGTCGAGCAACTGAAGAAGGACAAGGAGAACCTGACCACTGAAGTTGGAGGCCTCAGAGCCAAGACGGTCAAGCTAGAGTCCTATCTGGGACAACTTGCCACGAAACTAGTTCTAAAGCTTGAAGGTACAACCACTCAACTGGTTAATTGTCGTTGATTGAAGTATGTTGTAATATTGTCGACTCACTATTTTTCATGATGGAACAGAACTTTGTCACGACTTTGAAGCTGAAACCGGGCGGTTCGAGACAAGTCTCGACCCCATCAATTGTCCTGTGAAAGATGATGTTGCGATGAACTTGCTGCGGTTGGAATCATGCTTGGACGGCGCTGTTGCCTATCTGGCTCGGCTGAAGGCTACGATGACCCGGGTGGACGCCGAACTCTGGCCTCAGGCGAAACTTTCTCAGGACCTCTAGTCACTGATGACTCGACTCAATCATATTTCTGGTCGAGTGCAGGAGTGGAAGAAGTCATCCGCTCCCTCTGGCGCTGACATCGCCCTGTCACTGGTTCGAGTGCACTGCAAGGACGCCAGGGAAGACAAGTGGCAGCTCTCAAGGTTGTGAACACTACTAGGGAAAACCTTATACACAGAGGTATAATAGTAGCATTGGTCAAAACTCGGCGCAAGCGCTACTTAGTAGTAACGCTTGTTGCAAAAGCACGCTACAACTATTGTTTTAGCAGTACCGCGTTTGGACAGAAAAGCGCTACTACTATAATTCCCTCACTAGTGCCGGTAGGCTAGGAATAGTAATAGCGGTTCTTCCAGTAGCACGCTATTGCTAAAAACTTTGTAGCAGCGCGTTCATGCTGTAGAGCGCTACTGCTATGAAAAAGAAAATAAATAGAAAAATAAGTAGAAAAGTCAATGAAAATGAAAGAAATAGAAAAAGGAGAAATGAAAAAAAGAAAATGTAAAGAAGACAGAAGAAAAATAAAAATAAAACAGAAAGGAATAGTTGTAGCGCGTTTCGCTGGAAAACGCTATAGCTAGCTTAGCTATAGCGCATTTCGGCAAAACGCGCTACTACTAGTTTGACTTAAATCTCGGCAGCAAGGGCTCAAAATTTCGCTAAGTCCTTTCCCCCTCTCTACTCCCCCTGTCCCTAACTGCTCCATCGTTGTCGTCGCCCTGCCACCTTCGACCACACCGCCACCGCCCGAGGCCGCCTTCGACCACATCGCCGCCGCCGAGGCCGCCTTCGACCACACCGCCGCCGCCCGAGGCCGCCCTCGACCTCACAGCCGCCGCCCGAGGCCATCGTGGACCTCATCGTCGCCTCCCTCGAGCTAACCGCCGCCGCCCTCGACCTCACCGCCTCCGCCCGAGCTCGCTAAGGACCTCCGCCACCCGAGCCAGAGCCTGCCCTCACCGCCGACCGTAAGGCTCTGCCTCTCCTGTCCCCTACCCTCCTCCCTCTCTCTGCTAGGGAAATTCATATATATGTTGATATTGTGTTGATGTTCATATGAACCCTAGGTGTACATATGAACCCTAGATTATTTTTAGGGCAGTAGGCATTTTATAGCATTTAGGAAAAATGATTAGCAATTTTTTTAGGAAATTAGCTAGGGCAATTTTTATGAAAATGCCTAAACAGTAATTCCATCTAGCTTTAAACTAATAGAGGGTATATAAATAATAGTAGCATTTAGATTTAAATTAATAGAGGCTATAACAAAAAACACATAGCTATAAAAATATTTGGACTACGGACCTGAATTTGTTCCAAATTTCATTCAAATGAAATTTGAATTATTTGGACTATGGACCTGAATATTTTTGAAGAAATTGGGTGTAGGTACTAAGGTCTTGCTGTGGAAATTATGGTGAGGTCAGAAGGGTTAGAGAAAATGGAGTTCCTAGACTTTTAGCTTTAGACAAAAAACAAAAGTATTTAGCTATAAATAAAAAACAGTAGCTATGGCATTTAGCTATAAACAAAAAACAGAATTGTTTTTCTTTTCAAAAACTTGGTCAAACTAATTGTTGCTATGTAAACAAAAAACAAGATTGTTGTTATATGATATATGTCATTGATGTTCATTTGCATATTCCATTATTGTTGATTATATCTTTTCATTGAAGTGGCCATGTTATATGCAAATTCCTCAATAGTGTTTGCTCATGTTATATCTTTTCATTGAAGTGGTTCGATTGTGCCCAAGTGGCTTTGTTGTTTCCAGGGAATGAAGCTGAGTGGCGTATGTTTTGCCGGAATGTTGATTCATTTCTGTTCCGGCAAATTTCAGGTTCTCGATTTGTCCACTTTCTAGCAAAGGTCATGCCGAAATTTTTCGTGAATTTCGGCATGACTTGTGCTACAAACTAGGACATATCGAGTGCCCGGGATTTGCCGCACCAGGAAGGAGTCAATGTTCCTTCAAAACAATAGGCCTTTTTATGTTATTATTCATTTTATTAGGTCTAGAATTAATTGACTAGATTTAATCATAGGAAACATGGCTAGCAACGATGAATGACATGGTTCTGGTGATTGCGACGACGTCTACCGGGCGGCAGACGAATTTTTGAGCCTTGCCGACGATCAACCGATGTTGTTGCTGGGCCCACCAGTGGCATCGGGGACTGAGACCGACACGTAGACCGGTGCTGAAACTGAGATCGGCGCTGAGACTCAGACCGACATCGAGACCGGCGCTGAGACTGAGATCAGCGCTGCCTCAGGAAGTGGAGCCGGTGTAGAACTGAAAGCAAAGAGGCAACGGCTTCCTAACAAACTCAGGACTACTAGACTGGTGGTCACAGAGGTGGACGACGGCAATTTTGAGCCAAAGGCACCCGAGGAAGCGCGCAAGTGCTACGGCAATCAAATTGGCTGCATCGTACGGGCAACCGCCACCATCCTAAATAAGTTTCACCAGATATTCTTGTTCCCGGGGTGGAATGAAAAGGATTATCAAGATCCAGATAAGGACTCGGCAATGAAGAAGATAAACAAACCGGGCCACGAGAATTTGCCTCCTCTGATAGTAGTGGGGGATGACGACGAGACCCCACGGCGGCTTGGTGATTGTTGCAATGGGTGGGTCCTGTTGTGGCCAAAGAGTCTGCTTCGTTTGGAGGCCGTCGGGAGCACACCCACGAGCACGCAGCCTCAGAAAGGTATGAACATCAACACCCCGCCTATCCAATTAGCGTTGTTTATCGGGTTGGGTGATAGCGGACGGGGTAAGGAGGAGGCTCCATTAGTCACTGATGACGTCGCCATGGATGAGGATGAGGATGACGATGGTACTCAACAGTATGTCTATACTGGCACCTACTCAGAGTTTGAGCGTCATGAGTCGGTGCCTGAATTGCCGTCTCCGGACGACCTTCCAGTAGTAAAGAAGTCTTGGAAGAGAGCGAGGAAAGGCAAAAAAGTTGATTCTATGATCCAGCCGCCTCAGCAGCCTCGGCTTCAGGATCGTATAGATATCCCCGATGCGGATAAATGGCATATCCCCGGTCAATCAATCCTACCTGCAACAGCGCTATGGGCTAGATTTGGCAATCGAAGGGGACTTCATGACGATGTGCTGTGGATAGAGAAAGGCCTCATCGCCTCGAAAGATCCAGGATACCCACTCTACGTGGTTAACGTTCCGCGGAAAATGTCGTACGTCAACTGCTTCCCCGCAGATAAGTTCTTCCTTCGATTCGATTACATATTCGACATGTTTCAGATGAAGAAGCTGGATTTTACGTTTGTCCGCCTTTATGCCTTGCACATGAACTACATCATCGGGGTTGAGCAGATACCTCATATCTGAATCGCTGGCCCGTACTACATGCATGAGGGCTTCTTGGGAGTCTGCGCAAAGCATGGTGAATACGCGAGGGATTACATCGTCAATTTCATGCTTGCCAATAAGGACAAGGAGGCGATTCTCGTGCCTTATCATCCCATGTAAGTCATCCACGCTGCTATCATCTCGCAATTTCAATCATTCATTTGCACGGTGGAGGCTAATTAATTTGAGGTGTACTTATTTTGCGCAGCGGCGGGCGCGCCGTCCTCATCATCCTCTACCCCCGATTCTCCCACGCTCTTTACTTGGACTCGTCGAAGAACATTCACAAAAAGGATTACACCCACATCAAGGATGTTCTCGACAGTGCTATGTTTTACTACCAAGCAAGGGGTGGAGAGGTCAAGGACAAGAAGAGAAGGGGCGGCATGGTCGCCTTCAGCCATAAGACCGAGTTCTGCTGCATCCAGCAACCGAACGATTCTCTTAATGATGGATTCTATGTCCTACACCACATGCTGGAGTACAGACGGGATCACCAGAACCTTCGCATGCCACCTAGATCTGGTGATGCCCATATTCTGCAATGGGCAAACGACATAGGAGATATCGAGGATCATTGACTTCAAGCTGAGTTCTATAACATCCAGCGCGAACTTGCCCAAATCATCATGAAGGAGGTCGTCGGAAAAACAAGGATGTTCTACGGAGAAGGACAAATGTCGCGGGAAGACGTCCGAACATGGATAGCCTCTCAGCGTCTCGACATGAAGCCTTTCACTTAGCTCGAGGACTATCTCCCTGACATGGATGGATGGCACGACATGGTGGAGTGATTGTCGATATATGATAATGTGTCCGTTTAGTCCATACTTTCTGTATGACAAAACTTTGAGTTATGCATGGTGAAACTTTATTTGTGATGTAATTAAACCGTCCTCCTCCTCGACTAGCGAAGATCACTCTAGTTAGGGCATTTTGGGTATGATGAACTTTGTTATTTATGCTTATGATATGTTGTTTCTGTTTTTGCCAAGTCTGTCTCTTTCTGTTGCTTAACTATATATGTTGCATATCATCGACTCATGTGATGATGCAGGTGCATAGATCATAGATGGCGAAGAAGTGCTACGCCAGGAGTATATATACGACGAGTGGCCGGAGTGTCAGGCCCAGGTGTACCGTTTCCGGTTTCCGAGCGACAGGCAGTAGTTAGTTTACGTTCACGCTAATGCGAGAGAGAGATACAAACTCATGTACTCAAAGTGATAGCTCTTCTCGCGTATATCATTGTTTAGATGGATGGCGATGTATTTGCAAGTAATCGAGACTTGTAGCGCTATTTTCGAGATGATGACGAGAGACCACTTTGTGTTGGATGATGATTATGATGATGACATGATTTGATGAGACTAATTGTATGTATATGCTATGATTAAATTTGTATGTGTATGATATGCTAAAGATTATTGTATAAAGCCTATTCAAATACAAAACAAATATGGAGGGAAAAAAACTAATAAAACTAGTAGTAGCGAGGGGGGGGGGGGGATTTAGCAGTAGCGCCGCCTTACCAGTAGCGCTTCCTTGTAAACAACGCTGTAGATAATATCAGCAGCGCTCTTCTCTAAAGCGCGCTAGAGCTATTCATGTATAGCAGTAGCATGGGACGACAGGCGCTACTGCTATACGTTAGTTGTAGCGCCTTATTAGTAGCGCCGGTCCCTGCGCTACTGATAGGCCTAAAACCCGCGCTGCTGCTAGGCTTTTCCCTTGTAGTGGAATACTAAGAAGCACACCTTCCAGTCATTCATGGACACCTTCCTTGAGGCAGCCACTCGTATTGCTGACAGCATTGACCTCGATAGCTTCTGCGATCCAGCCAGCCCTTCTCCCGCCGAGTGATCTAAAAAACATTATGCTTCACTGTCGTTTGCCTCGGAATGCCGACTAATTTTGTAATTGTTAAAACTCCTTCGGGCCTGACGCCCGAGTACTTTAACCTGCAGTTAGAAACCTTTCGACTTATCTAAACTTGGCTTATCTTGGATATGTCGTGTTTATCTTCGAGTGAAACTCGTTCTTCTCTCGGATTGGTTTTTGTATTCTTGATGCAGCTTCTGAGGAAGAATCTGCAGCCGACCTGTTGGACGAGCCTTGAGCCGCATTGATCAGCTCATCAGCAAGGCACTCAGCAATGGTCTTGACGTTCCTGAAAGCAGTTTGCCTTGGCGCCAGTTGTTGGATGAGCCTTTGACAGCATGCACAATCTCGTCCTTCTTCTTGACGGTGCAGCCCCGGAGGGGGGGGTCGTGGTCGACCCGCACCACTCGACAGGATTGATCAGCTCATGAAAGCAGCTCGTCTTGGCGCTAGCTATTGGATGAGCTTTTGGTAGCATTGATCAACTCATCAGCGAGGCATTCAGCAATGGTCCTGACGTTCCTGAAAGCGGCTCGCCTTGGCGTCGGCTGTCGTATGAGCCTTTGACAGCACGCACAACCTCGTCCTTCTTCTTGATGGTGCAGCCCCGAGGGGAGGGGTCGTGGTCAACCTGTATCATTCGGTCGGATTTTTCGAACTTAGGCGAGTGTTGAACTGCAGCTAAGCCCCCAAGTGAGAGGATTGCCCTTCACTCAGTAGGATTTTTTATACTTAGGCGAGTACTGGACTGCAGCTAAGCCCCCGAGTGAGAGGATTGTTCGCCACTCGGTAAGATTTTTCAAACTTAGGCGAGTACTGGACTGCAGCTAAGCCCCCGAGTGAGAGGATTGATCGCCACTCAGTAGGATTTTTCAAAATTAGGCGAGTACTGGACTGCAGTTAAGCCCCCGGGTGAGAGGATTGCTCGCCACTAGGTAGGATTTTTCAAACTTAGGCGAGTACTGGACTGCAGCTAAGCGCCCGAGTGAGAGGATTGCTTGCCACTCGGTAGAATTTTTCAAACTTAGGTGAGTACTGGACTGCATCTAAGTCCGCGAGTGAGAGGATTGCTCTCACAATCTCGTCCTTCTTCTTGACGGTGCAGCCCCTGGGGGGTGGGTCGTGGTCGACCCGTACCGTTTGGTAGAACCTTTTAAACTTAGGCGAGTACTGGACTGCAGCTAAGCCTTAGAGTGAGAGGCTGGCTCACCACTCGGTAGGATTTTTTAACACTTAGGCGAGTACTGGACTGCGGCTAAGCCTCCGAGTGAGAGGTTTGCACACCACTCGGTAGAATTTTTTAACACTTAGGCGAGTACTGGACTGCAGCTAAGCCTCCGAGTGAGAGACTGGCTCACCACTCGGTAGGATTTTTTAACACTTAGGCGAGTACTGGACTGCAGCTAAGCCTCCGAGTGAGAGGCTGGCTCACCACTCAGTAGGATTTTTTAACACTTAGGCAAAACGGATTCGCAACTAAGCCTCCGAGTGAGAGGCTGGCTCACCACTCGGTAGGATTTTCTCTTCAACTTAGGCGAAACGGATTCGCAGCTAAGGCACCCACTAGGGGATTTTAGAACATGTAAAAAATGAACAACAATCATTCGGAAGACTGTCAAATCATGTCTTTTGATAATCAAACTAAAAGGTATTTCTTATTACATCTCAACAGTCTGAATGCTTTAAGAGTTAAAGGGGCGGAGCAGTTCCGCATTCCAAGCACGTGGCTCATCTTTATTGTGCTCGACGTTGAAAAGACGATATGCTCCATTGTGGAGCACTTTGGTGACGACGAAGGGGCCTTCCCAAGCATGAGCGAGCTTGTGTGGTTTCTGCTGGTCTACTCGAAGAACCAAGTCTCCCTCCTGAAATGCCCGACCCCTTATGTTCCTGGCATGGAACCGACGCAGGTCTTGTTGATAAATGGTCGACCGGACCAAGGCCATCTCTCTTTCTTCTTCCAGGAGATCGACTGCATCTTGCCGAGCCTGTTCTGCTTCTTTTTATGAGAAGAGCTCAACTCGGGGCGCATTGTGGAGCAGATCACTCGGGAGTACGGCTTCAGCTCCGTAGACTAAGAAGAATGGAGTTCGTCCAGTTGACCGATTAGGACTTGTCCAAAATCCCCAAAGTACTAATGGAAGTTCATCGACCTAGGCACCTGCTGCATGCTTGAGGTCACGCATCAATCGTGGTTTCAGTCCTTTGAGAATCAATCCATTTGCTCTTTCATCCCGCCCATTCGACTGAGGATGGGCGACTGAAGTGTAATCGACCCTCGTGCCTTGGGAAGCACAAAAGGCTCTGAACTCGTCAGAGTCGCAGTACGACCCGTTATCCGTGATGATGCTGTGCAGAACACCATATTTGAATATCAATTCTCTGATGAAACTTACAGTTGTACTTGCTTCAAGGTTTCTAATGGGCTTGGCTTCGATCCATTTGGTAAACTTGTCGACTGCTACCAGCACATGGGTAAATCCACTCCTGCCAGTCCTCAAAGGTCCAAACATGTCCAATCCCCAGACAACAAATGGACAGACGAGTGGAATAGTCTTCAGGGCTGACGCAAGCTTATGGGACATGTTGGAGTAAAACTGACAGCCTTCACATTTGTCTACTATTTCTTTCGTCATCTTGTTGGCATGTGGCCAGTAAAATCTGGCTTGGTATGCTTTGGCCACGATGGTCCGAGAGGACGGATGGTGACCACAGGTCCCTAATTGAATATCATTGAGGATCATTCGGCCTTCTTCCGGCGTGATGCATTTCTGGCAGACTCCAGTTACACTTTCTCTGAACAACTAACCTTTTATCATAGTAAAGGCTTTAGATCGTCGGACGATCTGTCGAGCCTCTTCTTCATCCTTTGGAAGTTCTTTCCTAAGAATGTATGCAACGTATGGCACTGTCAAGTTGGGAGTGATGACCAAAACCACTATGACTAAGTCGACCACGGCTGGGATTTCGACTTCATTCGGATCTATGGCACTCTTAGGCTGTGGGGACTATTCAGTGAAAGGATCTTCCTGAACTGAAGGTGAATGAATATGCTCCAAAAACACATTGTTGGGAATGGCCTCTCTCTTACATCCTATCTTTACCAATTCATCTGTAGCTTGATTTTTCAGTCGGGGTATATGGTGAAGCTCCAACCCTCCAAACTTCTTTTCTAGCTTTCTTACTACATTGCATTAACCAGTCATGGCCGGGCTCCTGACATCCCACTCTTTCATCACTTGATTAACCACCAAATCTGAGTCGTCGTAGATCATAAGGCGACGGACGCCGAGTGAAATGGCCATACGCACCCCGTATAATAGTGCCTCATATTCAGCTTCATTGTTGGAGGAATCAAAATGAATTTGGAGAACATAGCTCAGCTTGTCTCCACGGGGAGATACCAATACTACCCCAGCACCTGAACCATTCAGCATCTTGGAGCCATCGAAGAACATGGTCCAATGCTCTGAGTGAACTTGAGTCGGCAGTTGCTGCTCAATCCACTCGGCAAGGAAATCTGTGATTGCTTGGGACTTGATAGCTTTCTTTGCCTCAAACTTGATATCCAATGGAAGGAGTTCAATCGCCCATTTTGCCACTCGACCAGTTGCATCTCTGTTGTTTAGAATTTCAGATAATGGTGCGTCACTGACGACTGTAATGGAGTGATCAGATAAATAGTGTGCAACCTTCTTCATGGTCATGTAGATTCCAGAGACAAGCTTCTGATAATGTGGATATCGTTGCTTGGACAGATTCAAAACTTCAGAGAGATAATATACTGGCGTTGAACTTTGTAAGCCTTTCCTTCTTCTTCCCGCTCGACCGTGAGTACTGTACTGACAACTTGTCCAGTGGCTGCAATATAAAGCAGTAAAGGCTCTTTGTTGATTGGCGCAGCACGCACCGGCTGGGTGGAAAGCAGGGCTTTGAGCTCTGCAAACGCTACGTCAGCTTCATCAATCCACTCGAACTTATCAGATTTCTTCATCAATCGGTAAAGAGGTAAGGCCTTTGCACCGAGACAAGAAATGAATCAACTCAAGGTGGCCAAACAACCAGTAAGCTTCTGAACGTCATGCATACGCACAGGGCATTTCATTCGGAGGATGGTATCAACTTTTTCTGGATTGGCGTCGATCCCCGTTCGAAAATGAGAAAACCGAGTAACTTTCCACCTGGAACTCCGAATGTGCACTTTGACGGATTAAGCTTGATATCATACCTTCTTAGGTTGGCAAAGCTTTCTGCCAAGTCAGTAAGTAGGTCGGAACCTTTACGAGTCTTGACCACAGTGTCGTCCATGTATGCTTCCACATTCCGACTGATTTGAGTGAGCAGGCACTTCTGAATCATTCTCATGAATGTGGCTCCGGCATTTTTAAGACCAAATGGCATGGTGACATAGCAAAAGCACCCGAATGGGGTGATGAAGGCTGTTTTTATTTCATCGGGACCATATAGTTGGATCTGATGATACCCGGAATATGCATCTAAAAAAGACAAGCGCTCACACCCCGCCGTCGAGTCAACAATCTGATCGATGCGGGGAGAGGGAAATGATATTTCGGGCAGGCCCGATTGATATGCTTGAAATCGATGCACATACGAAGTGAATCGTCCTTCTTAGGGACCATGACTACATTGGCAAGCCACTCGGAATGGTAGATCTCAAGGATGAACTCTGCTGCTAGGAGCCAGGCCACTTTCTCGCCAATTGCTTTTCTCTTCTGCACGGCGGACCGCCGAAGATGCTCTTTGATGGGTTTTACCTTGGGATCGACACGCATATGGTGCCAGCCAGTTCTCTGGGTACATTCGGCATGTCAGAAGGTTTCCATGCAAAGATGTCCTAGTTCTCATGGAGGAACTGGATGAGCACTTCTTCCTATTTGTTGTCGAGTGTCGTTGAGATATGAGTCGGTGCGACATTGGGATCGGTCGGGTGAATATGAATCGGCTTAGTTTCACCAGACGACTGAAATGCAGAATCTGTGGCAGGCTTCTTAGCTCGGCGCAAATCATTCGGATCTGCGTTCTTCTGATATTCTTGAAATTCAACTGCTGCCATATTTGCATCGGCAATTTTGGAACTCTTCTGGAAGCACTTCTCCGCCTTCTGCTGATTGCCAGTAACTGTGATCACACCTCTAGGGCCAGGCATCTTCAACTTGAGGTACACGTAACAAGGTCGAGCCATGAAACGTGCGTAGGCAGGCCTACCCAGAATGGCATGATAAGCACTCTGGAAATCCACAACTTCAAATGTCAAATTTTCCTTACGGTAATTCTTGGAATCACCGAAAACCACGTCAAGGGCGATCTGGCCGAGTGATTCAGCTTTCTTTCCAAGGATAACGCCATGGAAACTCATATTGCTCTCGCTACGTTTGGACATCAGAATGCCCATCCCCTTCAAGGTTTCAGCATAAAGGATGTTCAGGCCGCTACCACCATCCATTAGCACTTTGGTCAGTCTAGTGCCTTCGACCACTGGGTCGACCACCAACGCTTGCCTCCCAGGGGTGGCTATACGAGCAGGGTGATGATACGTCTCCAACATATCTATAATTTTTGATTGTCCCATGCTATTATATTACCACTTTTGGATGTTTATGGGCTTTATTTTACACATTTATATCATTTTTTGGACTAACCTACTAACTGGAGGCCCAGCCCGTATTGTTGTTTTTTGCCTATTTCAGTATTTCGAAGAAAAGGAATATCAAACGGAGTCCAAACGGAATTAAACCTTCGGGAGCGTGATTTTTGGAACGAACGTGATCCGGAGAACTTGGAGTGGAAGTCAAGAAGCTTGCGAGGCGTCCAGGAGACAGGAGGGCGCGCCCACCCCCTCTGGGCGCGCCCCCTATTTCCTGGGCCCCACAGGCGGCCACCAACGTACTTCTTACTTCTATATATACCTATGTACCCCGAAAACATCCAGGGAGCCAACGAAACACAATTTCCACCATCATAACCTTCTGTATCCGCCAGATCCCATCTTGGAGCCTTCGTTGGCGCTCCGCCGGAGGGGGAATCGACCACAAAGGGCTTCTACATCAACACCATAGCCCCTCCGATGAGTTGTGAGTAGTTTACCACAGAACTTCGGGTCCATAGTTATTAGCTAGATGGCTTCTTCTCTCTTTTTGGATCTCAATACAATGTTCTCCCCCTTTCTTGTGGAGATCTATTCGATGTAAACTCTTTTTGCGGTGTGTTTGTCGAGATCCGATGAATTGTTGGTTTATGATCAAGTTTATCTATGAGAAATATTTGAATCTCCTCTAAGTTCTTTTATGTATGATTGAGTTATCTTTGCAAGTCTCTTCGAATTATCGGTTTGGTTTGGCCTACTAGATTGATCTTTCTTGCCATGGGAGAAGTGCTTAGCTTTGGGTTCAATCTTGTGGTGTCATTTCCCTGTGACAGCAGGGGCAGCAAGGCACGTATTGTATTGTTGCCATCGACGATAAAAAGATGGTGTTTATATCATATTGCTTGAGTTTATCCCTCTACATCATGTCATCTTTCTTAATGCGTTACTCTGTTCTTTATGAACTTAATACTCTAGATGTAGGTAGGAGTCGGTCGATGTGTGGAGTAATAGTAGTAGATGCAGGCAGGAGTCGGGCTACTTGTCGTGGACGTGATGCCTATATACATGATCATGCCTAGATAATCTCATAATTATTCGCTCTTCTATCAATTGCTTGACATTAATTTGTTCACCCACCGTAATACTTATGCTATCTTGAGAGAAGCCTCAAGTGAAACCTATGGCCCCGGGTCTATCTTTTATCATATAAGCATTCAATCTACTTTTATTTGCATCTTTACTTTTTGTATCTATATTATAAAATACCAAAAATATATTTATCTTATCATACTATCTCTATCAGATCTCACTTTCGCAAGTGGCCGTGAAGGGATTGACAACCCCTTTATTGCGTTGGTTGCGAGTTCTTTGTTTGTTTGTGTAGGTGCGTGGGACTTTTGAGGAGCCTCCTACTGGATTGATACCTTGGTTCTCAACAACTGAGGGAAATACTTACGCTACTATTCCCGCATCACCCTTTTCTCTTCTAGGAAAACCAACGCAAGCTCAAGACATAGCAGGTGATTATACTGGTCGAATGTGATGGTTGTCTGAGACCATTTCAGGTATGTGGTCGTCGTCGCCGGAGCGACCATATTCACTTCTCTGTTGATAACTTTCAATCGACTCTTGCTCTCAACATCAGCAAAAAGCATGAGGGTGGAATTGACTTTGGGATAACCGTCGTCTTCCTCATCGTCCTCGTCTTTGTCCGACTCTTTTTCCTTCTCACTGGGTTGTTTCTCTCGGAACTATTGGATCAGGAGTCGACATTGTCGAGTGGTATGCTTAGGGTAAATCAGATTACCCTCTTCGTCCTTCTTCGTGTGTATGTGACACGGTAAATCCAACACATCATTTTCTGCTTGATCCTTTACCTTCTTAGGGGCCAAGGTCCTTTAGGTTTTCCCTTAAACTTTCGTTGAGGCACTACTGTAATCTCACTAGGTGTTGCAGGCTCGGCCTTACGTTTCTGTTTCCGATTGGAATTACCCCCACCTGCCTCTTGGCCGACTGGTTTACCCTTTCCGCTGCGGAGTTGATACTCTTCTTCTCCGTTAGCGTACCAGGTGACTATTTCCATCATCCGAGTCAGAGTCATATCTCCAGTCCGATCGAACTTCAGGACCAACTCTCGGTATTTTGATGCCTTCCTTGAAGGCACACACTGCTTGATGCTCTGATACATTTTCAACGGTGTGAGGCAAAGTGGTCCACCTCTTAATGAAATCCCTTAGAGTCTCACTCGGTTTCTGCACACAATGCTGCAACTCTGCCAATCCTGCTGGCCGCTTGCAAGTGCCCTCAAAAGTTCTGACGAACACTCGAGCCAGCTCTTCCCAACTGTATATACTGCCTGGGGCTAACTGAGTCAACCACACTCGGGCCGACCCTTCCAGCATCAGAGGAAGATGTTTCATTTCCACTTCGTCATTCCCGCCACCAATCTGCACAGCCACTCGGTAATCTTCAAGCAAAGTTTTAGGCTTGGACTCTCCAGTGAACTTACTGACTCCAGTCGCCAACCTGAAGTTGGGAGGAATCACTGCAGCCCTGATGGCTCTGCTGAAACACTCTGGACCTGAAACATGCACCCTGTTGCCAGTCGGACGATCTCTGCTAGGGTCTTCTCTATGCGCTCTGTTTTGGTCGACTAGACCTTGAACGAGGATATAACTTGCATCAAAGCCTGGCTCTCTTGGGTCGACTGGTGCTCTGCGCTCGCCACTGTGGCGGCGTCTATCATCGTACTGTCGAGGCACATATGATGCACTCCTAGGAGGAGGTGTGGGCACTCGACGACGATTGTCGCGGTCGAGTCGGTGATCATACTGCCCACGGCCTTCACGCCGCAGGGGTGATCTAGGATTGTGGGACGACTGAATTGTATCCGCTACTACGGATCTACTGTGAATCCTATTCCGCGACTGAGACACTGCGGTGTTCTATTCTCCTGCTACCCGGAGTAAGGCCCAGATCTGCATCAAACCTCCGCCAGCCTCCGACTGGGAAGGTTGAATCGACTCTGCTATTCGGGCCGCAGCTGTGAATTTTGGATCGGAGTGCGGTATACCTTAGGTGGAGGCGGGAAAAGCTGTCATCGACTGGACTCAGGTATCCGCTCCCGAGCACGCTCGTCGAGAGCACGCTGAAGGTTCTCCAGTCAAGTGTGCTCAGCCAAATTAGCCAAACGCACCTCTTCCAAGGCCCGAGCCTTGGGGGTTTCTCCCACGATGGGCGTGTGGAGTGCATCCATGTTGCGGCGACGAAGTTCTTCCCTCTACTGCGAAGAAAGGGGTTTGAGATGGTACTCCTCGTGGACGCGAGATGGATCGCCGCCACAATCCCCGCCATCTTCACGGCGGAAACCAGGCGGACCACGTGGTCCATCGACCATCAAAACTTCAGCCAGAGGGTCGCTGCTATCGCACTCGGATGTGGTCTCGGCGGAGCCAGTCGACAGATCGAACAGGCCGTGGAGAGTTTCGTCGGGCTCGATCGCCGCGACTTGATGGGTGGCCGAACATTGAGCCACCGCGTTTTTCACCCACCGCTGAAGCCGCAACCGACCGGATTGCTTGCGGTAGCGAACAACTGGGAGGGAAGACACCATCGGAACCGACCAATACTGAGTCGACGGCTGCCAGAGAAGGACGCCGCGAACGCACGCGCGAAAGTGCGTCGCCCCTCGGACGGGGAGCTCCTCGACGTCAAGGGGAGCTTCCTGAAGCCAAGCAGAGTTGTCGGCGATGAAAATGAGCGCACCGAGACGGATCTTGCGGCCCTCAGCCAATCCACCGCCGGAAACCATGATGATGATGATCGGAAAAATTGCAACTTCACCAACAAGTCGCTAAGACACCTGCCCCGAGGTGGGCGCCAAATGTCGTGGTTCTAAGACTGATAGTAGAAAGGGGGTAGGTATGGAGAGACAAGATCTCAGCTATGGTGAAGGTGTACACATGAGGTTTACGAGTTCAGGCCCTTCTCGGAGGAAGTAATAGCCCTACGTCTCGGTACCCGGAGGCGGTCGACTGGATTATATGTGTGTGATGTTACAGGGGGTGCCAACCCTTGTCCCAGAGGAGGGGGTGGCTTATATAGAGTACGCCAGGACCCCAGCCGTCCTCCATTACAAGGGGCTTAATGTACATAAAGTAGGGGCGCTACTGATAACACCAGCCTTAAGTGCTATTAATGACCTTAAAGACTACGGAGTGAATGCCTGACCGTTGCAATGCTGAGTGACTCCTGATCTTCGGTAGGTCGAGTGATTCCTTGAATAGTCGAGTGACAATAGGTAGGAGGACACCCGAGTGATATGACTGGTCGAGTGGATTGCACTCGACATCTTTGACTGGGGGTCCCTTGTTGCCTCTTGGACTTCTTATCTTCCAGGGTAGTGACCTTGGGTAGGACGCATGGGTCAGGCCCATGACCCTACCCCAGGTCTATATTCTCATCAATGACCTCGTCGAGCAAAAATCCCGCTATTTCCTCTTGAAGTGCTTGTATGCGCTCCACTAGTAGGAGCGTCTCCCGCACCGATTCGAACTATTAAGAAGGAGATCAATATGCATGTGTATTAGTTGTGTGACTAGATATCGATAATGACGTAAAAATTGTGAATAGTGTTCTGTCAAATGCCCGTACCCATAGCTGTTTCTCAATTTTGGTCCTTTCGGACGTCATCATGCGAATGTTCTTGAAAACGCAATATGCACAATGATCTCTCCCCTGCGCCTGCTTCAGGGCCTTTACGAGAATAGAATTTAATCAGATAATAATTAATCAAGCATGATAATTAATGGTATTGAAAGTAGAATTAAAGAGATGCATGATAGGTAGCTAGATACTACTACTTAATTAATTATACCTTGGGTCGAAACCAATGGAGCCTTTCTCTCCATTCGCCTGGAACCTCTTTTGAATTCCTGAACTTTGCCCAAGCCCTGCCGGCCGGTAAAGAAAATGAATAAACGAGTGACTAAATAGTTGATATCAGGAAATGACGAACTAAAGAGGCCGACATATAGTTAATATTGATTGAAATTACCTGTCAACTATCCCCTTCATGGTTTTGTACTCTCTCTTCTCTTTAAATAGCGAGTCCAATACTTCAACTGTTTCTTGGTCAACTTTAATGACTAACAAGATCCAATGGTAACTGCATGCACACAGGTTTGCATGTCTTAATTAAGCGGGCATGTGCATAACACTCATCAACTACCCTCAACCCTATACACTTAATTATTAACATCTAGCTAGCTAGTAAGTAAAAACAGAATTTGTAGTACAAGATAGTGTGATTCACGTGTAGTTGTAAGGAAGTAGTATATGTTCATTGGTATTGAGGCGCTTCAAGAACTCTAGCATGTTTTCTCTACCTTTGTTTGATACCATGCATATGACCATGTTTCTTCATTAATTGTATTTGGGTCAATGAACCCAATGCCATAGCGTCCAGCTTTTTTCATTTCATACATCTTCATCCTACATAATATACCACAAAAAAGAATATAGTGAGGATAATTACGGGTAAAGATTGATCAATGAGCACTACAGCTAGCTTGAGAGTTAAATTACAGAAAGAAATCACTTACATACAATACAAACTAACGATGGATTTGTCGAGTGCGTCTTGATGGAATAACTGAAATAGTTCTGAATACTCAATGGACAGAGCTAGCTTATGGAAGTAATACTCTTCCTTGACTTTCACCATGAGGCCCTCTCGATTGCTACTCTTGGTAATTTTCATGTACCAATCATGCAATTGATACATTCTCATTGGGAGGTTCTTGACCTCCTCAGGCCTTACCAAAGGTTGGCCGCGGGCATATTTCCATTTTATCTCCACCTCTTTAAGCTTAGGCATGGGCTCAATCACGAGGAGTTGTCCAACAGTGATACCGAGCATTTCAGCATTCATTCTATGATCATCGGTTATTACCAGCTGACCGGCACCGGTACTCTCATGTGTTGGTACAACAAGTGGGGGGATCGATTGCGCCGCCTGTTCTCCTATCTGGGGAACGGTTTTCCCGCATTTTTGGCCACCTGCTTGGCTCGAGCTCGAGCTTGACCCCTATTGTCGTGCTAGATGTGCCTTCCTGATTTGACGCTCATAGTCTGAGTCAACAGGCTTGGGAGCTGGTGGTTGCGCCATACGAATAAAGTGGTCAATCTTCTCCTCGGGCACTTTCTCCCTTGGCGGCGGTGCCGATTTTGGTGCGAAATGGTCCTCCACTTGGGCCTTCACTATGGCATCGTTTTGCTCCTTGGTCATGTCGTAAGGCCTCTGCAGAAGAGGCGCGAGGCCTTTTGGACCATATTGAAATTGCTTGCGTCCGCCTGTACCTCCTGTACTATCTCGACTTGTAGCACTACGCACCATAGCTGCGGCGGCTCTCTTCCATGATTGCTGAGGCAGCGGAGACGGCTGATGTGGTGTCGGACTTGGAGGAGGAGTGGCACATGTTGGTGGACTTGGAGGAGGAGGAGTGGCCTCACGCGTTGGCTGAGTTGAAGGAGGAGGAGTGGCCTCATGCGTTGGCTGAGTTGAAGCAGGAGGAGTGGCCTCACGCAATGGCTGAGTTGAAGCAGGAGGAGTGGCCTCACGCATTGGCTGAGTTGAAGCAGGAGGAGTGGCCTCACGCGTTGGAGGAGCGTGAGTCGTCTGCTCCTCGTCACGTCCTGGAATTTAAAGCTCTAGCTAACGCGGTGTCGGTGGCCTTGGAAAGATGATGCAATCATTTCTCCATAGGATGATACGATGTATGGCATCTCCCAGTGTGTGCTCCTCGTCACCTCCAGGAATGTCAAGCTGTAGCGCTGAATAATGTTCCACCACCTCATAACCACGACACAAGCATATCCGGGTGGAATCATTCTGCAATGGCAGGTTGCTCCGGGGGGATTTGTATAAGCAACGGCGTCCGCCGCCTTCACGGATATGTTCTTTATTTTGAAGTGTAGCTCACAATTAGTGTTCTCGTTGATGTCATCCACAAGGTATCTATCCAGCAGTGCGTCGCCCGGGGAGGAACCCACGCTGCTTCTCGGCATGGATGGGACGGTGCTATCCAATGTTGGATCATGCGCTAGCTGCGGCCGCTGCTGAGACCCCCTTTCCTGGCTAAGTGAGTCGATCTGCTCCTGCTGCCTCTAGAATTTGAGTGCCAAGTTTGCGTGCGCTGATTCTAGGCCTTGAAGCCGTTTTGCTTCCTGCTTCCTCTGCTCGTCCTCCAGCTTCTTCTTCTTCTCCTCCTCCATCTTCCTTCTCGCACGGCTTCTGTAGTCGGCGTTCCACTCAGAAAAGCCCTCATACCACGGAACAATGCCCTTGCCTCATGTTCAGGATTTCCCAGGGCGCGCGTAAGGTCGTCCTTCTCTCTGTTGGGCGTGAACACCCCCTATCGAGCTTCTTCTATTGCTTCAAATAACTTTTCATCGTCTCCTTTAAGACATGCCTTCTTTGAAACCAAGCCTGTCTTCGGCTCCAACGCCCCCCATGCGCATAGAACCAACTTCTGCACCTAGGGGCCCAGCTGAATGTAACTGGAGTGACCTGTGCAGCCAGCATCTCTTGTTCAGACTTATTCCACTTAGGCATTGCCACCGCGTAGCCACCTGGCCCAGCCTATGGAATTTCTCCTTTTTGGCGGCATTGGCCTTGTTTTTTCTGGACCGTTCCTTAGATAATCATGATCCCTTGAATTTCACGAAACTTTGGTTCTCCGATGTCCCCTTGAATTCTGGAGTCTTCTTTCCTTCTTTGACATAGTCCTTCCATACAGTTTTCTTGTGGTTGTTGAATGCAATTGCCATCTTCCTAAGAGTAGCGTCCTTGACTTTCTCCACATCTGCAGCTGTGAAATGATCTGGTAGGGTGAAATGTTCCATGATTTCTTCCCAAAGCGCATTTTTTGCTCTGTCATTGACAAAAGTAAGATCTGGACGGGGCTATGATGGCTTTTTCCATTCTTGAAGGGAGATCGGGAGTTTATCCTTCACAAGAACTCCGCACTAATGAACAAACTTGTTCACAATGTTCTTAGGCGCTATTGGTTAGACATTAGTTTTGGTGGCCTCGATGTTGTACTTTACGCCCTGCTTCAACTTTTTTCCCTTGCCTCGCACTCTGCCTGTAGAAGATTTGCTCGATCCGAAGGGCTGAAAAGAAAAAAGATCGATTCGTTAATATATCTTCAAATCATTTAAAACATGTGATGATCACCAGATACCTTCTTATACAAATATACCTCGCCGGTCTCTGTTTTATCAAGATCAAACATTTTCTTCGCCATCATAATCATTATTCATCATAATCATTAATTTCGTCGCCATCATAATCATTAATTTCTTCGCCATCATAATCCATGACTTCATCAATTTGGTCGTCATGATCGAATATCATATCATCACCCTCCCCGGTATTGTTCAGATATTGGGAGCCGTCATCTTCTCCATTTCGATTTTCTGGCGCGCGAGGGGAGCGTATGATATCGAACATGGCCTCTTCTTCCTCTCTGCTGGTATTGTCCGCCATAGCTTTTATTTAACAAATCCATAAGAAATATAAAACAATTTAGTATTCAAATTACAATATGCATGCATGCAATCAATAAGAGGAAATCCTGAATCATAGTACATAATATGCATCGTCTCGAATAATATATAATCTCGAATACATCGTCTCGAATATTATATATCGAATACATCACTATCTAGCTAGCTAATAAAGATCAAATAATACAGAATAATCTAGGCCACTCGCGGTTCATGAGGCGCGGGCGGTAGACACCCAAAGAGAAGGAACCATCACAGGATCATAGCTCCGGTCATCTCACCAAAGACCCTGCCAGGTATTGGAGAACCTGACGTCCATAGCAACCATGTAGCGATGGACGTGCTCGTCCTCCTCCCTGACACGGCGAAGCACCACCTCCGGTGGGGCCGGCTCCCTCCGCACCAAAAGTGGCCCAAGGGAACGCCACCGAAGGAGCTCAAGGTCGACGACGGGACCCGGGTTCCTCACCAAGCGGTGAGCCCCTGAAGGTAGCACCTCCCAGTGCCAGCCCGGCGGAGCCTAGTCCCGGACATGGGTCCTCTGAAGCAGGACATCGTCGCGAACGGGTCGACGGCGAGGATGCTGGCCGGGCATTGTCGAGAACAAATACTATACGCCGCAAAAGTAACATTTTTTAAATGATTGGATTGTGATTTCTTATATGCTAATTCTAAATTTGTATAACTAAAATTATAAGAAACTAAAAACTAACATTTCTATAACATTTCTATAACAATTTGAAATTAATCTAATTCATCTTGCTAAAACTAACATTTCTAAAATTTCTAACATTTCTATAACATTTCTAACATTTCTATATACTATATGACATTAATCTAATCTAATTAATTAATTCATCTAAAACATGTGTATAAAAAACAGAAAAAACTAAAAACTAAAAACTAAATGTGTATATGCATGTGTGTGTGCGCGCGCGCGTGTGCATGTGTGCGCGCGCGAGCGCGTGTGCACCTACGGCGCCGGTGGCGCGGCGGCTTCGATTGGAGGGAGGAGAGGGGTCGAGGAGAGGGGCTCACAGCACGGGCGACGGCGACAGCGACGGCGAGGCGACGACGACGGCGAGGTGACGGGACGGCGAGGCGACGGGACGGCGAGGCAGAGGGGACGGCGACGGGGACGGGGGCGGCGGCGACGGTGACGGACGGCGACGAGGACGGACGGCGACGGGGACGGCAACGGGGGCGGCGACGAGGGGCGGCGGCGACGGGGAGGAGAAGAAGCAGAGGGAGAACGAACTAACGAATTTTTTTGAAGTGTTCTCTTATATAGAACCTACCTTTAGTACCGGTTGGAGCCACTAACCGGTACTAAAGGTCTGTTTTGGCTAGGCGACGCGGCGGGAAGCGCACCCCCTTTAGTACCGGGTGGTGGCTGCAACCGGTACTAAAGGCACCCCCTTTAGTACCGGTTGTAGCCACCACCCGGTACTAAAGGGATTGCGCTGGCTCTAGGCGGTGCGCAAGTTTAGTCCCACCTCGCTAGTCGAGGTGCGCCGAGGCCAGTTTATAAGCCCTGGCGCGGGCACTGCATTGAGCTCCTCTCCAATGCAGGCCTTCTGGGCCTACTTCTTCTACTCTGCCCTGTTGGGCCTATTGGGCTAGCGGGCCTACATCCTTACCCAACTACAGGTTGGGTTTCTAGTCGTATGCAGGCCGCTATGGCCCAGTAGGTGGGCTTTTTTTATTTAGTTTTTTTCTCAACAAAAATTTAGTTTTTTTTCTTTTCTACTTTATTTATTTCCATTTATTTCTTTTTGAATATTTTTTTCTTTAGGTACAAAAAATTACAAACTTTCTGTTAGTGCGAGTAGTTTTCAAATTTGAATAGTTTAATTTTTTTAATTTAGAGTTTGTCTCAACAAAAATTAAGTTTTCTTTCTTTTCTACTTTATTTATTTTCATTTATTTATTTCTGAATACTTTTTCTTTAGGTACAAAAAATTACAAACTTTCTGTTAGTGCGAGTACTTTTCAAATTTGAATAGTTTAAATTTTTTTCATTTAGTTTTTTCTCAACAAATATTTAGTTTTTTTCTTTTCTACTTTATTTATTTCTGAATATTTTTTCTATAGTTACAAAAAATTACAAATTTTCTGTTAGTGCCAGTAGTTTTCAAATTTGAATAGTTTAAATTTGAATTATTTGACGAACTAATTTGTAGACGAAGTGCATCCAATTTTTACACATAAAATTTCTTCGCGTTTCAAATAACAAAACACATAAGTACACTAACTATTACAAAGATTCCCTCCGGTTTGTTCGAAGCGGCACTTTTCCAGATATATAAAATGTATTCCCATTTATCTCGTACCCTTTGAAAGTCATTATATTTGAAGATGGTAACTGGGACAGCAAGTACAGGTCATCTTCAATATCGCCATCATGCATGGCACGTGTCTGCAACCAACCGGCGAAAGTCCTCGTTTGTTCACGTGTAATCCAGTCGTCAAACTGCTCCGGGTGTTTGGAGTGTAGAAAATTCTTGTGTTCCTCCATATACGGAGCCACCAAGCCCGAATTCTGTAAAACTGTGTAATGTGCTTCAGTGAGAGAGTGCCCGTCCATACATATTATTTGATCCCCTCCTAGCGTGCCTTTTCCATTCAGTCAGCCCTTATGCCACGATTCAGGAACACCAATCGGCTTAAGGTCAGGAATAAAGTCAATACAAAACTCAATGACCTCCTCATTTTCATGGCCCTTCGAGATGCTTCCTTCTGGCCTAGCATGGTTATGAACATATTTCTTCAAGACTCCCATGAACCTCTCAAAGGGGAACATATTGTGTAGAAATACGTGACCCAAAACGTTAATCTCTTCGCAAAGGTGAACTAGGACGTGCGTCATGATGTTGAAGAAGGATGGTGGGAATACCAACTCGAAACTGACAAGACATTGCACCAAATCATTCTGTAACCTTGGTATGATTTTTGCATCAATTACCTTATGAGAGATTGCATTGAGGAATGCACATAGCTTCACAATGGCTAATCGAACGTTTTCTGGTAGAAGCCCCCTCAATGCAACCGGAAGGAGTTGCGTCATAATCATGTGGCAGTCATGAGACTTTAGGTTCTGGAACTTTTTCTCTTCCATATTTATTATTCCCTTTATATTCGATGAGAAGTCAGACGGTACCTTCATACTGAGCAGGCATTCAAAGAAGATTTCCTTCTATTCTTTGGTAAGAGCGTAGCTGGCCTGACCCTGATGTATGCCATCTTTTCCGTGCATACGTTGTTGGTCCTCCCGTGCCTCTGGTGTATATTTTGTCTTCCCATACACGCCCAAGAAGCCAAGCAGGGTCACGCAAAGATTCTTCGTCACGTGCATCACGTCGATTGCAGAGCGGACCTCTAGGTCTTTCCAATATGGCAGGTCGCAAAATATAAAAGTCTTCTTCCACATGGGTGCGCGTCCGTCAGCGTCCTTCGGAACAGGTTGTCCGCCTGGACCCTTTCCAAAGATTACCTTCAAATCCTTGACCATATCATGTACATCAGCACCAGTACGGTGGCGAGGCTTTGTCCGGTAATCTTCCTCACCTTTGAAATGCTTGCCTTTCTTTCTTATGGGATGCCTGCTCGGAAGAAATCGACGATGTCCCAGGTACACATTCTTCCTACAACTATCCAAATATATACTGTCGGTATCATCCAAACAGTGTGTGCATCTGCGGTATCCCTTGTTTGTCTGTCCTGAAAGGTTACTAAGAGCAGGCCAATTATTGATGGTCACGAACAGCAACTCCTTTAGGTCAAATTCTTTCTATTTGTGCTCATCCCACGCACGTACACCTTTTCCATTCCACAGCTGTAATAGTTCTTCAATTGATGGCCTTAGGTACACATCAATGTCGTTGCCGGGTTGCTTAGGGCCTTGCATCAGCACTGACATCATAATGAACTCCCGCTTCATGCACAACCAAGGAGGAAGGTTATACAAACATAGAGTCACAGGCCACGTGCTATCGTTGCTCCTCTGCTCCCCAAAAGGATTAATGCCATCTGCGCTTAGACAAAACCATACCTTCCTTGGGTCACCTGCAAACTCCTCCCTGTACTTTCTCTTGATTTTTCTCCACTGCGACCCGTCAGCGGGTACTCTCAACTTTTCATCTTTCTTACGGTCTTCTCCGTGCCATCGCATCGCCTTCACATGATCTTTGTTTTGGAACAAACGTTTCAACCATGGTATTATAGGAGTATACCACATCACCTTCGCAGGCATCTTCTTCCTGGGACGCTCGCCCTCGACATCACCAGGGTCATCGTAGCTGATCTTATAGCGCAATGCACCACATACCGAGCACGCGTTCAAATCCTCGTACTCATCGCGGTAGAGGATGCAGTCATTACGGCAAGCATGTATCTTCTGCACCTCTAAACCTAGAGGGCAGACAGCTTTCTTCACTTCGTACGTACTCTCGGGCAATTCATTGTCCTTTGGAAGCATATTCTTTATCATTACCAGCAACTTTCCAAATCCCTTCTCAGATAGACCATTCTCTGCCTTCCATTGCAGCAATTCACATGTGGTGCTGATACGTCTCAGTCGTATCTATAATTTTTGATTGTTCCATGCCAATATTATTCAACTTTCATATACTTTTGGCAACTTTTTACAGTATTTTTTTGGGACTAACATATTGATCCAGTGCCTAGTGCCAGTTCCTGTTTGTTGCATGTTTTATGTTTCGTAGAAACCCAATATCAAATGGAGTCCAAACGGTACAAAAACGGACGAAGAATTATTTTGGAATATTTGTGATTTTTGGGAGGAAGAATCAACAAGAGACGGTGCCTAAGGGGGCCACGAGGCAGGGGGGGCGCCCTGGACCCTCGTGGGCACCCGTAAGGTGGTTGATGCTCTTCTTTTGCCGCAAGAAAGCTAATTTTATGAGAAAAATCTGGGCGAAAGATTCACCCCAATCAGAGTAACGGATCTCCGGATATAAAAGAAACGGTGAAAGGGCAGAATCGCGGAACATAGAAACAGAGAGAGACAGAGAGATAGATCCAATCTCGGAGGGGCTCTCGCCCCTCCCATGCCATGGGAGCCAAGGAACAGAGGGGAAACCCTTCTCCCATCTATGGAGAAGGTCAAGGAAGAAGAAGAAGAAGAAGAAGAAGAAGAAGAAGGGGGGCTCTCCCCCCTTGCTTCCAGTGGCGCCGGAACGCCGCCGGGGGCCATCATCATCACCGCGATCTTCACCAACACCTCCATCATCTTCACCAACATCTCCATCACCTTCCCCCCCATCTATATCCAGCGGTCCACTCTCCCGCAACCTGTTGTACCCTCTACTTGAACATGGTGCTTTATGCTTCATATTATTATCCAATGATGTGTTGCCATCCTATGATGTCTGAGTAGATTTTCGTTGTCCTACCGGTGATTGATGAATTGCTATGATTGGTTTGAATTGCATGTTTTATTATTGGTGCTGTCCTATTGTGCCATACGTGTCACGCAAGCGTGAGGGAATCCCGCTATAGGGTTTGCAATATGTTCATGATTTGCTTATGGTGGGTGGCATGAGTGACAGAAGCACAGACCCGAGTAAGTAGGTTGTTTGCATACGTGATAAAGGGGATTTGATACTTTAATGCTATGGTTGGGTTTTTACCTTAATGATCTTTAGTAGTTGCGGATGCTTTCTAGAGTTCCAATCATAAGTGCATATGATCCAAGAAGAGAAAGTATGTTAGTTTATGCCTGTCCCTCAAAGAGAATTGCAATAGGGATTATCGGTCTAGTAAAGTAGTCAATTGCTTAGGGACAATTTCACAACTCCTACCACCACTTTTCCACACTCGCTATATTTACTTTATTGTTTCTTTATCTAAACAGCCCCTAGTTTATATTTACGTGCTCTTTATTATCTTGCAAACCTATCCTATCACACTTGCAAAGTCCTTCTAGTTTCATAATTGTTCTAGGTAAGGTGAATACTAAGCGTGCGTAGAGTCGTATCAGTGGCAGATAGGACTTGAGAGAATATTTGTTCTACCTTTAGCTCCTCGTTGGGTTCGACACTCTTACTTATCAAAAGAGGCTACAATTATCCCCTACACTTGTGGGTTATCAAGACCTTTTTCTAGCGCCGTTGCCGGGGAGTCATAGCGTGGGGTGAATATTCTCATGTGTGTGCTTGTTTGCTTTATCACTAAGTAATTTTTATTTGCTGTTCTTAGTTGTTTTCTATCTTTAGTTATGGGTAGGAAACGCAAAATACCAAAAAAATTAGTTGTACCTACTGAACCAATAGTTGAAGAACCACTCAAAATCTATCACACTCCTGAAGCTTCTTACTTGGATCATCTTCGATCCCTTTGTGCTCGTGCTAAAACCCCAACTAGCTTAGTTGAGGGCAAATCTTTAGATGAGCATGCTTGTTATGTGCGACACCGTATATCTGAAAAAGGGAAACTTTTACTAGATCAAATTCATCGTTTGCAACGTTGTGCTTGGAATTTATGTGAAATATATGATGTTACTTGTTGTTCTGAAAACCCTAAGATACACCTTCCCTACCAATGTGAGTTTATTGATAATGGAATCGTATCTTTGTATGCTAAGGGTGTTTATAATTACTATGATGTTCAACAAATTGAAGAATTTGTTGGTTTTAAGGGTGCTTATGAAATTGCTTCTTTGATGATGCTACTCTTTACAAATATGAAAATTTTGCCATACTTGAATATAGTTATGATAATGATGCTTCTAATGCCTATGTTAAACTATATATTGAGAAATTATCTGCTGTCCAAGAAGAGAATAATATTTTGCAGGAAGCCATGGAAGAAGAAATTGATGAAACTGTGAGCTCATTGGATGAAAAAGTTGATGAGGAGAGCGAAGAACAAAAGGAGGAAGAGCGGATTAGCTACCCGTGCACACCTTCTAATGAGAGTAACTCTTCAACTCATACATTGTTTAATTCCCCTTCGTGCTTATCGAAGGATGATTGCTATGATGATTGCTATGATCCCTTTAATTCTCTTGAAATATCCCTTTTTGATGATGCTTGTGGCCAAGATGCCAATATGAGTTATGATTATGGAGATGAACTTGCTATAGTTCCTTATGTTAAACATGAAATTGTTGCTATTGCACCCACGCATGATAGTCCTATTATCTTTTTGAATTCTCCAAACTACACTATATCTGAGAAGTTTGTGCTAAATAAGGATTATATTGATGGGTTTCCTTTTACCATTGCACATGATAATTTTGATGAATGTAATATGCATGTGCTTGTTGATCCTACTTGCAATTATTATGAGAGAGGAACTATATCTCCACCTCTCTATGTTTCCAGTATGATAAAATTGCAAGAAATTGTTTATACTATGCATTGGCCTTTCCTTGGTGTGCATGAATTGTTCTTTTATGACATGCCGATGCATAGGAAGAGAGTTAGACTTCGTTGTTGCATGATATATGTTACTTTGTGCTCACTACTAAATTACAAATCATTGTTAATTAAAATTGCCTTTGATATACCTTGGGATCCGGGTGGATCCATTACTTGAGCACTATATGCCTAGCTTAATGGCTTTAAAGAAAGCGCTTCCAGGGAGACAACCCAGAAGTTTTAGAGAGTCATTTATTTCTTTTGAGTGTTTCATATAGTTTAAAAAAAATAAAGAGGGGAACCCAAGACTTTTCAAAAAGGAAAGTGAAAGTGAGAAAGACAAGCATTGTTGAAGCGGGAGAGCTCCTTGAACTTTGTTCATGCTCACGGAAACTTTGTGAATCTTGATTACAGAAACTTTTCGTCAAAAATAATTATCCCCTTGTACAATTCCATTGTATTATAAAAATAATGTTCTAAGGTTTGCCTTTAGGATGTTTACAATGCTTGTTGGTTTGTACGGTGCAGGACAGAAACTTTGGCTGTAGTGCGCGATTTTACATTTTTTACTGGAATATCAAACTGTTCTGACTCTTTTTGCATTGTCTTGAGGTACAAATTGTTTATTTTTCCTAATTGTGGTAGAATTTTTGGGGTACCAGAAGTATGGTGAATGTTCAGATTGCTACAGACTATTCTGTTTTTGACAGATTCTATTTTTGATGCATAGTTTACATGTTTTGATGAAACTATCAATTTCTATCAGTGGATTAAGCCATGGAAAAGCTATATTACAGCAGACGCAATGCAAAAATAAAATATGAATTGGTTTGCAACAGTACTTAGAGTAATGATTTGCTTTATTATACTAACGGATCTTACCGAGTTTTCTGTTGAAGTTTTGTGTGGATGAAGTGTTTGATCGAGGAGGTCTCGATATAAGGAAAAGGAAGAGAGGAAAGAGCTCAAGCTTGGGGATTCCCAAGGCACCCCAAGTAAATATTCAAGGATACTCAAGCGTCTAAGCTTGGGGATGCCCCGGAAGGCATCCCCTCTTTCTTCAACAAGTATCAGTATGTTTTCGGATCCATTTCGTTCATGCGATATGTGCAAGTCTTGGAGCATCTTTCGCATTTAGCTTTCACTTTTCTTATATGCACCATGCTGGTATGAGATAGTCCTTGGTTGATTTATAGAATGCTCATTGCACTTCACTTAAATCTTTTGAGTATGGCTTTATAGAATGCTTCGTGTGCTTCACCTCACTAGTAGAAAAGGGGGCAATGGTCCAGGCCGGGCCACCCCATTAGTCCCGGTTCAGTCCAGAACCGGGACCAATGGGGGCATTGGACCCGGTTCATCAGCCCCGGGGGCCGGCCGGGCCATGTGGGCCATCGGTCCCAGTTCGTCTGGAACTTTTGGTCCCGGTTGGTGGGACGAACCGGGACCAATGGGCCTCACCACCATTGGTCTCAGTTGGTGGTATGAACCGGGACCAAAGGCCGCCCTTTAGTCCCGGTTCATGCCACCAACCGGGACCAAAGGGTTGGTCCACGTTGCGGTCAGTGTTTAGTCCCACCTCGCCAACCGAAGGATGCTCACACCGGTTTATAAGCCCCTCCCTCTCTGCCTTGTTGAGCTCCTCTCAAAGTGAAAATAGATGCCCTTATACAGGGAATTTGACCTAAATTCATACTGAATTTCTCTGAAGTTAGTAGAAATTTATTATGAATTTAGGTTGAATTCTCTCTATAAGCGCATCTATGTTCATTTTTTTAGTAAAGTTAATCACAATTATTTTTTCTTCTATTTATTTCTGAGCAGTTTTTTATATAGTTTTTTCTTTTCTGCTATATTTATTTTTTTCTATTTATTTCTGAGTTGTAATAAGTCATTAAAAATAAAAAAGAGGCGCAATGCTCGTTAATTAGCTTCAAGCCTTTCGGAATAGTGTAAACTGCACTGCACATAGCTCCGTGCAGTCTACCCTAATCCTCAAGGCTTGAAGCTAAGCAACGTGCAGGCATTGAGCCTCTTCTTCATCGTCTCTGCACTCAGGGCTTATAAACCGCTGCGAGTGCCTCTCGCTTGGCGAGGTGGGACTAAAAAACAGCTGTAGAAAGAATCAACTAAAAAACAGCTGCAAAAAATAAGTAAGTAATTAGACGGGTGCATTGGTACCGGTTGGAGGCAACAACCGGGACCAATGCCTCCCATTTAGTCCCGGTTGGTGCCACCAACCGGGACCAAAGGTCTCTGTTTCCCGCCCTTTGGGCTGCTGAAAAGAGGCCTTTGGTTCCGGTTGGTGGCACCAACTGGGACCAAAGAGGGCATTTGTCCCGGTCCATGGCAAGAACTGGGACTAAAGCTTCATGTATATAAGGCACACTTGTGAAAATTTTAGTTTGCATCTTGCAGTTCGCCCCCGACGACGCGTGCGAAGAGGACGCCGCCAGGCTTCCAGACACCGACGCTGTTGCCCCCGCCCCGGAGCCCACGCCGACGCTGTTGTCGTCCGCCGCCCACGCCATCGCCGTCGCCCCTGCCCCGGAGCCCACGCCATCACCGTCGCCCCCGCCCCGGAGCCCACGCCGATGCCGTCCGCCGCCCACCCCGTCACCGTCGCCCCCGCCCCGGAGCCCACACCGACGCCGTCGCCGTCCGCCGCCCACGCCGTTGCCGTCGCCCCCGCCCTGGAGCCCACGCCGACGCCGTCCGCCGCCAACGCCTCCACGGACGACGACGTTGTCCTCTGCACGCCGACGTACTACACGCCGACGCCATCCGCCGCCCCCACCATCGCCGTCGTCGACGTTGTCGCCGCCCCCGTCGTCGCCCTCGCCGGCCCCGCTATGAGCCGCCGCCGCCCCGGATCCTCTATTTTTCAATTTTTTTTCATATATGTATTTTATCCATGTATGTATACTAGTAAGTGTTTAATAAAATTATTTAGTTGATTTATCCATGTATATATACTAGTTCTTAGTAGTTGAACTAGTTGATTTAATAAACTACTTTATTTTACTATAGAAGTAGTTTATTTTAGTAAGTACTACTTTATTTTATTTATAGTAAGTGCTTACTATTGAACTAGTTGATTTAATAAAACTACTTTATTTTACTATATATAGAAGTAGTTTATTTAGTAAGTACTACTTTATTTTATTTATAGTAAGTGCTTAGTAGTTGCACTAGTTGATTTAACTAATAAAACTACTTTATTTAACTATATATAGAAGTAGTTCCCACATCGACGACGTCGGCGATGCATATCCCGCATCCTCGTCGTCGTTGACTCGGCGGTGGAGGCTTGCTTGATCAGGGTCATGTTCGGGACTGGGCTCTGACGGGCTGGTATTGGGAGGTGCTACCTTCCGGGGGGCGTAGGCTGGTGAGGAGGCAGCCCATTGTTGACTCGATCCTTGTTTGGTGGCGGTCGCGTGGGCCAGTGACGGTGCCGAGGCTTCCGGACACCGCGGAGGTGGTACGTCACCATGTCAGCGAGGAGGACGAGCATGTCTGTCGCTACATGGTTGCATTGGAGGGCAGGTTCGACAATACCTCGCAGATTCTTCAGGGATCTCACTAGAGCTATGTCCTGTGATGGTTCCTTATCTTTGGGTGTCCACCACCCGCGACGATACCCATCGGGCGCTACGGTTCTAGTTGTATTAGTGATGCTATATTAGTGATAATATTCGACGGTGTACGGACACCAAGAGATGATGTACTTTTGCTTATAATTAAATGCATGCTAATTTGAATACTACTTTATTTTATGATTTGGTTTTGCTTATTTTATGATTTGGTTTTGCTTATTGAATGCTCATATTGGAAAAGTTCTCCTTCATTCCCGTGTGCTAGACCATTTGATGTAATAATGCACTCAGGAATGAAAGGAGGAGCTACGTACCACCGATAGTCAACCCGTGATTAATAATAATGATCTAGTTTAATATTTGAATTATGAACATATATAGGCCGGAAATGTCGTACTCGGACGACGAAAACCGTCCGGGGAAGTGCGACTGGTGCCACGACGACCGAGGTATGTGCGACAGGTTCATTGAGCTGGACGAAGATCGACCCTTCAGCATTAAGCTCAAGGAGACCTTCGATGTTCATACGGTACGCAACGACGACAATAGTTTTTTTCGTAATTAAGCACGACTTCAACTATTTTAACGTGTATTTTTCATCTTTTCCAATTCGACTAGCTTATCCCATGCTAGGCAAGACGCTATGTCTTGGAGAGGATGGGTTTTGAAGACCATGAAAGTATGGAAACCAAAAAAATTCTCCAAAGGACCCATCATGGTGTGGATTTTCAAGTAAAGTTGTACAATGGTGAGAGTGTACCCCATTTTGGTTGCAAAAATTGGGAAGCACTTTGCAAGATGTATGGTTTTGATAAGGGTATGCTTGTCACCATGGATCTTGGTCATCCTACAATCGAGCAAGACTGACCTTCGATTTGGGGTCCTTATGGATACACCTCCAATTCTACCCCCATGTGAGCTTAACATAGTTATTAAGTAATTTATATTGTTTATTTCAAAATAGTTTACATCTTATTTCCATTGACAACTTATTTTCATTCTTCAAAGAATGTGCGGAAGATGGTAGACCCACTACACCGATGGCTCCGAATTAACTTATAGGGAGAAAAATCATCTGATCGCATTTTGTACTGATCTTGAGAATTACAATGTCTACAATCAAACTCCTCAACATTATGGTCAATATGTGCCACTAGTGCACGTGTTGAACTACGGTAACTACCATGGATATACCCTGGTAAGATTTTTTACTATTATGACATCCGTGCATCTTTTTGCACACTTCTAAAACTAGTACATCATTGCTAACTACGAATTTATTACTATGTTTTTCAACAGATAACCCTGAATGATTGTGTGCCTCATCTGATGTATACGCATGGTAGCCTTCATGTTTTGAACATACAACTAGGTCTTCCTACGAATCTGAACTGTCCATACCGGGTTTCTAAAAGAAGTGGAGACATGACAATCAAAGAATGGAAAAAATGTATGGACAGTCGTAAGGAGTTTCTTGGAAGCAAAAGGCAGCGAAGCGCAAGAATTGGAGACAGGATGATCTCCATTCTTCATAATGGAGAGTCAGGGTCTATATTATTTTATGCTATTTTACCTTCAGGGTGTTTAGGTCCTACCTGATACTGATGATCATGTGCTAAGAACAATTATGTAGGGTTGGGTTCAATGACTATGAGGATGATGATCGTATGACTTATTATTAATAACGAGTAGAAGTTGTATGATGCATATGATGCATGATTAGTAGGACTTGTTATTATATATGATGATGTATGATGCGACATGCATGAGTTATTATATTAGCGGGTGAAATGAACATAGCAGCAGCGTTGGTAAACCAAGGACGAAGATATAAGAGAGGACACTTCTCTCTAATAGCTAGCTAATAATAACCTAAAAATAACCCCCAAAACCCCTAAAGCAGCCACTTTTTTTAAAAAAGAAAGAAAAACATCGCCTTTTGGTCCCGGTTGGTGGGCCCCCTGCCTGGGCTCGGCGCACCGGCCACGTGGAGGCCCATCTGTCCCGGTTCGTGTTTGAACCGGGACTAAAGGTGGGAGGTATTAGTAACGACCCATTAGTCCCGGTTCATGAACCGGGACTAAAGGCCCTTACGAACCGGGACAAATGCCCCCTTTTCTACTAGTGCTTATATCATTTGAAGTTTGGATTGCAGGTTTCTCTTCACATAGAAACCCGCCATTTGTAGAATGCTCTTTTGCTTCACTTATATTTGTTAGAGCGTGGCCATATCTTTTGTACAAAGAATTAAACTCTCTTGCTACACTTATATCTATTTAGAGAGATGACAGGAATTGGTCATTCACATGGTTAGTCATAAAATCCTACATAAACTTGTAGATCTCTGAATATGATATGTTTGATTCCTTGCAATAGTTTTGTGATATAAAGTTGGTGATATTAGAGTCATGCTAGTGGGTGGTTGTGGATTGTAGAGACACTTGTGTTGAGGTTTGCAAGTCCCGTAGCATGCACGTATGGTAACCGTTGTGTGACAAATTTGAAGCATGGGGTGTTTCTTTGATTGTCTTCCTAATGAGTGGCAGTCGGGGACGAGTGATGGTCTTTTCCTACCAATCTATCCCCCTAGGGGCATGCATAGTAGTATGTTGCTTCGAGGGCTAATAAACATTTGCAATAAGTATATGAGTTCTTTATGACTAATGTGAGTCCATGGATTATACGCACTCTCACCCTTCCATCATTGCTAGCCTCTTCGGTACCGTGCATTGCCCTTTCTCACCTTGAGAGTTGGTGCAAACTTCGCCGGTGCATCCAAACCTCGTGATATGATACGCTCTATCACACATAAGCCTCCCTATATCTTCCTCAAAACAACCACCATACCTACCTATCATGGCATTTCCATAGCCATTCCGAGATATATTGCCATGCAACTTCCGTCATCATCATATACATGACTTGAGCATTCATTGTCATATTGCTTTGCATAATGGTAAGATAGCTAGCATGATGTTTCCATGTCTTGTCCGTTTTTTGATGTCATTGCTACGCTAGATCATTGCACATCCCGGTACACCGCCGGAAGCATTCATATAGAGTCATATCTTTGTTCTAGTATCGAGTTGTAATATTGAGTTGTAAGTAAATAAAGTGTGATGATCATCATTATAGAGCATTGCCCCACAAAAAAAAAGAGGCCAAAGAAGCCCAAATAAAAAAGAGGGCCAAACAAGCCCACCAAAAAAAGAACAAAAAAAGAAAAGCGGCAATGTTACTATCCTTTTACCACACTTGTGTTTCAGAGTGGCACCATGTTCTTCATATAGAGAGTCTCCTATGTTATCACTTTCATATACTAGTGGGAATTTTCATTATAGAACTTGGCTTGTATATTCCAACGATGGGCTTCCTCAAATGCCCTAGGTCTTCATGAGCAAGCAAGTTGGATGCACACCCACTTAGTTTCAGTTTGAGCTTTCATATACTTATAGCTCTAGTGCATCTGTTGCATGGCAATCCCTACTCCTCGCATTGACATCAATTGATGGGCATCTCCATAGCCCGTTGGTTAGCCGCGTCGATGTGAGACTTTCTCCCTTTTCGTCTTCTCCACATAAACCTCCACCATCATATTCTATTCCACCTATAGTGCTATATCCATGGCTTGCGCTCATGTATTGCGTGAGGGTTGAAAAAGCTGAAGCGCGTTAAAAGGTATGAACCAATTGCTCGGCTTGTCATTGGGGTTGTGCATGATGGGAGCATTTTGTGTGACAAAAATGAAGCATGGCCAAACTACATGATTTTGTAGGGATAAGCTTGCTTTGGCCTTGTTGTTTTGAAACGACATGATTGCTTTATTAGTATGCTCGAAGTATTATCATTTTTATGTCAAATGATAGACTATTGCTTTGAATCACTCGTGTCTTAATATTCATGCCATGATTAGACATATGATCAAGATTATGCTAGGTAGCATTTCACATCAAATATTATCTTTTTTATCATTTACCTACTCGAGGACGAGCAGGAATTAAGCTTGAAGATGATGATACATCTCTGTCGTATCTATAATTTTTGATTGTTCCATGCCAATATTATTCAACTTTCATATATTTTTGGCAACTTTTTACACTATTTTTTGGGACTAACATATTGATCCAGTGCCTAGTGCCAGTTCCTGTTTGTTGCATGTTTTATGTTTCGCACAAACCCAATATCAAACGGAGTCCAAACGGGATAAAACGGATGGAGAATTACTTTGAAATATTTGTGATTTTTGGGAGAAAGAATGAACGCGAGACGGTGCCCGAGGGGGCCACGAGGCAGGGGGCGCGCCCCAGGGTAGCAGGCGCGCCCTGGACCCTCGTGTCCACCCCGTAAGGCGGTTGATGCTCTTCTTTTGCCGCAAGAAAGCTAATTTTATGAGAAAAATCTGGGCGAAATATTCACCCCAATCAGAGTTACGGATCTCCGAATATAAAAGAAATGGTGAAAGGACAGAATCGGGGAACGCAGAAACAGAGAGAGACAGAGAGATAGATCCAATCTCGGAGGTGCTCTCGCCCCTCCCATGCCATGGGAGCTAAGGACCAGAGGGGAAACCCTTCTCCCATCTAGGGAGAAGGTCAAGGAAGAAGAAGAAGAAGAAGAAGGGGGGCTCTCTCCCCCTTGCTTCCAGTGGCGCCAGAACGCCGCCGGGGGCCATCATCATCACCGCGATCTTCACCAACACCTCCATCATCTTCACCAACATCTTCATCACCTTCCCCCATCTATATCCAGCGGTCCACTCTCCCGCAACCCGTTGCACCCTCTACTTGAACATGGTGCTTTATGCTTCATATTGTTATCCAATAATGTGTTGCCATCCTATGATGTCTGAGTAGATTTTCGTTGTCCTACCGGTGATTGATGAATTGCTATGATTGGTTTGAATTGCATGTTTTATTATTGGTGCTGTCCTATTGTGCCCTTCGTGTCGCGCAAGCGTGAGGGATTCCTGCTTTAGGGTTTGCAATATGTTCATGATTTGCTTATGGTGGGTGGCGTGAGTTACGGAAGCACAGACCCGATTAAGTAGGTTCTTTGCGTATGGGATAAAGGGGACTTGATACTTTAATGCTATGGATGGGTTTTTACCTTAATGATCTTTAGTAGTTGCGGATGCTTGCTAGAGTTCCAATCATAAGTGCATATGATCCAAGAAGAGAAAATATGTTAGCTTATGCCTCTCCCTCAAATAGAATTGCAATAGTGATTACCGGTCTAGTAAAGTAGTCAATTGCTTATGGACAATTTCACAACTCCTACCACCACTTTTCCACACTCTCTATATTTACTTTATTGCTTCTTTATCTAAACAGCCCCTAGTTTATATTTGCGTGATCTTTATTATCTTGCAAACCTATCCTACCATACTTGCAAAGTCCTTCTAGTTTCATACTTGTTCTAGGTAAGGTGAACACTAAGCGTACGTAGAGTCGTATCAGTGGCAGATAGGACTTGAGAGAATATTTGTTCTACCTTTAGCTCCTCGTTGGGTTCGACACTCTTACTTATTGAAAGAGGCTACAATTATCCCCTACACTTGTGGGTTATCAGGTGCCCAGCTTTTCCTTGTCGACTTCGCAATTCGGGTACAACAACTTCTTGTGATCCTCTAACATGTGCTGCAACTTCTTCTTCTCCATTTCACTTGTGCAGTTTCTCTTTGCTTCGGCAATGGCCCGACCTAGATCATAAGCGGGTCATCTGATGCCTCTTCTTCAGCTTCTTCCCGCATGGCCGGCTCAACTTCTTCCCCCATTGTTGATCATTGTATTCAGGGAACCCATGGCCAGGATAGCTATTGTCATCCTCTTTTTCTTCATTGTTTTCCATCATAACCCCTCTTTCTCCGTGCTTGGTCCAAACATTATAGTGGGCCATGAAACCGGACTCAAACAGGTGGACGTGAATGGTTCTTGAGTTAGAGTAATTGTGACCATTCTTACAGCCAGCACATGGACAAGGCATAAAACCATCCGCCCGCTTGTTTGCCTGAGCCGCAATCAGAAAAGTATGCATGCCACCAATGAACTGGGGAGAGCATCGGTCATCGTACATCCATTGCTGGCGCATCTTCATTACACACCACCGAATAGAAAAAATTAATACACGTTCATACGTAAAGTTCATATACAACACTTAAATGCAACATACAAATAACTCTCTAGCTAAAGGATTTAAATGCAACAACAAATGCGATCAAGATCGCAACTAAGGTAACAATTGATCCAACAGCATAATGATACCAAGCCACACTATCAATGGCATATTTTCTAATCTTTCTAATCTTCAACCGCATTTTCTCCATCTTGATCTTATGATCATCGACGACATCAGCAACATGGAACTCCAATTCCATTTTCTCCCACTCAATTGTTTTCAATTTTTCTTTCAAATACTCATTTTCTCTTTCAACTAAATTTAACCTCTCGACAATAGGGTCGGTTGGAATTTCCGGTTCACATACCTCCTAGATAAAAATATCTATGTCAACTTGATGGGCACAATTTGTCATAAACACGAAATGCAACAAATAGTTTTAAAAGAGAATATACCACATCCGAATCATAACACGGACGAGGGCCGACGGGGACGGATATCAAAACCATGGCACTATGTATAACAAACAACGTACGGGTAAGATAATTATACAAGTAACTATATATATCTAAATCACACAAACATGATTTTTTTATATAAAAAAGATAAGAACAAGAGGCTCACCACAAGGTGGTGCCGGCGACGGGTCGGTGCGGACGATCGACGGTGGTTACGACGGGGACGGGAAGGCACTAAGTAAACCACTCCTACATATGCAAACTAAGAGTTATTTTAAGCTCAAATTGCATATAAATCAAATATACTACCACATATAATTCCTCCCAAATTACTAAAACCCACAAATTAATCACTATATAAAGCATTGCAAGAGCTAATCTAGCAATGAGAGATGAAAGGACAAAGTTGCTAACCTTTGTGATCACTTGAATGGATGGGGGCCTTCAAATCTTGACAAAATGTGGGCAAAATGTGTGATGAAGCTCGAGGGGAGAAGAGGAAGAACAGAGAAGAGGAGAGGGGAAAGAGGGAAGAACAGAGCGAGCTGGACGAAGGGTTTATATGCAGGATGACCTATAGTACCGGTTCATGGCACGAACCGGTACTAAAGGTGCTGGACGGGCCCCAGTCTGACAACGTCCTGCCACCAGACCCTTTAGTACCGGTTCGTGGCACGAACCGGTGCTAAAGGTTCCGCACGAACCGGTACTAAAGGGAGCGGCCCGCCTATCCGTTGGAACCGACACTAATGGTCACATTAGTGCCGGCTCAATTTCAAACCGGGACTAATGAGCTACACATTAGACCCTTTTTCTACTACTGAGCTATAGGTCAATGGCTATCATCATGCCAAGTTTGTAAATTTTAACAGATTCTGTCAGTTGTATTATGATGCAATTTTGCAATAGGGTTTTCATCAAGCAAATTGATCCTAACATAGATGAAATTGCGACCATTGCGTAGAACATGGAAAAATGTACATCATTGATATAAGGCAAATTTTCATCGGATGCACGGATTGAAAGTTACAACAGTTTTAATATATGGTAGTGCAGCTCCTTTCAGTTAGGCGCTGCACTACACAGTACAGCTCCTTTCAGCTAGGCGCTGCACAACCAGGAGTGGGACCCAGGTTGCCACGCTAGACCGGTGTGTGGCGCCTAAGAGCCAGGTACTGCACAATATAGTGTGGTGCCTATGTGTCGGGCGCCACTCGAAACTGTCAGCTCAGTGAAATTCTTTCGAAAGCAATTCAGATTGTAAATTCTTTTCATCCTCAGGTCAAATATGTGTTTTTACCCTGTCTCTAGTCACTATCATCGGGGGTTGTGCGAGATCCAGGCAAGCTTTTCTCTCGTCGATGCATCCATCCCCCGTCCGGACCCGACGTGAAGCCTTTGCATGTGCCTGGAACTGGGCTAGCTTGGATGGGCCGGGCCCGGGCACAATCACGTACCCGGCCTCACCGACGTTTAGCTCGCTCCCTGGATGAAAAGTAACAGTATTGTCATTTACGCCTAAACAAAAACAGTATTGTCTTTTTTTTGCGGGGAAAAGCAACACCATTGTCAGGTAGACGAAAATTAAAGATATGGTTCTATTTAATTTAGCCATGTCAGTGTTTGCTGTCTTCTTCTTTTTTTGCGGGGAAGTGCTTGCTATATTCTTGAAAAAACAAAGTTCAGCGCACTAAAATAGCAGAAATAGAAAATGTTTGAAAGCAAAGCTAGGACATGGTAAATTTTATTCTTTTTCATATTCTTATATTCGTCAAGCTATTTTGCCTACTACTAGTATAAACTTTCAAAAACTGTGCTTAATATCCCAATCGACTATCACTAGAGTCAATAAACCATAAGACGACGGAAGTGTTGGATACCTATAATAGCTAAACAGCCATGATAAAGGGGCAACTAGATTATATATTAATTATATAAGAGATTCGTTTATTTAACAAGTCAATGGATTTTTTTCATTTGACATTACTATTTGTGTAATGTCGGATAGCTCATACTTCTGACATCATCTTTTTGCTTGTTCTCTGGTGCCGCTTCAAGTACTGACATTTCCACCACTTTATAGACTAGTGCTCCCACACGAAATATTCCGCACCGGTGGTACTATCACATCACCGACTCCACCGCATTTCAATTTAGGCATTCTACCTCGTCCGTCGAGTGTACCCATCACCAGTGAAGCTCTCTAGAACAAAATCACACCACTTTATGTAGTCGGTCTTCAACCATATAAAATCATATATAATTTGGTGTTTTTATGTGCCCACTAGTTTAGCTATAGCCAGACAAAAAAAACACAACGTATCGTAGCTTGAAAACTAAGGGAAATATTAGGTTCTTACTGTAACAACCTTGGAATAATACAAAAGATATTTTTGCCTATGATATTTTCTATGACCACATGCATCTCATCAGCATTGCATGAACATCATATGGTACTAACTAATTAATTAGTTAATTGAATTGGGTATTTTCTTGAACCATTTTTGTTAAAGTGGTGAATAATTGAACCTGCTCTCACTTTCAATGTTCTAGTCCAAGACTTGCATCAAACCTTGCATACTCTCTTTCTGTGACATTCGGGACTTACCCAAGTTGTTTCACAATTTTAGCACAAGATTGCTATCACTCATACAAACCATATTTATTTAATAAATGGATTTAATTTCTAAATGAGCATTAAATAAGATCAGTATTATTTGGATTATTTCTGTGGCTTCATATAGTATAGACATGATATGTTTAAAATTTCAACTCAATCGGGGGTAGTTTGATACCCCAACTGATTAATATGCGAGAGTTATTGCCGTTTAAATAATAAACCATTTCAAAAAATAAAATTGAGCTAACGGGTTAGCCCAATCTTGATCACAACATAATCCACCTACACCTATCTATATAAAAGCAAGCTCTCTCTATAAATTTACGAATTAAGGCACAATCTTAATTTTAGCAGAGATCTTCCGCTCCAAAATCCTATCATGGTCGCTACCTCCTTCAATTTCCTCTTAGATCCAGTATCCCTCTCCCTTTAATCATGAGTGACGTATTCACATATATTCGTTTCTTACTTGTTAATCATGTTCTAATTACCAATAAGCACACTGATTTGGTGTAGAATTGCATCCAGGGCCTTACACTTCATTTTAAAAAAGATTTGTAAGTTATGTGCAAACCCCATCTAATTATACTAAACATTTTTATCTTTTCACCAATTATTTTTATATAATGTTAATTGGATTTTCAAATCAATACAACCCTAATTCTAAAATCTTAGCGAGTATTTTTTTCTGATATATGTAACAACATTGATATGTAGGTACATAGGAAACATTCAAGTCAAAGATATTGTTATGCAACACAAAAATCAATTATTACAAATACATCAAAGGTAAATTATAATTCTTTTCAGTCATGTAAATCCTGTTATTGTTGAAAAATTAAGTATGTACAATTTTGTTGAATAAATGTAAACCTAAGCATAAGTGAAGAATCACATTCATGCAAAATAATTTGTCCCTCTTTGATGTAGTATTACAATCTCTCTCTCTCTATCTCTCTCTCTCTCTCTCTCTCTCTGTGTGTGTGTGTGTGTGTGTGTGTGTGTGTGTGTGTGTGTGTGTGTGTGTGTGTGTGTGTACCTATGTTAATATCTACAAATGTCTAGAGGAATCTGTGATGCACGGGTCTAGAAATTATTGCAGCAGAGATTTGAAAACAGGATTGTCTAGCCTAATTCTAAGTATTTTAATTCTAGAATGGATGAGGTGTCGACAAGTGTTTTTTCGGTTGAGTTCACTTCTCTCAACCTCGCTGTTGGCATTGCTCATCCGTCATATTTTTGCCGTGGTTGAATCTTCTCTTAATTATTACGTTATTCAGTTTACAAAAGACCAACTCTAACCAATCCAACACAACTCAATAAATCAGATGCATACATTTTCATGAGTTAGTTTGGAAACTAACTATTGTAGCATACCCCCATGCACATTTGACTCATACGAATGATCCCCTTATAGATAAAGAGTATTTGATGGCTTGTTGCCCTAACTTATGAACGTGCAATCGGCATGCTTTAGAAAAGCTATGGAACTTGTTCATTACATGAATAATTGGGTCAATAAATACAAAAGATCATTTCTAGAGGGAAAAACATTGTTAAGTCAACACCTCACAATACAGATTTATTAGGTACACGAAATAAATCACCTACATACCCAACATTATCTTTGTTCAAGGTCAAGTGTCAGCCAAAATAATAATGTATTAGAACATCTACAACTTTACCGCTTAGATCATCCATATACATCCGGAAGAACAACCAAGTCACCGCCCATACAACAGAGAGAAGGGAAAAGGTGACCCAATCATCCCCCATCTTTGTCACCATACATTTGGGCTGTCCTCAAATCCTCATATCCAGACCATATATGGATAGAATATGAGGGCTCCAAGAGGCGCTTGAACTCGTCCGGCCAATCAACCACGTAGGAAGCGGTTCTTTTCTTTCTCTCTCTTCATCTCCACCAGTCACATGCATATGACCAGAATATAAAGAAAGCATGGCTGCATCCAAGAAACAATGGCTCAAAATGGACACGCCCAGGTGACCGGACGTGCCACAGGACATTGGAGGGGCCAAATTTGTCAGGTGGCTGTAGATGCGCTTACAAGACACATTTTCTGGTCATCTCTAGAGAAAATTTCCTTCATGTTGTGCTGACGGTTAACAAAAAACATAGATATCCAAACAAATGATTTCCTTGAAAACATCATCTATTGCAGTTTTAAATGGTCCTTCTTACCCCCTCTTTTCACATGGGAGGTAAGAAAGTAAGAGTTAATCAGAACCACTACTTAATACAATCAATGGCTCAGATCTATGATATACTAATACCTCTCATGTGAAAAGATGGGGTAAGAGAGACCATGTTAAAAAACATCATCGAAGGAGAGAAAACGGTAAACACAATCAAACATTTGTGACAGATGTAAGAATTTATTCTAGGGATTATATGTGGACGTGGAAGCATGTTAGACATCGTTAAAACAGACAATACTGTAGAAAATTACCTAGCTAATTTCCCAAGGAACAGTAGAAAACATCCAAAAGAGAGATACATGTGGCTAGAAACATATTCCAAACATAACCTGGCGGTCACACGAGACTGACGGACGATCAGATTCTGAAGGCCAGTCCTCCTGCTTTGCACACCCCCGCACAGATATACTGCATACGTGTTTCCTACGAACGTACGGTACAGTAGTAGACAAGTGGACATATATGTATGTACACATGCACAGAGACACTGCCGACCGACCGGCCAGGGCCAGTAGATTGCTGCGTTGTACGTGACTCTTTTTTTTCTATTATTACGGGAAGCCCTTGTACGTGACTCCAACACGCCTGCATGTGCGTACGCGTGGCCCACTGCTTTGCTAGCTACACTACACTGACACCACGTACATTTCCTGCTGGATTCTGGTGCGTAGTATACGAACTAAATTAATATTGTCGTTGTGTTCAAGCGTATGAAAGTATGTTGAATATGCTATGTTTTGTACGTATTGTACTACTGGTGTACAGACATGCAAGATATGAATATACGTTCTGTCACCTTAGTGTGCAGCTCCATGTCACGTACACTCTGCCCGGCATACTACCTAGCTACCACGTGATATGCTTGTAGCTTGTAGGTGGCACAGGCTACGGAAAATACATAAAGTTCCATTCATGCATGCACAAACTACTGCATACTCATGTGTACAAAGCACGTACAGTACGACTTGGTGTCAAAGGTCAGTGAACTTATTGATATGTACAACTGGACATGGCGGCGGGATCTTATTCAAGAATCATTCCAGCCACCTGATGCGGCAGCAATCTTGAACATTCCCCTCAGAACCGGCGGTGGCGAGGACTTTCTAGCATGGGCACATGAAGTTTCAGGCAACTATACCGTTAAATCGGCGTATCGAGCTCTAGTGACTCGCAACGAGCGTCAAGCTCAAGAGGAAGGGCAGGATACCGGAACCCCAATCGATGAGCAACAGGTATGGAATAAGCTGTGGAAACTGAAGGTGCTGCCCAAGGTCAGGGTCTTTTATTGGCGGGTGTTGAGAGGTATTTTACCTGATGAATGTACTCTGCTATATCGACACTTGCGAGAACAAGGAACCTGCAAGCTCTGCATGGCTCATGATGAGGACTTGGAACATGCTCTACTCAGGTGCAACCATGCAAAACAGTTTTGGGAAGAGGCTGAGCAGCTGTTCGACTTCGACATGCCCACACTACATCCACTCACCTGGGCAAAGGATGTCATCTGCAGCGACACACTCACTGCCAGGGACCGTTCGATACTCGTCTCGGTGATGTGGTCTATATGGCACTCAAGGAACAAGTTGACTCACGGCGAGGACAGGCTTGATCCGGCGAGCTCGGTTCGCCGCACAAGGGAGACACTAGCGCTCCTGGACATTCCCCGGCAGCAGGCGCTGATGTTGCCGGGACATGGTTGGCGGCCTCCAGACCCAGGATCCATCAAGATCAACACGGATGCAGCCATAAATCTAGATGGCGGCAAGGGTGGTGCAGGAGGCATCGCTCGTTCCTCGACCGCCTTCCAAGGAGCGTGGAGCAAGCCCTATCTTGGGGTCACAGATTCTCTCGTAGTCGAAGCTTTGGCGGTGCGGGACGGTGTGATCTTCGCTAAACTGAGGGGCTTCTCAAACGTAATCATGGAGACGGACTCTCTGGAGGTTGTGAACCTTTGGGCTACTCGCCATGACTCTCGTTCGGTCGTGGCTCCTATTCTGTTAGATATTGGAGAGCTTATCACTAGTTTTTCATCTTTTGATATTTGTCATGTTGTAAGATCAGCTAATGGGCCGGCTCACATATGTGCAAAACATGCTTGCACGATTGAGAGGACCGATAGTTGGCTCGATAACACTCCCGGATTCCTGGTCAGTGCCTTGTTAGCGGACTGCCCAGCGAATACCTTTCATTAATAAAGCTCTCTATTAGCCTGCAAAAAAAAAACACGTACAGTACGATACGCACATATCTTTCTTGGCGGAAAGGAAAATGTTTGCAAATGCATGCACGCTTAGTTTGGACCAGAAGATGCCATGCAGCAGGCAGGCATTGGCATCAAGGCACGCCCCGTGATGCATGCCGTCGTTTTTCGCCGGCCGTCCGTCCGCCCGTCGTCGTCGAGCTGCATGCATGCGGTGCATGGCTCCACATACATAATTAGCACACACATGGCGGTGCATTGCATGCAGCATGAGAAACGAAAGAGAAACGGAGGGATATGGAGCTTAGCTTGGATTGGAAGGACCAGCTAGCTGGCGAGCTAGCCGAGGAAGAGGAGGACAAGCGGTAGATGCCATGGCTTCCCTCGGGAAACACGACTGCCTGCCTGATCTAAGCCTATGGCCCCAGAAAGACAGGCTGAGACCAGACCGGACCATGCATGCAGATGCAGTGATGCTGAGAGGAGAGATGCTGAGAGAGGGGCTATGCGCGCATACAAACTAAGGATCGGCCTCATACAGATTACATACAAATGCACACACAGAAGCTAGGAAGGTCGGCAGGTTTAGCACTTGGGCTTTAGTGGGAATGTTTGGTGCAGCAGCACTGCAGGTGAATGAGCGCATCACCAGCCGTACATTGGCCCCCACGAACGAAACAAAAAATGAGCAGGGGAAAGCACTGTGCATGCGTGCCGACCCGTGACATATGTTGCACACGGCCAAACATATGTGCATGCGTGCATGTACGGAACGCCCACCGGGGACAAACATTTCACACTTGAGAGTCGCACATCACCTAGCTAGCTATCATGGTCGCATCTTTGTTTCTTGATCACAACTTATCACATTAGAAAGAATTCTTCTGAGATGGGTCGAATTCTAACGCATAAAATACAAACCTAAAGTAATCCAATAGACACTATAAAGTAACTCAATTTTTTGTTGTCAAATTTGTAAGGCAAATGATATCAAGGTCACTATATTGTTATTTGTCATACTATCATACAGCGCAAATCCATTCATTAATTTATACCTTTCCCTTTTTCTTCTCCCCTTCGCTGTTCCACCGTGCGTCCTCGCTGCACGCCTACAGCTTGGATCCTGGCGCGGTGTGCGCATTCGTGTTGATTCTGCCCTTGTGTTTCAATGGTTCAGCGACGTTGTGTGCATCTGTTATCAAGAGTTTATGGGCCCAAATAATGCGACCCACGTGGATATATGGCCAGGCTATGAACTCTTCGTTCGTTTATCCACAAACTGACGCACAACCCCTCCCCCCTCTCGGGCTTGGCTCAGGGCGCTAGTTATAGGCTTACCCACAAACCGGTGCACACCCCCTCTCCGTTCTGGGCTTATCCATAAACTGGCGCACAACCCCTCCCCCTCCCGGGCTTGGCTCAGGGTGCTGGTTATAGGCTTACCCACAAACCGGTGCACGCCCCCTCTCCGTTTTGGGCTTATCCACAAACTGATGCACAACCCCTCCCCCTCCCGAGCTTGGCTCGGGGATCTGGTTATAGGCTTACCCACAAATCGGCGCACATCCCCTCTCCATTCTGGGCTTATCCACAAACTGACGCACAACCCCTCCCCCTCCCGGGCTTGGCTCGGGGATCTGGTTATAGGCTTACCCACAAACCGGCGCATACCCCTCTCCGTTCTGGGCTAGGCCCATTTTTTTGCCTTTAAATAGTAGTGCTCGAGTTGACATTTGAACTCCAAACCTATTGTTTTATTTTCGGCCACAATAGCCAACTAGGACATATCAGCTGATGTGCCTACTTCTACTTCTTTCTCTTGTTGTGCACATTCTTCGATTCAGGTTCCACAGGGTTTTCTGGGCATTTTTCTTCTGGTTTTTTCTGCATTGTTTTTGCCCGTTTTTTATTTTTCCCTTTTCCTTTTCCTTTTCCTTTTCCTTTTCGTTTTTATTTTTCATGACCTCTATTTCGAATTTGTGAACTTTTTTCTATTTGTAAACTTTTTCAAAATCCATGAAACATTTTTTCAAATCCGCCAATTTCCCCCAAAATTTCTGGACATTTTCCAATCTCATGAACTATGTTCAAATCAGAATTCAGTAAAAAAATTGCAAACATTTTCTGAAACTCGTGAACTTTTTCCACTTTAGTGAAATTTTTACAAATTTGTGAACTTTTTCTCAAATTCGTTAATCTTCTCCAAATTGCATACACGTTTTTCTATTCACTTTTTGTGAATAGTTTTTCAAAAGTGAATATTTCCATTTCTGTGAACTTTTTTCAAATTACTAACCTTTAAAAGTCTTATACTTTTTTTAAATCAGGAACTTTTTTGCAAATTTGCGGACTTTTTTTTAGGTTCATGGACTTTTTTGAACTCATGAACTTTCTTCATTTTTGATTTTTTTCGACGTCATGAACCTTTTTCAGATTTGTGAACTTTTCTTGAAATTCATGAACCTTTTTTTCAAAATTGTGATGTTTTCTAAATCGTTTAAAAAAATATTGTGAATACCTTTATTTTCAAAGCTAAGAAAGAAATTATCAATTTTTTTCCTTCTTTAGGTTATCCTTTTTTCCTGAAACAGTGAATCAGAAGCACACAACAACGAACAAAACAATTAGATGTGAGAAAATAAGAACAATATATGAGAGGAAGGCGAGCGGGAGAGTGTGGCAAGTTAAGGGGCCGACCCATGTCATGGACGCCTGTGCGCCGTAGCACCAATTTGACGCTCAAGGCGCTCACGAAGAGCTCTCGTCATGTAGCAGCTAGGTAGTGATTGTACGATGTATATACCCATATGATTTCTTATGAAGCAACCTGCTAGCGATGGGCCGTAGGATTCTGTCAAGATTCAGAAATTTACATATATGTTTGGGGCTTAGTGCTCTGCGAATTTTTGCATGAGGCGACTTTTGCATGGTCCATCCACCCCATCTCCCGTACTTTTTCTTTTAATTTTAAATTCGAATCTACTATATCATTTGAACCTAATGTCCAATGTACATTTTGTTTGCATATTCATGTTCCTTGTGACGAGGGCTTTGATACGAGCTCACTCTTGAACACCTTTTGACAAGTTTAAACAATTCACGAAATCTCATCTACTGAACCTTGATAAGAACTATAAATTCATCAAGTTGTGATTCAATGGTTGACTTGAAACTGGCTTGGAACACAACTACGGACTGGTTGCGAATCTAGGGGTGGGCTTTCAATTTGGATGACAACAACACCCATGTGGCCAGTTGCTAGTCGATGCTGGACCTGCAAGTGGGACATCACCTTCTACGGACCCAGTTGCGAGTCAAGGGTGGACTTGCAACTGAGGCAATAAAAAGGGTGGGCCTAGTTGCGAGTCAAGGGTGGACTTGCAACTAGTGCAAACAAAGGTCGAACCTAGTTGTCGGTCAATGGTGGACTTGCAACATGGAAAACCTTTGAGCACCTTTGCGAGTCAAGGTCGGACTTCGAATTATGACAAAAACAGACCAGGCCTAGTTGCAAGTGGAGAGTAGCGACTTTGCAACTAACGCAAAAAACATTGTGCCCTGATCGACCCCAGTTGCTAGTCAATGATGAACTTGCAACTGAGGCAAAAAAGGGTCAGACCTAGTTGCAAATCGAGGGTGGACTTGCAACTGACACGGAAAAAGGTCGAGGGTGACTTTTCAAGTTAATGAAAAATAAATTAGGCCCCAGATCGAGCCCAATTGAGAGTTAATGGTGGACTTGCAACTCATAAAAAAAGGGCCTATTTGTGTGTTGAGGATGGACTTGCGACTGACACAAAAAAAAGTCGAGCCTAGTTGTAAGTCGAAGGTGGACTTGCAACTGAGGCACAAAAAAAAAAGACCAGGCTAGATCAAATCGATGGTGTTTGGTAATGGATATACAACTAACACAAACATTTTCGCAAAATGAAACTGACGGTGACAAAATTAATCTGAAATAAAAAGGATTCATAAATTTTAAATAAATGAATGAAAAAAATGGAGAAATGAAGAGGATGCTTGACTCGTGTGTTTTCTACATAGTGCGTAGACTATAGAAGAGAAAAAAGAAAATGCTATTCTCAAAAAAAAAATATACAGCCCATTACAAAGGGATACAGCTTGTCCCATGGAGAAAACGGCCGACAACAACCCAGACGCAGCGACACAGACAATCACAAAATTTGCACTAACCAAAACAGCTAGCACGGATTTTGAAGCATTATAATGAGACATAAGTAAATCTCGTATAGAGAATTAGTAAATCTATAGAATGATTCCATGAAGATCCATGCGTGCATTTCCCATTCCTATGTCCGTATGTGTCCGTGGCCCACCCTAGACAGCGGCACGTGGTCGGGTGGAGTTAGACGGACGGGCCGTCTATTTTCTTTGTCGACGGCGAATATACGCCGACTGCTCAAGAAAGCCGTGGGCATAGGGTATCTATACCGATGGCTTGCCGATATTTGTCGAGGGATCGAATACGACGGGTGTATGCCGACTGCTTTCTGGCCTCTGTCGAGGGCTTTTGGCGCCGCCGACATCTATTTTAATTCCTATAGTGGTGAGGTGAGACGCAGACATCTCGATTCACCTGCTTGGCGCGTGGGGTGGCTCAATGATGCATCGAGGACGATCGGCGAGCACCAGTAGCAGATGTGCGAGTGCTGCTCCGGCGGCAGGAGACACATACATGGAGCAAAGCAACATACGTACTGTTGCTACGTCTCATCTCAGCGTCACAAGAAAGTAAAGGCACGTGCTCCACCTCATGTGCAACGCAGCACAACAGTGCAACACCTTAACCTGTTAGGTGTCAAGATGCATAAGTTGATATGTGTAAAAGAAGTACAAGTTTTTACAAGATTCTCTGTCAGTTTGTTGCTCCAGATCCACTTTTTGTGTGTGACAAAATGCTCCAAATCCAAATTTATTCGAACAACGTAACATATCTCTCTCTGTTTTGAAATTTCTTCTTCTCCCCGAGATAGGTGGTTAGTGACGAAGACAGACGCCCAAAAATGGACAATGAGCAGCCTTTATGCCAACCCCCACCCATGTACACCTCCCACATGGACTATCTTGCTACCCTCACAGCCAAAACAGAACATCAACACCAACACGACGACACCCACCCGAAGGCTACCTCCACCCAGAGCCACCACTCCGGAACCGAAGAACTAGCCTAATCCAACCTGCAAGCAGGGGCCGCAGACGCACAGCTGGCCGTCCCCGTGGCCGCACCACAGCTGTTGTGTACGCAAGCCTCCAAGGACACGACACACTTGGCCCATTACGTGGACACCAGTCCTATCCTCGCCCCCTCCTGGTCGGAGTCGATGGTGCACCACGCTAACATGTTTGTTCCCGAGAGGACCCTTTCATCAAAGGCACGGATAACGGTGGGGAGAGAGTTGACGGCTACGCCACAAACTGCATGCAACACTCGAGGAGTATTGATGCCATGGACCAATCCTGAGTACTACCTCCGTCTCGGTGAATAAGTCATTCGCGTAGTTCTATGTTGACAATTTAACTATCCAAATATGTATTGTATGTGACAAAAAAATATATATTTAGAAACTACATCCTTGTAGAAATCTAGTGATATACTTTTCATGACATATAACACATATTTAATTCCTCAAATCGATGACCTAGAACTACGCGAATGACTTATTCACCTAGACGGAGGTAGTACAAGGGTTGCTGCTAGAGTCAGGCCCATGCTGGGACACCTCGTCGGGTGGGGGACGAAGCAGGCAGACAATGTGTGGGGACGGAGAAGGGAAGAGGCAAGAAAGGCCTCACAGCCAGTGGCAGCGGGAACGAGGTGGAGGGCCAAGAGGGGGTGGCGGCGGCCTAGAGGAAACCTAGTCCCCCGTGTCGCCTGGGAGCGGATGATGCTGGGACGAGAGTGTTTTTTTTACATAAAAAAGGGAAAGAAACTTCTCTTTTTCCTTGCATAACACAATCGAGCCATATGATGCAAAAAAAAGAGGCAAGGGAAGTTTTATGTATTTTCTATTGGTGTTAGAGCATCTCTAGTACATCCCGCAAAAGCTCGCTGACCCGTAAAACTCAGGTTCTTGTTTTTTTCCCGGCCCAACAGATCCGCTAAAAGAAGCCTGGCCCCTAACAAATTTGGGGACGGGCTGCATATTCACCTCTATGCAAGCTCGCACGGCATGACGTAGAGGCCGACAGCTCCAGCCGGCCCGCCATGGAGCCATGGCACTTGAAGCAAGAACGCGACCGTGGCTGGCTCTCCCGGAGCGGCGGGCAGACCCCTTGGGCCAGCTACCACGAGCTCCATGACGACCCCTTTTCGCACTTCCAGAGGTGCTGGGAGGCCAATGCGGAACTTGTCGCCGCGGAGAAAGCTTTGCAGTAGGAGAAGAAGGTGCCGCTGACCGTCTCGCCGCGGGCAAGGATGAGCACGACCTCGCCAACACGCTCCGCAAGACCGCTGCCAAGTTCTACCATGGAGTCGACGAGTGACTGTCGATTTAAGTTTAATTTGTAGCGTGAAGTTTGTTTTTCCTATGTATGCATTATGGTCGTGATGAACTATTTTTCTAGCGAGAAGATGTTTTTAAATGTGCAATACAAGATTTATGGGCTCCGTTCCGCCGGATCCTTTGCGTTCCCGCAAAGCAATTTTTGAGGAAGCCTAAAACGATTTTGCAGTACGAGATTTTAATGGATCTGCTACAGATGCTCTCAAGGTGTGGTCACGCGACTGAAAATCGAGTGAGAGCAGAGGAAAATCTTTTGTCGTGATACTGCAACAGGGAGCGGCCCAAATGGGCAGCAACCAGCATTATGCATGATCGATCACCATGATATGTACGCTGGGCAATAAGGCTAGAATCTAAATATCAAATCAGCCAGCCAGAAAGAAATGAAGTCCCAGTACTTCGTCGCATCTAAATGATGAGATGCCCGGGGAGCAAGAAACAACAAAAGGTTCCGGCTCGTTCAACACAACAACAAAAATGCTCCACCCGACCAGACCAGAATCACGGCCTGGCTAGGACACTAGCCTTTGTTTGGCTTTGATTTTATTCGTCACTGTGCGTGCAGCTTTAATATGCCCTGTTATTCTAGACCAAACACGCATCTCACACATGAGAGCAGTGGGCACGTTAAAGCAACAATTTGGCTACCGTCTTATGTTTTCATTCATCTAAATGGCCCCTTTTAAAACTTAAGCACACCACTGACCCCGGGAAAACTTATTTGCACCTTTGGCGCATTCCAATCATGACTAACCATTTTTAACACAGTACAGACACAGACGGGAATACATGCGCGTTATGCCAAACCATTAGGCGGGTCTCGTACACATTACATCGCGCAATGGTTAGGTGTGTTTGCCTTTTCTGCCTTCCACGGTTGTCGGTCTCCTTTCGTAGGTGGCACCTGCAGGACACCCCATATCGCTAGTCCCCACCTGCTTGTCGCGCCCAACATCCCACATCAGAGCTCGTTAGTTGTGACTAAGAGTAAGAGCATATTTAAGTTTTATTTAAATTTGAACTTTCTTAAGTTTGATCATGTTTATAGAAAGTCAACATTTATAATGGCAAAGCAATGTTGGTACGTATTCTATAAGTTTAGTAACACTTAAAAGGCATGAGAAATTAATACGGGGTCTATTTTGTTGGAAGGAGGGAATAGACTATTTTTAGCCAAACATAAAAGGCTTAAGAAAAAAACTTAGTGGATCTATTTTTGGGAAGGAGGGAGTATGTTATTTTTAATTGGTTTATTTGTTTGTACGATGTCTAGACCAACTTACATGTCCACTGTGATCCAGGGTAACTCAATATATTGGAAGACCACTATGTAGCCTAACATTTCCGTCGCCGCTCAATTTAATGCACCATTTATTCTTTTTAACTTTACCATAAGAAGAAGAAACAATCAAAAAGTGGGATGGGTACAACATACCTAGTAAATTGCCTCGTACTGGATTGCTAGCTGAGCAAGAAAAAAATGGTGAGTCCTGAATTGAATGCAACATACGAAATCTAAACTTTGTGATGCACAACAAACATGAGACTACGATTTTATAGAATAAAGTGTGTTTAAGAATCGATATGATATTACATATATCAATCAAATCAAATAACATAGCCCCTTTCTCAGATCATTCATTTTCTATTTATCCATCTTAGGGCCTCCATAACAGCAAGCTACAAAAGGATCATCTCAGGCTGCCCTGAATCCCCCCTGATGGCGTAAATGTCCGACCACCAACAACAACAACTAAAGGAAGGTACCCAAATAAATATGAAAAATTCAAAACTGCACATTTTGTAACCTCTACACACAATTAGTAAGATTACAGACATAGCAAAATAAGTTTGCTTTGCTACACAATGACATTTACTTGTCTCTTTTTTTATCATATTAGGTTCCTCACATCAAACTAAGAAATATCATGTGAAAAGAACATACATATAAATGACACGCAACATTTAATTTCATAAAGATACCATTTCTTATAATTGAGATGAAAGCTGAATCCCACAAGTGTGAAAGAACAATTTCGGATCATTAAATTTTTGGCAATCTTAAACTTGATAACCGTGAACAGAAAGACATTACGTCTCACTGGCAGACTTACACGAGAATTAATAGACAAATCTAAGCATAGTTAGGGGAATATCATTTGGAACCAAGGATGCACCATCTTAAACATATCGGGTTGAACAAATTGTTGCATGAATATCATTCAGTTCAGACCCAATCAGTCACATGAACACCAAGAAACCAGGGAAAACACATTAAAAATCAATCATGAATATAAAGAAAGGCAAACATGCACCAAGAACCATCAGCTACATTAAGCCATGTTAACCTAGCAGATTGGAAGTAAACATTATTAAATGCGGTATTATACACTTAATTTTGAATCAAGCGCACACCAGTATGGGAGCACACATGGAAGAGGGAAATATATCTGAGACGAAGTGAAAGGAATTTTTTTGGAGCATTAATAAGAAACAAATCATAGAATTAATGAAAGGATCACCATCGACTTTTATTATTGGGGTCTATAGCATGATTATATGTGGATCTAAAATTTCTCCACAAAATATAATCATAACATTTGAATTTTTTTAAAACAATCAAGTACGGACAAGGAAGAAAAGATTGTGAATGGTCGCCTGCGTGTTCCCGCTGTGTGCCCTCCTTGTCATCTTGCACCATGGAATTACTTCCGACCAACATCGCAATAACCATGCAGTGGTGGCAGGTTGGATGGGAGGTGCAACTCAAGATTGATGGGAAGCGGCGGAGATTGGGGGTGCCGAGGTAGGTGACGTCGTGGAGCGTCGCGTCGCGGGAGCCATGCGGCGGCAATAGGTTAGCCCAGGCGACACTATAGCTTGGGAAGACAGTGGAGATCGTAGAAGGAGAAATAAGTCAGAGGTAGGTTGGCAGAGGCGACGCTCGAGGACCGGGACGATTCCGGAGGTCGGTTGGATGGGGTTGGTGGTGAGATTCAGTGCTAGAGATTAGATAGTTAATGGGGCTAGGGTGGGGGTGGAGATGGTGCTGACATGTCGGGCCCCTCAACTTTGGAGACGGACATATCCTTGTGGGAGACATAGGTAGCAAACACCTAGCAAACCGAAAATAAGAATATGAACAAGCCACTAACAGATGGGGCCACAAATTACCATCACTACTGCTATGCACCAGAGGCATCCAATTCCTCATGGCTTTGAGTTTTCAGGGATAGCATAGTTTCACATTGACTGCATCTACTATGATTGTTGGTTTCCAAATAAGCTCATAAAAAGCAAAAGTTCTAATTGGTTGAGTTTCTTTCCATTGGTTAGAAATGGTCCTATGTAAATTGAATCAAGTAAAAAGAGAATATATGAAGATGAATGAAAGAGTAACAAAATAATGCCAACAACCGAGGGTGAGAGAAGGGAACACAAGGACATACGACTTGTTGACACCTCATACATTCTATGTTTGATTAGCTAAAACTAGGTTGGACCATCATAATATACGAATCTCTTTTACAATATGATTTTGCAATCGTGCATTGTAGATCCTTCTATCATGGTATTTATAGATATTAACTTAGCTGCGCGCACTCGCGCGCGGGCACACACAATAGGCCACAATATTTGGTAGTAATGCAAATTTTTCATCTCTTACGCTTTGGTTATAACCACAACTAATTAAATTAAACAGAAGTGCTACATACTTAAGATTTAAACTATATCATAATTTACATGACTTAATAAAATTATAATTTATTGCTGATGTGCCTGAAATAATAGAATTTTGGGTTGTATAACAACAAATTTGATTATGTTGTTACCAATGTAGTTATGTGATGAATATTGTCGAAACAAAACGTATAAATAGTTGTTACGATGGTAGATTTAAGGTTTATTAATTATAAAAGTAGTTATATTTTTGTTAAATCTAAGTTGTGGAGAAGTAAAAAATGTTTAGTATAGTTATATGAGTGTCACTTATAAATAAGTTTCGATTATAAAATAAGTTTTCATTATGTTTATTACCAAGTGGATCGACGCTCCCGGTGCACTGTCATTTTCTTAATTGCTTTTTTGCTAATTTTAAAATTGATCACACCCAATACTTACATAATATTAAAATTGATGTTTTTACATTGTCATGTTACAGATCTTTTTCATGCTACTTATAACTAAAACACAAATTACATCACTGGCGTTTTGGAAAATTGTAATTTTTCTATCTTACATAATTTTCATGTGTTACACTAAAAGAGAAACATGAAGTTTTTAACAAATATATCACAACATATGGGGAAGGCCTCATGGAACTCTCTATTCGTATATGACTGAAGTCATATACACCTATATGATGTGATCGCTCTTTCGTTTTTCTACATTCGAGCAAATAATAGAATGCCTAGAAGATGAATAGTTGCCCAAATAAAAAAGACAAGACATGAAACATACTTGGAGCCGATTAATTATTAAACCATACATAAATTGTATGGAATTTTTATAAGTAGAAAAATAGTGCATATTTTTTAGGAAGAGAAAATTGTGTACCGTGTAAGAGCAACACTAGAAGAGTCGCCAAATCAGGTCGATCGACATAATAATCGTTGATATGACAACTTTGGCCCAAAAACTAACTTTGGCATAATCATCATATAGCACAAAGTCGACATAATTTATGGAGGGCACACCATATCCTGTCCAATAGCCTCCATATTTGAAGGGTGGAGGTGTTGATTTGGAGAGGGAGCCATCCACCAACCACTCGTGCGCGGGTATGTGTGTGTGTGGGAGGAGGGGGGGGGGGGGGAGTTTAGCCCGACCTCTTTCTACCACGCGCAGCTTGATCAATGGCATGGTTGTCCGTACGGATGTCACTTCCGCATTTCCACTGGGAAGAGCGCTAATTAATGTACGCCATCGTGTTTCACACTCACATGTGGCAAATCAGCACCCGTTTTCCAACACACGTGAAAGGTCAGCCACGTTTCCCACCGGATCTCGCACCTTTGTGGGTATATAATTACCCCATCACTGTTGCCGCCATACCCACCCCCCAAGACAGCGCCACTGAGCCCCTCTCTTCTCCCTTTCCCTTAGCCCCCACAATCACCCCATCGGCCATGTCGGTGCAGCCTCGCCCTCCCTGCAGGACATTCCCCGGCAAGAACAAAGAGGATACCGCGCCATGAAAAAGTTATAGGAGAGGGTGGGGCGGTACTCCAAGTGGGTCGACGAGGACGCGTGCATAAGGCCAAATCAGCCGTCGGTCGTGCCCGCTTCCCCACAACCCTCGAGTACTTCGACCGCATCTCAATAGCTGCATGCGTAGAAATGAAAGTCACACTCATGGCCAACCTAAAAAAAGTGGCCGTATCCCGCATCCAGGACACATAGGCGTTCGTCGACCGTGTGGCCTTGGAAGTTATAGCATCCAAAGCCTCCCCCCTCCCGCGAGGTTACTTCCAAGAGGAGGGAGAGCTCATAGTTGAATTATAGAATTGTAGATTTACAGTTGTTCGAATCCTAGTTGTAATGCTGCTTGAATTCCATCTTGCAACTACATGTTGTATCCTAGTTGTAGTCCTAGTTGAAATCCTAATTCGAAAAACCATTGTTGGGAAGGGAAATGTCTCTAGCCACTGGTAAATGCCGACGTGGTGTTTTTTTATTGGGGCACGTTTTTATAGCGACGTCCCAATCCATGTGAAGCGTTGCTCCATATGCATTATGGAGTCTGAATGTCTCCTTGCGCCAATCCGCCTCACCACCACAGAACATCACGACATCCTCGGTTCCGGCACCGTCTACGTACTCTTACTTTTACATAGGAGTACTACCGCTACCACGATGATTTGTATGTAGGTGGCACTCGCTACGGAATATACAGAAGTCTTGTGGGTGGTACTGCATACGATTTAGCATCCTCATCTATAGAAAGCACGTCTAGATATGATATGCACATACTTTTATCGATATTTTTTTCTTTTCCAAATGCACCTTTAGCTACTAGTTAGGACCAGAAGATGGCCCCGGCAGCAAGCAGGCATTGCACCCCCGTGATGCAAGCCGTCGTTTTTCGCCGGCCGGCCGGCCGTCCGTCGTTGTCGAGCTGCATGCATGTGGTGCATCGCTTCGCTCCACATGCATCGTACGTACACACATGGCGGTCACTGCATGCGTCGCTTAGCCTGGCTTGATCAGGAAGGATGACGAGCGCTAGATGTCACGGCTTCCCTCGGAAAACGCGACGCCTACGACCGCCTCTGAGACTGTGGGGGGGCAGCAAGATAGGCTCGGACGGGAGCATTCATGCAGCCTAGCAGGAATGTTTCATGTGCTGCCTCGCTCCGTTCCTTCACTTCACTGCACTGCATGCACGAGCTTGCTAGCTAGGGCACATGCGCGGCCAAACCTCGCCCTGGAGACGCATAGCATAGCTAGGTGAATGAATGAACGCACCAGCTGCCGTTTTCGGCCCCCACGTACGATCGACCACCAAGCATGCAACAGCATAGAAATAAGTCACCGCACTGTCATTGCTCTCCCATTTACTGCAACTTCTCAATCACAATATAAAAATGACGAGGATCGAGTCATGTTTTGGGAGATCACCATGCATGCATGCCCTTCTCTCTGCTGTTCCCATAATCTCATTCCCATATCTGTGCGTTTGTTTGTCTCACAACGACCGTGAGAGCTCGATCATGGAGGAGGTCGGCAGAGGCTAAATTTCATGTTTTGATCCTTTTCTGATATCTATTCGAGATCTGACCCTAGTCTGATAAAATTTCGAGATCTGACCCTTTTGCTACTGCCAAGGTCCATGGCGGTAGGGTCTAACAGCCTACCGCCAAGGTCCCTGGCGGTAGGGTTGCGTGCCCTACCGCAAATTTCTCTTAAGTATTGAACACAGTGTGCATGCTCGTGCCTATCCTTGGCGGTAGGGTTGTACAGGCTACCGCCACGGACCCTGGCGGTAGGGTTGTACAGGCTACCGCCACGGACCCTGGCGGTAGGCTGTTACACCCTACCGCCATGGACCCTGACGGTATCAAAAGGGTCAGATCTCGAATTTTTTTCAAACTAGGGTCAGATCTCGAATAGGTTTCAGAAAAGGGTCAAAACACGAAATTTTGCCGTGGGCAGACACTAGCGCTCTTCTCTCTCCTGCCGTCTGTCAGTACCATGCTCGGCTCAGCACAGCACGTGTGTGTGTGTGTGTGTAAACTTCTCTCCGTCCCTTCTTCGGAGACTGAGTCCAGTGACGCAAGAAACAACAAAGGAAGGAGAGTTTTACCGTTCTGTTCCAAGGTGCATGCGACTGAAAAACTGAACGAGAAGAGAGCCAAAATCTTCTTTTGTGACAATGCAACAGGGGCCTAATGAGACATCGCTGCGCTACCCCTGCAGCCAGCGCCGGCAACCGGGCATTATGATCGATCACTGTGATATATATATACGCTGGGCACGAGGCAGGAATCTCACTTTTCTTCCCCACCGAAATCTTTTACACGCACGTCACCATTGCATCGAATCAAAATATCAAATCAACCAGCCAGAAGGAAGTCCAGGCTCCGTTGGAAATATGAGCAAATTACTATGAGATTTAATTCGAATAAACAGAAGATAAATCATGACTACAGTAGAGATTGAACTAATCATGCAAACTAGCATAGCAGATGAACAGATCACATCTAGGGCACATACTAGAAACATGAATTCTACCACGATCTCAAACAGGAAAGATAGAATCACGTACGGTGCAGCAGGAGCAGCACCGCCGGCGTTGACGTTGTCGCCCATGTCGTCGAGGATGAGGTTGCCGAGGTCGGGGAAGAAGTCGTCGTTCGCGAAGTCGTCGCTGCCAGCAGTCGTGCAAGTGCGCTCCCCAAAAACCTGATCGCCCCTCTCCCGTACAGGATCACGAGAGGCGGGGTTCCGGAGGCCTGCTGTCCCTTCTCCCGATGCACGCCGAAAGGAGGGATGGATAAGACTTGCTTGGCGGCGCAATGATCTGGAGCGGTGGTGATCTGGAGCGGTGGTGAGAAACCATACGAAGCGGCGGCGGCTAGGGTAGACGTCTGCCTGACTATATAGTGCGGGCCGGGTAGGTCGTGGGAGTAAACCCCACGTCCGAGTCGTCACGATCCAAAGGAATCGGAAACGCTTCAATAATTAACGTGTCCATTAATTATTAATTAATTAATGACTCATTAATTTTTCCCGAGCAGCAAAAGTATAGACAACGTGCATAGCTCTGTCCTCGGGTCGGCTCAATCCCGCAACCCACGGCACGGCGCGTTGTGACGAGGCGTGGCGTGGCGAGGCGAGCGAGGAGGAGGAGCGCGCGTGTAGGTCTCCTCTTCTCATGCTCTTACAAGTGGTAGGAGAGCTCACCTTATAAAAAGGTGCAACTCTTTCTCAACTTATGAGGTGGGACTAAACTTTAGCCTCACTCACTCCACTCACATGTGTGCATGAATGGGCCAAGAGAATTTCAGAATTTTAGTTGGGCTTTAGGCCAAAAGCCCACTAGCAAATTCCAACAATCCCCCACGAAGTCTCATTGGCACATTTCACCATTTGGTTCCAAAACATTGTTTATATACCGGTGCTTAGTGGAGACTGTGAAGTTGAACTTCCACTTAGAGATTTATACTACACTAGATCACAACTTGAATAGTGGACTATGCCTTGAACTACAAGTTTTCTGCGAGACTAGTTTCACACAAATTCTTGACCGGTACTGGGCTGCCGCAAGGCTTCCCCGCGGGTGGAGCGTATACGTCGTACTCCAGGGCCTTTCATGAATTTATTAGAGAGCACCCACTTCTCACAGACTGCGACGTTAACGGTCAAATTCGTATAGGTGTGTTCCTCAGGAGATGCTCTGCAGGACAACATCTCTGCTTACTCAAATAAGCCACTTGGAACACATTAAGATAGATATCAACCTGCCATGCAGATCAGGAGAGTATTGCATCTTCACGGAGTGGGATAATTAAAATAAGGATACTCTCCTCTCAGCTGACCAACAGCTTGTCTCCCACTTCTACTTCATGGGATCTCCGATCATATAGAGTGGGTTACCACTATGGACAACTTATGCGGTGGGTCTCAAACCCATCTCCATCGATGCATTATCTATCACATTACATGATAGACCCTTTGTGAAGGGATCTGCCAAGTTTTTCGACGTTTGGATATAATCCAACGTAATAACTCCGGAGTTTCTCAGTTTCCTGACAGATTTTAATCTCCTCTTCACATGCCTTGAGGACTTCATATTGTCCTTAGAACTGTTTATCTTGACGATCACAGTTTGATTATCATAGTTCATCAGGATAGGAGGTATTGGTTTTTCAACCATAGGTAAGTCCATCAATAGCTCACGAAGCCACTCTGCTTCAACAGTGGCGGTGTCTAATGCTGTGAGTTCTGCTTCCATAGTTGACCTCGTTAAGATGGTCTGCTTGCAAGACTTCCAGGAAACAGCGCCACCACCAAATGTAAAAACATAACCACTTGTGGCCTTAATCTCATCAGCATCAGATATCCAGTTCGAGTCACTATAACCCTCCAGTACCCTTGGATACCCAGTGTAGTGAATCCCATAGCTCGCAGTGCCCTTCAAGTAGCGCATAACTCTCTCAAGCGCACGCCAATGATCATCTCCCGGTTTTGACACAAACCGACTCAGCTTGCTCACAGCAAAAAAGATGTCAGGCCTCGTGGCACTCGCCAAATACATAAGCGAGCCAATAATCTGAGAATACCTCAGTTGATCTCTAGCAATCCGTCGATTCTTTCGAAGCAACACACTAGCATCATATGGAGTTGGAGAAGGCGTGCAGTCGCTATACCCAAAACGACTCAAGACCTTTTCCACATAGCAAGACTGAAGCAGTGTGATCCCACCATTCTCATCTCTCAACAGCTTGATGTTTAAGATAACATCAGCTACTCCTAGATCCTTCATCTCAAAACAGCGAGATAAGAAATCCTTAACCTCCTTGATTAAATCAAGTTTGGTTCCAAAGATCAATATGTCGTCGACATACAGACAAAGAATAACTCCTTCGCCCCCACCATGGCGATAGTACACACACTTGTCACCATCATTTACTACAAAGCCGGCAGCAGTTAATGTTCTTTCGAACTTCTCATGCCACTCCTTAGGAGCTTGTTTAAGGCCATATAAAGACTTTAACAACTTGCACACCTTTCCTTCCTGACCAGGTACTACAAAACCATCTGGCTGATCCATGTAAATTTCCTCCTTCAACTCTCCATTGAGAAAAGCCGTCTTAACGTCCATTGGATGAATGAGAAGACCATGTGAGGCAGCCAATGATAGTAGCACCCAAATTGTGGTCAGTCTAGCCACGGGTGAGTAAGTATCAAAGAAGTCTTCACCTTCTTTCTGGGTATAACCCTTAGCCACAAGCCGTGCCTTGTACTTTTCAATCGTACCATCAGGTCTAAGCTTCTTCTTGAACACCCACTTACATCCTACAGGTTTGCACCCATAAGGACGGTCAGTGATCTCCCAGGTCCCGTTAGCTAAGATGGAATCCATCTCGCTACGAACAGCTTCCTTCCAGTAGTCAGCATCAGGAGATGCATAGGCTTCTGAAATAGTCTTGGGCGTGTCATCCACAAGGTACACAATGAAATCATCACCAAAGGACTTTGCAGTCCTCTGTCTCTTACTCCTTACAGGAGTTTCATTGTCACCCTCAACAGGATTCTCAACGTGTTCCATCGCAATGGTGGGTTCAGGAATTACAGTGAGTTCCTCACTAGATGGAATATGTATCTCCTGATTTGATGAACTTGACATATCCTTCATAGGAAATATGTCCTCAAAGGAAGTTGTATCATTAGACTCCATAATCGTACCAACATGCATGTCGGATACCTCAGATTTTATTATCAAAAATCTATAGCCAATGCTATGAAAAGCATAGCCCAGAAGAACACAATCCACGGTTTTTGGTCCAAGCTTGCGCTTCTTGGGAATTGGTATATTGACTTTCGCCAAACAACCCCAAGAACGTAGGTAAGAGAGTTTCAACCTTTTCCTTTCCTATTCCTCAAATGGAGTCATGGTCTTATGCTTTGTGGGAACTCGGTTTAGGACATGACACGCGGTCATTAGCGCCTCCCCCCGCCATTCCTTGGAAAGACCCGATGTGTCTAACATGGCGTTAATCAAATCAGTTAGAGTTCGGTTCTTTCTTTCGGCCACCCCATTAGACTGAGGTGAGTAGGGAGGCGTCCTCTCATGGATTATACCATGTTCCACACAAAACAGATCAAATTCATTGGAAAAATACTCTCCACCACGATCGGACCTAAGCCGTTTAATTTTTCGATCAAGCTGGTTCTCTGCCTCAGCTTTATAGTTTTTGAAGAAAGTTAAAGCCTCATCTTTTAATTTCAGAAGATACACATAACAATATCTAGTGGAGTCATCAATCAACGTCATGAAGTATCTCTTTCCACCTTTTGTCAACACGCCATTCATCTCACAGAGATCAGAATGTATAAGCTCTAGTGGCGCCAAGTCTCTTGCCTCTGCAGTCTTATGGGACTTGCGAGGTTGTTTAGCTTGCACACATACTTGGCACTTAGAGCCTTTGACGGTAGAGATTTTCGGAATTAAATTCATATTGGCTAGCCGCGTCATGCAACCAAAGTTAATATGACAAAGTCGTGAATGCCAAATATCCGACTCATTATTGTGGCAGATATTATTAATAACTTTAGTGCAAATATCTGACAAAGATAGGCGGAACAAGCCTCCGCACTCATAGCCTTTTCCAACGAATTGTCCACACTTGGAAATTACAACTTTATTGGACTCAAAAACCAACTTAAAACCATCTCGACATAAACGGGAACCGCTAACGAGATTTTTAATGATGGACGGCACATGATGAACGTTCTTCAAACGCACGGTCTTCCCCGAAGTAAACTTCAGATCGACCGTACCAACACCTCGAACGATGGCATGTGACCCGTTCCCCATCAGCACGGGAGAAGTCCCTGTGGCCCTGATTCCTTCATATCAGTATCACCGATGACAATATTAGCGGACTTGCCTCCCTTCTCATGTTTGCGCTCCTCAAAGCGGTTAGGACACTTCGGAGCCCAGTGATTAGGATCACCGCAGACATGGCAAAGTCCCTTCCCCTTCTTATGAGAATTCTTCTTGAAGTTGGTAGAATGCGATGGCTTGTTCTTTGTATCAAACTTGCCTTTCCCCTGAGTTTTGTTCTTGTTGTTTTTGAACTTATTGGCCTGGAAGTTCTTCTTCTGTACCATGTGGGCACTAGAAGCTCCCTCGGCAACTCGAGAACGTGTGTCCTTTGCTCTCGCCTTCTCTTCAACATCAAGAGTACCAATGAGATCCGCAACGGAAAACTCCTGTCTCTTGTGTTTCAGGGAAGTAGCAAAATTGTTCCACGAAGGTGGAAGCTTGGCAATAATGCCTCCGGCCACAAATTTGTCCGGCAACACACACTTGAAGTGCTCAAGTTCTTTTGCGAGCGACTGTATCTCATGAGCCTGCTGTACAACAGAGCGCTCATCAGTCATCTTGTAGTCATAGAATTGCTCCATGACGTACAACTCGCTACTGGCGTCCAAGGCACCAAACTTGGCCTCGAGCGCAGCCCACATGTCTTTGCCGTTGTCAAACGACATATACGAATCCACAATGAAATCATCAAGAACACCCAGAAGAGCGCCTTTAAAGAGAGTATCGATCTTCTCAAAAGCTTCCAGCTGTGCTGGATTAAGATCGCCCTCAGGCTTGCCCTTAGTGGCGTCATAGCAGCCCATGGTCTGAAACCAGTAGACTGCTCTCGTGCGCCACCTCTTATATTGCGTCCCCTTAAAGGCAGGCGGCTTCAGATGCGCAGCAAAACCACTCGGAGTAAATTGCCTATATTCAGGTTTTTGGATTGTTGGAAATATGAGCAAATTACTACGAGATTTAATCCGAATAAACAGAAGATAAATCATGACTACAATAGCAGAGATTGAACTAATCATGCAAACTAGCATAGCAGATGAACAGATCACATCTAGGCCACATACTAGAAACATGAATTCTACCACGATCTCAAACAGGAAAGATAGAATCACGTACGGTGCAGCAGGAGCAGCACCGCCGGCGTTGACGTTGTCACCCATGTCGTCGAGGATGAGGTTGCCGAGGTCGGGGAAGAAGTCGTCGTTCGCGAAGTCGTCGCTGCCAGCAGTCGCGCGAGTGCGCTCCCCAAAAACCTGATCGCCCCTCTCCCGTACAGGATCACGAGAGGCGGGGTTCCGAAGGCTTGTTGTCCCTTCTCCCGATGCACGCCGAAAGGAGGGATGGAGAAGACTTGCTTGGCGGCGCAATGATCTGGAGCGGTGGTGAGAAACCATACGAAGCGGCGGCGGCTAGGGTAGATGTCTGCCTGACTATATAGTGCGGGCCGGGTAGGTCGTGAGAGTAAACCCCACGTCCGAGTCGTCACGATCCAAAGGAATCGGAAACGCTTCAGTAATTAACGCGTCCGTTAATTATTAATTAATGACTCATTAATTTTTCCCAATATAGACAACATGCATAGCTCTGTCCTCGGCTCGGCTCAATTCCGCAACCCGCAGCGCGGCGCATCGTGACGAGGCGTGGCGTGGCGAGAAGGAGGAGCGCACGTGTAGGTCTCCTCTTCTCATGCTCATACAAGTGATAGGAGAGCTCACCTTATAAAGAGGTGCAACTCTCTCTCAACTTATGAGGTGGGACTAAACTTTAGCCTCACTCACTCCACTCACATGTGTGCATGAATGGGCCAAGAGAATTTCAGAATTTTAGTTGGGCTTTGGGCCAAAAGCCCACTAGCAAATTCCAACAGGCTCCACCGCGGTTCAATGATGAGATGCCTACGGAGCAAGAAACAACAATAGGTTCAGGTTCGTTCAACACATCGAGTAGCAGACAAGAATCCCCATAAAGGGTACCGCACCGGATGAGGAGCATGAGACCGCTTCTTGTTTGGTGATGCGTTCCAAATGTAGAACCATATTTTAGAGCTCATTTGTTTCATATTATTATACCAAAACCCCTCATATCATCTCCCATCTAGTCTTTTACATCGGTTTGTTGAACGACACTCGATAGCTGGAGGTGAATAAGGATGCAGGCTGTTGCGGCTGCTGCTGCGTGATGGGCAGACCGGCTGCTGATCGGCGTAGTAGTAGGGTGCCTCCAACTAGGAGGGCTAGGGCTGCGATTGCCCGGGCGACACCTGCCTAGAGGGGCACTTTGGCTTAGGAGCCTCGCCCTGACTGACCGCCGTTGCATCCTCCGCCTTCTTCTTCGCCTTGACGGATAGGACGACGTCCTGGGCCTTGCGGGCGGCTTCCTCGGGGTCCTGCGGGAGGACGAACATCGTCATTAATTGGTTCCTCCAGCGACTCCATCGTGGCGGACTGGCGGTGGACCATGGAACAAGCTAGAAAGGTGGGGTCGTGGGGAGCCGACGGCAAATCAAGGGAGTGGCAGTGGGAAAGAGAAGGCTTTTGCGCAGAAACAGTGCTGGGATTGTCCAAATGCATGTCCTTCACTCGGTTTTGGCTGGCCTATCTTGTCGGAGTCGGACGAGGTGGACGTCCGGACTCTCCCAACCCTTCCCCAGTTTGATGCCGATCTGTCTGATTCTTATCATCTGGACCTGTCCAGATAAATTAAGTGACCTACATTGAATTGCGAAAAATATATGAAACCAACCGGTCTAGACATTTGCGGTTGATTTGATGATCTGTGTTGGAGTTGCGCTAAACCCCGCGTGCCCTCTGTCGCTCCACGACCCTCCTGGAGATGACGTCCGTCCGGCCATATGTGATTTTGTGGGTGAAATGGTGTGTGGTAACGGTGGCCATGGTCCTCCACCTGGGCTCCATCTTGTTTGTATTTTTCCCATACCTCAACCATATACAAGATACATATACATATTGATATGAGCACGCATAATTTAACTGCAGTAGTCGATACTGTTACGGCCACGACAAATGAGGAAAAGCTAGTTGCTGAAACTTGTATCCATCAAGACCAGCTAAAGAGGTTGCGTTTGTATCAGTGCAAAGAAAAATACAAGAACATGTTTGGGGGCAAGACATACACGTATATATATTTTGGATGCCTTGGTCTGGATGTTATAGCTGCACGTACATGCAATCATGCATGCTGGGGTAATTACTCTAATGGATGTCCTTGTGTCACGTTAGAGAAAAAAAAAGAGACCTACGATGATTCAAGGACTCAAGCAGACTATGATTTAACTGGTTCGGTCCACCAGATAAAGAATAAAGATCTGTTTATTTTTCTACCACGCAAAGAGAAGACACGTGAAGATGCCTCGAGGACTTTTGACGTGTTTGATTTCCTTTCCTTGTGCTCTGTTGGCTGGGGGGCACCCTTGGAAGAGATCAAGGTTGCCGGATAATTAATTAGGTAAATTTTAATTAGTTTGGATAGAGGATAGAGAGAGTCCGGTTGGATTGTTTTTCTTTAGTCGGTTTGCATAGGTTAGCGTCGCCTATAAAAAGGTCGGGCTTCGGCCATGTACTGGAGGTTATTTTTTTATAAACATGATGTGTTTTTTAGGATAGACACCCGTATCAGGTTTTGGAGGGATATTTAGAAAACCTCTGTGTTGCGATTTCTCATCGTGGAAATTGTTTTGCACGTGAGTACCTTCGTCGAGATTGGTTTTCTCGTGCTGGGCCGCAAGGTTCAAACCCTCTACTTCGTGTACATCGCGTGCGCGGGCGAGAGGTTGCTACTGGTGGTGGTGGAGTGTCGTGAAAGGTCGGGCCACAACAGCAGATCGGATCTCGCCACGAGGTTCGGTCTTTATCACATATACACATAATAGTAATATCGATGTCAACATTAATTTTTTGTTTTATTTTATTTTATTTTATTTCTCCTCCTATTTTTCCCTTTTTTATTTGTTTCCTTTGTTTCATTTTTCATTTCCTTTTTTATTTGGTTTATTTTGTTTCTTTTTTGGTTCTCATTTTTAGGTTTTCTTTGTTTTTTTTATTTTCATTCTCTATTCTTTTTGTATGTCAACATCATTTTCCTAATACACGTTTATATGGTCAAAAACAATTCTATACACATTTTAACATTTTTCAAATGTTTCACTAAACTTTTTTGAATACATGATCAACATTTGTTCTAAATTTATAACAGTTCTTTTAAAATACTTGATTAACTGTTCTCAAATAAAAATATTAACATTTTTAATACATGGTCAACACTTTTTCTATGCACATTACCATTTTTCAAATGCCTGATTAACATTCAACATACACTTGTTCATTTTTTTCAAAAGCTTGATTAATATTTTATATAAAGGATCAATTTTTTTCAACAATTTCGTATTTCATGCTCAACATTTTTTTATACACATTTAACATTTCCCAAAAGCTTGATCAAAAGTTTTCAAATACTTTTTCAACATTTCTTTCAAACGCTTGATTAGCATTTATACATGATCAAAACAATTCATAATTTTTTTAACAATTTTTTATACTCTTTTCAACATATTCCAAATGCTTGTTCAACATTTTGCAAAGACTTGTTCAACATTTTTAGAATAATTTAAAGTATGAACAAAAAAATAAAGCAAAAACGAAAACATAAAACAAAAAAATGTAGGAAAAAGAGGTTGTGGTCCCCATCACTCATGGGCCGGCCCTTTCTGCTCGCCCCTTTAGAGAGTCAAAAGCCAGACTCATTGAATGTGAGATATAGGGGCGCCCTAGCAATTGCTACAGTCTTTTGCCCTAGATCCGCCACTGCGCCGAGGGGTGACGTACTGTACACAGTAAAATGGAAACACGTAGTAGATTTTTTTTTATGCCCATGCTAGTTCTTGTTGTATTTGTGATAATTTTTATGCAAAAAGAGAACTTATATTTAATCTATGAAAAGACAAAATTCAGTGCTCTAAAATGAGTTTTGCTTCGGCACGCCCCCCAAAAAAGTTTACAGATTATGATGCAGATTAAAGGTGGAGATTAGCAGTTACCCCCCCCCCCCCCCCCCCCCCCCCTAAAAGATTAGATTGGTTTGTCTTGTTTGATCCGTTGGGGGAATAAAATAGAGATCAAAATTAGGTAACCATGAATGCACGGGAATACCCTCTTAAAGTAACTTCAAGATTGTTAGGTTTGTTCACCCGCAAAAAAAAAAATACTAGGCTTGCTTTTCAACACAGGCCGTGATATTTGTGTTTTCTCCGAATATATTTCGAGGCGACCAAGAACCCGATACATGCTAACATTTTTTCATACATTTATACTCATATAAAAGTATTTTGATATTCATGCGTGTATATTTGTTAGAGGAATTTAAAATTAATGCCGACTTTGTTAGGGTTATAAATCGTGTTACCACATGTCTAGTGTTGAATATCTAACAGCCATAAGAACATAATAAATAGATAGAAAAATTACATATGATTTTTGTCTCCTAACAAGGTAACAAGGTTTTTATTGTAATATTTTTTGTTTACGATTTCCCACTGTTCTTAGCGATGTCTCATTTTTTCTTGTTTCTCACATTGACTTAGATACCCCCATTTCACGTTCTTACCGGTAAGTCCTCATAGCCCTCCCATATAAAGTTTTGGTGGCCCATTGCGGTATCACATTACTCCTTAAACATTATTATTCAGTTATCTCACGGAGTTATGCCAGTATGTCACTATTCCACTTCATATAACCAAGCTTTGAACCGTAGAAAATTAATAGAAAAATTGTGTTGTTCTTTCCCACTATTACAAACTGGTTTTTTTATTTGTCCACTATTACGGTTATAGGTACAATAGCAAAATAATAGTTTATATAATGGACATAAATATAATTTCAAAATAGAGTCTTATTTTATAGTGCTCGTGGTCATGTTATATAAGATTAATTTTTATCCAGTTATACTAAACATTTTTACCTATTTAGAATTTATTATAATTAAAATATTAATTAAAATTTCTAATCAATACAATATTCATCCTAAATTTTAAGTGTTTATATTTTTTCTAATATATCCAACAATATTAAGCACATAGTTGCATTGATAATATTAAAGTCAAACTTATTGTTATACAACCCAAAAGCTTATTATGACAAATACGCGAATGCTGGATTTAAATTTTTGTATTGTAAAATGTGTTATTTTCCAAATATCATGCATGTAAAAAAAATTATACTAAATGGAACCAAAGTATAGGGGATGAAAGTCACATTCATACAGAATAGTGTGTGCCACTTTAACGATGTATCACATCATATATGTGTCTTCATGTGCACTCCTATGTTAATATCTACAGATTTCGTGATAGAAGAATCTAAAATGCCTGAGTAAAAAACTATCCCATTTGAGAGTCATAAATCAGGATTGTCTAGCCTTGTTCCAATGTGGTGTCAATTTTTTTTTCTCTTGAGTTCACTTATCTTACCATTGCAATTGGCATTGTGCAGTCATCACACATTTTTGACCTTAAAATCTTCTCTTGATTACATATGCCCCCCTCTAATTAATCAATACAAACTAAATTACCAGAATGTATGCATTTTCATGAGTTAGTTTGTAAAGAGTCTATTGTAGCATAAGCTAGCACCGTAAAACTATGCTATCATTGCTTGTCACGGTGTGGTGTACCACAATGCACATTTGACATGTATAGACGAGGTCACTGTAGATGAGGGAGTATAAGATGCCTTTGTTGCCCTAACCTATGAACCTTTGATCGGCCATGCTCAAGAAATACTAATAAAGTGATTGAATCAAACTAAGAACAACATTCATAATAAGAGATTTGCACATACCCCATCGACACAGACAACATTTTAAGGATTAAGTGAAGGTGGAAATTAGTCCAGAGATATTGTCCAAAGAGATAAAACAGTTAAAATTAATATATAGTTTTTTCGAAGAACAACGAAAGACATTCCAAAGAGGATCCATATTGCTGGAATTTTTTCTATTTTGGGCCAGCCCAATAACAATTTCGGAAATTCCTAATAAATTCTAGAGACGCACGCAGCCCATTCGTTCAAGGCAAGAGGTGGAACCAAAATTTAGTCCCAATTGCTAGTTTGGTGGGAGTTGGACCTCCTTATAAGGGAGGTTGTTTCCCCACATGTATAAGCATGAGAACAAGAGGGGCATTCACGCGCGCTTCTCCTCCTCCGCCGCCCGCCTCGCCATGACGCGGGTTGCGGGAATGAGTTGTTTAAGTTCATGCCTCAGTTTCCTGCTCTAGCCTTTCTTGTTCTAGCCACTGTTCTGCATATTTTCTGTTCTAGTTTGCATGTGCAGATGCTATTTGCTTACACTCTGCTAGATTACATGACTAGTTTCATCTCTACTATTATAATCATGTTTTATTTACTACTCCCTCCGTTCCAAAATACTTGTCTTTCTAGGCATTTTAAATGGACACAACATATAGATGTATGTAGACATATTTTAGAGTGTAGATTGGCTCATTTTGCTTCGCATGTAGTCACTTGTTGAAATCTCTAGAAAGACAAATATTTAAGAACGGAGGGAGTATTTCTATCAATAAAATCATTTGTTAAATTACTCATATTTCCAACAATAAAATCATATGGTAAATTGCTCATACTTCCAACACATATGGCGTGTCACGTGTGGCTACAAATTTTCAAACACAACCTGACGCTCAAACGAGGCTGACCGCTCGATGCATATGCTTTTTTTTTCGAAAAGGGGCGCTTTATTACTTAAAAGGTTTAAGCATTACACCCGGCCTCTGCATAACTATGATGCACACAGCCAAACAAGTTCTCTCACACAAACGAAAATTAAGAAGGCAAAATACAAAGAAACAGAGTATGTATAACGCCTAAAGCGGAGGTGGGCCAATCCTAAGATCATGCTGCCACCCATGTTGGGTAAAAGTATCCCTCACCGTATCCTCCAATCGTGTACACACCTCCATAAACAGGCCTCGATTCTCCACACGTTGTAGAGAGGACAATAAACGAAGAGTCCCGGTACACCTGTAGATAACCTGCATGAGAGAAGTACTTTTATCGTTAAACACCTTGTCATTTCTACATAGTCAAAGCGACCAAATAACGGCAAGCGCTCCCACCCTAAGAATAGTTCTGAACCTGTAATCTATCCCATGTAACCAGTTGCCAAATACATTAGCAACACTACAAGGAGGATACAAGCCAGAAGCTATCTGGATGACTGACCATATAGAACGAGCCAATTTGCATTGGAAGAATAAATGTTTTATTGTCTCATCATGGTGACAAAAGACAAATTGCGGGCTTCCATGCCAATTTCTCTTAATAAGGTTATCTTTAGTAAGAATGACTCCGCGACGAAGATACCATGCAAAGATTTTATTCTTTAGAGGTATCTTCATCTTTCAGATCTTCTTATTATTATCAACTGGCACATCAGATTGGATTAACGCTCTATACATAGACTCCATTGAGAATTGTCCATTCCCATGTAAGTTCCATCGAAATACATCAGACCCATGTGACAAATGCACCGTGGACAAACGCTGGAGCAGGATATACCATGATTGAACTCTGGGTCCAATTAAATCTCTTCTGAACGTCATATTTGGCGGAAATGATTCCATTACCGTGGCGATAGTATCACCCTTATGACGCACAATGTTGTATAGAGCCGGATATTGTTCTCGGAGTGTGGCATTTCCCAGCCACTTGTCCTCCCAGAATCTAATTTTCGAGCCGTCCTTAATTGAGAAGGATCCATAGGAGAAGAAATATTTCTTCGTAGCCATCAGACCTGCCCAAAAGTGAGAATCCCCAGGCTTCCAGTATACTTGAGATACCGCCTTGGAACCCACATATTTCCTTCTCAGGAGGATTTGCCATACACCATCTTCCGTCATTAATTTAAACAACCATTTGCCGAGGAGGGCCCTATTCTTAACCTCAAGGTCATGAATGCCCAACCCGCCTTGGTCTTTGGGACGGCAAACCACACTGCATATGCGTCTAGTCGATTGATTCGTTCATTTCGATCTAGCCGATCGATTGGATTCTGATGGCCAGTCCTCTGCACCATCATGCATAGATCTACTGCATGCATCTCTCCTAGGTACGTATGCTACGGTGCTGGCCAGGTGGACATATTTGTATTACATACATCAACGCGCACAGAGACACTGCGGGCTTTGCGGATCTTGTCCTCTAGGGAACGACGAGAAGCAGAGTCTCGAGTCTCCTCACACCTGGACCCGGAAAAAATCCCCCCTTGCCCCCGCGCGCAACCCCCTCTCCCCCCCCCCCCCCCCCCCCCGGGCGGCTCGGGCGGCGGCGCCAGATCCCGCCGCGGGCGCCCTCCCCTTCCTCCTCCCCCCCTCCACCGCTGGCCGGGACCGCCAGTACGAAGCCCCTCGTGGTGGCTGGCGGCGGGGATCTCTCCTCCACGTCTTGGTGCTGGTGGGCGCGGGGCTCCCTCCCTGCGCGGTGGTGTCGGGCGTGCACAGGATCCGGCGGCGAGGCGGCTCCTTCTCCGGCCGGCGGTGCGCTGCGGTGCTGCGGCGGTGGATGGGGGCTTGGCCCGCGGCGGCTGTGCCCTGTGGTGGTGGCGGGGGCCCGGCTTCGGTCCTCCGGTGGTGCTGCGGGTGGTCTTCCTTCCCCATCGCGGGTGTGCGGTGGTGTTCCTCGGGCAACGGTGGTTCCGGCGGCGGCGCTGCGTCGGATGGTGAGGAGGCGGCGGCACAGCCACTTGGCTGTGGGCTGGCGCGGCGACAGGCGGCGGCGCCCTTCGGGCCAGATCTGGGCCCTTTTGGGCCCCATCCGGGTCTGGCCGGGCCTGGCCGGCGGCACCGACGGACGGAGGAGCGGCTCGTGCGGGGGGTTGCGGAGACGGAGGCACGCGCACTGCAGCGCGGCAATGGGAGCTTCACGAGCCCTATCTGGCTCGGCCGGGCCGTGGGCCAGGTGTGCTCTCCTTGCTGCGTCCGGCCGGTGACCGCCATGGGCCGTGGAGGTCATCCCCTCCCGTGTGGCTGCCGATTTTGCCGCTCATCATTCCCGGTTGTCTCCTCTCGGCCTCGTAGGTTTCGCTTCGCCGCTTGGTCGTGTGTGACGGCTTCGACAGACGAAGGTGCGGCTCGTGCGGGGGGTTGCGAAAACGGTGGCGCGCTAACTGCAGCGTGGTGATGGGAGCTTCACGAGTCCTTTTTGGCTCGGCCGGTCCGTGGGCCTGGTGTGCTCCTATTGCTACGTCCGGTCGGTGACTGCCAAGGGCGGTGGAGGTTGTCCCCTCCCGCGTGGCTGCTGATTTTTGCCGCTCCTCGTTCCCGGCTGTCCCCTCTCAGATCCGTCGGTCTCGCTTCTCTTTCCATGGTGAGACGGCGGTGGTGATCTAAAGACCATGGTGGCGCATGTTGGTGGGCGGCTAGATTGGTGGAGTGCGACGGAGCGGCCGGGGATGTGGATGTGTGGCGGACGGGAGAAATCCCTGTCGGCTTGGCCGGCACCGACGCGGTGACGCCCGCGGGCGCCACCGGTCCTTCCTGAAGGCGCCGGGCTTACCTCTTCCACACGCCCCTCCGTGTACCGAGGGAAACCCTAGGACCAGTCCGGGCAACAGCGTCGGCATCGTCGCGTTCTTTCCTGAAGGTGTTGCTTGGTATGCGGCGGTCCGAAGTGCTAGGAGCATGGTGGAAATTCTCCGGCGGGCGCAGCGGTTGCGGGTCACCATCGTTTTTGTCGACCCGACTCTGTTGTCATTAGTTTCTTTTTCTTTCTCTGTTATTTCTTTTGGGCTTGCTTGTGCTGTTTGCCCCAGCATCGGATTATCAGTTGTATCACGTGGTTGCTATATCTATATAGGGGGGGCGAAAGCCTATTTCGAGATATTGTCCTCTATGCGAATCCAGCATGCATGCATGTGCGTATGTGTAGCCCACTGTTGTCGCTGACATGAATTTATTTAAACGTATTATAGTGGTAGATTAATCCGTATCAGCCACAAGTAATTTTGGACGGAGCAAGTAGTACATACAAAGTGCTGCCAACTAGTACCTGTAGAATGCTGCTACGACACCTAGTAGTAGATTAGAGAAAAATATATTTTTCGTCCCTTAATTCTTAGCGAAGTTTAGATTTGATCTCTCAACTCCGAAACCGGATAACTTGCATCTTCAATTTTTCATACCGGATAAATTTGGTCCCTTGTATCAGCTGACCCGGTTTCACTTCTTACTTGGCATGGATTTTGACTGGTTTTGACTGGTCTGTGCCAACAAATTAGCTTGCACCGGCGCTCTGGAATCTGGACTAAGGCGGGTGCTAGCGGGGAGAGGCCGCGCGATGCCTTGGAGCAAGCTGGTGTGTCCACGCGTCTGGGAAAGCAAGCACGGCTGCACGGGCATGCGGGATGGCCGAAGCTTCGCCGGCGATGATGGGCAGCGCTATGTGGGCAGCGAGCTAGATGGCACGGGGAGGCTCGAGGAGAGGGGAGAAACGACCAGGGGCTCACCTATAGCACGTACGCGTCCTCAGATGTGGCGGATAAGCACCGAAGCGACGGCTGTGTCGACGGCAGCGAGCGATGGAGCACGGGCTAGCGGCAGGGTGAGCTCCTGGCGGGGTGGGCTTCTTGGGGAGGATGCGTGAGGCTTAGGTAGGAGCATGGGGAGCTTAGGAAGCCGACAGGGAGAACCGCAGCTTGCAGGAGGAGGAGATTGCGGCGCGGCGGCAGTCACCGGAGTTGAGGAAGACGATTTGGGCGTCAGCTATTTAGGTCCTTCGGCGTTGCTTCCTGTGGTGCGGTTTACTACGACGACAAGGTGGAGCGCCTGCACATGGCGAGCCGTGGAATACTGCCACTTATATGACCGGTCAAAACATGCAAGGTCAGCTCCGAAACCACTCCAGTTGTGTCGAGCGACAAAATTTGTCCGGTATTAAAAGTTGAAGGTGCAAATTGCCCGGTTTTGTAGTTGAGGGATTAAATCTAGACTTCATCAAGAATTGAGAACGAAAAGTATACTTTTCTCGATAAAATATAGAGTCAATTACAACGATGGTGCTTGAACTTGGTGTGAACGGTCACTTTGGTGTTAGAATTTGCGGTATACATCAAATTGGTGTAATAACTTGGCTCCGGCGTGCAAATACGGTGCAAATCTCAGTTGTGTACGCCCGAGCCACTGACTATGCGTGCCAACATGGCATGGTCCCGCCGTCAGGATGGCAAAGAGAGGGAGTGTGGCTAGTTTTTTTTGTTAAACCCCCTCGAGATTTTTTTCTCATAAAAAAGTCTTATTGACGTTGGAAAGATGGCATTTCAATTTTTGTACGACTCTATTGCCAGTGGGCCCGTGTGTGCATACTAAAATTAACAAGAAAAAAGGAGGCTTGGTGTCTCGAGCGCGTGATCCTTGGTTACGTCACAGTTGGTCCTGGCCGCTATACCATTCACCAATTAACAACTTCATATGGATAGTTTTTTTTTTTTTGAGAAACACTTCAACATGGATAGTTTTTTTTACGGAAAAACTTCCAATCTATTCATCTTCAATCATGGCAGTACAACGAATACCAGAAATAAAAATTACATCCAGATTCGTAGACCACCTAGCGACGACTACAAGCACCGAAGCGAGCCGAAGGCGCGCCACCGTCATCGCCCCTCCATCGCCGGAGCCGGACACAACTTGTTGTAGTAGACAGTCGGGAAGTCGTCGTGCTAAGGCCCCATAGGACCAACACCCCAGAACAGCAACTGCCGCCGATGAAAAATAACGTAGATCGGAAGGATCCAAACCGAAGACACACGAACGTAGACGAACAACGACGAGATCCGAGCAAATCCATCAAAGATAGATCTGCCGGAGACACACCTCCACACGCCCACCAACGATGCTAGACGCACCGCCGGAACGAGGGCTAGGCGGGGAGACCTTTATTCCATCTTCAGGGAGCCGCCGCCGTCTTGCCTTCCTGAGTAGGACACAAACCCTAACAAGATTGAAAAAAACATGGATAGTTAAGTTAATGTAGTCAAATAGAGGCGCTTGTGGGGCTGGAATGGACTGCCGTCAGTGCGGCTCATTTGCTCCTGTTTGTTTTATTTGATATTTATAGGTATGAAAATTTTATTCTCATTAATAAGAATAATGTTTCAATTTTCATGAAGTATAAATATTATTATACATACAAACAAAATAAATATTTATAAGTCAAAAGTGAATATTCATAAATATTTAGTAAATGTTTATATTCATCTGTTTGAATAATTTAAATATAGCTGCAACTCTATATTTTTTTTATATTCTTTAAACATTTTAAGTGCCCGCATTTACTAAACAATTTATATAATGCATGTCTGTTTAAAAACTTTTATGTACTATCTGCAGCCAATTTTTTTTTGAAAGTGCATCTGCAGCCAATTTAAGCCCCACATGTATCATCTTTATACTACTTTTCTTTTTCCAAATACCCTTATATACTACATTAACGTCTGTTTTACTTGTTGAACATCCGGGAGCAGATGTTGCCGTGGCTATGAGGGTGTGCGTCCTAGCAGTAGTTGGCGTGTTCGAATGTAGAGGCCTAAGCTTTTTTTTTCTTTTAATTTTGACGTCAGCACCTACTTGTCATGCAGCAAAAAGAAAAAAAAACATCTACCACGTGAACATGGTCTTTTTTGTGAGCAATAAATTTTTTTGAGGGGTTTTTCTTGCAAAAAAAAACAGGGCACACGCTTCAAGTCGTTGACAGCAGGCCCCATGCCACGCTGGCACTCCAAGTCAGCGTTGGTTTCCTATCCATACGCGATTAGGAGCGTATTTGCACAACCGAGCCAAGTTATTGCACCAGTTCAATGTATGCCACAAGTTCTAGCATCAAAGTGATCGTTTACGCCAAGTTCAAGCACCACATGTGTAATTTACTCTAAAAAATATATATACATCATTTATACTGCCCACGTCTTCTTCGTGCGTACGGACATGAAACATGTCTTCAGATACACTTTTTGTGATCTATGTGTACAACTCCATGCATGCCATAAGGTAAGGAGGGGGCTTCGGAGTAGGGGCTAGAGGAAATCGCGCCTGGCTGGAGGAAGAAGAAACGGGCTGGAGGATGAAGATGAGGACCAACACAATCGCACCCGTTGGATTTCAGTTGGACGGCTCAGAGAAAATCAACTAAAACCTAATATTTTTAGAAGTCCCATATATTTTTCGTTGTAAAAGATGCAAATACTCGCACATGCACGTGTAGTTTGGACCCCAAGATGGCCGGCTGCAGGCATGCATGCACTTCAGGCCCGTGACGACCCAAGTAGTACTACCAAGGTAGGTGGATGCCGTCGTTTTTGGCCAGCCGGCTGTCCGTCCGTCGTGGTCGAGCTGAATGCGGTGCATGGCTCCACAGGACCACACCTGTACATTGATCATACACACATGGCCGTGCATTGCATGAATCATGAGGAACGAAATAAGAGAAACGGATGGATACGGAGCTTAGACTAGCCACAGTGAGAGTAACTTAAAGTAGTAACATGCATGTTACTAGTCTATGACCCTGTTTGGATACTTTAACTTAGTCAAAGGTTAGAGTTAGATTCTAATCCTAAATTAATTCTAACCAAATAGGTGTTTGGATGGCATGGTTAGATTGACAATTAATGTTTTTTCTCAATCATTTGGTTACTTTGGACCATATTTCCTGCCAGATTTGGTGTGGCCGGTTCTTGTGTGGCCTCCTCCCGCTCACAATTGACATAAACGAACCATCTTTACAAATCGGTGCCCTCGGTAAGTTTAGAAAAGAACACCTACACTGCCTAGTACTGAAAGAACAAATTGCAGGCATATCACAGAAGGCCATCGGACAGCACATGGAAGGCGATGAAAATTACACAGGAGCAGCTTGATTTGGGCGCAATTTGACAGAGCCACAGAGAAGGTAATTGGAAACGCACTGCTAAGATCCAGAATGGTGCACGGATAGAAATGAACTGACCAAGAGATTGCAGGTGAATTGATGGTAACGTTATTGCATTCCATTCTTGGCACTAGTATATCGATTCACAGACGATCCTTGCGCTGGCGGAGCGAGCCTTGGCCGAGAGCTGCGCGGGCCGAGGCAGACGAGGACGCGCCTGGCAAGGAGCCGCACTGGCCTCTCATGCGCACGCCGTCCGAATCCACCATCCCTGCGCAAGGAGCCGCGCTGGCCAAGGCCGACGGAGATGGGCCACACAAAGGGCCGTGACTGCTTACCAGCAGGCGGACGGGCCGCATGGAGACGAGGGGGGTGGAACGGGAGGATAGGGTGAGGCTGCTTACCGGCGGCTGACGGAAGCGCGGATATGGCGAGGCACCTTCATGGGCGTTGCGAGAGGGAGGGAGGGAGAGGACGAGAAGCTTCGAGGAAGTGGGGAGGGATCTGCTGCAGGGAGAGCGAGAGAAAAAGGTGTTTTTTAGTGGTCCCGAGAAGAACTAACCCAAATAAGCACCTTTTGGGTGGGTTAGATGCATCTAACCCAAACTAACCCTCCTGTTTGCCTATTTTTGGATTAGTTGAGTCCAAACTAACCCAAACTAAATCTAACACATGGATCCAAACAGGGCATATGTTACTACATCTATAGTGGGGAATAACATATATATGGTGTCATGCAACACTTCATTTATTAAGTTGCAGACTCATCTTGTCTTAATATGTGTGATGTTACTCATAGTACTAGTAACTAGCTATGTTATCACATGGCTCTTTTTCTTTATTAATTACTTACCACATAATCTATTTTGCTTAGATGTGTGTGATGTTACCACCAATATTACTCCCACTATGGGTAGTCTTAGCTTGGCTTGGCAGGACCAGCGTTGGATGCCACGGCTGCTTCCTTGGGAAACACGACGCCTACGACTGTCTGTGGATCTAAGGCCTGGTTCTTTTCATCCGATTATGAAGAATCAAGGCTTGGAAAATCAAAAACTGAAAAGAACTAGATTTGCTTCTCCAAAATTATCTGAGAATCAGTAGAATCGGTTAGACACAATGCCCCTATTTGGAGGGATATTTACACAGAGAATGCCACTAGGGCGAACGACCTCGTCTGAAACCGCTCGATCCCCTGCGCCGCTGCGGTTACAGCCGCTGGACCACGGCCCTCCCGTCGGCCCACCCAGCCCTGTCGCGCCCGAATTGACCCCGCCCCCTAGACGCCCCCTACCGGCCGCGACGCCAGTCAACCGCAGCATCGCCGGCACACGCCGCCCGACCCCGCCCTGTTCTATGGTCGCCTCCGACCTGCCTCGCCGGCTGCCGGTGAGCTCTTTGTCTCCTTTCTTCCCCTCTCCCCGACTCCTCCTCTCTTCCCTCTCTCTGTCTCCAGGTACATTCCAGACATTGCAACACTGAACTTATCCGGCAATCTCATATTACAATCTAGAAAAGAACTCGATGACCGATTATGTGGGAAGCTAATTTTGTGGGAAGTTTTCTAGAATCAGATTTTGAAGAATCAAAAGTTGAAAAGAACTGGGCTTAAGCCGGGTGGCAAAGAGATGGACACAGAACGAATCTTGTAGCAGAGTGAGGGAGAGCTACACGTGCTGCGTGCATCCCTATTTTTACATCTATTAAGGGCATCTCCAAAGCTGATCCGTAAATGTTTTTGATATATGTCCGATTTTATGTAGAGCGATCTTTTTTGTTTTCTACTATGTTTCACAATAGGTATAACCAAAAGCCAAAGCAAAAAGCACTTGAGTATGTTTAGGAGCTTTTTTAGGTGAAGGGGCTTTTTTTGCTTTTTGCCGAAGTGGAAAAGCTATAAAAGTAGAAGCAAAAGCCCAGACAAACACATGCGTTTGTGGTTTTCCAGCTTCTCGTCGGCGCTGCCGTCGATCAGCCTCATGTCCTATGGCCTTAGGTTCATGGAGGTACGATACGTCTCCTGCGTATCTATATTTTATTAAATATTCACGTCATATTTGCAATAATTTTATATGATTTTAGTATGTTTTGATTAGAACTAACCCGGACTAACGTTGTTTTCAGCAGAATTACTGTGGTGTTATTTTTTGTGCAGAAATAAAAGTTTTCGGAATGGACTAGAAATTTACGGTGAATTTTTATGGACAAAAAGAGACTCCCGAAGCTTCGTGGAAGAACCAAAGGAGCCATGAGGACGCGACAAGACTGGGGGCGCGACCTCCCCTCAGGGCACACCGGGCAGGCTTGTCGCTGCCTCGTGGACATTTTTCTATCCACATATGACATTTTCCAAATGCTTGATTAACATTTTTCAAATAGTTTTTCAACATTTTTTTAAATGCTTGATTAACGTTTTATATACATGATCAAATGTTTTCATCATTTTTTAATACGTAGTCAACATTTTTTCAAATGCCTCAGTAACATTTTAGAAATACACAATCAATATTTTTCATTATTTTTTAATACATGGTCAACATTTTTCTATACACAGTTAATTTTTTTTCAAACACATGTTTAACATTTTTTTCAAATGATTGATTAACATTTTTTTAAAATACACAATCAATTGTTTCATACACATTGTTTTTTGTATACATTTTTCATATACGTGATAAACATTTTCTCTATACACATTTAACATTTTTCAAATGCTTGATCAACATTTTCTCTCTATATATAATATTTTAAAGTATAAAGGAAAGTAAAATAAATAAAAACATAAATAGACAGAAAAAACAAAGATGTGGCCTCTCACGCGCCTGGGCCAGGCCAATTCACGCCCCCCCCCCCCCCCCCCCCAACCCCGCCCCTCCCCCGCCCCCCCATCAAGGGTTCCCTTGATCGTGCTGAACACGAGATATACGGGCGCCCAATTACCATAGCTATAATGGTACAATACTCGAAGGTGGCCCAGGGCCTGCTATTGGCTTGACCCCGCCAATGCTATCATGTTCTCCTCCCTCGTTCGATCGAATCTCGTGGTTTTCATCGGTTTCCACCAAATGTTGGTTTCCGTATGATATTCTCCCGCGTCTCTACTCCCCGTGGTCATCGACTCATGTGGATCTAAGTGACCGACATTGCCTTCATCGGTCCCAATGGTCCGCTCGTCATCATCTCAGCCCCTATAAAACAGTTGGTCGTAGCTCAATTTTGGTTTTCAAGCAACCCAAGAATGACAAAAACAATCAGAGGTTTGCACATATCCCCCATGACGCAAATGAGATTTTATTCTAAGGATTAGTAGAACGTGATACGTGAGAATTTGTCTAGAGACACCGTCGAAGCAGATAGAACAGTTAAAAGCAACGTAGATTTTTCAAGGCACAATAAACGGCACTTCCAAAGAAGATCTCCATGAGTTTCAAAAAAAAAGATCTCCATGTGGCATGTGACTACAGTACAAACATAACCTGGAGGATATACAACACTGTTTATTTTCATGTTCAAGGGTGCAGGAGGTGTGGGAAGAGCTGGGTTTATATGAAAGAATTATGGAAGCAGTTAGACAGGACCGCTCGGGTTCAGTTACAATGGAGATTCTTAGTGAGATGACGGGAGCCGCTGATGATCTACCTATACCTGAACTCATTTTGGTGGCTGCCTGGTACCTGTGGTGGCAGAGGAGACAACATGTGAAAGGGGAGTCGATCCAAGATGCAGATAAGGCAGCCATATCTATCAGGGTTCTCACTACAAACTTTCCCGTGCATACTCGAGCAAACAAGCGGAGAAGAGGAACGATCAAACATGGAAGCGACCTTTGAGTGAAGTAATCAAGATTAATGTGGACGCTGCTTTTCAACCTGAAACCCTTTCAGGTGCAACGGGCGCTGTTGCGCGAGACTGTCAGGGGAAGCTAATTGCTGCTGCAAATTGGTTTCTACCTCATATAAACAGCGTCGACTCTGCTGAAACTGTGGCAATTCGGAATGGTCTTTATTTAGCTGACCGAATTGGCTGTAACAAAGTGCAGGTCGAGTCAGATAATAGCTTTGTGCTGGAAGCGGTCCGACACCGAGATGAGTACTCGGGTGAGAATGTGGCAACTGTAATGGAATGCAGGCACCTAGGTCTAAACTTTGGCAAAGTTGAGTTCTCACACTGTCTTCGTGAAGCAAATGAGGTTGCACACTTACTAGCTAGCAATGCTTTTAGTCATAGAACTTCTTGTTTCTGGGAATCTAATATCCCGGACTTTATTTCTCACGCAATTGTAAACGATCTAGCTGTCATTTGAGAAATAAAGTCTTGATTGCTCAAAAAAAAAACATACCCTGGCGCTCACACGAGGCTGACCGGCCCATGCATACGCGTCTAGTCGATTGACTCGTTCATTTCGATCTCGCTGGTCGACCGGATTCTGATGGCCGGTCCTCCTGTCGCGCTTGCGCCCCTGAAGAGAGACCTACCGCGTGCTGTTTCCTTCCTAGGTATATGTACGGTGCGAGACTGGCCATGTGGACATATATGTATGCATGCACGCACGCACAGAGACATTGCCGGTTGGCCCGACGTACGTGCTGATCGCTGCCTTGTACGTGACCCCAACATATGCATCCATGTGCGCACACGTGGCCCACTGCTTCGCTTTTTTGTTCTTGTTTTTGCGATGGCCTACTGTTTCCCTAGCCACTGCTGGATGCTGCTGCGACACGTCGTCTACTGTCTTCCTGCGTACAAATGTATGTTGAATATGCTTTTGTACTACTGTGGTGTGTACAGACATGCAACATACTCTATCACGTGCTATGCATGTACTAGGTGTTTGGAAGATCACCACGCGCCCATGCATGTATGCCCTTCTCTGTGCGTGTGTTTGTCTGACGACGAACGTCCGTGAGAGCTCAATCATGGAGGAGGTCGGCAGGCAGACGCGAGCGCTGCTCTTGCGGCAGGGGACACATGGAGCAAAGCAATGTACCGCCGCTGTTCTCCTCTGCCCCCGTGCATCGTCTCGTGCACCACTTCCAACGGGATCCTCCCTCGGCAAAACACAGCACATGCATGCAGTACTTGATCCTATTACAAGATGCATTCACAAGAATTACAAAGTTCTACGATATGGGTTCTTAATTTATTTGTCGCACGCAAGTTTGGGAGGACCGAATCTCTCGCGCATGCTTTTTCTTTTGGCTTTCGATTTTTAAACTTTCATATCTTATGGAAAATAAGTCTAAATTAAGTTCTATTTTCATACTTGTGTTTCTCGTGACGAAAGACTTCAAATAAGAATCATTTCAAATATATTTCATTGAATTTTGAAAATAAATGTTAAGTTTCAACTCTTGAAACTTACGAGCGACCGATAAAATCATGATTTTTTACAACAACAAAATGTTTTAAAGTTTTATCGATGAAACTTAGTGGCAATGAGCGAGAAAATCACAAGCTCGAATGTAAAATCGTGAGTTGGAACGATGGAAACTTAAAACTTATTATGCCCTCATGTAGAATCCAACTACTTCATGCATCGTGAGGCAATCAAACGGCGGAGTGAGCTTGGCAGGTTCGTGAACCCGCAGATGCGTGCCCTTGCGAATGTCCGGAGGACACCAACAGATACCTGTGCGCGCGCAAACTTCTCTCTCACTCTCCTAGATGACAATTGAGCCCAATGACGCAAGAAACAACAAGAGGGTTTTACAGTCCAGTTGAAAATCTGAACGAGAACAGAGCCAAAATCTTCTGTCGTGACAATACAACAGTGGCCAATGAGACATCACACTACTCCTTTACCCCTGCACCCAGCGGCAGCAGATGCTCTGCACAAGGGTGGAATCTCCCTTTTCCTCCCCCACCAAAATCTGTTACGCGTACGCACACACGGACGACACTTTTGTCTCGAATCAAAATATCAAATCAACCAGCCAGAAAAGAAGTCCAGTTCAATGACGAGATTCCTATGGAGCAAAAAACAACAACGAGTCCATTCACAAACCCCACGGGAAAAAAAACGACGACTTCAGGTTGAAAAAGAACACTAATGCTCAACCAGAGTTCCCCGGCAGGGTACCGCACCGGGCTATGACCAGAACATTGGCCATTGTTCGGCCGCTACCTTAGTCCAGATTGTTGGAATTTAGTCTATTTTGGGACAATAACTATTTTAGAAATTCCTAATAAATCCTAGAGGCCCACTTAAGCCCAGTTCTTTTGCTAGAATCTGGGGATTCTTCCAGAATCCGACCCCTACCCAAAGATTCTGGGAGAAGCTGGGTAGGGGTCGGATTCTGGAAGAATCCCCAGATTCTGGCAAAAGAACTGGGCCTTAGCCCATTTGTGCAAGGCAAGGGATACTACTAAAGTTTAGCCTCACATTGCTAGTTTAGTAGGAGTTGGACCTTCTTATAAAGGGGGTTCTTTCCCTACTTATATGAGCATGAGAACAAGAGGGACATCCACGCGAGCTCCTCCGCCGCCACTTCATGCGTTGCGGGTATACGAAAGGTCACTCGGGAGCTAGAAAGTTTTTGTCGTAGTGGATGTTGAATACGAACGTTGCACCCTACGGCTGCTATCTGTTCGTAGCCTCTCGCCACAAAGTTCCTGAGCACTACGCTGCTGCTACGATCTTCCCCATCCCAGCTTTTGGGGAGCGTTCAGTGCGACTACTGAGTTCTTCGTCATAGACGCCCCGGACTCCGACGACTACTTCCCCATCGACGACTTCTTCCCCGACATCGACAACCTCCTTGACGACATGGCTACCGAGGACACCGACCCCAAGTCCAGTGCTACTGTTGCTGCTGTTGTCCCGTACGTGTTCTTGTTTTTCTTATTCACTACAAGAAATATGTCAACTTGTGACCTTGACTATTGGTCACTGAAAGGTCATTGTTTTTCATTTGTGACCTTTTTTTGACCAAAAACAGAAGGTCAAAAGCTGAGGGTCGTTAACTGACTATAGCGACCTTCTTTGTGAGAAGGTCGTGGACGTTTACGACCAAAATATTTCTACTGTTGCGTTTTGGTCACTAGCAACCTCCCCAGGCCACGTAGGCATCCAACGTGGCAAACTGATGTGGCACAAGAGTCAACTCTGTCCAATTCGGTTTTCTACATGGGCCTAGCCCAACAATTCGGCCTTTTTACTGTATATTTTCTCTATTAATTTTCTCTAGCTACATGGGCCTGGCCCAACAATTTAGCCTTTTTATTTTATAGGCATGGCCTTTTGCGGTCCATTTCATTTTTATTTTCAAGGGTTTTTTGTGGTCCAATTTTTAGATGGGTCCCAATTGTCTTCCTGGCGGTGGATCCACATCGCTTTTTAAGCAGTATATATCAAACAAAAAGAAGAAAAGAATATGAAAATCTTCAAATAACAACCAAAATAGGTCCCACACGTCAAATATTTCAACATTGCTCAGATTATTTTGGTAAGTGGATCCCACTAAGCAGGTTTCCATTTCACAAATTTTTAAATCACTATTTCAAACAAAACAAAACAAACATAATTTATCAAATCTGTTACAATGTCACAATCTCTACAGCCTATTACAGTCAAACAAAACAAACAAATCACTGGCATCATGGCTTTGCACTTGGCTTCATGGCTTTGCACTTCAAATTTGTCCTGGTGCTCCTGTAAAAGAGTGAACACAAATACTTCCAGCATTAGTGTACTGCTACTGGTCAGAACCAAACAAATGCAATGGCAACAGAAATGTAAGCAGGAAAGTACTAGAAAGGGCAAATAAAACAACAGACTTGCATAGTGAAATGTTTGCTTTTACAAATCTTATAGAATAATTTGTATAAATTATACATTTAATATAGGCTTCATGAAGATGGGTAGAAAAAGAAGGTACTTCAACCACTTTGCACAACAAGATCACAAGCAGGAAACAATGAGGAGACATTACAAAGTTTGTGGTGGAGAACATGTGTAGCTTCAGCAGCACCATGCATGTCCACAAGCAATATGTTCCTAATAGATATCAGCTCATCTCAATTTACTTTCTTAAGTTTCTAATATTTGATGATAAAAAGAGACCAATAAATCATGTTTTTCTTGACTAGGCCACAATTAGAACTCACAAGCAATATGTATAATTTCAGGCAATGGTGTTTATGTAGACTTTCACTTGTCACTATATTGTTGAATGGGAATCAAAAGCATCCATTTTAGTAAACACAAGTTTAAGTTGTTGCATGATCATGGACAAGTTTAAGTAAACACAAGTTTAATTTGCTGCATAATCATGGACAAGTCACACAAAATTTCAGTAAACTGTAGATGCTCAAAATTTCAGTGAACTTTGCATAATTTTGCATAAATATTACTACTGCTGGTCAGTGATTGTTTCTTAAAAGTGAAAAAGAAATAGAATTCCGTGGCAAACTGCTTGTAGTTTACACTATGCAAAAAAATGGCATTCAACATCCAATTCAAATTCAATGAAGTTTAACTGAATGTGCAATTTCACCATAGTCCAGTTTATACAACCCCAAGGTCAGAAGTTTACCTTAAATACAATTACAACATTCTAGAAAAAAAACTAAAAGCATCTACTGGATTAATTCAGAAAGGCACACCACAATCAGACTGAGAACAAACCAAAAACATGTGTGGAACCGAGCTACAGATATAACAGAGCTGATGGTTCACTTCATTGTCACACGCTAACTGCTGACTATGACATGCAAATATATAGTATCATGTTTGCAGAGGCATTAAGATCATTAACCAAACAACTCAGTTCAGGTCAAATCATCAAACCAACTCAGAAGAGGGCAAGATCATCAATTCGGGATTGCAGACATGAACATCTCTAGAGAGCACAGGTACAAAAGTAAATGTTGGTGAACTGATCATTCGATGGTACACTACAAGAATCAAACAACATGCTGTATTTTAGTTGAGCTATATGGTGAATAGTTCATCAACTAGGCTGGGGCGAACAAGCATAAATGCACATATGGTGGGGCATAATAACAGGGCAGTACAGATCGGTATTTGAGCAAAGGTGTATCACAAAATAACAACCAACAAACAAAGGGTAGCACACAAATTTTGCTGCATCGTACGTTCTGAAAATGTGATATGTCATTTACTGTTGTGCAAGGGAGCAAAACCAACATGTAGAGAAGGGACTCGATCTGGTTGTCCCAGCTCACCATTCCCGTTGTCGTACATCATACATCTAGCTCCCCATGGAACAGTTTCAGAAATCAGATGGTTCTTTGGTCAGCTACCATGGAGGGATAAGTATGTGCCATGAGATCGACGAGGAATAACCAGGGAAGGAGTTACCTTTGCGAAGCATGAATGGACACAGAGCAGTGCACGCCATCACAGAGGTCTTGAGCACGGCGCTGCGCGGGTTCTTCACCGTCTTCAAGATCCCCAGCACCACCTTCTCCCTGCCAATCAGCACCCGCGGACGGACGGACGATTCTCATGGTGAAACTGTCACCATGCAACCTACAAATCTTCATCCAGACAAAGATGAACCAGGAATTAGCACATTGACATGGTCCTTTTTGGGGGGTAAAAAGAACAAGGCCAGGTTTCTGAAGACATGTAACGCCAGCCAACACAAATTCGGTCATAACTAATCCATTCCTCCCCCAAAAAAGAACCTGGAAACAAAACCAACAGCCAGAAAACAGAAACAAGACCAGGTTCCTGAAGTAGTAATCAGACACAAAATAATGATACTATTGTCTAAATCACTTGCCACAAGTAGTAATCAGACCAATTTATTGTTGGGGAACGTAGCAGAAATTCAAAAAAATTCCTACGTATCACCAAGATCTATCTATGGAGAGACCAGCAACGAGTAGAAAGAGAGTGCATCTACATACCCTTGTAGATCGCTAAGCGGAAGCGTTCAAGTGAACGGGGTTGATGGAGTCGTACTCGTCGTGATTCAAATCACCGATGATCAAGTGCCGAACGCACGGCACCTCCGCGTTCAACACACGTACAGCCCGGTGACGTCTCCCAAGCCTTGATCCAGCAAGGAGAGAGGGAGAGGTTGAGGAAGACTCCATCCAGCAGCAGCACAACGGTGTGGTGGTGGTGGAGGAGCGTGGCAATCCTGCAGGGCTTCGCCAAGCACCGCGAGAGAGGAGGAGCACTTGGGAGAGGGAGGGCTGCGCCAGGGGCAAGGGTGAAGATCCCATGTGCCTCCCCACTATATATAGGGGTGGAGGGGGCTGGTTTCTTTCCCTCCAAGTCCATTGGGGCGTTGGCAAAGGTGGGAGGAAAGAAATCCCATCATTTCCTTCCCCACCGATTGCTATCCCCCCTTTTTAGGGATCTTGATCTTATCCCTTTGGGATATGATCTTATTCCTTCTAAGGGGGGGTCTTGGTGCGCCTTGACCAGGGGTGTGGGGCCTTTCCCCCACTACCCACGTTCATGTGGGTCCCCCCATGCAGGTGGGCCCCACTCCGGAACCTTCTAGAACCTTCCCGGTACAATACCGAAAAATCTCGAACATTTTCCGGTGGCCAAAATAGGACTTCCCATATATAAATCTTTACCTCCGGACCATTCCGGAACTCCTCGTGACGTCCGGGATATCATCCGGGACTCCGAACAACATTCGGTAACCACATACAAACTTCCTTTATAACCCTAGCGTCATCGAACCTTAAGTGTGTAGACCCTACGGGTTCGGGAGGCATGTAGACATGACCGAGACGTTCTCCGGTCAATAACCAACAGCGGGATCTGGATACCCATGTTGGCTCCCACATGTTCCACGATGATCTCATCGGATGAACCACGATGTCAAGGACTCAATCGATCCCGTATACAATTCCCTTTGTCTAGCGGTATTATACTTGCCCGAGATTCGATCGTCGGTATCCTTATACCTTGTTCAATCTCATTACCGGCAAGTCTCTTTACTCGTTCCGTAACACATCATCCCGTGATCAACTCCTTGGTCACATTGCGCATATGATGATGTCCTACCGAGTGGGCCCAGAGATACCTCTCCGCTTACACGGAGTGACAAATCCCAGTCTCGATCTGTGTCAACCCAACAGACACTTTCGGAGATACCTGTAGTGCACCTTTATAGTCACCCAGTTACGTTGTGACGTTTGATACACCCAAAGCACTCCTACGGTATCCGGGAGTTACACGATCTCATGGTCTAAGGAAGAGATACTTGACATTGGAAAAGCTCTAGCAAACGAACTACACGATCTTAGTGCTAGGCTTAGGATTGGGTCTTGTCCATCACATCATTCTCCTAATGATGTGATCCCGTTATCAACGACATCCAATGTCCATAGCCAGGAAACCATGACTATCTGTTGATCACAACGAGCTAGTCAACTAGAGGCTCACTAGGGACATATTGTGGTCTATGTATTCACACGTGTATTACGATTTCCGGATAATACAGTTATAGCATGAATAAAAGACAATTATCATGAACAAGGAAATATAATAATAACTAATTTATTATTGCCTCTAGGGCATATTTACAACAGTCTCCCACTTGCACTAGAGTCAATAATCTAGTTCACATCGATATGTGATTAACACTCAAGGTCACATCCCCATGTGACTAACACCCAAAGAGTTTACTAGAGTCAATAATCTAGTTCACATTTACCATGTGATTAACACTCGATGAGTTCTGGGTTTGATCATGTTATGCTTGTGAGAGAGGTTATAGTCAACGGGTCTGAACCTTTTAGATCCGTGTGTGCTTTACAAATCTCTATGTCATCTCCTAGATGTAGCTACCACGCTCTATTTGGAGCTATTCCAAATAATTGTTCTACTTGGAGCTATATTAAAAGTTGCTCCATTATACGTATCCGGTATCTCTACTCAGAGCTATCCGGATAGGTGTTAAGCTTGCATCGACGTAACTCTTTACGTCGAACTCTTTATCACCTCCACAATCGAGAAAATTCCTTAGTCCACTAGTTACTAAGGATAACTTTGACCGCTGTCCTGCGATCCATTCTTGGATCACTCTTGTACCCCTTGACTGACTCATGGCAAGGCACACTTCAGGTGCGGTACACAGCATAGCATACTGTAGAGAGCCTATGATAAAAGCATAGGGGACGACCTTCGTCCTTTCTCTCTATTCTGCCGTGGTCGAGATTTTAAGTCTTAACTTCATACCTTACATCTCAGGCAAGAATTCCTTCTTTGACTGATCCATCTTGAACACCTTCAAGATCATGTCAAGGTACGTGCTCATTTGAAAGTACTATTAAGCATTTTGATCTATCTTATAGATCTTGATGCTTATTGTTCAAGTAGCCTAATCCAGGTTTTCCATTGAAAAACAGTTTTCAAATAACCCTATATGCTTTCTAGAAATTCTACATCATTTCTGATCATCAATATGTCAACAACATATACTCATCAGAAATTCTATAGTGCTCCCACTCACTTCTTTGGAAATACAAGTTTCTCATAAACTTTGTATAAACCCAAAATCTTTGATCATCTTATCAAAGCGCACATTCCAACTCCGAGATGCTTACTCCAGTCCATGGAAGGATCGCTGGAGCTAGCATACCTTTTAGCATCCTTAGGATCGACAAAAACTTTCTGATTTGTATCACATACAACCTTTCCATACGAAGACTGGTAAGGAAACTCGTTTTGTCATCCATCTGCCAGATTTCATAAATGCAGCTAATGCTAACATGAATCTGACGGACTTAAGCATCGCTACGGATGAGAAAATCTCATCGCAGTCAACTCCTTGAACTTGTGAAAAACTCTTCGCCACAAGTCGAGCTTCATAGATGGTGACATTACCATCCACGTCCGCCTTCTTCTTAAAGATCCATTTATCTCAATGGCTTGCCGGTCATTGGGCAAGTCCACCAAAGTCCATGCTTTGTTCTGATACATGGATCCTATCTCGGATTTCATGGCTTCTAACCATTTGTCGGAATTTGGGCCCACCATCGCTTCTCCATAGCTCGTAGGTTCATTGTTGTCTAGCAACATGACCTTCAAGACAAGATCACCGTACCACTCTGAAGTAGTGCGCGTCCTTGTCGTCCTACGAGGTTCGGTAGTGACTTGATCCGAAGCTTCATGATCACTATCATAAGCTTCCACTTCAATTGGTATAGGTGCCACAGGAACAACTTCCTGTGCCCTGCTACACACTTGTTGAAGTGACGGTTCAATAACCATATCAAGTCTCCACCATCCTCCCACTCAACTCTTTCGAGAGAAACCTTTCCTCGAGAAAGGACCCGATTCAAGAAACAATCCATATTGCTTTCGGATCTGAATTAGGAGGTATACCCAACTGTTTTGGGTGTCCTATGAAGATGCATTTATCCGCTTTGGGTTCAAGCTTATCAGCCTGAAACTTTTTCACATAAGCGTCGCAACCTCAAACCTTTAAGAAATGACAGCTTAGGTTTCTCTAAACCATAATTCATACGGTGTCATCTCAACGGAATTACGTGGTGCCCCATTAAAGTGAATGTGGTCGTCTCTAATGCCTAACCCATGAACGATAGTGGTAATTCGATAAGAGACATCATGGTACGCACTATATCCAATAGGGTGCAACTATGATGTTCGGACACACCATCACATTATGGTGTTCCAGGCGGTATTAATTGTGAAACAATTTCCACAATGTCTTAATTGTGTGCCAAAACTCGTAACTCAGATACTCATCTCTATGATCATATCATAGACATTTCATCCTCTTGTCACGATGATCTTCTACTTCACTCTGAAATTACTTGAACCATTCAATAATTCAGACTTGTGTTTCATCAAGTAAATATTCTCAACATCTACTCGAATCATCTGTGGAGTAAGAACATAACGATATTCACTGCATTCCTCAGCACTCATTGGACTGCATACATCAAAATGTGTTACTTCCAACAAGTTGCTATCTTGTTCCATCTTACTGAAAACGAGGCTTTTCAGTCATCTTGCCCATGTGGTATGATTTGCATATCTCAAGTGATTCAAAATCAAGTGAGTCCAAACGATCCATCTGCATGGAGTTTCTTCATGCATATACACCAATAGACATGGTTCGCATGTCTCAAACTTTTCAAAAAGAGTGAGTCCAAAGATCCATCAACATGGAGCTTCTTCATGCGTTTTAAACCAATATGACTTACATGGCAGTACCACAAGTAAGTGGTACTATCATTACTATCTTATATCTTTTTGGCATGAAAAAGTGTATCACTACGATCGAGATTCAATAAACCATTCCTTTAGGTGCAAGAGCATTGAAGGTATTATTCAAATAGACAGAGTAACCATTATTCTCCTTAAATGAATAACCGTATTGCGATGGACATAATCCAATCATGTCTATGCTCAACGCAAACACCAATCTCGATGGTAGAGGGAGCGTGCGATGCTTGATCACATCAATCTTGGAAATACTTCCAACACATATCGTCAGCTCTCCTTTAGCTAGTCTCCGTTTATTCCGTAGCTCTTTTATTTCGAGTTACTAACACTTAGCAACCGAACCGGTATCTAATACCCTGGTGCTACTAGGAGTACTAGTAAAGTACACATTAACATATTGTATATCCAATATACTTCTATCGACCTTGCCAGCCTTCTCATCTACCAAGTATCTAGGGTAATTCTGCTCCAGTGGCTGTTCCCCTTATTACAGAAGCACTCAGTCTCGGGTTTGGGTTCAACCTTGGGTTTCTTCATTAGAGAAGCAGCTGATTTGCTGTTTCATGAAGTATCCCTTCTTGCCCTTGCCCTTCTTGAAACTAGTGGTTTCACCAACCATCAACAATTGATGCTCCTTCTTGATTTCTACTTTCGTGGTGTCAAACATCACGAATACCTCAAGGATCATCATATCTATCCCTGATATGTTTATAGTTCATCACGAAGCTCTAGCAGCTTGGTGGCAATGACTTTGGAGAACCATCACTATTTCATCTGGAAGATCAACTCCCACTCGATTCAAGCGATTGTTGTACTCAGACAATCTAAGCACAAGCACAACAATTGAGCTTTTCTCCGTTAGTTTGCAGGTTAAGAAAATCGTCGGAGGTCTCATACCTCTTGACGTGGGCACTAGCCTGAAATCCCAATTTCAGCCCTCGAAACATCTCATATGTTCCGCGACATTTCAAAAAACGTCTTTGATGCCTCAACTCTAAACCGTTTCACTGAACTATCACGTAGTTATCAAAACGTGTATGTCTGATGTTCACAACATCCACAAACGACATTTGGGGTTCGGCACACTGAGCGGTGCATTAAGGACATAAGCTTTCTACTGATTGCATAATCGCTACTGTCAACTTTCAACTATATTTTCTCTAGGAACATAACTAAATAGTAGAACTAAAGCGCGAGCTACGACATAATTTGCAAAAGGTCTTTTGACTATGTTCAAGATAATTAAGTTCATCTTATGAACTCCCACTCAGATAGACATCCCTCTGGTCATCTAAGTGATCACATGATCCGAGTCAACTAGGCCGTGTCCGATCATCACGTGAGACGGACTAGCCAACGTCGGTGAACATCTTCATGTTGATCGTATCTACTATACGACTCATGCTCGACCTTTCGGTCTCCGTGTTCCGAGGCCATGTCTGTACATGCTAGGCTCGTCAAGTTAACCCTAAGTGTTTTCGTTGTGTAAATCTGTCTTACACCCGTTGTATGTGAACGTAAGGATCCATCACACCCGATCATCACGTGGTGCTTAGAAACGACGAACTGTAGCAACGGTGCACAGTTAGGGGAGAACACTTCTTGAAATTTTTGTAAGGGATCATCTTATTTACTACCGTCGTCCTAAGTAAACAAGATGCATAAACATGATAAACATCACATGCAATCAAATAGTGACATGATATGGCCAATATCATTTTGCTCCTTTTGATCTCCATCTTCGGGGCTCCATGATCATCATCGTCACCGGCATGACACCATGATCATGATCTCCATCATCGTGTCTCCATGAAGTCGTCTCGCCAACTTATTACTTCTACTACTATGGCTACCGGTTAGCAATAAAGTAAAGTAATTACATGGCGTTGTTCAATGACACGCAGGTCATACAATAAATTAAGACAACTCCTATGGCTCGTGCCGGTTGTCATACTCATCGACATGCAAGTCGTGAATCCTATTACAAGAACATGATCAATCTCATACAACACATATCATTCATCACATTCTTGTTGGCCATATCACATCACAAAGCATACCCTGCAAAAACAAGTTAGACGTCCTCTAATTGTTGTTGCATGTTTTACGTGGCTGCTATGGGTTTCTAGCAAGAACGTTTCTTACCTACGCAAAACCACAACGTGATATGCCAATTGCTATTTACCCTTCATAAGGACCCTTTTCATCGAATCCGTTCCGACTAAAGTGGGAGAGACTGGCACCCGCTAGCCACCTTATGCACCAAGTGCATGTCAATCGGTGGAACCTGTCTCACGTAAGAGTACGTGTAAGGTCGGTCCGGGCCGCTTCAACCCACAATACCGTCGAAACAAGATTGGACTAGTAACGGTAAGCATATTGAACAACATCAACGCCCACAACTACTTTGTGTTCTACTCGTGCAAAGAATCTACGCAATAGACCTAGCTCATGATGCCACTGTTGGGGAACGTAGCAGAAATTCAAAAAATTTCCTACGTATCACCAAGATCTATCTATGGAGAGACCAGCAACGAGTAGAAAGAGAGTGCATCTACATACCCTTGTAGATCGCTAAGCGGAAGCGTTCAAGTGAACGGGGTTGATGGAGTCGTACTCGTCGTGATTCAAATCACCGATGATCAAGTGCCGAACGCACGGCACCTCCGCGTTCAACACACGTACAGCCCGGTGACGTCTCCCAAGCCTTGATCCAGCAAGGAGAGAGGGAGAGGTTGAGGAAGACTCCATCCAGCAGCAGCACAACGGCGTGGTGGTGGTGGAGGAGTGTGGCAATCCTGCAGGGCTTCGCCAAGCACCGCGAGAGAGGAGGAGCACTTGGGAGAGGGAGGGCTGCGCCAGGGGCAAGGGTGAAGATCCCATGTGCCTCCCCACTATATATAGGGGTGGAGGGGGCTGGTTTCTTTCCCTCCAAGTCCATTGGGGCGTTGGCAAAGGTGGGAGGAAAGAAATCCCATCATTTCCTTCCCCACCGATTGCTATCCCCCCTTTTTAGGGATCTTGATCTTATCCCTTTGGGATATGATCTTATTCCTTCTAAGGGGGGATGTTGGTGCGCCTTGACCAGGGGTGTGGGGCCTTTCCCCCACTACCCACGTTCATGTGGGTCCCCCCATGTAGGTGGGCCCCACTCCGGAACCTTCTAGAACCTTCCCGGTACAATACCGAAAAATCTCGAACATTTTCCGGTGGCCAAAATAGGACTTCCCATATATAAATCTTTACCTCCGGACCATTCCGGAACTCCTCGTGACGTCCGGGATATCATCCGGGACTCCGAACAACATTCGGTAACCACATACAAACTTCCTTTATAACCCTAGCGTCATCGAACCTTAAGTGTGTAGACCCTACGGGTTCGGGAGGCATGTAGACATGACCGAGACGTTCTCCGGTCAATAACCAACAGCGGGATCTGGATACCCATGTTGGCTCCCACATGTTCCACGATGATCTCATCGGATGAACCACGATGTCAAGGACTCAATCGATCCCGTATACAATTCCCTTTGTCTAGCGGTATTATACTTGCCCGAGATTCGATCGTCGGTATCCTTATACCTTGTTCAATCTCGTTACCGGCAAGTCTCTTTACTCGTTCCGTAACACATCATCCCGTGATCAACTCCTTGGTCACATTGCGCATATGATGATGTCCTACCGAGTGGGCCCAGAGATACCTCTCCGCTTACACGGAGTGACAAATCCCAGTCTCGATCTGTGTCAACCCAACAGACACTTTCGGAGATACCTGTAGTGCACCTTTATAGTCACCCAGTTACGTTGTGACGTTTGATACACCCAAAGCACTCCTACGGTATCCGGGAGTTACACGATCTCATGGTCTAAGGAAGAGATACTTGACATTGGAAAAGCTCTAGCAAACGAACTACACGATCTTAGTGCTAGGCTTAGGATTGGGTCTTGTCCATCACATCATTCTCCTAATGATGTGATCCCGTTATCAACGACATCCAATGTCCATAGCCAGGAAACCATGACTATCTGTTGATCACAACGAGCTAGTCAACTAGAGGCTCACTAGGGACATATTGTGGTCTATGTATTCACACGTGTATTACGATTTTCGGATAATACAGTTATAGCATGAATAAAAGACAATTATCATGAACAAGGAAATATAATAATAACTAATTTATTATTGCCTCTAGGGCATATTTCCAACATTTATTTGAACTATTGCTTCACGGACATTTGGCTTCGCATGCATCTTGAATCAAGCAATGTCTGATAGTAGTACTATATTAACCCCGGTGACGTGAGGATTGCCTATCTGAACAAGAATACTGTACTACTTTACGCAAGCAGCAACCACCGATTTCGTGCTCTGGGAAACTATGACCAAGAATCGCACATGTCTGGAGCAACATTTTGACAAGAGTAGTATCGTACCTCTGGATGGTGCCGAGGCCGCGGTTGCCCATGACGATGGTGTCGATCTTCTGCTCCTCCACCGCGTCGCAGAGCTTCTCCCTGGCGTCGCCCCAGTACACCTTCGCCACCACCTTCAGCTGACAATCAGGCCGGAGAGCCAGTCAGTCCATCTTCCTCCATGCTCGATCGATCACATTAGAGGATCGGAACACCTCCCGCGCATATACAAAAAAGCAACATACCTCGAGCTGGCGCGCGGCGGTGTCGAGCACCTCGGCGTCGCAAGTCACGCCGTAGTTCTTCATCACCTCCGGCTCCCGGTACTCGGACAGAGGGATGAGCGCTGCGGGGGAGCCGATCGAGCACGCGTTAGCTTGAGATCGAAGCGAACAGAGGGGTGGGTGTGTCGGAGCGCTTACGGGATCCGGACTTGGCCCAGACGGCGTGCTTGGCCTCCTCCCTGCCGTGGCGCTGGACGTGGAGGACGACGACGGTGTCACCCCAGCGGAGCAGGTTCCAGACGGCCCACTCCAGCGCCCGCTTGCTGCTCGCCGAGTAGTCCATGGCTCCCACCGAGAGATGGTGGATGCGGATCCGGCGCCGCTGCCATCGTCCCCGTCCATCCATCCATCCATCTGGGGAGGGAGGGAGGTCGCCGGTGGTGATGGGGTTGGTGGAGACGATCGCCGGTGGGGGTGGGGTTGGGGGTCGGCGACGGCGACGGCGGCGGGATTGGAGGAGGGGAGCTCAAGTGGATCTCCAGCCAGTGAAGGGAGGGGAGGTGGCACCGGCAGCGGAGTGGAGGCGGTCACCGGCGGCTGGTTCACCAGAGGGGGATCCAAATCGAATCGTGGGGAGACGAGAAGGAGGAGGAGAAGGTTGGTTCGTCTGCCGACGGGTATGAAGTAGAGGATGTCGCTAGGCAATCAAGGAGTGGGGGAGGAGGTCGCCGGCAGGGCTGGGGCTCGGTTTGGGGGAGTGGCGATCGACGGCGTGGCCAGGTTTGGGGGAGAGGAGAGGATGGATCTGGGGGACCGAGGGGAGCGAGGGAGTGGGTGAGTGGGGGTGGCGGCGGGTGAGGATCTGGGGATCGAGGGAAGGGTGGGTGGGTGGATTAGGGTTTTTGATTCTCGGGAGTAGCTCCACCGTTGGATGGATGCGTGATGGATGGCTCAGATTGCGTCCAATTTGGTGATCCGCGTGAAAGCAGTTCCTCGCGTCTCATTGGCCGGCTATTTTGCACTTGAATCTTAAAATTTTGGACCCCAAACTTTAAATTTTTGTAAACATAACAATGTCATAGTTTGTCAAAATGATCTCGTTTTTTCCATAAGTGTGCATCTTAGAATGCCAAACGATGCCATAGCTCAACGACTTTCATTTTCTTTGCACAAAAAGATGATTTTCCATTTTTCGAGTGCATAAAATGGTTTTTTTCTGTGAAGAAGCGACCAAATATTTCTTCCAAAATAGCACAACTCCATTTTTCAAAAATATTAGACCATATTTTATGTAAAATTGACCAAATAGTTACGTGTCAAAAGCTTTTGATCCACCTCTTATAAAAAAACAAATTTCACCCATTCAGTGGGAAGCAGGGAAATTTTGAACGAGAATTTGTTCAAATGATCTCATATTGTGCACAAGGGTGCATATTGGAATGGCAAACAATTTTTCCTAAGAAAGTTTTCATTTTCTTTGGACGAAAAAATCATTTTCCATTTTCCAAGTGCCCAAAATGAGTTTTTTTGTGAAGGACCTACCAAATAATTGTTGCAAAATTGTACCAAATAATTTTTCTAAAATACTAGGCCATATTTAATGCACAATTGACCAAATGGTTGGGTGTAAAAAGTTTTTATCCACCTCTGGTGAAAAAGACAAATTTCCGCCGATTCAGCTGGAAACGGGTCAAATTTGAACTGTAGCTGCATCATAGTTTGCTCTTTATTTTTTCCAAAAATCATTTCTAGGTATATAAGTATCTATTTAATCATAAAAATACCAAAAAAATTCCAAGATTCAACCACTAGCTAGGAACGGTCAAGCCCGCCGTTTTGATCGCATTTTGAAACGGGCATAAAAATTCAAAAAAATAAAAAAAATTGGAAAACCTTCGCATTGTGTCATCATATGTGACCAAGTTTCCAGGAAAAATAATAAACTTGTAATACGGTAATTATTTTTAAAAAGTGTTCTCAGAAATGAGCTACCATGCGTGAAGATTCATGACTTTCAAGCCAAATGATCAATCTTATGGCCACATTCATGGCATAGTTTGTTCAAATGATCTCATATTGTGCAGAAGGGTGCATATTGGAATGGCAACCAATGTTGCCTAAGAAAGTTTTCATTTTCTTTGGACGAAAAAACCATTTTTCATTTTCCGAGTGCCCAAAAGGAGGTTTTTTGTGAAGGACCTCCCAAATAATTATTGCAAAATTGGACCAAATCAATTTTCTAAAATACTAGGACATATTTAATCCACAATTGACAAAATGGTTGGCTGCAAAAAGTTTTCATCCGCCTCTCGTGAAAAAGACAAATTTCCGCCGATTTAGTTGGAAGCGGGTCAAATTTGAACTGCAACTGCCTCATAGTTTGCTATTTATTTTTTCCAAAAATCATTTCTAGTTACATAAGTACCTATTTAATCATAAATACATGGTTTGGTGGCGATACGTCGAAGTTTGGGTGGTGGCCGAGGGCCCCAACTCTAGAGCGCGTAAACTCGCATGTCCGCCGCGTGCTCACCACGTGACCGTGGCGTTGCCATGTGTTCTGGGCGGCCTAGGTATGTCTAGTGGGTTGGGCACTCCCCAGGTAGGTGCTAGGAAGAAAATCACAACATAAGATTCTCACGAGGAGACCGATCGATGCTCAAACATGAATAAGCAGCCAAGTGTTTGATTTGCGGTACGGGAAATGCACATGGCTAATGGGCGTGAGTTTTGGCTGAGGATGATCGGTTACTAAGAAGACCGTCTTCACAAATTTTCACCTCAAAAGGAGGAGCCTAGGTGGTACTTGCTTTACAAAGTACCACACTGGACATAAATACGAATGTTGAAGCTCGGCTCAAAATAATGAATGGATTGAGCTGGCATTTGGTGGAGGATGGTTATTTGGGCATAGGAAAGCACTGTAGAAAATGGATACTATTTGGACATGCCAAAGTAGTACTTCCTTCACAAAGTGCTGCTCTGAACAGAATAGGAAAATGAATATTTTCGAATTATTTTTGAACTAGGCAAGGAATGTTTTTGACATATTTGATGAATATATGATCCAAAACATTTATGAGATTTTTTGGGGAATTTTGGGAATAACAGAAATATAGGTTGCTTCACAACCTAGGGCAAAAACTGCCACATGGACATGACACATAGGCAAAACTGATGAGATGGCGCCTAGTCATCACAACCCACCACAATCTACAAGGCTATGATCATCTATATTGGTCATTAACAACTAGAAATAAGGCAGCGGACTAGCACTGTTTGCTTTGTGACCATTTCATGTAAGGAAATTACGACCTTTCTGACCAAAATGGTCGCAATGGTTTAGGGTTTGGAGCCCCCCGAACAGCTTTTGACCAATTGGTCTAAAATGGTCATAGATCTATGACCAATTCTTCCAGGGTCACTGACAGAAGGTCACTAGTTGACATATTTCTTGTAATGGTTAGAGGTCATGTCATAGTTCCTAGTTCTACTCTCTGTTGTAGATATGCTCGGTTCTAGTTCATATTTGCAGATATTATTTACATTCTCTGTCAGATCGCATGACTTACTTTATCTCTGCTAGTTTAGTCATGCTTTATCTAGTATATTCATTAATAAAATCATTTGGTAAATTGCTCATTTTTCCAACACAGATCAGCGCACATTTTTTTTTGCCAAGTCAGCTCTTGCGGCCTAGGCATGTCTGTCAAAAACGTCATGAAATTGGTATTTGCAAAAAGATTATCAGAACATTGGTGTTTTGGCAAGTGTTTGCAAAAAGGTTATCATAAAATAATTTCTGCCAAGTCGAGGTATTTGCAAAGGATTACCATAAAATTAGTGTTTTTTTTGCAAAATAAAAGGTGATTATTTCTACTAACCTAGCCTTCAATGTGATTGTTTTCTGCAATTGCCTCCTCCGATCCATGTGACATTACCACAGTAAACAAGAGGACCAGCACACTTGCTGTTCAGTCCATTGTATTTTCCTATGGAAAATGGTTTTTCATTAGAATTAAATAAACCATTTATATGTGAGTGCGGCTAATCTGCACCCGGGCTCAGTTGCATCCACGCTTAGAAAAAAATTCAAAAAAAAATACTAGAAAAATTAAAAAAATTCCAAATTTTTTTGTGGTGGTAGATAATTTGACACGTGAGGTGCGCCCCAAAATTCAACTCATTTGAGCATCTGAGCAGCTCTCGGCAAAAAAGACAAAATCAGGGTTTGTAAAAATGTTTACTGTTCACGCACTGTTTTGACCCGATTTGTCTTTTTTGCCGAGAGCTACTCAGATGTCCAAATAAGATGAATTTTGGGTTGCACCTCACGCGTCAAATTATCTACCACCACAAAAAAATTTAGAATTTTTTGAATTTTTCTAGTATTTTTTTTAATTTTTTGCTGAGAGGGAGCAGATGAGCCCGGGCTCCAGGATGAATTATCGTTGATATGTAGTGCAACTTCTAAACGTATAGCCACCTTCTTTGTTTTGTAGAGCACTTACAGACATATTGAAGCATTTGCCACTCTCAAGCTAAGGCAGCTAACTCACATGCTAACAAACTAAACATGTTTCTAAAGTGCGAGATGTGGAGGACCGTCCGATAAAAATGGGGTGTCGGCGTGTTGCATGGCGCATGATGTGGTCTCCTAGTGCCATCCATTGCACCAGATACTTAGGCACTGAATATCCACCTCGACTATCATTTGTGTTGATAAAATATTCTACAATGTGTTGTATTAGATCTAGATATCTACCGGCCACAAGCCACATTAAGGAGGCAATTAAATTATATGTGAGATTGTTTTGTTTTCATTTTTTATAAGCTCTACAATAGGATGTAATTCCAATTTTTTCCTTCGATGCTAACCTTCCCCTATCTTGTACAAAAATCTTATTACTCGTCAATTCAAGTGATAAACCGTATTACCAGAGGCTTGCTAAGGTAATTACACTTTCTAATTTCTAGGGTTAGCCACTATGAAAAATCTGAAAAAAAAAAAGATATGCCGCCTAAACAAGAGACATTAAGAATATTTTTAATAAGTTTATTGCTAAGGGGCGATGAGGCAAATGCGTTACAGGCGGGTAAGTGGGCAACTGATCCGAGAATGTCTAAGGCCAAAGCTGTTGGGGAACGCAGTAATTTCAAAAAAATTCCTACGCACATGCAAGATCATGGTGATGCATAGCAACGAGAGGGGAGAGTGTTGTCTACGTACCCTCGTAGACCGGCAACGGAAGCGTTACCACAACGTAGAGGAAGTAGTCGTACGTCTTCGCGATCCGACCGATCCAAGTACCGAATGTACGGCACCTCCGAGTTCTGCACACGTTCAACTCGGTGACGTCCCTCGAGTTCCGATCCAGCCGAGTGTTGAGGGAGAGTTTCATCAGCACGACGGCGTGATGACGGTGATGATGTTCTACCGATGCAGGGCTTCGCCTAAGCACCGCTACGATATGACCGAGGTGGAATATGGTGGAGGGGGGCACCGCACACGGCTAAGGAACGATCATGAAGATCAACTTGTGTGTTATGGGGTGCCCCCTGCCCCCGTATATAAAGGAGGGAGGGGGGAGGTGCGGCCGGCCCCTAGGGGTGCGCCTGGAGGAGTCCTACTCCCACCGGGAGTAGGACTCCCCCCTCTTTCCCTGTTGGAGAAGGAAAGGGGAAGGGGGAAAGAGGAAAGGGGGGCGCCCCCCTCCCCTTCCTTGTCCTATTCGGACTAGGGGGAGGGGGCGCGCGGCCTGCCCTGGCCGGCCCTCCTCTTCTCCCTTAGGGCCCATGTAGGCCCATTAACCCCCGGGGGGGTTCCGGTAACCCCCCGGTACTCCGGTAAAATCCCGATTTCACCCGGAACGATTCTGATATCCAAATATAGGCTTCCAATATATCAATCTTTATGTCTCGACCATTTCGAGACTCCTCTTCATGTCCGTGTTCACATCTGGGACTCCGAACAACCTTTGGTACATCAAAACACAAAAACCCTAATTACGATCGTCACCGAACTTTAAGCGTGTGGACCCTACGGGTTCGAGAACTATGTAGACATGACCGAGACATGTCTCTGGTCAATAACCAATAGCGGAACCTGGATGCTCATATTGGTTCGTACATATTCTATGAAGATCTTTATCGTTCAAACCGCATAACAACATACGTTGTTCCCTTTGTCATCGGTATGTTACTTGCCCGAGATTCGATCGTCGGTATCTCCATACCTAGTTCAATCTCGTTACAGGCAAGTCTCTTTACTCATTCCGTAATACATCATCCCGCAACTAAATCATTAGTTGCAATGCTTGCAAGGCTTAAGTTATGTGCATTACCGAGTGGGCCCAGAGATACCTCTCCGACAATCGGAGTGACAAATCCTAATCTCGAAATACGCCAACCCAACAAGTACCTTCGGAGACACCTATAGAGCACATTTATAATCACCCAATTACGTTGTGACGTTTGGTAGCACACAAAGTGTTCCTCCGGTAAATGGGAGTTGCATAATCTCATAGTCATAGGAACATGTATAAGTCATGAAGAAAGCAATAGCAGAATACTAAACGATCAAGTGCTAAGCTAACTGAATGGGTCAAGTCAATCACATCATTCTCCTAATGATGTGATCCCGTTAATCAAATGACAGCACATGTCTATGGTCAGGAAACATAACTATCTTTGGTCAACGAGCTAGTCAAGTAGAGGCATACTAGTGACAATTTGTTTGTCTATGTATTCACACAAGTATTATGTTTCCGGTTAATACAATTCTAGCGTGAATAATAAACATTTATCATGATATAAGGAAATAAATAACAACTTTATTATTGCCTCTAGGGCATATTTGCTTCAGTCTCCCACTTGCACTAGAGTCAATAATCTAGATTACATAGTAATGATTCTAACACCCATGGAGTCTTGGTGTTGATCATGTTTTGCTCGTGGAAGAGGCTTAGTTAACAGGTCTGCAACATTTAGATCCGTATGTATCTTGCAAATTTCTATGCCTCCCACCTGGACTAGATCCCGAATGGAATTGAAGCATCTCTTGATGTGCTTGGTTCTCTTGTGAAATCTGGGTTCCTTCGCTAAGGCAATTGCTCCAGTATTGTCACAAAAGATTTTCATTGTACCCGATGCACTAGGTATGACACCTAGATCGAATATGAACTCCTTCATCCAGACTCCTTCATTTGCTGCTTCCGAAGTAGCTATGTACTCCACTTCACACGTAGATCCCGACACGACGCTTTGTTCAGAACTGCACCAACTGACAGCTCCACCGTTCAATGTAAACACGTATCCGGTTTGCGATTTAGAATCGTCCGGATCAGTGTCAAAGCTTGCATCAACGTAACCATTTACGATGAGCTCTTTGTCACCTCCATATACGAGAAACATATCCTTAGTCCTTTTCAGGTATTTCAGGATGTTCTTGACCGCTGTCAAGTGATCCACTCCTGGATTACTTTGGTACCTCCCTCCTAGACTTATAGCAAGGCACACATCAGGTCTGGTACACAGCATTACATACATGATAGAGCCTATGGCTGAAGCATAGGGAACATCTTTCATCTTCTCTCTATCTTCTGCAGTGGTCGGGCTTTGAGTCTTACTCAACTTCACACCTTGTAACACACGCAAGAACCCTTTCTTTGCTTGATCCATTTTGAACTTCTTCAAAACTTTGTCAAGGTATGTGCTTTGTGAAAGTCCAATTAAGCGTCTTGATCTATCTCTATCGATCTTAATGCCCAATATGTAAGCAGCTTCACCGAGGTCTTTCATTGAAAAACTCTTATTCAAGTATCCCTTTATGCTATCCAGAAATTCTATATCATTTCCGATCAGCAATATGTCATCCACATATAATATCAGAAATGCTACAGAGCTCCCACTCACTTTCTTGTAAATACAGGCTTCTCCAAAAGTCTGTACAAAACCAAATGCTTTGATCACACTATCAAAGCGTTTATTCCAACTCTGAGAGGCTTGCACCAGTCCATAAATGGACCGCTAGAGCTTGCACACTTTGTTAGCTCCCTTTGGATCGACAAAACCTTCTGGTTGCATCATATACAACTCTTCTTCTAGAAACCCGTTCAGGAATGCAGTTTTGACATCCATCTGCCATATTTCATAATCATAAAATGCGGCAATCGCTAACATGATTCGGACAGACTTAAGCATCGCTACGGGTGAGAAAGTCTCATCCTAGTCAATCCCTTGACATTGTCGAAAACCTTTTGCGACAAGTCGATCTTTGTAGATAGTAATATTACAGTCAGCGTCAGTCTTCTTGAAGATCCATTTATTTTCAATTGCTTGCCGATCATTGGGCAAGTCAACCAAAGTCCACACTTTGTTCTCATACATGGATCCCATCTAAGATTTCATGGACTCAAGCCATTTTGCGGAATCTGGGCTCACCATCACTTCTTCATAGTTCATAGGTTCATCATGGTCTAGTAACATGACTTCCAGAACAGGATTACCGTACCACTCTGGTGCGGATCTTATTCTGGTTGATCTACGAGGTTCAGTAACAACATGATCTGAAGTTCCATGATCATCATCATTAACTTCCTCACTAATTGGTGTAGGTGTTGTTGGAAATATGCTCTAGAGGCAATAATAAAATGGTTATTATTATATTTCTTTGTTCATGATAATTTTCTGTTATTCATGCTATAACTGTGTTATCCGGAAATCGTAATACACGTGTGAATACATAGACCACAACATGTCCCTAGTAAGCCTCTAGTTGACTAGCTTGTTGATCAACAGATAGTCATGGTTTCCTGACTATGGGCATTGGATGTCATTGATAACGGGATCACATCATTAGGAGAATGATGTGATGGACAAGACCCAATCCTAAGCATAGCTCAAAGATCGTGTAGTTCGTTTAGCTAGAGCTTTTCCAAATGTCAAGTATCATTTCCTTAGACCATGAGATTGTGCAACTCCCAGATACCGTAGGAGTGCTTTGGGTGTGCCAAACGTCACAACGTAACTGGGTGACTATAAAGGTGCACTACGGGTATCTCCAAAAGTGTCTGTTGGGTTGGCACGAATCGAGACTGGGATTTGTCACTCCGTATAACGGAGAGGTATCTCTGGGCCCACTCGGTAATGCATCATCATAATGAGCTCAATGTGACCAAGTGTATGGTCACGGGATCATGCATTACGGTACAAGTAAAGTGACTTGCCGGTAACGAGATTAAACGAGGTATTGGGATACCGACGATCAAATCTCGGGCAAGTAACGTACCGATTGACAAAGGGAATTGTATACGGGATTGATTGAATCCTCGACATCGTGGTTCATCCAATGAGATCATCGAGGAGCATGTGAGAGCCAACAAGGGTATCCAGATCCTGATGTTAGTTATTGACCGGAGAGGCGTCTCGGTCATGTCTACATGTCTCCCGAACCCGTAGGGTCTACACACTTAAGGTTCGGTGGCGCTAGGGTTGTAGAGATATTAGTATGCAGTAATCTGAAAGTTGTTCGGAGTCCCGGATGAGATCCCGGATGTCATGATGAGTTCCGGAATGGTCCGGAGGTGAAGAATTATATATAGGAAGTCAGGTTTCGGCCATCGGGAAAGTTTCGGGGGTCACCGGTATTGTACCGGGACCACTGGAAGGGTCCCGGGGGTCCACTGGGTGGGTCCACCTATCCCGGAGGGCCCCATGGGCTGAAGTGGGAGGGTAACCAGCCCCTGGTGGGCTGGTGCGCCCCCCTCCCCCCTTGGGCCCCCTGTGCCTAGGGTTGGAAACCCCTAGGGGTGGGGGCGCCTCCACCTGGCTTGGAGGGCAAGTTTCCCCCCTGGCCGCCCCCTCCCCTTGGAGATTGCATCTCCTAGGACCGACACCCCCCCTAGGGGGCCTATATAAAGAGGGGGGAGGGAGGGCAGCCGCACCCATGCTCTTGGCGCCTCCCTCTCCCCTTGCTACACCTCTCCCTCTCGTAGAAGCTTGGCGAAGCCCTGTCGAGATCGCTGCTACATCCACCACCACGCCGTCGTGCTGCTGGATCTCCATCAACATCTCCTTCCCCTTGCTAGATCAAGAAGGAGGAGACGTATTCCTCAATTGTACTTGTGTTGAACGCGGAGGTGTTGTCCGTTCAGCACTAGGATCATCGGTGATTTGGATCACGACGAGTACGACTCCCAACCCCGTTCTCTTGAACGCTTCTGCTCGCGATCTACAAGGGTATGTAGATGCACTCCTTTCTCTCGTTGCTAGATGAACTCATAGATTGATCTTGGTGAAAGCGTAGAAAATTTTTATTTTTTGCATCGTTCCCCAACAGTGGCATCATGAGCTAGGTCTATGCGTAGTTCTCTTTGCACGAGTAGAACACAATTTGTTGTGGGCGTAAATGTTGTCAACTTTCTTGCCACTACTAGTCTTATTTTGCTTCGGCGGCATAGTGGGATGAGGTGGCCCGGACCGACCTTACACATATGCTTACGTGAGACAGGTTCCACCGACTGACATGCACTAGTTGCATAAGGTGGCTAGCGGGTGTCTGTCTCTCCCACTTTAGTTGGAGCGGATTCAACGAAAAGGGTCCTTATGAAGGGTAAATAATAGTTGGCATATCACGTTGTGGCTTTCACGTAGGTAAGAAAACGTTCTTGCTAGAACCCTATTGCAGCCACGTAAAAACATGCAACAACAGTTAGAGGACGTCTAACTTGTTTTTGCAGCATATGCCTTGTGATGTGATATGGCCAAAAGTTGTGATGAATGATATATATGTGATGTATGAGATCATGTTCTTGTAATAGGAATCACGACTTGCATGTCGATGAGTATGACAACCGGCAGGAGCCATAGGAGTTGTCTTAATTATTGTATGACCTGCGTGTCAATGATTAAACGCCATGTAATTACTTTACTTTATTGCTAAACCGTTAGCCATAGTAGTAGAAGTAATAGTTGGCGAGCAACTTCATGGAGACACGATGATGGAGATCATGATGATGGAGATCATGGTGTCATGCCGGTGACGAAGATGATCATGGAGCCCCGAAGATGGAGATCAAAGGAGCTATATGATATTGGCCATATCATGTCACTATTTGATTGCATGTGATGTTTATCATGTTTTACATCTTATTTGCTTAAAACGACGGTAGCTTAAATAAGATGATCCCTCACAATAATTTCAAGAAAGTGTCCCCCCTAACTGTGCATCGTTGCGAAGGTTCATTGTTTCGAAGCACCACGTGATGATCGGGTGTGATAGATCCTAACGTTCGAATACAACGGGTGTAAGCCAGATTTACACACGCAATACACTTAGGTTGACTTGACGAGCCTAGCATGTACAGACATGGCCTCGGAGCACGGAGGACCGAAAGGTCGAGCATGAGTCGTATAGAAGATACGATCAACATGGAGATGTTCACCGATGTCGACTAGTCCGTCTCACGTGATGATTGGACACAGCCTAGTTGACTCGGATCATGTTTCATTTAGATGACTAGAGGGATGTCTGTCTGAGTGGGAGTTCATTAAATAATTTGATTAGATGAACTTAATTATCATGAACTTAGTCTACAATATGTCTTGTAGATCAAATGGCCCACGTTACCCTCAACTTCAACGCGTTCCTAGAGAAAACCAAGCTGAAAGATGATGGCAGCAACTATATGGATTGGGTCCGGAACCTGAGGATCATCCTCATAGCTGCCAAGAAATATTATGTCCTAGAAGCACCGCTAGGTGAAGCACCCATCCCAGAGAACCAAGACGTTATGAACGCTTGGCAGTCTTGTGCTGATGATTACTCCCTCGTTCAGTGCGGCATGCTTTACAGCTTAGAACCGGGGCTCCAAAAGCGTTTTGAGCAACACAGAGCATATGAGATGTTCGAAGAGCTGAAAAAGGTTTTCCAAACTCATGCCCGGGTCGAGAGATATGAAGTCTCTGACAAGTTCTTCAGTTTTAAGATGGAGGAAAATAGTTCTGTCAGTGAGCACATACTCAAAATGTCTGGGTTGCACAACCGCTTGACTCAGCTGGGAGTTAATCTCCCGGATGACGCGGTTATTGATAGAATCATTCAGTTGCTTCCACCGAGCTACAAGAGCTTTGTGATGAACTTCAATATGCAGGGGATGGAAAATACCATTCCTAAAGTTTATTCAATGCTGAAATCAGCGGAGGTAGAGATCAAAAAGGAACATCAAGTGTTGATGGTGAATAAAACCACTAAGTTCAAGAAAGGCAAGGGTAAGAAGAACTTCAAGAAGGACGGCAAGGGAGTTGCTGCGCCCGGTAAGCCAGTTGCCGGGAAGAAGCCAAGGAATGGACCCAAGCCTGAGACTGAGTGCTTTTATTGCAAGGGAAGTGGTCACTAGAAGCGGAACTGCCCCAAGTACTTAGTGGACAAGAAGGCCGGCAACACTAAAGGTATATGTGATATACATGTAATTGATGTGTACCTTACCAGTACTCATAGTAGCTCCTGGGTATTTGATACCGGTGCGGTTGCTCACATTTGTATCTCAAAGCAGGAGCTGCGGAATAAGCGGAGACTGGCGAAGGACGAGGTGACGATGCGCGTCGGGAATGGTTCCAAGGTCGATGTGATCGCCATCGGCACGCTACCTCTACATTTACCTACGGGGTTAGTTTTAAACCTCAATAATTGTAACTTAGTGCCAGCTTTGAGCATGAACATTGTATCTGGATCTCGTTTAATGCGAGATGGCTACTCATTTAAATCCGAGAATAATGGTTGTTCTATTTATATGAGAGATATGTTTTATGGTCATGCCCCGATGGTCAATGGTTTATTCTTAATGAATCTCGAAAGTGATGTTACACATATTCATAGTGTGAATACCAAAAGATGTAAAGTTGATAACGGTAGTCCCACATACTTGTGGCACTGCCACCTTGGTCACATTGGTGTCAAGCGCATGAAGAAGCTCCATGCTGATGGACTTCTAGAGTCTCTCGATTATGAATCATTTGACACATGTGAACCATGCCTCATGGGCAAAATGACCAAGACTCCGTTCTCCGGAACAATGGAGCGAGCAACCAACTTATTGGAAATCATACATACTGATGTGTGCGGTCCAATGAGCGTTGAGGCTCGCGGAGGATATCGTTATGTTCTCACTCTCACTGACGACTTGAGTAGATATGGGTATGTCTACTTAATGAAAAACAAGTCTGAGACCTTTGAAAAGTTCAAGGAATTTCAGAATGAGGTAGAGAATCAACATGACCGAAAGATAAAGTTCTTACGATCAGATCGTGGAGGAGAATATTTAAGTCACGAATTTGGTACGCACTTAAGGAAATGTGGAATCATTTCACAACTCACGCCGCCTGGAACACCTCAGCGTAACGGTGTGTCCGAACATCATAATCGCACTTTATTGGATATGGTGCCATCTATGATGTCTCTTACTGATTTACCGCTATCATTTTGGGGATACGCTCTAGAGACATCTACATTCACTTTAAATAGGGCATCGTCTAAATCCGTTGAGACGACACTGTATGAATTATGGTTTGGGAAGAAACCTAAGATGTCGTTTCTAAAAGTTTGGGGATGCGATGCTTATGTCAAGAAACTTCAACCTGAAAAGCTCGAACCCAAGTCGGAAAAATGCGTCTTCATAGGATACCCTTAGGAAACCATTGGGTATACCTTCTACCTCAGATCCGAAGGCAAGATCTTTGTTGCCAAGAACGGGTCCTTTCTGGAGAAAGAGTTTCTCTCGAGAGAAGTAAGTGGGAGGAAGGTGGAACTTAATGAAGTACTACCTCTTGAACCGGTGAGTAGCGCAGCTCAGGAAGATGTTCCTCTGGTGCCAGCACCAACTGAAGAGGAAGTTAATGATGATGATCAAGGTACTTCGGATCAAGTTACTACTGAACTTCGTAGGTCCACGAGGACACGTTCCACACCAGAGTGGTATGGCAACCCTGTCCTGGAAATCATGTTGTTAGACAACGGTGAACCTTCGAACTATGAAGAAGCGATGGCGGGCCCAGATTCCAACAAATGGCTTGAAGCCATGCAATCCGAGATAGGATCCATGTATGAAAACGAAGTATGGACTTTGACAGACTTGCCCGATGATCGGCGAGCGATAGAAAACAAATGGATCTTTAAGAAGAAGACGGACGCGGATGGTAATGTTACCATCTATAAAGCTCGACTTGTCGCTAAGGGTTATCGACAAGTTCAAGGGGTTGACTATGATGAGACTTTCTCTCCCGTAGCGAAGCTGAAGTCCGTCCGAATCATGTTAGCAATTGCCGCATACTATGATTATGAGATATGGCAAATAGACGTCAAAACGGCATTCCTTAACGACCATCTTAAGGAAGAACTGTATATGATGCAGGCGGAAGGTTTTGTCGACCCTGGGAATGCTAACAAGGTATGCAAGCTCCAGCGATCCATTTATGGGCTGGTGCAAGCATCTCGGAGTTGGAACATTCGCTTTGATGAGATGATCAAAGCGTTTGGGTTTATGCAGACTTATGGAGAAGCCTGCGTTTACAAGAAAGTGAGTGGGAGCTCTGTAGCATTTCTCATATTATATGTAGATGACATACTTTTGATGGGAAATGATATAGAACTTTTGGACAGCATTAAGGCCTACTTGAATAAGTGTTTTTCAGTGAAGGACCTTGGAGAAGCTTCTTACATATTAGGCATCAAGATCTATAGGGATAGATCGAGATGCCTCATAGGTCTTTCACAAAGCACATACCTTGATAAGATATTGAAGAAGTTCAATATGGATCAGTCCAAGAAGGGGTTCTTGCCTGTGTTGCAAGGTGTGAAATTGAGCTCAGCTCAATGCCCGACCACGGCAGAAGATAGAGAAAAGATGAGTGTCATCCCCTATGCCTCAGCTATAGGGTCTATTATGTATGCCATGCTGTGTACCAGAACTGATGTAAACCTTGCCGTAAGTTTGGTAGGAAGGTACCAAAGTAATCCCGGCATGGAACACTGGACAGCGGTCAAGAACATCCTAAAGTACCTGAAAAGGACTAAGGATATGTTTCTCGTTTATGGAGGTGACGACGAGCTCATCGTAAAGGGTTACGTCGACGCTAGCTTCAACACAGATCTGGATGACTCTAAGTCACAAACCGGATACGTGTATATTTTGAATGGTGGGGCAGTAAGCTGGTGCAGTTGCAAGCAAAGCCTCGTGGCGGGATCTACATGTGAAGCAGAGTACATGGCAGCCTCGGAGGTAGCGCATGAAGCAATCTGGGTGAAGGAGTTCATCACCGACCTAGGAGTCATACCCAATGCGTCGGGGCCGATCACACTCTTCTGTGACAACACTGGAGCTATTGCACTTGCCAAGGAGCCTGGGTTTCACAAGAAGACCAGGCACATCAAGCGTCGCTTCAACTCCATTCGTGAAAATGTTCAAGATGGAGACATAGATATTTGTAAAGTGCATATGGACCTGAATGTAGCAGATCCATTGACTAAACCTCTCCCTAGGGAAAAACATGATCAACACCAGAATGCTATGGGTGTTCGATTCATCACAATGTAACTAGAATATTGACTCTAGTGCAAGTGGGAGACTGTTGGAAATATGCCCTAGAGGCAATAATAAAATGGTTATTATTATATTTCTTTGTTCATGATAATTGTCTGTTATTCATGCTATAACTGTGTTATCCAGAAATCGTAATACACGTGTGAATACATAGACCACAACATGTCCCTAGTAAGCCTCTAGTTGACTAGCTCGTTGATCAACAGATAGTCATGGTTTCCTGACTATGGCATTGGATGTCATTGATAACGGGATCACATCATTAGGAGAATGATGTGATGGACAAGACCCAATCCTAAGCATAGCTCAAAGATCGTGTAGTTCGTTTAGCTAGAGCTTTTTCAAATGTCAAGTATCATTTCCTTAGACCATGAGATTGTGCAACTCCCGGATACCGTAGGAGTGCTTTGGGTGTGCCAAACGTCACAACGTAACTGGGTGACTATAAAGGTGCACTACGGGTATCTACGAAAGTGTCTGTTGGGTTGGCACGAATCGAGACTGGGATTTGTCACTCCGTATGACAGAGAGGTATCTCTGGGCCCACTCAGTAATGCATCATCATAATGAGCTCAATGTGACCAAGAGTCTGGTAACAAGATCATGCATTACGGTACGAGTAAAGTGACTTGCCGGTAACGAGATTAAATGAGGTATTGGGATACCGACGATCGAATTGTATACGGGATTGATTGAATCCTCGACATCGTGGTTCATCCGATGAGATCATCGAGGAGCATGTGTGAGCTAACAAGGGTATCCAGATCCCGTTGTTGGTTATTGACCGGAGAGGCGTCTCGGTCATGTCTGCATGTCTCCCGAACCCGTAGGGTCTACATACTTAAGGTTCGGTGACGCTAGGGTTGTAGAGATATTAGTATGCAGTAACCCAAAAGTTGTTTGGAGTCCCGGATGAGATCCTGGATGTCACGAGGAGTTCCGAAATGGTCCAGAGGTGAAGAATTATATATAGGAAGTCAGGTTTCGACCATCGGGAAAGTTTCGGGGGTCACCGGTATTGTACCGGGACCACCGGAAGGGTCCTGGGGGTCCACCGGGTGGGGCCACCTATCTCGGAGAGCCCCATGGGCTGAAGTGGGAGGGGAACCAGCCCCTGGTGGGCTGGTGCGCCCCCCCCCCCTTGGGCCCCCCTGCGCCTAGGGTTGGAAACCCTAGGGGTGGGGGCGCCTCCACCTGGCTTGGGGGGCAAGTTTCCCCCCTGGCCGCTGCCCTCCCTTGGAGATTGCATCTCCTAGGGTCGGCGCCCCCTCTAGGGGGCCTATATAAAGAGGGGGGAGGGAGCGCAGCCGCACCCATGCTCTTGGCGCCTCCCTCTCCCCTTGCTACACCTCTCCCTCTCATAGAAGCTTGGCGAAGCCCTGCCGAGATCGCTGCTGCATCCATCACCACGCCGTCGTGCTGCTGGATCTCCATCAACCTCTCCTTACCCTTGCTGGATCAAGAAGGAGGAGACGTCTTCCTCAACCGTACGTGTGTTGAACGCGGAGGTGCTGTCCGTTCAGCACTAGGATCATCGGTGATTTGGATCACGACGTGTACGACTCCCTCAACCCCGTTCTCTTGAACGCTTCCGCTCGCGATCTACAAGGGTATGTAGATGCACTCCTTTATCTCGTTGCTAGATGAACTCATAGATTGATCTTGGTGAAAGCGTAGAAATTTTTTATTTTTTGCATCGTTCCCCAACAGGTGTCACAGGAACAGATTTCTGTGATGAGCTACTTTCCAATAAGGGAGCAGGTACAATTACCACATCAAGTTTTACTTTTCTCCCACTCAGTTCTTTTGAGAGAAACTCCTTCTCTAGAAAGTATCCATTCTTAGCAACAAATGTCTTGCCTTCGGATCTGTGATAGAAGGTGTACCCAACAGTTTCCTTTGGGTATCCTATGAAGACACATTTCTCCGATTTGGGTTCGAGCTTATCAGGTTGAAGCTTTTTCACATAAGCATCGCAGCCCCAAACTTTTAGAAACGACAACTTTGGTTTCTTGCCAAACCACAGTTCGTAAGGCGTCATATCAACGGATTTTGATGGTGCCCTATTTAACGTGAATGCGGCCGTCTCTAAAGCATAACCCCAAAATGATAGCGGTAAATCAGTAAGAGACATCATAGATCACACCATATCAAGTAAAGTACGATTACGACATTCGGACACACCATTACGCTGTGGTGTTCCGGGTGGCGTGAGTTGCGAAACTATTCCGCTTTGTTTCAAATGTAGACCAAACTCGTAACTCAAATATTCTCCTCCACGATCAGATCGTAAAAACTTTATTTTCTTGTTACGATGATTTTCAACTTCACTCTGAAATTCTTTGAACTTTTCAAATGTTTCAGACCTATGTTTCATTAAGTAGATATATCCATATCTGCTCAAATCATCTGTGAAGGTGAGAAAATAACGATATCCGCCACGAGCCTCAACATTCATTGGACCACATACATCTGTATGTATGATTTCCAATAAATCTGTTGCTCTCTCCATTGTACCGGAGAACGGCGTTTTAGTAATCTTGCCCATAAGGCACGGTTCGCAAGTACCAAGTGATTCATAATCAAGTGGTTCCAAAAGTCCATCAGTATGGAGTTTCTTCATGCGCTTTACACCGATATGACCCAACCGGCAGTGCCACAAGTAGGTTGCACTATCATTATCAACTCTGCATCTTTTGGCTTCAACATTATGAATATGTGTATCACTACTATCGAGATTCATCAAAAATAGACCACTCTTCAAGGGTGCATGACCATAAAAGATATTACTCATATAAATAGAACAACCATTATTCTCTGATTTAAATGAATAACCGTCTCGCATCAAACAAGATCCAGATATAATGTTCATGCTCAACATTGGCACCAAATAACAATTATTTAGGTCTAATACTAATCCCGAAGGTAGATGTAGAGGTAGCGTGCCGACCGCGATCACATCGACTTTGGAACCATTTCCCACGCGCATCGTCACCTCGTCCTTGGCCAGTGTTCGCTTAATCCGTAGTCCCTGTTTTGAGTTGCAAATATTAGCAACAGAACCAGTATCAAATACCCAGGTGCTACTGCGAGCTCTAGTAAGGTACACATCAATAACATGTATATCACATATACCTTTGTTCACCTTGCCATCCTTCTTATCCGCCAAATACTTGGGGCAGTTCCGCTTCCAGTGACCAGTCTGCTTGCAGTAGAAGCACTTAGTTTCAGGCTTAGGTCCAGACTTGGGTTTCTTCTCCTGAGCAGCAACTTGCTTGTTGTTCTTCTTGAAGTTCCCCTTCTTCTTCCCTTTGCCCTTTTTATTGAAACTAGTGGTCTTGTTGACCATCACACTTGATGCTCCTTCTTGATTTCTACCTCCGCAGCCTTTAGCATTGCGAAGAGCTCGGGAATTGTCTTTTCCATCCCTTGCATATTATAGTTCATCACAAAGCTTTTGTAGCTTGGTGGCAGTGATTGGAGAATTCTGTCAATGACGCTATCATCCGGAAGATTAACTCCCAGTTGAATCAAGTGATTATTATACCCAGACATCTTGAGTATATGCTCATTGACAGAACTATTCTCCTCCATCTTGCAGCTATAGAACTTATTGGAGACTTCATATCTCTCAATCTGGGCATTTGCTTGAAATATTAACTTCAACTCCTGGAACATCTCATATGCTCCATGATGTTCAAAACGTTGTTGAAGTCCCGGTTCTAAGCCGTAAAGCATGGCACACTGAACTATCGAGTAGTCATCAGCTTTGCTCTGCCAGACGTTCACAACATCTGGTGTTGCTCCTGCAGCAGGCCTGGCACCCAGCGGTGCTTACAGGACGTAATTCTTCTGTGCAGCAATGAGGATAATCCTCAAGTTACGGACCCAGTTCGTGTAATTGCTACCATCATCTTTCAACTTTGCTTTCTCAAGGAACGCATTAAAATTCAACGGAACAACGACACGGGCCATCTATCTACAATCAACATAGACAAGCAAGATACTATCATGTACTAAGTTCATGATAAATTTAAGTTCAATTAATCATATTACTTAAGAACTCCCACTTAGAAAGACATCTCTCTAATCCTCTAAGTGATCACGTGATCCAAATCAACTAAACCATAACCGATCATCACGTGAAATGGAGTAGTTTTCAATGGTGAACATCACTATGTTGATCATATCTACTATATGATTCACGCTCGATCTTTCGGTCTCAGTGTTCCGAGGCCATATCTGCATATGCTAGGCTCGTCAAGTTTAACCTGAGTATTCTGCGTGTGCAAAACTGGCTTGCACCCGTTGTAGATGGACGTAGAGCTTATCACACCCGATCATCACGTGGTGTCTGGGCACGACGAACTTTGGCAACGGTGCATACTCAGGGAGAACACTTTTATCTTAAAATTTAGTGAGAGATCATCTTATAATGCTACCGTCAATCAAAGCAAGATAAGATGCATAAAAGATAAACATCACATGCAATCAATATAAGTGATATGATATGGCCATCATCATCTTGTGCTTGTGATCTCCATCTCCGAAGCACCTCCATGATCACCATCGTCACCGGCGCGACAACTTGATCTCCATCGTAGCATCGTTGTCATTTACGCCATCTATTGCTTCTACGACTATCGCTACCGCTTAGTGATAAAGTAAAGCAATTATAGGGTGTTTGCATTTCATACAATAAAGCGACAACCATATGGCTCCTGCCAGTTGCCGATAACTTCGGTTACAAAACATGATCATCTCATACAATAAAATATAGCATCACGTCTTGACCATATCACATCACAACATGCCCTGCAAAAACAAGTTAGACGTCCTCTACTTTGTTGTTGCAAGTTTTACGTGGCTGCTACGGGCTTAGCAAGAACCGTTCTTACCTACGCATCAAAATCACAACGATAGTTTGTCAAGTTGGTGTTGTTTTAACCTTCGCAAGGACCGGGTGTAGCCACACTCGATTCAACTAAAGTTGGAGAAACTGACACCCGCCAGCCACCTGTGTGCAAAGCACGTCGGTAGAACCAGTCTCGCGTAAGCGTACGCGTAATGTCGATCCGGGCCGCTTCATCCAACAATACCGTCGAACCAAAGTATGACATGCTGGTAAGCAGTATGACTTGTATCGCCCACAACTCACTTGTGTTCTACTCGTGCATATAACATCAACGCATAAAACCTAGGTTCTAATACCACTATTGGGGAACGTAGTAATTTCAAAAAAAATTCTACGCACACGCAAGATCATGGTGATGCATAGCAACGAGAGGGGAGAGTGTTGTCTACGTACCCTCGTAGACCAGAACCGGAAGCTTTGACACAACATAGAGGAAGTAGTCGTACGTCTTCCCGATCCGACCGATCCAAGTACCGAACGTACGGCACCTCCGAGTTCTGCACACGTTCAACTCGGTGACGTCCCTTGAGCTCCGATCCAGCCGAGTGTTGAGGGAGAGTTTCGTCAGCACGATGGCGTGATGACGGTGATGATGTTCTACCGACGCAGGGCTTCGCCTAAGCACCGCTACAATATGACCAAGGTGGAATATGGTGGAGGGGGGCACCGCACACGGCTAAGGAACGATCACGAAGATCAACTTGTATGTTATGGGGTGCCCCCATGCCCCCGTATATAAAGGAGGGAGGGGGGAGGTGCGGCCGGCCCCTAGGGGTGTGCCTGGAGGAGTCCTACTCCCACCGGGAGTAGGACTCCCCCCTCTTGCCTTGTTGGAGAAGGAAAGGGGAAGGAGGGAAGAGCAAAGGGGGGCGCCGCCCCCCCCCCCCCCCTTCCTTGTACTATTCGGACTAAGGGGGGAGGGGGGGCTCGGCCTGCCCTGGCCGACCCTCCTCTTCTCCCTTAGGGCCCATGTAGGCCCATTAACCCCCCGGGGGGGGGGTTCCGGTAACCCCCCGGTACTCCGATATCCAAATATAGGCTTCCAATATATCAATCTTTATGTCTCGACCATTTCGAGACTCCTCGTCATGTCTGTGATCACATCCGGGACTCCGAACAACCTTCGGTACATCAAAACACAAAAACCCTAATTACGATCGTCACCGAACTTTAAGCGTGCGGACCCTACGGGTTCGAGAACTATGTAGACATGACCGAGACATGTCTCCGGTCAATAACCAATAGCGGAACCTGGATGCTCATATTGGTTCCTACATATTCTACGAAGATCTTTATCGGTCAAACCGCATAACAACATACGTTGTTCCCTTTGTCATCGGTATGTTACTTGCCCGAGATTCGATCGTCGGTATCTCCATACCTAGTTCAATCTCGTTACCGGCAAGTCTCTTTACTCGTTCCGTAATACATCATCCCGCAACTAACTCATTAGTTGCAATGCTTGCAAGGCTTAAGTGATGTGCATTACCGAGTGGGCCCAGAGATACCTCTCTGACAATCGGAGTGACAAATCCTAATCTCGAAATACGTCAACCCAACAAGTACCTTCGGAGACACCTGTAGAGCACCTTTATAATCACCCAGTTACGTTGTGATGTTTGGTAGCACACAAATTGTTCCTCCGGTAAACAGGAGTTGCATAATCTCATAGTCATAGGAACATGTATAAGTCATGAAGAAAGCAATAGCAGAATACTAAACGATCAAGTGCTAAGCTAACTGAATGGGTCAAGTCAATCACATCATTCTCCTAATGATGTGATCTCGTTAATCAAATGACAACACATGTCTATGGTCAGGAAACATAACCATCTTTGATCAACGAGCTAGTCAAGTAGAGGCATACTAGTGACACTATGTTTGCCTATGTATTCACACAAGTATTATGTTTCCGGTTAATACAATTCTAGCATGAATAATAAACATTTATCATGATATAAGAAAATAAATAACAATTTTATTATTGCCTCTAGGGCATATTTCCTTCAAAAGCAAGTATCATTAACAACATGAGTTCCAAAGCATGAGAAACAAGAATCAGTGCAGGAGAGCGAGCGTTGGCCGCGGACGATAGATTAAAAATGGATAGAAATTACAACTTCAATAAGTTCAGAAACAGATGCTTAAACATATGAACTGGCGGCATCGATGGTGCAAGAGTGACAATGTGTTCGTTTTCAGTCGTAGGTGACCCAATCACACTGTGTCGTTATATTAATTTATGTAGTCGTCGATCAAACTGTATAAGATCATTTAAACGCCAACATCTTTTGTTTACCCGCTATTTTAGCTATAGCTATAAAAATAAGCAAAAAAATTTGTCATGAGTAAAAACGGAAGAAACAAAATATACACAGGTTCTATGGTGATGACGGTCATATCATTTATGAGTGCTCCCATCTAGTTATACTAAACATTTTTACTTTTATTAATATTTAATTCAAAATTAATTAGATTTTCTAATTGATACAATATTTGTTGCATTTTCCAATATTCTAGCTACACAGTTATACAACACGGAATTTATTGTTATACAACAACATTAGCCACATAGTTACATTTTCAATATTAAAGTCCAATTTATTGTTATACAACACGAAAGTATTTGATTACAAACACCAATGCTAAGCAATTTCCCTCTCATATAAGACATGTTATTTTTCAAAAACTAAGAGATGATAAAATTGCAAGCATACATAATGATTTGTGCCTCTTTGATGTCGTGTTATCTATAGATGTCTTGGTAGAAGAATCTACAATGCACGACCCTAGAAAAATATCTATTCTATCTATTATATCCTAAAAGCAAATACGGGCTGGGTTCTTTTCGAGAAACCACGTTAATCCACATCATCAAAAATATCTTAACCATTGGATTTGTAATATAATAAATCACATCTGTTAGATTTGCATAAACGTACCTAAACAAATCGTACCCCTTTGATTTACATAATTGTACCAAATAGAGACTACATCCGTTAGATCTTCATAATTGCCTAAACAAACAAGAACTATAGTGCAACACATATTATTGACAAGATATACGTAACCACATGTAAATAGATCTTATATGTTAGATCATATACAATCATACCAAAAGAGATCACATCCACTAGATCTTCATAGTTGTATTAAATAGATCATAATAGTTAGATTGAAATAACCATTCTAAAAAAAGTGAACATTCTAGAACTTCATAAAAATATATGTGGTTATAATCCCGTTTGCCCATCCAAATATATGTAATTTGCCTGCCCATCCAACTAAGTAAGATCTGCTTGCAAGTAAGGCCGCTTTTCCCGGGGCTTCTACTACCTCATCAAGGATCTTGATCTCTCAGACACATCTATATCCATGGGCTCGCCCCAAGACCGTCGCCGCACCGGCCGATTGGCCGAGAACGGTGGCAACCCCATCTGCTCACCTCCAATCGCAGTGTTGAAAAAGAAGAACCAACCTTGCCGCCACCTCTTCACAGAGTCTGACAGTCACATATCAAATTATCTGACATTTGACCTCAGATGGATGAGGGAACAAGCACACTCGCAGAGATCGTCACCGATCTTTTGTGCCTTTACATGAAAGTATTTCCTCCACAAGCCAAAATGCGGCCGAACCCCCAAAAACACTCGCACAACACAATGAAGCAAGCTATGTGAATGATTTCATTAGGGGTAAGGTGGTATTGCGGAAGGCCATGGAAGAAGAGTAACCCATGGATGCAGTCATGGAGGGGCACAAACAACCCTCTGGATACAGAAGGCAGCAGCACCACTCGCTCGCCATCCCGTGACGCCAACACAGCCTCTCTGGCGGAGGACCCCCCGGTCGGAGCACGCCAAGCAGCCACAACCTGCGATGCAACGTAGCCAAGTGGTGCGAGCTTATCTAGCTGCTCTACTGTCACCGATGAAGGCTACCACTTCCCGGCGGTGGAGTTGGGCGAGTAGGCGGGCTTTCCTGATCAGGCGCTGAAGAATAAGATGGGGGAAAACACGAAAGGAAAGGTATCATGCATCACGGCATATTAACCATTGACAACACACACGAAGGGCAAAAATGCTACACCTATGAAAATTGCTACGTAATCTTACTTAAAAACGCTATCTCCTTTCCTAATTCTAACCAATCCCCCCTGATTTTCAGGGTGGGTGGGCGTGCTATCCACTTAAACGAAGCCACATCAGCATGTACGTAACTTTTGGTAGCAAGCTTCCGTAGGTGTGGCAAAGCCGCTCGAAGGGGTAGCGACAAGGAAGCACCGGCCCAAACGTAGCAATGTAGGGTACGACTGATCAGAGGACCCTCGCATGTCGTACCGAACCTTGTTGGTCAAGTCGCTCGTACACTCAGCGCCTTTTGATCGTATTCTTAACCACACCAAGTCGTCCGCCATAGCTTACTTTGCAGCCGCCTAAACGGACTGTTCTCCTCCTCTTGCGCTAACGGGACGTCTGGCCCACACATTCGTAGTATGCCAAGTGCATACACAGCAGAGCAGAGTACTCGGACAGGACAGGCGCAAGCGGATCGTGACACGCCGAGGCAGACGGGCGTGTGTGCCATCTCGGCACAAGCGAAACAGCCCGACATGAACCGAATGACACCGATAGATCGACGAGCCTCACCCAGACCGCGCGGGACAGCGCGCGAGAAGGCGAATGCAGCTGCGGGCTTCCCATGCCATCCCACGGCAGAGCAGAGACCAAGGAGCAGGAAGCCACCCTCCTCTCGCACCCCAATGAAATCAGCACGGCGAAGCTGACGTACCGTGTAGAACGGGTCAACATAGGCGTGTCAAAGCAGAACACTCCGTTCCTACGACATTGAATTTGATGACGTTGAATGAATTTCGGGGAGGTCACAGAGCCGTTGCCAAACATCGTGCTAGTAAGCTGTTTGTGCCTATCAGGTTGCTGCTTGACGATTTTTTTTTTCCTTTCGACTTCTGGTATTAACATTTCCCTTCCATTTTAACTAATTCAGTCTTCATCACGTGTGCCTACGAAATGAAGCAGTGAAAATTACATCACATCTCAACAAAAGCGCCGCCTCGAATAACTAAGGCTGTGTTTGAGTTTGACGTAGCAGACGTACCGTCGGCTTAGATCGGATAAGCCGACGGCCGGGATTTGGCTGTCGGCATAGATCCAAGTAGGCCGACGGCAGGCATAGATCCAAGTAGGCCGTCGGCATTGATTTGGCCGTCGGGGTAGAACCGTTTTCCGGTAGTGAAGGTATTGCAAAAACTGTAGTATCGGAAAACTACAGTATTTTAAACTATAGGTACTAGACGTCACAGTTTTCACATATCAAAGTATTTTGAAGTATTGAGAACACTTTGACGTGTTTGGTTGGTACTCGTTTACAACGCCATAAATTAGCTGCAGCAGCCGTTACATAGCAGTTGCAACATGGACGCTCTTATCCGGTCTTGCAAAATGAATGGCCATGCTCGCACAAACAGACCAGGTGGCATGCCTGGGCATCAGCGGCGGAGGGAGCGCAACAACACGACACAGAATATTGACCGGCGCTATGGCTTGGCTGCTGCTTGGCCTAACAGAGGCGCATAGTGGCAAGCCGGCTAGGACGGTGAGCGGAGGCACGGGCGACGATCGGGAGCAGTGCATGTGTGGACAGCAGTGCCTTGTGGACTCGCGTTGCAACCATCAGCACGACCATGGCTGGCCGGCGTACTGACCAGATGCATGCACGGGGCGTAGGAGGAGACAAGGAGGAGTGCAAGCGGAAGTACGAAGGACATCATTTTTTTTTCATTGCTTCCTCTTGGCTTGTCCATGGCCGATAATGTCAAACAGATTGCGGATGCGGCAGCGGCGACTTGCAGCGAGGAAGCTGACGAACAGATTCGTTTTCTTCGCCACCTCTGTTTTTAAAAAAGAGGTCGAAGGTTCTTTTTTTAATACAGAGGAAATACTGCAGTTATAAATACCATCGTTTTTGGTTTGCCAAACAGGTCACAGTAATTAAAACTGTAGCATTTCTATAAGACTTAGAAAAAACTGAGCTACCAAACGGGGCCTGAACCGGTAAATAAAACGAGAGGCCGCTTTGGCCTTCTTCATCTTCTTCTTCGCGGCCGCCCCCGCGAGCGTCAACGACGCCGCCGTCGGCTTTCGAGCCCGTTTGCCTCTGGTAGGTGCGGCGGGAGGGCGGCATGCCGTTGCCGGAGAGGCGGTGGGCACCCCGGAGACCGTTAGAAAGCGGTTGGACGAGGAGCTTGGACACGTGGGTGGGTCTTCATACCCTAACTCTTCTTCGGCGGCCGGGTGTGGGTGGTTTCTGGCCACGAAAAGCAGGCACCAGTGGCCGACGAGGTGACAAAAGGGACCGGGCTATCCATTGTACTCGGCCGCGACGGGTTGGAGTTTCTTCCGTGCATTTGAAAGTCAAGAAATGCTGCCCTCTTTACTAGGAAAAATGGCTTGCCCCATCAGGTTCACCACTGTACTTCCTGAACCTGCTCACAATTGTTTTACTGCAGGGAAATTCTATCAAAAGTGACCTCGTTGCAGGGCCAAGAATCGACTCAGATGCGGCTTTCAGTTCTTCAAAAATCCCAGGACTGCAGTCCAGTACAAAAGCTACAGGATTGGATTCTTCATATTTATCCCTCAAGGAGAATAAGACGTACAAATTCAAATCCAAGAATCCTGCTCTTCAAGCAAAAGCAGCAGGCCTCCTCCTCACAGCAGCCGCGACAAACATTCTACAGTTTGATCGGCCTTCATTCCTTACTGGTAATCTTAACCCTAGCGAGGGCTGCATCAACTAAGAATGTATAGTCTGACAACATTCACCCAGCCATCAGACAGACACTTGAAGACTTCTTATCTACTCCTCCGTAAATAGAGGCAGTATCTCTGAAGGCTCTCGTCAGCCACGCATTCTCACATGCTTCCAGCACCAGACATTCATCAAACTTAGCATCACGCTGTCAGCTCAATCACGAACTCACGATAAATATACCCTCCCTTCTCTCGCCATTCACGCCATGAAGCAGAGCAACATGATTTTTGAATAGTTAAAAGATGAATCCAAATAGAACGAACATGTCTAAGGTCATCCAAGTTACACAAACTAGGTGGAGGTACAACATTGCAAAATCCAGGAATATATCCTTCAAGACAGTACAGCTTACACATAATCTAGCATGAGGCCCGTCATGCGCAGCATGTTATCATCCAACTTGACATCGGGCCTCTGCTGACGCAAAGAGAACGACAACCCTTCACCTGTCATAGCCACCACCACCAGCACGGCGGCCGTAGCCCCTTTCAGGCATACGGTATGGGGAGTAGGGCAGCGACCTAGACCGCTCCCTCCTTGCCCTGCCACCGTAAGGAGGGGGAGACCTGTGGGGGGAGTAGCCCCGGCCACCCCTGCCGTCATAGTAGTCTCGGGCATCCCTGTGGGGTGGGGAGTAGTCACGGGTGTCCCTGTAGGGAGGGTAGTCCCGGGTGTCCCTGTATTCTCGGTACATGGGAGGCGGAGACCTGCGGTAGCTGTTGCCATAGTAGTCGTCACGACCATAGCCTCCTCTGCGGAATCTACCGCCACGCTGCATCTCCCTGCGCTCATAGCGATGGCCTGTCCAACGAAAATTGCAAGTAAACGGTAAGTTGTAATTAACCCAGCATATGTACATCGTATATACATACAGTAAGAACATGCAGAAATGGAAAGGGGCACTGAGATGGAAGTTATGGTGTAAATTCATGGGCCAACAATGTAGACCACAAGCTTAGGCTGCTTTTCATACCCAGATAGCTCCCAGGAGTAGGCGTCCTTGGGCGGCCTCTGCGTGACTGAAACAACCATAACAACAATCAGTACAATATCAGGCTCCAAGCTAAGAAAGAAGGAAAAATAAATATCATGCTGGATTGTGTAGGAAATTATGAGTTTCCCTTACGATCGGCGGATATACACCCTGCATTAACGGACCAAGGAGGAAGGAAATACTTAATGAAGAGCACAAACTCCAACTAGCAGACATCCAACATTGCTATGCATATGTCACCAGACATCTTGACTAAAGTGTTGGAAATGCCCGTTGATTAGTTGATGGGGAGTTGAAGGTGAATGCTCAGGTTTAGTTGAAAATTTGCTACGTTTAGTTGTTGTGAATCTCGTGTTGCATAGTAACCCTTTGGGCTGTCCATTGATCAAGCTGTATGAGCTAAAGTTGAAATTGATGAACTCAGCATCTTGATTGCTGGCACATAGCTTGCACAATGTCTTCTGAATAACCACCAAAAAACCTCCAGGTCAACACACATGAAATACAAGGTTGCATCTGAACCAACAAGACGACAACCCATGTGGACGCACAAACAATTACCTTTTCAACTGTGATGTTTCGGCCTTGCAGTTCAGACTGGTTAAGATACTTGATGCAGCGTTCAGCATCTTCAACAGTGTCCATGGTGATGAAGGCAAACCCACGAGACACGCGTGTATGGGGCTCAAGAACAACATGACAAGAAACCACCTGACAAAGAGGAGATGTCATAACTTTGTACCTCACAAGGAACAACAAATCTGCGAACTTACATGAAGCCAAGTAACTAACCTTTCCTTCCTTATTGAAGTACTCTCTAAGTTCTTTATCAGTCACCCTAGAAGAAAGTCCAGTAATGTACAGAGTATTTCCATGATTTACAGCTTCAGGCTCCCGCTCCCTGGGGAATGATAAAACAATAAGCATGTACAAATTACATATGATGAATTAATGGTCATTCAATTCAGACTTTTGAAGCATATGCCACATTTAGGAAAATCTGTAGAAATATGATCTGTTCCTTTTATCTCACGCGTTTCAGAAAGTTTAGATATTGCCACACCATAAACTATTTATTTTTTCATGGATAGAATTCCAGTTACCTATAGCAGGATCTATTACAATCTTAGAATGCATTTATTACATGGCAATATCTATTATCTAATAGCTTCATCCAACAAGTTATGAGATCATTAGGCATTACGCCACTAGCTACTTACTACGTGATGTGGTTTTGTATAAAATGGCTATTATAATATGACTTCTAAGTTCTAACCATCACAACCATTGTATACAAATAATACCATGCAACCAATTTAAATATACTTTTATCCTACAAACGTTATATGGAATTTACGCCACAAGCGTACAGGCTATTATAATATAAATTTAGCTATCAGGAACAAAACCCTCAACAGCACAAACATGTTGCACATGATATTGCAAGAATACAAGTTTATCTTTGATTTGGTTTTCGGTATAAGAAACAGAATAGGCAGACCACATGGACTACATGCAGTATTAGCAAAAAAGTTGAACCAGGAATCCACACCTCGCAGGGCTTCGAGATCTTGACCTCGCCTGAGCTCTAGGATCAGGTGATGGAGATCTAGACTGGGATTGAGCTACAGGTGATCTTGACCTTGACATTTGCTTTTGGCGTCCCTTATAAGGAGAAGGGGACCTTGAGGGCCTTGTGTACCTGGAAGTACGAAACAATCAATAGACTGCTCAACAATTTTGAGAAAGATATTTTCTTCCCTTCAAAATTTTCCTATAGTAATCTACATTGCTTGCCAAGGAGAACAAAGCACATTGGATAGCAGAGCACAGCCATAACTTTGTGTAACTTTACAAGTTTAAAGATAACAATATGGAAGGCTGATAAGATAGTTCTCAGGAATCAACATCATTTTCAGTGTCCAATGAACTGCTTGCCTAACAAAACACTGAGCGAATAAATATTATGGTAAATGGGTATAGGAATAAGGGCAGTAAGTAACATGTAGTCCATCAGCATCGTGTAAAACCTCTTAATTCTTATAGGGGGGGTTTGTTGGCGCCCAGGACCCTACGAAACCAGGGTGAGCCAATTAATTGGCTCCTGGCTTGCCAAGGCACGGGCATGAAAAATGAACTGAGGACAAAAATTTTGTCAACGGCTGGAAAATTTGGCTTCAACCCAAACGAATGCCCTGGCCAGTAGCCAACGCCAAGTATTGGCATGGCTGCTCATGGCTGCCATCCAAACAGACCCTTAGCCTATAAGACAGATCTAGTTGACATACATACATAGGTGCGTGGGGCTGTGTGTAAATCCCCACCTCCCCAGCTGAGCTGGGTTCAGATCTGAACCCCAATCAGATATTTGCTACACCATTATACTCTAGTTTATCAGTAACCACTTAAACTCTGAAGCTTCTTTAAACTCTGAAGCTTCTTTATTGGCAAACCTAATCCCATCCCATGATGCTACCATAAACTTGCACGCTCTGGAGTTATGTCAGATTAAGGTGGGCGAAACAGCGCGTCTATATCTATATATCAGCAAGGCATGGGTTCTAACAAGCAGTGAAACTGCAATAGCTTGGAGAACTACCATCGTGTGAGCACCGTACCAGAGTTAACCGCAAACCTAATAACTTGCATCATCAAATCTTACAAACTACAATCCAGCTCAAAGGGACAGGCGGATAACGAGATCCACGCACGGCTACTTCACACGCAACACGCATCCAGTCGGTAAATCTCCCAAACTACTACAATCCGGCCCGAAAAGAAGAGGCGGACAATAAGATCCGCAGCTCCGTCGCAGCAGGACACGCAACCTCCGATGCCCCGTGTCGCCCCGCGCCTACCGATATCAACCAATCGATCGACCCCCTAAACCGAAGCTACGGCTGCCGGAGGCGTCCCTAGGCCGAGATCAGACCGACGCACGGAAATAGATTCAAACCAGGCGCCGAATCAGAGAGGGGGAGAGAGAGGGCGAGGGAGGAGGGGGCAGCTGAGAGAGAGAGAGAGAGAGAGATCCGTGGAGGCCGGCGCCGCCATTTACCTCCGGCGCGGGGAGTCGGCCTGCGAGGAGAAGAGGAACAGCCAAAAACGAGCCGTCAGCGCGGAGACATACAGACAGACAAACCGAGGGAGGGCGTTGGGAAGGAGAGCGGCGGGGAGGAGGGGGAGGGGCTCACCATGGCGCGAGGACGGCGGGGACGGCGGAGTGCGCGGGGGAGGGAGGGAGGGGCGGAGCGGAGCTAGGGTTTCGGCTGCGCTTCGGGCGTGCGACGCGGTGCGGTGCGGTGCGGTTGGGTTGACCGTGCTCGAGCCGGAATGGGTCTCGCTCGTTCGATTTGGTTTTGTGTAGGCGGGCGTCGGGCCGGGGAGGAGCCCCGTTGGGCCCCGACGCGCGCGGCCCAGGCTTTACGAAGGGTGCGGGATTCCGCAGGCCCATTACCATCAGGCCATTAGCTTCGCTTTGCCTCAAAAAACAAAACAAATAACTTCGCTCAAAAAGAAAAGGAAGCAGCAGTGGCAGCAGCCGAGCAAGAGAGAGAGAGAGAGAGAGAGAGAGAGAGAGGGGCCCTCGCGGCGGCGGAGTGTCAGGACCACAGAGCAGGGCGTTACTTCTTCAGTTAGCTGTAGCTGGTTGTGAGAGTTAACGATTCAGTAGATGGACGGTAGAGATCGCGCCTCACTTTACCGCTTCGTCGTAGGCCGTTGGATTGCCACTGTACCGTTTCATTCGTTACTGTTACTTTTCACCCGTTGTCGGGACCGCTTTCCACCTATAAAGGCAGCTGGGTTGTGGCTGGCCAAGACATTGAATCTTCCATGGAATTGCCGTGAAGGCTAAGAAAACATATAGCTTAATACAAACACTCCCAGATCTGGGCGATTTTCCCCTTTCTTCTTCCCTCAAATCCCTAGTTCGTGAAGAGGAATATGGCTTGATCCTGACAAATTGGTATCAGTAGCTAGTGGATTCTCGGCGGAAACAACTTCTAGTGGGCGAAATTTTCCCTCTCCTAGCGATTCCCCACCCAATTCCCACCCTTAATCTGCAGGCGGCGTACAGCGGCGGCGATTGACGATGGCGTTGGCGGCGGTGAGTTATTCGGGTGCAGATCAGTCGAACTAGAGCGGTTTGTTGAGCACCTTGCTTAACTGGTAAAATTCCGCGTCTGAGTGCTGATCGGTGTACCTTGGGGGCGAGGATCGCGGCGGCGGAAGGATCGGGAGTAGAGCACGGGTTGCTGGATCATCCAGTGGTAAAATTCCTTGCCTCTGCTCCAGATCAAGGAGATGGGACACGCCAAGGCCATCGATGAGGCGGATCTGCAGGAAATGCTATCTCTCCGTGAAGATTTCGGGATCCTGCAGAAAGATCAGGCACAAATGCAAGCAGATATGGCGAAACTGCACGATGATGTTCACTCCATCAGTTCAAAACAGGGAGATATCTCGGTGCAGGTGGGCAGTGTTGAGCAAGTAGTGCTGGATTTGGGTAAACAGCTTTCAACAATAAATTCAGTGTTGCAAGCGTTAGTGAAAGCACCAACAAATGCAGGCACAATTGATGTTCCTTCCAGTTCTCAGCAGAGGCCTAAATCACCCACAGTCTCACAGGAACAAGTGCAAAACCAAATACTGAGAACAGAGCAACTTAGGAAACAGTTGGAAGCTGAGAAAGAAAAGACAAGGCAACTAGAAGAACTGCAGCAACAGAACTTACCTCCTATCCGAACCAGTAAACCAGTTGTTCCTCCAGGGTTTGTACAGCAAGGTAGACAGGAGCAATCTAGTCCTTTGGGCACACCAATGACAGCCAGACAGGCCACTTACACTCCTGCTTTTCAGTAACACTATCAGCAGAACAGGGATAGGCAACTGTGGCAAGGATATGCAAGAACTTCTGAACAGGATATGCAGTGCCAGTTCATGAAGTCTCTAACAAAAGGACCTAAAATGGATTTCCCTAGGTTTGAGGGTGAGGACCCAGTGGGTTGGATCAGGCAGTGCAATAAATACTTCCAGATGTCAGGTGCACCAGAAGAATATAAAGTTTCTTTGGCACAATTATACATCATGGGTGAAGCAAATATCTGGCTTAGAAGATCTGGACTCCTTAAGAAGAAAGTGACGTGGAAAGAGTTTTGCACATAAATTATTAAGAGATTCTCTGCTCAAGGATCATATGACTTAATTGAAAAGTTCAATTCAGTTAAACAGTCCAATAGTACTATGTCAGAATATACAAAAGTTTTTGAGGATCTCATGGCTGATGTCCAAGAGGAAAACCCTGAGTTAGGAGAGTCTTGGTTTGTCAGGTGCTATGTCAATGGCTTGAGAGAGGGAATAAAATTCCAAATCAGGCCATTGAGTCACCCCCCTGTAGTAGCAAATGCAAAAAGGACTTCTGTTCCTTATAACAACTACTATCAGAAGAGCAATGGAGGGTTTATCCAAAAATAGAATGTTGCTCCTCCTGCCCAGCAACAACTTCCTGTTAGACACACTGAAATGCCCGTCAACATTGCGCAGAAAATCAGGAAAGTGGGGGAATGCCGGAGGTGTGGAGATAAGTGGGTACATGGTCACAAGTGTAAGTTAGTCCCAAACATTCAGGCTATGCAACAAGAGTTGGAAGAACAAGTCACTTATGATGTGGAGGAACAGCAATTAGAAGAACAAGCAGAGCAAATGACTGAAGGAGATCAGGCTATGTTCATTTCTGCCTTTCCTATGGTGCAACAATTAGCAGTTCCAACTCCTACATTAATCATTCATATCAATGGAAAAAGGGCTGTAGCACTATTAGATTCTGGCAGCACCACCTCCTTCATTAATCAGGACTTTGCAGTTAAGGCAAACTGCAGTATGTTGCCTGTCAAACCTAGAAAAATTGTTGTGGTTGGAGGAGGAATATTAACATCTACTTCAGTCATCCCTAATTGTCAGTTTCAGATCTCCAAAATGACACTCGCTCACAGTATCAGAACACTCTCACTACCAAGTCATGATGCAATTTTGGGCTATGACTGGTTCACTGCTGTGAGCCCTGTTTCATTTGATATTCCAGCACAGTAGTTCAGTTTTACACATGGAGGCAAGCAGACTGTGTCCACTGCGATGTTTATTACTCCAGTTAGTGTGAAAGAAGTATCTGCTAAGAAATTCGATAAGTTCCTGGATAAAGGACCTGAAGTATTCTTGTGTCAAATTAACAATATACTCATGGATGCACCAAAGGGTTTTCAAACTCCTCCACAAATACAGAAATTACTATTGCAGTATGCTGATCTGTTTGAAGAACCTAAATCCCTGCCACCTCATAGAGCTTTGGATCACAAAATTCCTATGGTAGATGGAGCATCTCCTCCACAAGTCAGACCTTACAGGGTGCGTCAAAATCAAAAGAAAGAGATGGAAGAGCAGATAAAAAAGCTGCTAGCTGCACATCTCATCAGACACAGCCAAAGTCCTTTTGCTGCACCTGTGTTGTTAGTTAAAAAGAAGGATGGTACTATGAGATTGTGTACTGACTACAGAAAGCTGAATGCTCTTACAATCAAAAACAAATTTCCTATACCTGTTATAGAAGACCTTTTGGATGAACTACATGGAGCAAAATATTTCACAAAATTGGATTTAAGGTCAGGCTATCACCAAATTAGAATGTCACCTGAAGACATCCATAAAACTGCATTCAGAACATTTTTAGGTCATTTTGAGTTTCTGGTTATGCCTTTTGGACTGTCTAATGCACCTGGCACCTTCCAGGAGTTAATGAACACCATATTTGGCCCCTACCTGAGGAAGTTTGTGCTGGTTTTCTCTGATGATATATTGATTTTCAGTAAAAACCTCATAGAGCACTTGGAACATATCAAGTTGGTCCTGGATCTCTTAAGAGAACATCAGTTGTTTGCCAAAATGTCAAAGTGTGTCTTTGCAGCTCAAAAAGTTGAATATCTGGGACATGTTATTTCTGTTGATGGGGTAGCTACTGATCCACAAAAGATATCTGCCATAGCTGAGTGGCCAGTCCCTGAGAATATAACTAAACTCAGAAGTTTCTTGGGTCTGGCAGGTTATTATAGAAGGTTTATCAAGGGCTATGGTGTAATATGCAGACCTTTGCATGATCTGCTCAAAAAAGGGAACTTCTAGTGGTCACCTGAACATACCAAAGCCTTCCAACAGTTGAAACAAGCATTAACTTCTGCTCCTGTGTTGGCACTGCCAGATTTTTCCAAGCCATTCATACTGGAAATTGATGCATCAGGAAAGGGAATTGGAGCTGTATTAATGCAGCAAGGCAGACCCATTTCCTTCTACAGTTCATCCTTGTGCCCCAGAAATGCAGCCATGTCTACATATGAAAAGGAGGCCCTACCAATTTTAGAAGCACTCAAAAGATGGAGACATTATTTGCTAGGGAAGGAGTTGATCATTAAAACATATCAACAATCTCTAAAGTTCATTACTGATCAAAGAATCACTGAAGGAGTCCAACACAAACTAATGATGAAGTTGCTGGAATTTAATTTTACTATTCAGTACAAAAAGGGCATTCAAAACAAAGTGGTTGATGCTCTTTCAAGAATTCTTCCTAAATGCATGACTATTTCTGCAGCAACTCCTGCTTGGGCAGAGGAAATAGTGAGCAATTATCAGCAAGATCCTAATAGTTTGCAATTGTTGGAGAAACTGTTGTTAAGCAAGGATAATTCATTGCCAGACTATTCCTTAGCATGTGGCATAATCAGATACAAAGGGAAGATTTATGTAGGTAACACACCTGCATTAAAAGATAAACTACTTGCTGCACTGCATAGTTTTCCTATAGGGGGCCACTCTGGAAGAAGAGCAACATATCGTAGGATCAAAAGCATCTTTTATTGGCCTGGTACGAAAACAGCTGTAGAGGCTTTCATTGCTGCTTGTCCCATATGCCAAAGAACACTTCGAACACTGAAGACACCTCGTGTATCTGGCGCCCATGAGAGGACGTCCTCCAGTCGTCGTGGGCTGGCCTTGATCGACAAGATGCACTACACATCTGGGGCCGAGAAATGCTGCTAAAGGAGATCCGTCCGCCATCGACCATTGTCGTCAAGGAGCTCGGACACCCGCCTAAGCCGACAGGTGGCCCGAGGTGTGATCGGACGATAGGATGTGGGTCTCGGAATCCAAGGGTCACGCTGTTGGAAATATGCCCTAGAGGCAATAATAAAAGTGTTATTATTATATTTCTTTGTTCATGATGATTGTCTTTTATTCATGCTATAACTGTATTATCCGGAAATCGTAATACACGTGTGAATACATAGACCATAATATGTCCCTAGTAAGCCTCTAGTTGACTAGCTCGTTGATCAACTGATAGTCATGGTTTCCTGGATATGGACATTGGATGTCGTTGATAATGGGATCACATCATTAGGAGAATGATGTGATGGACAAGACCCAATTCTAAGCATAGCACAAGATCGTGTAGTTCGTTTGCTAGAGCTTTTTCAATGTCAAATATCTCTTCCTTAGACCATGAGATCGTGTAACTCCCGGATACCGTAAGAGTGCTTTGGGTGTACCAAACGTCACAACGTAACTGGGTGACTATAAAGGTGCACTACAGGTATCTCCGAAAGTGTCTGTTGGGTTGACACGGATCGAGACTGGGATTTTCACTCCGTATGACGGAGAGGTATCTCTGGGCCCACTCGGTAATGCATCATCATAATGAGCTCAAAGTGACCAAGTGGTTGATCACGGGATCATGCATTACGGTACGAGTAAAGTGACTTGCCAGTAACGAGACTGAACAAGGTATTGGGATACCGGCGATCGAGTCTCGGGCATGTAACGTACCGATTGACAAAGGGAATTGTATACGGGGTTTGATCAAATCCTCGACATCGTGGTTCATCCGATGACATCATCGAGGAGCATGTGGGAGCCAACATGGGTATCCAGATCCCGCTGTTGGTTATTGACCGGAGAGCCGTCTCGGTCATGTCTGCATGTCTCCCGAACCCGTAGGGTCTACACACTTAAGGTTCGGTGACGCTAGGGTTATTAGGAAGACTTGTATGTGATTACCGAATGTTGTTTGGAGTCCCGGATGAGATCCCGGACGTCACGAGGAGTTCCGGAATGGTCCGGAGGTGAAGATTTATATATGGGAAGTTGTCATGCGGACACCGGAAAGTTTCGGGGGGCATATCGGTATTGTACCGGGGCCACCGGAGAGGTTCCGGGGGTCCACCGGGAGGGGCCACCCCTCTCGGAGGGCCACATGGGCCGCAAGGGGCAGGGAGCCAGCCCCTGGAGGGCTGGGCGCGCCCCCACCTTGGGCCCATGCGCCTAGGGTTGGGGGGGAAACCCTAAAGGGGGCGCCCCCTTTGCTTGGGGGGCAAGCCCCCCCTCCCTGGCCGCCGCCCCCCCTCTAGATCCCATCTAGAGGGGCCGGCCCCCCTTGCCCCTTCCCCTATAAATAGAGGGGTGAGGGGAGGGCTGCTGTACACAACCCAAGGCACAGCCCCTCCCCTCCCCAACACCTCTCCTCCTCCGTTACGTGCTTGGCGAAGCCCTGTCGGAGTACTGCTGCACCAACACCACCACGCCGTCGTGCTGTCGTTGGAGCAATCTTCCTCAACCTCTCCTTCCTCCTCGCTGGATCAAGACGGAGGAGACATCGTCCATCCCGTACGTGTGTTGAACGCGGAGGTGCTGTCCATTCAGCACTTGGTCATCGGTGATCTGAATCACGGCGAGTACGACTCCATCATCACCATCCCCTTGAACGCTTCCGCACGCGATCTACAAGTGGTATGTAGATGCAAACTCACTCCCTTGACTCGTTGCTTAGATGAACTCATAGATGGATCTTGGTGAAACCGTAGGAAAATTTTTAATTTTCTGCAACGTTCCCCAACACACGCCTTATGCGGATGCGCTCACCATTCCCCACCCGCCATATGAGTCCTTTTTTGAGGAGCTCAAGGCCGTGATGAATGGCATGCCACGTTGGAGAAGCATTGCCTGAAAAAACAGTATCCTCAAGTGATCCGTTAGGGTAATATTTTGCTTTTAATACCTGAGTGCATAGTGAGTGTGGATTGGTCAATAGACGCCATGCTTGTCTCGCAAGAAGGGCTTGATTAAATAGCCGAAAATCACGGAATCCCAGTCCACCCTTTCCTTTTGGCTCCAGGAGCTTATCCCAGGCGCGCCAATGGGTTTTCCTTTTCCCTTGCTTCGAGCCCCACCAGAAGTTCCGCACTAGCCGCGTGAGGTCATCACAAACAGAATATGGCAATTTAAACACCCCCATTATATAAGTTGGGATGGCCTGCAAGACAGATTTAATTAAGGTCTCCTTTCCTGCCTTTGTGAGGGTGTCCCCCACGCCATGATCCTCTTGGTCAAGCTTGCTTGCAGCATCTGAAATCTCCCCTTATGCATACGCCCATCAGGCGTCGGTAGGCCAAGATATTTACCTTCAAATTCAGAATTTTGCACTTGCAATACTTGTCTGACACCGGTCTGTATCACCAAAGGACAGTTATCACCAAATTGTATAGAGCATTTATGAGGGTTTATAAGTTGACCAGTGGCTTGCGCGTATCTCTGAATAACTTCCTTCACATAAGTCGCCTGGGCAACATTAGCCTTAAAAAACAACAAGGTATCATCAGCAAATAGCAAGTGTGATATACGAGGTGCCCTGCTACATATCTTAACAGGTTGGATTGCCTGTGTCTCCACTCCCTGCTTCAGTAATGCGGATAAACCATCAGCCACAAATAGAAATAAGAAGGGGGACAGTGGGTCACCTTGCCGATGCCCACGCGATGGTGCAAACGAATCCAAGATGACTCCATTAAATTTGACGGAATATCTCACCGAGGTAACACATGACATTATCCATTGTACCCACTGATGAGAGAAGCCTAACTTGATCATTGCTTGATCCAAGAAACCCCAATCCACCCTGTCATAAGCCTTAGAAAGATCCAATTTATATGCGCAAAAACTATTCTCTAGATTTTTCTCATGCTGAAGGAAGTGAAGACATTCAAAAGCTAACAATGCATTATCCGTGATTAAACGTCCTGGGACAAAAGCACTTTGGTACGGTGAAATGATGTCATCAAGCAATGGCCGCAATCTATTCACCAAGCACTTAGCAACATTTTTGTAAATGACATTGAAGAGGCTTGAACATTTAACAACTACAGTCAACAGAGGAATGAGAAAGAATATGGCTCCCGCTCCCGCTCCCACTGCCATCTCGCCTCCCCGGCCGGCCACCCTGCCGGCCGCTGGCAACCCCCCAGCCACAAAAAACTCCCCCTTCCTCGCCCTCTCCACAAGCCCCCTGGATGAGCTATTGCCATCTGTCGCTCCACCACCTTCGCCCTTCTTCGACCTACCCTATGTCAAGGTCGGGCAGACTGCGCTCCGCTGCTTCCTCGGTTGCGGCAACGCCATGGGACTGGAGTTTGAAGATGATTGCTTCCACTACCTCCGCCTTGCCATCACCACCCCTGCACTCCACCTCGCCTCACCGCTCTACATTGTCTTCGACTACTCCAACCGTCACCTCGACGCCATTCTTGCTGCGGCGCTGCTCCAGGCTGTCCTGGGGGGCTCTGCTGCTCACTTCTATGTCGCACAATGCTCTCCCCTGGTTTTCCGTTTCCACGTCGCCTCTGCACGAGTAGCAGAGATCATCCTTGCCCAAACCTCTCTACGCTCTCGCAATTTCGCCTTCTCTTTCGCTAGGACTCTGCCCCCCCCCCCCTCACGCCCCCGCCGCTCCCTGCCGCTACATGCATGACGCTTGCCCAGATGCTCCAAATTCCTGAGGATCTGGGCTTACAGTTCCAAGCTGTGCCCTGGTCGCAGCTTCGTTCCCACGTTACCGCCCACGCAGGCGCTCAACCTCATGGCTGCAGAATGTATGCGCGCGTAATCTAGTTCCCCTTCGCTCTCACTGCCACTTCAGTGGCCCTTGTCCTCGCTCAATTGTTTGGGGACTCCTACCTCCATTTCGACGTCACCAATGATGGAGATTCCTGCTTCTCCTTCACTGTTACTTCCTCTGCGGTCGCCAAGTTGATCGCCTCCATGGGTGACTACCACAAGAGGGGCATGCTGATTCGCTTCCCCTGGCCTATAATCATGTATGATGCCCGACGTCCTCTGCGTGCTGATGGCATGCCCCCGTTGATTGGATCCGCGTCCTCCTCGCCGTCGTCGGTCGTCGCTGCACCACTGTCATCAGCGCCTCCAGCTATGGATCTGCCCAAGGTAAGACGAAAGCGGCCAGGTATTCTTTTACCGAATGCTCAATGTTCGTTGCTTTAATCAGCTACCACCTTATGAGCCGTACACCCACCATACATATCCCTTTTGGATTTCTTTCATGCCAATCACCATTAGACCTAATGAGTTACTAGTGGAATCAGCCCTAAACCACTGTTTTTCAATTCAACAAGATTTCCATGCAATTAAGGTCCATGAATTAATCTTTAAATCAGGCGTCTCCTCCCGCCCAGTCAAATTTGAAATTCTCAAATCAGGATCCCTGGTCTTTGATGGTTTTCGTCTTTTTCTTTTTGACCAACTCGATCTACCCGTTGCCCACTGCAGCCGTTTCCCACAATCTTATTTCTCCTTTTCCTTCACCTCGCTGCCCACACGCCCTGAGTCCATCCTTGGACCCTATACCCACCCCCACCAGCCACCCCATGCACCGACGCAACCGACCCATACGTCCACGACATCGATGCATGGCCGGTCAGCCCTGCATGCAACTCGGACCCACCGCATGCACAATGATGATCCCCCTGCCTCGCCAGACACACCAAATCCTACAAAAGATTCGTACTTACCTCATGATGCCACGCACGCGGGCGAGGCGTGCACTGGACCTGATCCTCGTCCGTCGGCCTCTTTGTCTGTGCCAAATCTGGCAATCCCACCTGACCCACGCGCGTCTAATCCGGGTGCCAACGTGCTGCCTCCTGTCTCCCCACGCGCCGCTCCGGTGCACGATGTTGGGGAACGTAGCAGAAATTCAAAATTTTCCTACGTGTCACCAAGCTCTATCTATGGAGAAACCAACAACGAGGGGAAGGAGAGTGCATCTACATACCCTTGTAGATCGCTAAGCGGAAGCGTTCAAGAGAACGGGGTTGAAGGAGTCGTACTTGTCGTGATCCAAATCACCGGAGATCCTAGTGTCGAACGAACGGCACCTCCGCGTTCAACACACGTACAGCCCGGTGACGTCTCCCATGCCTTGATCCAGCAAGGAGAGAGGGAGAGGTTCAGGAAGACTCCGTCCAGCAGCAGCACAATGGCGTGGTGGTGGTGGAGGAGCGTGGCAATCCTGCAGGGCTTCGCCAAGCACCTGCGGGAGAGGAGGAGGTGTCACGGGAGGGAGGGAGGCGCCAGGGCTTCAGGTGCGGCTGCCCTCCCTCCCCTCCACTATATATAGGGGCAAGGGAGAGGGGGGAGGCGCAGCCTTGCCCCTTCCTCCAAGGAAGGGGTGCGGCCAAGGGGGGGGGAGGAGTCCATCCTCCACAAGGCACCTCGGAGGTGCCTTCCCCTTTGAGGACTCTCCCCTTTTTCTTATATCATGGCACATGGGCCTCTTGGGGCTGGTGCCCTTGGCCCATATAGGCCAAGGCGCACCCCCTACAGCCCATGTGGCCCCCCGGGGCAGGTGGACCCCCCGGTGGACCCCCGGACCCCTTTTGGCACTCCCGGTACAATATCGATAAAGTGTGAAACTTTTCCGGCGACCAAAATAAGACTTCCCATATATAAATCTTTACCTCCGGAGCATTTCGGAACTCCTCGTGACGTCCGGGATCTCATCCGGGACTCCGAACAACATTCGGTAACCACATACAAACTTCCTTTATAACCCTAGCATCATCGAACCTTAAGTGTGTAGACCCTACGGGTTCGGGAACCATGCAGACATGACCGAGACAACTCTCCGGCCAATAACCAACAGCGGGATCTGGATACCCATGTTGGCTCCCACATGTTCCACGATGATCTCATCAGATGAACCACGATGTCAAGGACTCAATCGATCCCGTATACAATTCCCTTTGTCTAGCGGTATTGTACTTGCCCGAGATTCGATCGTCGGTATACCGATACCTTGTTCAATCTCGTTACCGGCAAGTCTCTTTACTCGTTCCGTAACACATCATCCCGTGATCAACCCCTTGGTCACATTGTGCACATTATGATGATGTCCTACCGAGTGGGCCCAGAGATACCTCTCCGTTTACACGGAGTGACAAATCCCAGTCTCGATTCGTGCCAACCCAACAGACACTTTCGGAGATACCTGTAGTGCACATTTATAGCCACCCGGTTACGTTGTGACGTTTGGTACACCCAAAGCATTCCTACGGTATCCGGGAGTTGCATAATCTCATGGTCTAAGGAAAAGATACTTGACATTAGAAAAGCTTTAGCATACGAACTACACGATCTTTGTGCTAGGCTTAGGATTGGGTCTTGTCCATCACATCATTCTCCTAATGATGTGATCCCGTTATCAATGACATCCAATGTCCATGGTCAGGAAACCGTAACCATCTATTGATCAACGAGCTAGTCAACTAGAGGCTTACTAGGGACATGGTGTTGTCTATGTATCCACACATGTATCTGAGTTTCCTATCAATACAATTATAGCATGGATAATAAACGATTATCATGAACAAGGAAATATAATAATAACTAATTTATTATTGCCTCTAGGGCATATTTCCAACAGTCTCCCACTTGCACTAGAGTCAATAATCTAGTTCACATCGCCATGTGATTAACACTGATAGGTCACATCGCCATGTGACCAACATCCAAAGAGTTTACTAGTGTCATTAAACTAGTTCACATCATCATGTGATTAATACTCAATGGGTTCTGGGGTTTGATCATGTTTTTGCTTGTAAGAGAGGTTTTAGTCAACGGGTCTGCAACATTCAGATCCGTATGTACTTCGCAAATCTCTAGGTCATATTGTAAATGCTGCTTCCACGCTCCACTTGGAACTATTCCAAATGGTTGCTCCACTATACGTATCCGTTTTTCTACTCAGAGTCATTCAGATAGGTGTTAAAGCTTGCATCGACGTAACCCTTTACATCGAACTCTTTATCACCTCCATAATCGAGAAACAGATCCTTATTCCTCTAAGGATAATTTTGACCGCTATCTGGTGATCCACTCTTTGATCACCTTTGTACCCTCTTGCCAGACATATGGCAAGGCACACATCAGGTGCGGTACTTAGCATAGCATACTGTAGAGCCTACGTCTAAAGCATAGGGAACGACCTTCGTCACCGTGGTCAAGCTTTAACTCTTAACTTCATACCTTACAACTCAGGCAAGAACTCCTTCTTTGACTGATCCATCTTGAACACCTTCAAGATCATGTCAAGGTATGTGCTCATTTGAAAGTATTATTAAGCATTTTGATCTATCCTTATAGATCTTGATGCTCAATGTTCAAGTAGCTTAATCTGGGTTTTCTATTGAAAAACACTTTTCAAACAACCCTATATGCTTTCTAGAAATTCTACATCATTTCTGATCAACAATATGTCAACAACATATACTTATCAGAAATTCTATAGTGCTCCCACTCACTTCTTTGGAAATACAAGTTTCTCATAAACTTTGTATAGACCCAAAATCTTTGATCATCTTATCAAAGCGTACATTCCAACTCCGAGATGCTTACTCTAGTCCATGGAAGGATCGCTGGAGCTAGCATACCTTTTAGCATCCTTAGGATCGACAAAACCTTTCTGATTGTATCACATACAACCTTTCCTTACGAAAACTGGTAAGGAAACTCGTTTTGACATCCATCTGCCAGATTTCATAAATGCAGCTAATGCTAACATGAATCCGACGGACTTAAGCATCGCTATGGATGAGAAAATCTCATCGTAGTCAACTCCTTGAACTTGTGAAAAACTCTTCTCCACAAGTCGAGCTTCATAGATGGTGACATTACCATCCACGTCCGTCTTCTTCTTAAAGATCCATTTATCTCAATGGCTTGCCGATCACCGGGCAAGTCCACCAAAGTCCATGCTTTGTTCTGATACATGGATCCTATCTCGGATTTCATGGTTTCTAACCATTTGTCGGAATTTGGGCCCACCATCGCTTCTCCATAGCTCGTAGGTTCATTGTTGTCTAGCAACATGACCTTCAAGACAGGATTACTGTACCACTCTGAAGTAGTACGTATCCTTGTCACCCTACGAGGTACGGTAGTGACTTGATCCGAAACTTCATGATCACTATCATAAGCTTCTACTTCAATTGGTGTAGGTGCCACAGGAACAACTTCATGTGCCCTGCTACACACTTGTTGAAGTGACGGTTCAATAACCTCATCAAGTCTCCACCATCCTCCCACTCAATTCTCGAGACAAACCTTTCCTCGAGAAAGGACCTGATTCAAGAAACAATCCCTATTGCTTTCAGATCTGAATTAGGAGGTATACCCAACTGTTTTGGGTGTCCCATGAAGATGCTTTTTATCCGCTTTGGGTTCGAGCTTATCAACCTGAAACTTTTTCACATAAGCGTCGCAGCCCCAAACTTTTAAGGAACGACAACTTAGGTTTCTCCAAACGGTGTCGTCTCAACGGAATTACGTGGTACCCTATTAAAGTGAGTGCGGGTGTCTCTAATGCCTAACCCATGAACGATAGTGGTAATTCGATAAGAGACATCATGGTACCCACCATATCCAATAGGGTGCAACTATGATGTTCGGACACACCATCACACTATGGTGTTCCAGGCGGTATTAATTGTGAAACAATTTCCACAATGTCTTAATTGTGTGCCAAAACTCGTAACTCAGATATTCATCTCTATGATCATATCATAGACATTCTATCCTCTTGTCACGAAGATCTTAAACTTCACTCTGAAATTACTTGAACCATTCAATAATTCAGACTTGTGTTTCATCAAGTAAATATACTCAACATCTACTCGAATCATCTGTGAAGTAAGAACATAACGATATTCACTGCATGCCTCAGCACTCATTGGACTGCACACATCAAAATGTGTTGCTTCCAACAAGTTGCTATCTTGTTCCACTTTACTGAAACCGAGGCTTTTCAGTCATCTTGCCTATGTGGTATGATTTGCATATCCCAAGTGATTCAAAATCAAGTGAGTCCAAATGATCCATCTGCATGGAGTTTCTTCATGCGTATACACCAATAGACATGGTTCACATGTCTCAAACTTTTCAAAAACGAGTGAGTCCAAAGATCCATCAACATGGAGCTTCTTCATGCATTTTAAACCAATATGACTTACATGGCAGTGCCACAAGTAAGTGGTACTATCATTACTATCTTATATCTTTTGGCATGAAAATGTGTATCACTATGATCGAGATTCAATAAACCATTCCATTAGGTGCAAGACCACTGAAGGTATTATTCACATAAATAGAGTAACTGTTATTCTCCTTAAATGAATAACCGTATTGCAATAGACATAATCCAATCATGTCTATGCTCAACGCAAACACCAAATAACAATTATTTAGGTTTAACACCAATCTCGTTGGTAGAGGGAGCGTGCGATGCTTGATCACATCAAGCTTGGAAAAACTTCCAACACATATCGTCAGCTCACCTTTAGCTAGTGTCCGTTTATTCCGTAGCGTTTATTTCGAGTTACTAACACTTAGCAACCGAACCGGTATCTAATACCCTGGTGCTACTAGGAGTACTAGTAAAGTACACATCAACATAATGTATATCCAATATACTTCTATCGACCTTGCCAGCCTTCTTATCTACCAAGTATCTAGGGTAATCCTGCTCCAGTGGTTGTTCCCCTTATTACAGAAGCACTTAGTCTCGGGTTTAGGTTCAACCTTGGGTTTCTTCACTGGAGCAGCAGCTGATTTGTCGTTTCATGAAGTATCCCTTCTTGCCCTTGCCCTTCTTGAAACTAGTGGTTTCACCAACCATCAACAATTGATGCTCCTTCTTGATTTCTACTTTCGCGGTGTCAAACATCGTGAATACCTCAAGGATCATCATATCTATCCTTGATATGTTATAGTTCATCACGAAGCTCTAGCAGCTTGGTGGCAATGACTTTGGAGAAACATCACTATCTCATCTGGAAGATCAACTCCCACTCGATTCAAGTGATTGTTGAACTCAGACAATCTGAGCACAAGCTCAACGATTGAGCTTTTCTCCCTTAGTTTGCAGGCTAAGAAAATCGTCGGAGGTCTCATACCTCTTGACGTGGGCACGAGCCTGAAATCCCAATTTCAGCCCTCGAAACATCTCATATGTTCCGCGACATTTTGAAAACGTCTTTGGTTCCTCAACTCTAAACCGTTTAACTGAACTATCACGTAGTTATCAAAACGTGTATGTCCGATGTTCGCAACATCCACAAACGACGTTTGGGGTTCAGCACACTGAGCGGTGCATTAAGGACATAAGCTTTCTACTGTCCGCATAAATGCTACTGTCAACTTTCAACTATATTTTCTCTAGGAACATATTTAAACAGTGGAACTAAAGCGCGAGCTTACGACATAATTTGCAAAGATTATTTGACTATGTTCAGGATAATTAAGTTCATCTTATGAACTCCCACTCAGATAGACATCCCTCTAGTCATCTAAGTGATTACATGATCCGAGTCAACTAGGCCGTGTCCGATCATCACGTGAGACGGACTAGTCATCATCGGTGAACATCTTCATGTTGATCGTATCTACTATACGACTCATGCTCGACCTTTCGGTCTCTGTGTTCCGAGGCCATGTCTGTACATGCTAGGCTCGTCAAGTTAACCCTAAGTGTTTCGCGTGTGTAAATCTGTCTTACACCCGTTGTATGTGAACGTAAGAATCCATCACACCCGATCATCACGTGGTGCTTAGAAGCGACGAACTTTAGCAACGGTGCACAGTTAGGGGAGAACACTTCTTGAAATTGTTGTAAGGGATCATCTTATTTACTACCGTCGTTCTAAGTAAACAAGATGCATAAACATGATAAACATCACATGCAATCAAATAGTGACATGATATGGCCAATATCATTTTGCTCCTTTTGATCTCCATCTTCGGGGCTCCATGATCATCATCGTCACCGGCATGACACCATGATCTCCATCATCGTGTCTTCATGAAGTTGTCTCGCCAACTATTACTTCTACTACTATGGCTACCGGTTAGCAATAAAGTAAAGTAATTACATGGCGTTGTTCAATGACACGCAGGTCATACAATAAATAAAGACAACTCCTATGGCCCCTGCCGATTGTCATACTCATCGACATGCAAGTCGTGATTCCTATTACAAGAACATGATCAATCTCATACATCACATATATTCATCACATTCTTCTTGGCCATATCACATCACATAGCATACCCTGCAAAAACAAGTTAGACGTCCTCTAATTGTTGTTTGCATGTTTTACGTGGCTGCTATGGGTTTCTAGCAAGAACGTTTCTTACCTACGCAAGACCACAACGTGATATACCAATTGCTATTTACCCTTCATAAGGACCCTTTTCATCGAATCCGTTCCGACTAAAGTGGGAGAGACTGGCACCCGCTAGCCACCTTATGCACCAAGTGCATGTCTCGGTGGAACCTGTCTCACGTAAGAGTACGTGTAAGGTCGGTCCGGGCCGCTTCATCCCACAATACCGTCGAAACAAGATTGGACTAGTAACGGTAAGCATATTGAACAACATCAACGCCCACAACTACTTTGTGTTCTACTCGTGCAAAGAATCTACGCAATAGACCTAGCTCATGATTCCACTGTTGGGGAACGTAGCAGAAATTCAAATTTTCCTACGTGTCACCAAGATCTATCTATGGAGAAACCAGCAATGAGGGGAAGGAGAGTGCATCTACATACCCTTGTAGATCGCTAAGCGGAAGCATTCAAGAGAACGGGGTTGAAGGAGTCGTACTCGTCGTGATCCAAATCACCGGAGATCCTAGTGCCGAACGGACGGCACCTCCGCGTTCAACACACGTACAGCCCGGTGACGTCTCCCATGCCTTGATCCAGCAAGGAGAGAGGGAGAGGTTGAGGAAGACTCCGTCCAGCAGCAGCACAACGGTGTGGTGGTGGTGGAGGAGCGTGGCAATCCTGCAGGGCTTCGCCAAGCACCTGCGGGAGAGGAGGAGGTGTCACGGGAGGGAGGGAGGCGCCAGGGCTTCAGGTGCGGCTACCCTCCCTCCCCTCCACTATATATAGGGGCAAGGGAGAGGGGGGAGGCGCAGCCTTGCCCCTTCCTCCAAGGAAGGGGTGCGGCCAAGGGGGGGGGGAGGAGTCCATCCTCCCCAAGGCACCTCGGAGGTGCCTTCCCCTTTGAGGACTCTCCCCTTTTTCTTATATCTTGGCGCATGGGCCTCTTGGGGCTGGTGCCCTTGGCCCATATAGGCCAAGGCGCACCCCCTACAGCCCATGTGGCCCCCCGGGGCAGGTGGACCCCCCCCCCCCCCCCCCCGGTGGACCCTCGGACCCCTTTCGGCACTCCCGGTACAATACCGATAAAGTGCGAAACTTTTCCGGCGACCAAAATAAGACTTCCCATATATAAATCTTTACCTCCGGAGCATTCCGGAACTGCTCGTGACGTCCGGGATCTCATCCGGGACTCCGAACAACATTCGGTAACCACATACAAACTTCCTTTATAACCCTAGCGTCATCGAACCTTAAGTGTGTAGACCCTATGGGTTCGGGAACCATGCAGACATGACCGAGACAACTCTCCGGCCAATAACCAACAGCAGGATCTGGATACCCATGTTGGCTCCCACATGTTCCACGATGATCTCATCGGATGAACCACGATGTCAAGGACTTAATCGATCCCGTATACAATTCCCTTTGTCTAGCGGTATTGTACTTGCCCGAGATTCGATCGTCGGTATACCGATACCTTGTTCAATCTCGTTACAGGCAAGTCTCTTTACTCGTACCGTAACACACCATCCCGTGATCAACCCCTTGGTCACATTGTGCACATTATGATGATGTCCTACCGAGTGGGCCCAGAGATACCTCTCGGTTTTACACGGAGTGACAAATCCCAGTCTCGATTCGTGCCAACCCAACAGACACTTTCGGAGATACCTGTAGTGCACCTTTATGGCCACCCAGTTACGTTGTGACGTTTGGTACACCCAAAGCATTCCTACGGTATCCGGGAGTTGCACAATCTCATGGTCTAAGGAAAAGATACTTGACATTAGAAAAGCTTTAGCATACGAACTACACGATCTTTGTGCTAGGCTTAGGATTGGGTCTTGTCCATCACATCATTCTCCTAATGATGTGATCCCGTTATCAATGACATCCAATGTCCATGGTCAGGAAACCGTAACCATCTATTGATCAACGAGCTAGTCAACTAGAGGCTTACTAGGGACATGGTGTTGTCTATGTATCCACACATGTATCTGAGTTTCCTATCAATACAATTATAGCATGGATAATAAACGATTATCATGAACAAGGAAATATAATAATAACTAATTTATTATTGCCTCTAGGGCATATTTCCAACACACGAGCCACCAGAGGATCTCGCCTTGGGAACCCACGATCCCGCGCGACCTCCCACGACGAACGGCGCTCCCTCGTCTCTGTCACACCCCCCTCTAGTCCTGACCAACATCTAGCTATAATCATCACCTCTAAACCCTACCAAAACCCTCCATCACCACCCCGCACCCCCCCGTCGTCTCAATCGCTGACACACGCAAACGATCTCGCCACCCTGACGATGGATACGCTGCATGCTCAGTCCAACCGCTCCACGACGCCCACATATCGAGACGTGCTACTCTCCAGTCCCCATAACCACAGTGCGCCGCTACCCGGGCTACCCTATATATCTCCACGCCGGCTCCACCCCCTCTCGCCTCCATCCACCAAAAGGCGTCGCCGCTGCTTCTGTTGCCTCGCCCTAGATCACTGCGTAGAGCTCTGCCGTGACCCCGTCCGTTGCGCCCGCTGCTGGTGGAACGGCCATCGTAGCCGCGACTGCAGGTATCATAGGATCTGGCCCTTCTTCCCTCCTCTACCAGATTCATTCACCGCTGGCTCTAACCCAGCTTTTTGCCCTCGCAGCATGGAACCCGGAAGCTCATCGTCTGCTGCGACCATCGACCCTCGCACCTTCATGATCGGGCAGATCCCCATCATCCTTTCCGAGCCTTTCCCCGCTGTCTGTGTGCCATCCCCCTTCATCCTCCAGGGCGTCCCTGTCGGCGCCAATGGCATCCCGCTCCCTCCCAACTCGCCACCACGGTCATCTGCACCACCTCCCACCCCCACCACGCCACACGACCCCATGCACACACACTCCTCACCATTCGACTCCCAGGAGCTTAGGGACCGCCTCAACGACGTGTTCATCACCTCCCAGCATACCACGGCCGCATCCTATGTGTCTGACTCAGATGAGGATGAGGAGTTGCCTCGCCCCTTCCGCGACGCTGGGCCGCTGCCTCCCTACGGGGACATGCCTCTCGTCGCTGCACCCCCATGCCTCGTGCACTGTCCTCGGCGTTTCGCCTTTGCCCACCTCCGCACTCCTGACCCCAACCCCACCCCCCTCATACGCCGTGCCATCCAGCTCACGTGCGGCAACCCCGCCTTCATCATGGGCGGCTCATGGCGCGGGGTTGCTTGCCTTACTTTCCACACCCACTCAGCCCGCAACGACGTCGTTCGACACAGCCCTATAGAATTCGAAGGCAACATAATCACCATCGAGCCTGTCGAGCATGTCGACCGCTCCATTGCCATCTTCTCTGACCTGGCTGAAATCGAGGTATCCGAGTTCCCACACGAGCTTTGGCACAACGACGGCATTCGCTTCGCCTTGGCTTTCCTCGGCGATGTCTGTGCCATCGACGACTTCTGCCTCCATGGCATCGATTACACATCTGTTCGCACTTTGGTTCTGCTCCAGTTCGGCAAGCCAGCCCCGCCAGGCATCGTCATCCAGCTCCCCCCATCAACGAAATCAAGATAGCCAAAGTCGTAGAAATCTCACGCTGGCACCACGGCGATGGCGCCAACCCCTTCGGTGGCGACTCCACTGATGGCGACTCAGCCCCCCTCTCACAGCGTGGCTCTCCTCGCCACGCTTCCCCCACGCAGCTCACCCCTGTCATCACTGCCGTTCGCGCTGGATGGCGTGCAGACCACACATATGGTGGGACCCGCCCCGTGGCTGCGCCTGTTGCTCCCCCTTCAGCGCTGGCCTCCTCTGGCCACGGCACCAATGTTTCCTCCCTTCTCCCTCCTGCACCTCCACACGGTTCCCTGCACCAACCCCTTCTCATCTCTGACAACGACTCCGCTGGCTCCACAGACATGCAGGCTCCGCTTCTGCATGCAGATATGCAACGGTCCTTGGACGTGGTGCATGCACCCGCCGGGGGGGCTTCGGACCCACCGGTCATCCGGCCCTCTCCATTGGTCGGCGCGATGACCCCGCCCCCGCCACCTCCACTCCCTACCACGACACATCACTGCTGCCTGCTCTTTCCCTCCGCCACCTCTGCCTTCTCGAAGGTCGTGCCGGAGGCGCCGGATGCGGCACTCATACCCAACTTCACTTTCTCGGCCGGCGAATCATCCCATACTGTTGCGCTGCCTCTCCATGACCTGGACACCCACGAGTCCACCATCCACAAAGAACGCCGGAAGACAGCCCGTGACCAGTCTTGCTCTAAGGACAAGCTGCGTCGCAGTGCTCGGCTCGCCGGCAAGGAGGCACGATACTCGCCTATGCTCGCCAAGGCAGTCAAGGCCAAGGCAGCTCGCCTCTCTGCTGCAGATGTGGGCACGGCCATTGACCGTGCCATCCATGAGGCCCGCCTCGACGTCCCCGATGGTCCACCGGCCTCAGCTGAAGACCTCGCTGCCATTGCCTTGCTCTGCGGGGCGGATGATGGCCAGGTTGATGCCATCCTCGAAGCTGATGACGAGGTCTCCGGTGCCGAAGATTCTCCATGATCACTACGCTACCTCCGCCTTGCTCCGGGAACAGGGACCCCACGCCGCCGTTCGTCGCCCGTGCCTCCCCCTCGATCATACTACCTATGTACTTTTGGTCCCTCCGATGTAATCGTCAGAATTTGTACTGCTCTAGCCATGCGATGTACCTTTTGCTACTATGTAGTTGTACTGGTTCGGCCTTAAAAACCCTGGTGTACGCAGTTGTTTCATGAGTAATGCAACTTTCTCTATATGCTCTTGGAATGTATGTGATCTTCATGACCAAGAGAAATGCTCCGACGTCCTCTCTGAACTAATCTCTATAAATCCACACATCGCCTTACTACAAGAATCCAAACTCGACACACTACCGGACCCAAAAATACGCCCATTTATGCCCCGCCAGCTAGATCAAGTCTTTACCCTACCTGCTATAGGCACGGCGGGCGGCACCATCTCTGCAGTTAACACTACCTTGTTCCAAGTAATCTCCTTCTCTCACCTCTCCTTCTCCTCAACTCTGTCACTGCGATCAACGATAACTGACAAAACTATAGCCATCACTAACATCTACGCCCCCTCCTCTCGCACCCTCAAGCAACAATTCCTTGATGAGCTCCTCGCTATCGCCCAACCCGATGACTCACCTTGGTTACTAATCGGTGATTTCAACCTCCTATGTTTTCCTACAGATAAAAACAACGATGCCTTCCGACGAACAGAGGCCAACGCTTTCAACCAAACAATCGATACTCTTGCCCTCATCGAGCTACCTCTTCTAGACCGCCAATTCACTTGGTCCAACAACAGAACCACACCCACCCTAGAACGCATTGACCGCGCCTTTTTTAACTTGGCATGGGCTGATACTTTCCCCAACTCCTCACTCACATCCCTCACTCGATTCACGTCTGACCATGTCCCCCTCATCATCCACGTCAACACAACAATCCCGCGCTCGAACCTTTTTAAATTTGAATCTGCTTGGGCCAAATTACAGCCTTGCCAAGATATCATCTCCTCGGTATGGGCCTCCCCTCGGCCCAATCACCAGCCTAACTCTGCCGCCTCCCTCGCCTCCCTGCTCAAGCAAACCCTGCGCTTAAAAAATGGGCCCGTTCGCGCCCCTACCCCCCCCCCTTCGCGAATCCCGATGCAAAATAGCCATCTCCGCACTTTGACCACGTCGAAGAATCTAGGCCCCTCTCCCCACCAAAGCACCTCACACGTAAGATCATCGTTTCTCTCCTCAAAAGCACCATCCTAGAGAAAATGTCATACTAGAAATGGCGCGCCAAAGTGTCCCGAGCGATTCATGGCGGGGAAAACTCCAAATTCTTCCACATGTCCGCCTCACACCGGTTTAGGAAAAACAAAATCTTCTCCCTCACTCGGGATGGCTCGGTGTTCACTTCCCACCACCAAAAAGCGGAAATTCTACGAGATTTCTTCGTCACGCTCATTGGCTCTCCTGCCGCAACGACATGGCCATTCGACCTCACGATGATCTACCCTTTTCCCGTACCTGGCCTTCATGCCCTAAACGCACAATTCTCAGAAGATGAAATAAAATCGACCTTCTTTCAAATGAACCCTCAAGCAAGTCCCGGACCTGATGGCTTCGGCCCATCTTTCTATAAATCCTTCTGGCCCTCTATCAAACCGGTGATTTTCTCCTTCTTCGCACAATTCCACCAAGGTATGGCAGTCACAGAACGTCTAAACCGTGCCCATATAGCCCTGCTCCCGAAATCCACCCCCTCCATCTCACCTGACGCCTTCAGACCAATTTCCTTGCAAAACTGCCCGGTCAAAGTTGTGGCGAAGGTCCTAACGTCACGCCTCAAACCCTTCATTCCACATCTCGTCCATGGTAATCAGACTGGCTTCATAACGGGTAGGAACATTGCTGAAAACTACGTCTTTGCAGCAGATCTTATCAGCTCTTGTCACTCCAAGAAACGCCCAACTATGATATTCAAGCTTGACTTCAGAAAAGCCTTTGATTCGGTTGCTTGGAATGCCTTGGACAAAATCATGGCGGTCCGAGGCTTCTCCCAAACTTTTCGTAGATGGATTCAAAACCTCCTCCATACTGGCAAAACCGCCATCCTCCTCAACGGCATACCAGGACACTGGATCCCTTGCAAGAACGGTCTGCGTCAGGGCGACCCGGCCTCCCCCTACCTCTTCCTAATTGTAATCGATCTGCTACAACAGCTTATCCTTCAAAGCACCGATCCTGACCTACATCACCCCATTTTTACCCACCTGCCCCCTACTGTACTCCAATATGCAGACGATACCTTGATCATCGCAGCCGCCTCTCCCTCCCCTGCTGCCTCACTCAGGAAAATCCTTCAAAACTTTGCTCAAGCTACTGGCCTCACCATAAACTTCTCTAAAACAACCCTAGCAACCTTGCACGTAGATGAAACCCTAGCTGCTAACACCGCCCTCGCTATGGAATGCATGCGTGCACCCCTCCCCCAAATCTATCTTGGGCTTCCCCTCGCTCCTACCAGGCCACCATCCTCTGCCTTCGCACCGTTAGTCACTCGAACCCGTAAGCTTCTAGCAGGTTGGCGTGCCAAGCTCCTCGACAGAGGTGACCGTTTCATCCTCATCTCGGCCGTTCTTGACTCCCTGCTCACTTACTATATGGCTGTCTTCCGCATCCCTAGGAAAACCTTGAAAGTCATTGACTCTCTCAGACGATCATTTTTCTGGGCTGGTGAGGATGAATGCTCGGGTGCCAAATGCTTGATTGCATGGAAAAATGTTTGCTTGCCAAAAAAATTCGGTGGCTTAGGGCTGAAAAACTTACAGGCTCAAAATGACTGCCTCCTAATGAAGTTTGCTGTCAAGGCTCTCTCATCCACGCCCTCTCCATGGCTTGATTGGCTTGAACTCCAACACCCCAACGCCCTAGCCTCCTCAGGCCCACATGCCTCATTCCTATGCCGCACGATAGCCCTACAACTCCCAACCCTACAGTCAATCTCTTTCGTCTTAACAAATAGTGACACGCATACTTACTTCTGGCTAGACTCATGGCTCACCCCAAAACCCCTAGCTACCACTTACCCAAACCTCTTCTCACACTCAACACTGCAGCTGGTTAAGGTGGCTAACATATTGCGCTTCGGTATCGAAACAAACCTCCGTAATCGTCTTTCACTTGCAGCAGAAACAGAGCTGGTCTCGCTTTTGGCTGTTTTGCAGGACTTCACGCCTTCAGCAGACGAGGATCAGCGTTTCCTCCATAGGGGACATGCTTTCTCCACCAGAAGAGCCTACGGCACCATCATGGCAAGGCCAGAACCGGACCTCATTGCCCCTCTCATTTGGGCAACCAAGGCCCCACGCAAGATCAAGATCTTCGCTTGGCTACTTTTCAAGGATCGTCTCAACACCGCCGTCAACCTTCACCACAAGAACATAATCGACTCTGACTTGTGCACTCGATGTAACTTGCTTCCAGAAGACTCCATCCACCTATTCGTCTCCTGCCCCCTCGCCAACAGCATTTGGCAAAGAATTGGTGTTCTACCCCAAGATGAAGATCTCAATGAACTATGGGATCTGCCACTGCCCCAACACTTACCTACCAACACATGGCCTCTCGTCCTCCTTGCGCTCCTCTTGTCTATTTGGGCTGCAAGAAATGATATGCTCTTCAGAAACATCGACCAATGTTCTGTAATAACTCTTAGGAACCTAATAGCTAACTTAGATCTATGGTCACACCGTCTTGTGGACACGGTGGACAAGGAGGACGTCTTCTCGTGGCGGACCTACCTATCTGCACGATGCATCGTGCCCCTGTAACCTTTTTCTGCTGTTGCGGCAGCCGTTTTGAGCAATATATTCAGGTGGGGAGCTCCCCCCCCCCCCCGTGATTCTAAAAAAAATACATTGAAGAGGCTTATAGGCCTGAAATCAGTGAGACGAGCTGGGTTATCGAATTTTGGGATAAGAACAATTACTGTTTCATTTACCCCTTCTAGCATGCATCCCGTTCTGAAGAACTCCCTGACGGCCTTGATAATTTCATCTTTCATTACTGCCCAGTTTTTCTAGGAAAACCTTGCAGGAAATCCATCCTTCCCAGGAGCTTTCAACGGACCCATTTGGAATAAGCTATCTGAAATTTCTTTCTCACTAAAATCAGCACACAAACGAGTGTTCATTTCAGGTGTAACTTTTTCTTTAAAAAGTGATAGCAAAGGCCGTTGGTCAAGAGTGTTGTCACGGGTGAAAAGGTTTTGAAAGTAAGAATTGACCATACCCCCATAACTGCATGGTCTCCATGACTACAGCCTGCCTCGTCGATCAAACGTTTAACCTTGTTCTTTCTTGCTTGCCACACTGCACGACTTTGAAAAAAAATTGTGTTTCTGTCGCCCTCTCTGAGCCAATCAACTCTGCTGCATTGCATCCACAACATTTCTTCCTGGTACAAGAGCTCTTGCATATGATCCTCGACCACCCGGATTTCATTCCTGTCAGCGTTCATATTCATTAATTCTTCCAGCCGGCTTCTAGACTTCTCAAACTCCTGTGTGATGTTACTTTTTCTTGCTCCATGCACGTAGCTCTACCATCAGTTTCGTCAAACCAGCCTGGACATCACCCAAACTGAACTTTTGGCCAGCTTCTTCCTAAACAGCCGCAACCTTCTCAGGTAAAGATGCATCACGCTCCCAGAAGGCCTCATACCGATGCAGGCTGTGAAACATCCCCCCGTGTCGCACCCCAGGCGGCACCGGGGGCGACACTCCGCCGCCGCCAGCGACCCCCGCAGCGGGATCCATCTCCACCGCTGCCGCCGGCCGTTGCCGTGGTGACGGCGGGCCCTGCTACCAAAGGTGGCAGGGGGCTTCGATTTTGCGTCTAGAGGCGTCGGGGGAGGGGCGGAGCGGCTGGGGCGTCGTCCGGCCATCTCGTCGGCGCGAGGAAGCCGGGGCGGCGGCCCCGGGAGACGGTGGTGCCCTCCTTTCTCAGCGGGCGGCGGGAGGTCGCCGGAGGGTGCGTTCTGCAGCGGTTCCTCGGCCAATCTCACCTCGGTCAGATCTACATCTGGCGTGGGTCAGAGGGGCGACCGGTGGTGGCTGTAGTTTGCTGTGGTCCGGTGGTCCGGTGGTGGTCCGGTGGATGGTGGTCCGTTGGTGGCTGCAGTGTGCTGTAGGCGGTGATTTTGGGGCCCTTGTGCCCGGATCTGTTTGGGGGCGCGCTGCTCCTGGCCATGTGGATGGCAGGGCGGCGGCGCGGAGGCTGCCCGGGGTGTGGGCCCTGCGGGGGACTGCCGTGGAGGAGCTCCGGCTGCTCCAATCTTTGGTGGTCGGCGGCGTGTTTTTGGGGACAGCGTGGCAATGCGAGGTCCAGCGAGGAGGAGGTCTCCGACTGCTCTATTCTTTGGGGTGGTGGTGCTCTGCTCGAGGAGGCCGGGGCGACGACGGTGCGGGTCGTCGTGACGGCCGGGTTGGGCGTGTGAGGTGCGGCGGTAGCTGCACCATGAGGTGGAACCGGTGGACGTCGACCATGGAGATTGTGTGTGTGCAGTGCTTCGGATCCGCTCGGATTCAGAGGTGTGGAGGAGCTTCGGGTGAAAGTCCTGCACTGACTTTGGGTCGGTGCCGGCAACGGCGGCGCCATGGTGTCGTTCTCCTTCTTGAAGGCGTTGTCGTGAAGCTCCATTACACGACTCTTCAGGAGAAATCCCTTGTTTCAGTTGGTTGAAATGGGCGATGACGGCGGCTACGTCGCTTCCTTCTTCGAGGCATCGCCTCAGCATACTGCAGTTTGCACGGATCTCTTCGTCGTCGGGGACAGTGGACGTCGGGGCGGCGGCTCCGGGTGGTTTCTGATTGTGCGTCGAGATGGCGATCTCAGGAACAATGCGAGTGGAAGCTCTATGAGGTGGGGCTCTATCTCCACATTGGTTGGGTGGCATCCTTGTCCTGCTTGGGCGGTAGGGGTGTCGGCTCGGTCGATGTGCCCCATAGGGGGCGGTCTGACGTTATGTCGGGGCGGCGGCCCCGGATGTGGCGAGACGTTCGTGGTCTGCGAGCGGTTGCCTTGAGCAGTGTGGGCTGCGGGCAGCTGGGTTGTGCGGCGTTGTTGCTCGAGGGGAGCGGTGGTATGTCGGGGCGGCGGCCCCGGAAGGCGGTGCCGGTTGATTGCGCTGGGCGTGACAGAGCGGTGGATGTCGGGGCGGCGGCCCCGGAAAAATCACTATGGCGACCATACTTCTGTGGCAACGATGACGGTGGGAGCGATGTCGGCGACGCGGCAATGGTTGCGGTAGTCGGCTCTTCTCCGGCGTGTCCACGGTATTGCCTCGGTTTGTTTGTTGCTGTGGAGTCGAAGCTGCGGGGCGGGGCCCTGTGGTGTACGATGACTGGCTGCAGGTGGCCCGTTCGGTGATCTTTCGTGGCGCCAGTCGTGCCTGGTTTTGTTCTTCTGAGTTCTTCATCAGAGTCGGAGCTGCGTTGTCTGGCTATAGGTTGACAATGTTGTCCAATAGGGTGGGCTTTGCCCAATGTGTTTCAATCTAGGGGTGTGGGCTTGGCCCTTGTTGTTCTGGTTTTCGCCCAGTTTTCCGTAATTAACTGGGCAATTCTCTTCTGCTTAATTAATAGATGAGGCAATCTTTGCCTCCGTTTCAAAAAAAAAAATACCGACGCAGGCTATAGCGGGTATTAGCAGCAGTATCCTCCTTTATACACTCCAGCACGAGGGCCACATGGTCCGAGCAAGGCGAAACATTGTGAACCACCCGAGCTTCCGAGAAAATATCCCGCCACCTGTTGTCCGCCACAGCCCTGTCGAGCCTCACCCGCACATTCCTTCTTCCACGCTGCTTGTTATCATAAGTAAACGGTAAGCCCGAGAAACCGAGATCAACAAGAGCACATACCTCTAAAGTATCCCGGAAAGCCAACATCTGGCTATCGCTTTGTGGTGTTGTAGAAAAATGCACAAATGACCACATAGCTTCGTTGAAGTCACCCATGACACACCACGGCAGATCAGAGGATTGTTTGAGGTCTCTCATAATTGTCCACATACGGTGTCTGTTCTCAGTATGCGGTTCCCCGTAGACACACGTCAGCTGCCATAGAGGATCATGCTCAGAGAGTCACACATGCACATCAATGAATCTTTCATTAGCTGACTGAACTTTGACATGCAGACTATCACACCAAAAGAGGGCAAGCCCTCCACTCAAACCAACACTACTAACTCCAGAGAAGCCCCTTAAACCTAATCTCCCACACAAACGCTTGACTTTGTCTGAACTCTGCCTAGCCTCACACAGAAAAACAATTTTTGCTTTCGTAGATTTCACCATGCCAACTAAGTCACGAATTGTCGGTTTGTTGGCCGCCCCCCGACAGTTCCAACTTATACAATTCATTGCTCCTGACGGGGCGGCTCTTGCGGCCCCGTCAGTTCACCGGCGGCCCCTTGGCCGGTTGCCTCCATAGTGTTTGGATCCTCCTCTTTCATTGCCGCTGAGTTGGCCCCTGTTACACATGCATCATTGGGCTTTTGCTTCTTGCGCGTACCCTCCACCCTCTTGTCATCCTCGTTCGCATCATTGTGACCCACCATGACCATGTCATTTGTCTCCTGGCAGTCCAGAGCCGTAAGAACACCAGCCGCAATAGCCTCCGAACCACCTTCAGTTGGCTTCGGGCGGGTAGCATCCGCCAAGGGAGCCCCTTGCTCGCCCCCACCACCGTCAGGTTTCGCGTTTGCAACAACATGCATGATCGTTCGTGTTTTGATGACCGACGACACCATATGATCGACGCGCCAATTCACATGTCCTAGCAGATCCATTTTTGTATATATTCTTTTTTTTTCCTGAGACACCGTATACATTCTTTAATGTAGTTGATTGATTGTTCTGATGTTAAATGTTCCCAGACCGCAATTATCTTGTGACCGAGTACTGCGCATTAACATTTTGGACGGTCCCAGGCGCTCCTGTTTTCTGGATGTTTTCTTAAGGAAAAAAAGTTTGCTCGGTTGAAATCTAAAACTGAGAGCCACTGGGGGAAGTCGTAATCTCGTTTTCTAGGGTTTAATACTTTGGGCCTATTTCTTTTTCGACATCTCATTTAGCCTATTTGAACCAAAACATGGTCCACCGTAACTTCCTTTTCCACATTTGTTTGGGACGAGACTTGCCTGCTCCCCCAGCGTGCTCCCATCCTCCCGCATACGTGGCATGATTTAATTGGAACAAAATAAGGCCCGGCCCCACCCCCTTAAAATCAGGGGGGGAGATGATTAGATTAGAAAAAAAAAGAAGAAAAGGACAACCGTAGGATGGAGTGGGAGCACGGATGGGAGCATGGCGAGGGAGCAGGCAAGCCGGATCCATTTGTTTGGGGAAACTTTTTCTAGTCTACGGTAAACATGCCTAGGATTACCGCATTTCTCAGCAAAAAATATTACTATGATTACCATGGTAATAACTATAGCAGGCATCGCCCCAGCCCCCAGGGAAGGAAGTCATCTTTTTTTTCTTCTGAGACCCACAGGGGGAAGTCGTCATCTGGTTAGCAGCGGGCCAGGCCCAACCGAATTCCACGCCGGGGCCGGGGCCGAGGCCCGACAGAAGAACCGCTCTTCCGGGAACGGGCCGCGGATTTCGGCCCCGCCCTCTGGCTCGGAGATGGGCGGCCAGATCTGCCCCTCAGCCGCCGCCGTGGGCCTCTCCCCCCGTCTGCCCCCCGGCTCCCGGTCCTCCATCCCCGTGAACGAACAGGGCGAAGAAGCTGAGAAACCCTCGCGGCGGCGGCGGCGGCGGCGGCGGAGGCGATGCCGGCGGAGGGGACCCGGATGGCCGGGCTGTGGGAGCGGGAGGTCGGCAGCCTCCGGCCCAAGCGCTTCGCCGACTCCGTCAGGGCATCCGAGGTCCGCCCCCCTCTCCCCCCTCTCCCCCCACTCCCCCGCCCTGAAATCGAGCCGGATTAGGCCGACCTAGCGAGATTCGCCGCGCTTAGCCTAGGCTCAGAGCACCCCCGCAGCCCCCCGGTTGCTCGCTCCACGGCCGGAGATCGCCCTCTGGTTCCGGTAGTATTTTCCACAGTAGTTAATTAAGCTGTTGCTCTCCGTGACAATGGTGCCTGCTTGGCCGTGCAGGACTTTGTGAATTCCCTCGGCATCCAGAAGCGGCTGCGGGAGCACCGGGGCTGCGTCAACACCATCAGCTTCAACAGCACCGGGAGCCTGCTCCTCTCCGGGTCGGACGACCGCACCGTTGTGCTGTGGGACTGGGAGCGAGCCAGGCCGGCCCTGCAGATCCACACCGGCCACGAGAACAACGTGCTCCACGCGCAGTTCATGCCCCTCTCCGACGACCGGAGCATCGTCACCTGTGGCGCCGACGGGGAGGTGTGTACATACACCCTTAATCGACGCTTCTATCCATCCATGTTCATTTGCGTAATAAAGCGGTTTACGTTGCTCACGCTGTCATGGTTTGGGTGTTTGCTCTGGCTGCGAAACAGGTGCGGTACATGCAGATAGAGGAAGGGGGCCGCGCGGTCGTGGATCAGGTCGTCGAGACGGAGTATGCGGTGCACAGGTTGGCCGTTGAGCCAGGGAGCCCCCACACCTTCTACAGCGCCGGGCAAGATGGATCCGTGTGGCGCGTAAGTTGTTAAACTTGCTGCTACCTTCATTCGGTAATTTTGTTGTTTATCATTGTTGGATCCCTTTGTTGCTGACCTCGTTCTCCTTCCAGTTTGACCTAAGGGGGAAGCAGTCCAAGGAGCTCCTTAAAGTTGGGGTGATTTATGATGATGGCATGAATGAGGCCCTCGAACTCTACGCCATCGCTGTAGACCCAAGAAATCCGTATCGTGTGGCAGTCTCTGGATCCGATGAGTTTGTGAGGTTATATGACACCCGCAAGTATCTGCACGGGGATTTCGGTTGCCCAATTGACTACTTCTGCCCTCCGGGTTTGATTACTAAAAACCAAGATGGAATAACCGGTCTAGCGTTCTCACAGACCGGCGAGATATTAGCGTCATATAGTTGTGACAATATCTACCTTTTCGAGAGAGAGCATGGGTTGCACTTCAACGATTTTAAGGTTGGTGTAATGCCCCTTTATGGTGACGGTGTGGGTGCCACCTTACCCCTTTATAAAGACAAGTTGCCTGAACCTCGGTCTTTCGTGGGACACCGTAACAAGCAAACCGTGAAGGGTGTCAACTTCCTTGGTCCCAATTGTGACTATGTTGCCTCTGGATCAGACTGCGGCCATGTATTTGTTTGGAGAAAGAAGGATGGGGAGCTCATGCGAGCGATGAAAGGAGATAAACGGATCGTCAACTGTGTTGAACAGCATCCTTCTGAGATTGTTGTTGCAAGCAGCGGCATTGCTACAGACGTCAAGATTTGGGCACCTGGTGATTGTGACCCCTCCACGATTGACTTTGATGAGGTTTGTTCTCTGTTTTACTCAAAAAAGTTGTGTTTCTCGGTGATCATTACAATCTTCCGTGCATAACTTGTTAGATATATGGCCCGATATGTTGAGTAGGCCTGATTCCGCATTTATGCATAGCACTTGCTGAAGGAATTTGTTTTCATTTTTGAGAAATGATGAAAAAGTTGGCCCTCTCCTCTCGCACTTTAATATGTTAGACGCAACTCAAATATGTCCGTTGCAATGCGGAACCATATGCTGGCATAATAATGATACACATGCTATACTACGTAGCGTTCCGTTTGGTCCAGTGTCTACCGCTTTGTGTTCTGCCTTGCTTTCACCAGAGGTTTGTTGTGACAGGGCTGGAAAAACATCTGCATTTTGTTACTGCTTTATATATATATATATATATATATATATATATCCAGTGATACAAATATATTATCGGTGACAGAATGCTGACATGCGGATTTTTCACCTTTTGCTTTTGATGAAGGATGATGCGGACACGTTCATGTTCAGCAGCATGAGCAGCGATGACTCCGACATCTCCGACTTGATGGACGATTTTATCTTTGCGCCCCCGGGCTCTGGCTCCGGGTCCTCCGATGGGGATGAAGACGGTGACGATGATGATGATGATGACACGGACGACGACGACGACGATGAGGAAGGCAATGAAGAGGAGGATGAGGAAGGCGTGACATCAGACGGAGATTCGGGCGATGGAGAAGACGACGAGGGGGGTGGCAGCGCCGAAGACATGAACGACGACGATTGATCGTAGCAGCCTCATAGCACCCCTTACCAGTTACCTCAAACAAGGGTGGGCGTCCTTTTGACCCCACAACAATAGCTTTCTTGTACATAAGCACTCTCCAGTCCAGGATAGTTGAGTGGTGGTGATAGTGGTGTTGGTGTAAATGTTTGCTGGGGGGGTAAAATTATTTCACCCGATGAAAACACAGCCCACTGATACCATGGTTTATCCATCCCTGTTTTTGGCCAAAGAAAGAAGATGAAATCGAGCGATTTCGCGTGCTTTTCGAAACACGCCCGCCCTTGCCCAGTCTCGTTTGATTCGTATGAATTTCATCTGAATTTCCCACTGTTTGGTTTGGTGATAGCTGATGCCATTTTTGGAGAAAAAATCTCCAGGTTCAGAGGGCTCCTGTGGCGTGACCGAGCTTGCTGAGGCTGACATCTCACGTGGGGCGGTGGGCCCGTCGCACGCGCGCTGATCCTCACCCCAAACGCATTGAGTCGCATTTGTCTTCCGCTTCTCTTTCACCAGTTGCCACCGGGCCGGAGAGGGCAAAGGGAATCTGCTCGCCGCCGCCGCCGATGGAGTCCGTCGCGATCGCCACCACCTCCCGCGCCCTGCCGCCGCGGTTCCCCTCCGCGGATCCCCGCCGCCGGCGCCGCGCCGCCTCCTTCGTCCCGGTCGCGGCCGCCTCCAAGCGTGCGCGCACCACCCTATCCCTACCCCTCTACCGCGCGTTCTGTTTCTGCGCCGGTGCTCACGCCCCCGTTTGCCTTGCCTTGCCTTGCAGGGAGAGACGGCGGCGAGGGGGAGGACGCCGGAGCCCACAAGCCGTCCAGACGGTCTTCGTCTTCGGGGGGCGAGCCCACTGGCCTCGCGCCCTACGGCCTCTCCTTCTCGCCCTTCTCCAAGGTACGGACGGCCGGCCGGCCGGCTGGCGGCGGCGGTGTTGGTGTGCGCCCCCCGATCTCGCCCTCTGGCCACGCGATCCGACGCGCCTTGCTCTGATTTGATCCGTTTAGTCGTTCGATTTAGCATGCCTATCACTGTTGGATCAGACTCCATGCCTTGCGTCTCGTGTAGCGGTCGATTCGCGGCGGATTCGCCCGCGATCCCGACGGTTTTCGGCCCCGATTCGTGCCGCTGCTCGCCGATTGATTTGTTCATTCGATGGCACTCCGATTTATCAGCATGGACTGGGATCAGTGCTCTCTGCTCTGCTTTATGCAGGGGTGCATCAATATGTTCTCCCTTCAGCTGACATGGTCTGATCAAGTATAGCTGTCGCTGATCGGGTCGCTGTGGCATCTGCAGGACGCGGCCATGGGGCTTGTGATGAGCGCTGTGACGGGGAGCGGCTGGACGACGGGGTCGGGGATGGAGGGTCCGCCGATGGCTGGCGGCGCCGCGAGCCGGCCGGAGGTGTCGACGCTGCCGTGGTCGCTCTTCACAAAGTCCCCGCGGCGGCGGATGCGTGTGGCCTTCACCTGCAACGTCTGCGGGCAGCGCACCACGCGCGCCATCAACCCGCACGCCTACACCGATGGCACTGTGTTCGTTCAGGTATATATTGCCACTGTTAATTGTTAGATAGGCATCCAGGTTGAGCTGATACTAACACTGTCTTAAGCAATTGGACTGAGATGAATTTTACAGCAGTTGGCCTTATTTTTATACTATAACAAGAGTTGATGAATATTCAGGCATACTAGCAGTGTAGTTACTGTAGGACACATGCCGTTGAATAGAATGTCTTTTTCATATCTCTGACATTGAACTTGAAGAAGGTTAGTCCATCTTATGCCAGAATGGCATGCAACAGGATACTTTCATGCTATCATGAGAAGAGCTCCAAAGATAAATATAGCAGTGTGATACATATTCTGGGTATCATTTCAGTGTAGGATTATGTTCTTTCAGCCTGTAGACATTTAGATGCATAAAATCAAAATGCTCAAATAAGTGTGCAGTTTGAGTTAGCCAATAGCCAGTTATCAGCCACAGTGCCACACAAACCTCTAATCCACTATCCGAATGTACTTTCTTGGTAATACCATGGTGGTCTTTTGCCCTACAAAATCAAACTTGCTTATGGAGTGAGCTAGTAATTGTGCATTATTGCGTTATCTTATTATTTATTGTATGCACTATGAACTCCAGCATATGTTTTTTAATGAGAGTTCCTTCATTCTGGTTATATGTTTGCCTTGGCATATTTACCAAAGCACATCATATCCTAACCTATACGCACTTGCTGAATCTTGTGTGCCTCTGTTGCGGCGTCAGTGCTGCGGGTGCAACATCTTCCACAAGCTGGTGGACAACCTGAACCTGTTCCACGAGATGAAGTGCTATGTCGGGCCCGACTTCCGCTACGAGGGGGACGCTCCGTTCAACTACCTTGAGGGTGGGGACGACGACAGCGGCAACATCTTCCCGCTTATCTAGGAAGCCCCCCCCCCCCCCCCCCCCCCTACTGTTTCGGGCCATGGTGGCGCTCTGATCCCGTCTAGCTGTATATTAATAAGCAGACTGTATGTTGTCAATGTGGAAGGTCGCCAGTATATATGTGTATGCAGATGTATGTAAATAGCATAATTCCAGTGGATAATAATGATGATAATAACAGGATACCAAACATTTTTTTCTACGCGTCGGCGCTTCCTTATGCCAAATGGTGTGGTGGTGTCTGGTAAACGAGGTCTCCAGTCGGTCTCTTTTTGTGTGGAATTGTTGTAGTATGTGTGTGTGTGGTCTCCGGATGAAGTGCTGCCTGTTGGTTGCATTGCCCCTGGGAAAGCTAGGGCTGTGACTTGAGATGAGAAGAAAACATCATATGTACATCAAGTTTCTCCGGTTTCAAGGGGGTAGGGGGCTTTGAACATGCCTGTCTAGAGACCGTGCGAGCCCGATTTCCGTGTGACCTAGCGGCGGCGCGGCATCCTGCCCGTCTTCTGAAACAACCACCACCGCTGGACTGAAGATTGTTTTTTTTTTTTTGCAGTCGCTGTGTAGCGTGGTTAGGGCTGTAAGAAAAGCTCGAGGCTCGTGAGCCGCTCGAGATTGACTCGTATTTTAGCTCGACTCGAGATCGAGTCGAAAAGAAATGAGCTGAGTATGAACACTTTATGTAGCTCGATTAAGAAACGAGCCGATCTTGAGCCAACATTGGCTCGCTCGATTTTAGCTCGATAGCTCGATATCATATAAGTATATTAAATAACCTTCATATCTATTCCCAAGAATTAGGATCATTCATTTCCGTATATGTTCGGTACGATTTTTATCTTCACTTTACCTAATAGCAAACATGGAAATTGAGCATGGAGAAAATTTATTCTCATCACGTGGGCAACCGTGTGTTCAATATTTTGTTATTTTGGTCAATGTTTGAGAGTTGGCGCACCTTCATCGCCTTCTATCCATGATTTCTTGTTATTAAATACTAACCTTCACTTGAGAAAGAATAAGTCGAATTTATAGAGATTTTTTGTTGTGTTGTGGCCTATCTTGCTTTAAAATTTTCCTTAAAATAATTTTAAAAATCATCTTATTTAGCTCGAAACTAGCTTGAGATCGTTACAAGCTGAACACGAGCCACTTTCTGCAGCTCGACCTTGAGCTTCGCACATTTTAAGCTCGCTCGAGTTTTAGTATGAGATGAGCTGAGCCTAGGCCAACTCGCTTGAACTCAACTCGTTTGCAGCCCTAAGCGTAGTGCTATGCTTGATTTATCCTGTGGAAAAAACGTTGCGAAAAAAGCGAGGTGTCGTGTTGAATTCATCTTGCAGTACAAAATGCCGCGGGAAGGCGAGCGATGTGCTGAGTTCATCCTGTAGAATGCTGAGAAGAGGTGAGCACCTGCGGCAGGTTAACATACAACAACAACAACAACAACAACAACAACAACAACAACAACAACAACAACAACAACAACAACAACAACAACAACAACAAAAAAGGTCAGGCGAATGAGAATTTCCAAAAATGTACTTGGTTTTCTCTAATCCAGTGCGGCCTGGAGGTCGGGCGAATGTCGAGAATATCGCTTATCAGGAACTGGTCGGTTTATCGGTATATCGGCCGATTTATCTTACCGTCCGGACACCGTAATAAGCGATGAATCGACCGGTTTATCGGAATAGGGGCTATGTCGGATGCTCTTGAGCGCGTTGTAAGCGGAGGGAGGCTTCTTGCTCGGTCGGTTGGCTGCTGATGCGGAGGAGAAGAAAAGAGAAGAAAAGCAGCCTCCCTCGCTCGGTCCCTCCCACCGATCTGGCGCCGACCGAACCCTAACCCTCTTCCCCGGCCTGGCTCCCGCGGGAGGGAAGGAGGAGGAGGGGAATGGCGAGGCGAGGCAAAGGGGGCGGCGGCGGCGTGGTAGGCGACGCGGCGTGGCGCAGGGGGTCGGTGCGGACGCGGCTCCTGCTCGTCTCCGCCGTGGCCTGGGCGCTGCTCCTCCTCGCCTTCCACCTCTGGTCCTGCGCCTCCCCCGCCGCCTACTCCCTCTCAGGTCACTCCCTCCTCCCCAGCCTTCTCCCCCCGCGCCCGCCCGACCAGTGCCCGCCGTGCTTCCTGCTTCCACTTTGCTCTCCGTCGATCCATTGATTCGTCGACGACGCTTGCTATCCTATCCGCGTGCATTGGCCTGCTGGGATTACAGAGTCCAGTGCGGGATTTCAATCGTAGTGGATCAACCTCCGCATCTCCTATCTCGCGTGCCCAAAACAGGGATGGAGTTGTGTTACCGAGTGACCCCGGTGATGGCCCCGTGCGTCTCATTCGCACCTAGTATCTACATTGGTGGCTTACCATGGGTTCTCTTCTCACCGCTTGCAAGTTGCAGCGGATTCAGCCTCTGACCAGACTTGCAGCTGATCAATTGATGTATCCATCTCCCTGGCCTGGCGTGTGCATCAGCTTCTTCAGATGCCGTGCCAGACATCCAGCTTGCGCTTATTTTTTAGTGCCACGATCTCAAGTTAAATGCATCTCGGTGTCCCGGCTAGGACGCTGCCCACGACAGCCCCCTTTCGTGTGCTATCCTGACATGTGTTGCTATGCTTTGCATCCGTGCAGCTCTCTGTGGAAAAGACAGCAATGCTGTCCATGTGTTGGACCCGATGGGATCCCCATCCAAACCGCTCCACCGTAAGATTTATTTATACCTTGCCCATTTTTTGACACTAGATTTTTCCACTCTCATAGTCTAAACACCGGTTCCTTTGTTCAACAGGCTGCTCGATACCTGTCGCGGATGATCCAGACACTGTCGTCATTCCAAAGAGGACCCCCAATGAGATCGTGAAGAACCTGTCATACATAACGGTTGACAAGCAGGACAAAGTTTCTCCACCGCTGTTCGGAGGACGTCAAACCTGGAAACAGAGGGAGGAAAGCTTTCAACTGAATGCTACCATGAAGGTAATTGGTGCATTTTTTGTTAATTACCAGAGTGTGATGAAAGTTGGAAAAACAACTGTGTTTCTGTTTAATTCATCATATCGATCCTGCCATTTAAACCACTGGTCTAGTATTAAAGCACATGCACGACTCTTAACACAGGAAGATTCCTATTGGTACTCTTAAGTTGTTAATTGAAAAACTACGTTCCTGAATATATTTGGAGTTTGATGTTCCGCCATGCATTTGGTGTTCCATATCAGTGCATCTTGTAATCTTGACAGACGAGGAGCACATGGTTTCCAAACTGGGCTGGATCACAATTTACCTGAAACCCTGTTTCAATCTTACAGAGTTTGGTTGCTACAAATGATACAACTAATTTTGTGAAAATTATGCAGATATTAAGCTTGTTGTTTGCACATTAATATTCACTGGCCTGCTTATTTTATTCTTCCAGCAAGTAAATAGTCGAACAAGAGAGTTACTACTTACTAGAATCCACTGAAGTTCGAACACTAGTGTTAACTTTCAAGTGCCTGCTCACAATATGAAATATCACGTGCAATATGGTCATTGTGTCTAGAGCAAACTGCATATTGTTCTTTCAAGAAAAATAACTTATTACTGGACCTTCAGTTATACATGGCATATTTTTTTTAGTTCACGAAACTTTCTTTTGGGTGAATGATGTGGCTTCTGGTATATGCTCAGGTGCACTGTGGATTTATGAAAAACAGTGGTGCAGATATGGATGCTGTTGATGTCGAGTACATAGAGAAATGCAAATTCGTGGTTGCCTCGGGAATTTTTGATGGTTATGACGTTCCCCACCAGCCATCAAATATTAGCCTTCGCTCCCAAAAGTTGTTCTGCTTCTTGATGGTGGTCGATGAGGTGTCCTTTGACTTCATTGAACAGAATGTCACTGTCAAAGTTGACAGTGCAGGAGGGAAATGGGTTGGTATATGGCGACTTGTAACACTGCACCGCCCTCCATTTGATGAACCTAGAAGGAATGGGAAAGTACCAAAGATATTGACGCATAGACTATTTCCTCAAGCCTGGTATAGCATTTGGATTGATGGGAAAATGGAGCTTATGGTTGATCCACTGCTTATTCTTGAAAGGTTGGTTGTTTACCTGCAACTTCAAAGAAGTTATTTTTGTTTTCTTGACACCTGAAACAGATTCAACAGAGCAAACTCTTTGCAGATATCTCTGGCGGGGCAAATACACATTTGCAGTGGCTATCCATAAGCATCATAGAAGCATATATGAGGAGGGTGATGCAATCAAACGGAGGAAGCGATATGCAAGGCCTTTGGTTGATCTTCAGATGAAGATATACTACCACGAGGGAATGGAGCCTTGGGACGAAACGAAAAGGATGCCTAGTGGTGAGTCCATTTACATTTTCCGCATTAAGTTAGACATTTGTTTGAAGCTGTTAAGCAAAGCTTAGGATACAAAGCTTACTGTACAGTATGAAGTAACTGATGAATCATTCCATCTCCTGTGTATTTCTGTTGTGCTACCATAGTTCCTCAATTCCCAGTGCTAATTAAACAAGCTGCGACTTGCAGACATACCAGAAGGAGCGGTGCTGATCAGGGAGCACACGACGATAACGGATCTGTTCAGCTGCCTCTGGTTCAACGAAGTCAACCTCTTCACGCCTCGTGACCAGCTCAGCTTCGGCTACGTGGCCCATCGGCTCGGAGACGCTCTCAACTTCTTCATGTTCCCCAACTGCGAGTACAATTCCTTGTTCATCCTGCACAGACACACGAGGGAGCACTCGTCGAAGGTGGAGTGGGCCAAGACGATCGACGAGATTTTGAAGAAGGGACTGAAGGAGAGCAGGGGAGGGTTAGGGCTGTGGACACCGTACCCCGCAGACCTCAGCTCCGTGGAGCTCCCCGCTGTAAAAAGAACTTCGCAGGCAAGCTAGGCTGGAACCGAAACGTTCGATCATGATTCTTTGATTGTGCAAAGTAGAACACCCCTTTCCTTGGTGTGTTGTAGTCAGGGGAAAACTTCTGTAATTTCCTGTGGATTCTGGTGCAGATGACATAGGGATGTGCTACAGGCCCAAATTTTTACGACGAACTTGTAACCACATTACATGTAAAAAAGTTGAGCATGGAATGGATCATGTTTTTTGCTTTTCCAAGTGGTACACATATCTGTTTCAGGTTGACTCATCAAATACAAAAATGACACACATATCTGCTTCCGAACGTGTGCCACAGGGCGGCATAAGAATAATGATAATGAAACCACTGCGGTAACAAAACCAATCATAGCATTAGACAATAATAATGATAACAAAACCTATCATGCATCAGATACAATGATAATTACTGTCATTCTTTCAGACTTCACAAATGATTGTTTCTACTTTCTCTGATCTACCATGGCTTCTCTACACCCTCAGGAGGGATCACACCAAAATCACTCACTCAGGCCTCACAAGAACCAACTTGACCGGAACACGACGGCCGGCGCGCATCTCCTCCCATCCAGGTTGAACATGACACCAGGCTGCAGGGTGGCATTCTGGCCTAGATGCAAGTTCAGAAACCCTTCCAGCTGCATCCGCTCCGGCGCCCCCTCGGAGCCTCTCCGCAGGCTCACGCCCCAGCCTAGGTCGTTCTCAGGCGTATCAGACAGCGTGACGGCCCACTTCAGCTGCCTCGGATTCGACCTCTTCACCTCGACCCAGGCCCCGACCCTCGAGTCCTCGTCGAACTTCAGCTCGAAATCGACGCACCCTCCAGCGGTCGGTTTGCTCTTTCGAGGAATGGCAGACGGTCCATGCCAGGCCGCGGACATGGTCAGCTTTATATCATCACACATCTTGCATGAAATCTGCCCGAATCCGGTGAAGACACTGCTGGCTTCGCCCGAGCTTTTCGCAGCTGTTGAGATCAACTCGGCGAGAGATGCTGCGAAATTCTGCGACCTCAGTATCAGGCCAGCAGCGCGCCTGTGACGCTTAAGCAGCAGAGGTGGCCTCAGCGAGGAATGGAAGCTGGGAACCCATTGCCCCTGTCAAAGAAACTATCACCTGATATATCAGCAGGCAAAATGATAGTGCATAAGCACAGGTGCAAGGACGAAGAAATTAATTACCTCCTGGATGCTTGGATCGGTTGAAAAATCATCACACCTTGCTCCTACCGGTACCGCAGCAACGGACATGTCATCGCTGACGTTTGCCAGGTACATCACCTTCGACAGCACAAGAGGGCTCCCCATGAGATCATTTTCCTGATAGAAGTATCTGGAGTCGGTGGCAAGCTCGGCCAGGAGAGAGTCCGTCTTTCGAACACTGGCCCGGAACGCAAACTGTGAACTGATGCCGGAATTTGTTTCCGAGCTGTGTGGTTCCACGCCTTCTTTGCTGTTCAGCGCCAGGGCTCCGGCGAAATTGATGAGGCCCTTGACCCGGGTGCTCTCTTCCGCAAATGGACCGATTTTGTGAGATTTGAACAGCGTGAGCACCTTCTCGACCTTCTCCTGTCTATCCCTCAGCTGCATAATGTCGTAGAACGCTTGTCGCTGCAGTCGCTTCAAGATGTCTATCTGCAGTATACGGCAAGAGAGTAGAAGGCAGAGAGGTCAACACAAGTTGGTTTCCTTGTCGTCTTCCAAATGTACATGAAACCAGAGGGAGTACAAAACATGTCTATGTTCAAAGAAAACGAGAAGAGGAAAAGGCTGTGCTACCAATTGAAAACCAACTTCGTGCCCCGCCGCAATGGTGACAGATGTATGCAAGAAAATACAGCGGGTATCTCGAGCCCCGGGGGAGAAAAAAATCCCCCCCTCGCCGATGTAATCGAGATCCCAGGCTAGGAAACTAGCAGCAAACAATCTCTTCTATCCATTCGTTTTTGCAGTTCAGCAGATCATCAGACAAGTTTGTGCAGGCAAGAGCTATATATGATCTTGGCAGATATTCAGGGCTGGTCGGCCAGTGGTCACTGCCATAAAAAAAGCCTCCTTTGCAGGTTATCTGCTACCCTGGTCTGGTTTTGTGGAACCACTATCCACTATGAGTAGATTCACATCTGAAGAAGAGGCTGCTTCTTCAGTGCCACGGCAATTCAGCTCCCTCGGCAGTCGCAAGCGCTAAGAAGCACAGGGCATGATCGTTCCTAAAAGAGACGACGAGTCCGGCCGGCGATGCAGAGCGCTCAGACGGGCCGGCCGCGGCCGGCATTGTTGTCCTGCTGGCGCCAGGCCACAAACCCTCGAAATTCGTACGGGGCGAGAGGACGGCGAGGGGGCGTGCGCGCTTACCGGGTTGGGAGCGGGCGGCGGAGGCGGAGGGCGGCGGAAGGAGAGGAAGAAGCGCCTGGTGGAGTCGGCCACGCCGGCGGCCCGGTCCACGGCGCACGCCCACGCCGCGTCCATCCCTCCCCTCCCCTCCACTCCACACGGCCCGCTGCGCGTTCCCCCGCCCTGGCGCCGGTGGCCGGCGGCGGCCGTGGAGCGGGAGTGAGCCGCCGGGGCTGGGGGAGACAGGACAGGACTCTGGGGGGAGGAGTCTCGAGGCTTCGCTGCTTTTCCTTTTCCGCTGCTTTCGCCTCGTGGGTTGGGTTGGGTTCGAGCCTCGCCGCTTTTGGATGGGTCACGCGAGCACAGTGGGCCGGGCCGCCGGGCCGACATACGAACGGGCCGGTCTTGGCAGCAAGAACAAATTTTGAATTTCTCAAAAAAAATTGAATTCTATGTAAAAAAACAGGTTTACGAAGTTTTGTAAGGAGTCAATGATATGAGAGCGCTTGTTGAATATTCCCTCTGTTCCTAACTATAAGCCTCTTTAGAGATTTCAACGCGGACTGCGTACCGGATGTATGTAGACATTTTTTAGAGTATAAGTTCACTTATTTTGCTCCGTATGTAGTCTATATTGGAATCTCTAAAAGGACTTGTATTTAGGAAAAAAAATTGACATGAGCAAGCTATTCCAGCAAAATTTTAACAAAATCACATAACTAAATACTTCTTTGTACTACCGTCAGAATTTATTAGTCCCTTCACATTTTGGGGTCAAACTTTGACATTTGATTTAACTACAAAAAAAACAAATTATATACCACAAAATAGTATCGTCCAAACCTTTTTAGAATATTGATTCAACTAAATAAGTTTTGTGACATACAGCTTACATCTTGTTAGACAAATTTACGGTCAAAATTAGGCACAAACTGCATATAGGGGGCCAATAAACCCAAACGGACGGAGGTACTATTTGATTACAAGTCAATGGTTTCTGAAACATCCTCGCAAATAAAAAATATATATACTCCCTCTGTATCAAAATCTAAGACGTTTTTTGACACCGTCATAGTGTCAAAAAACATCCTACACTTTGATACAAAGAGTATGTCTTGCAAGGCCGCCAGAGAACGAAAGGGAACAGATTGACTGCGAGAAATCAAACCGCAACGCGTTACATTACATTACATCACATCTCATGAAACTTAAAGCTACACATATATATTTGATAGTGACAAAAGGGAAAGAGAAGACGACGAAAACAGCAGGTGAAAGTTATTGGGCAAACAACATCTCTTATTCATCTCTTTCATCCTTGCTTCCGAACACAACTGTACTGAATTAGCTCGTATACAGACACCGACCTAAGGTCGCCACGATGATGATGACTGGTTGGAGCAACAGCATCGATGAGCGCGAGGATCTTGACAGAGATCAAAGTGGAAGAGCTCTGAGCGACGGGTGTTCAATGAGAGCTGACGAGGAAAGGGTGCTGGCACACGCCGCATTCTATCGTCTCCGAGCCAGATGCTGGGACCTGCACCTGTAGAAAAAGGGTTGATCAACTTGGGTCAGATACCATGTTTCGAGAGCAAATGGAAGTCATCCATCATGAAAAGGGATGTGGCAGTGATGAACCTGGAGGTGCACTGTGCAGATTGGGCATGCGACCTCCCGCATTCGCTTGCCAGAAGATCCGTCTGAAGATCTCGAGCCTGCCAAGGAACCAGACAACACATTTGTTTATAAACAGAATAGTGAACAATGAAGAGGACACATGTGAAATGGAACAAGTATATGAAGACACAAACCTGAAGATGACTTCTTGTTTATATCCATCGCTTCCTGTATCATACCAGAGATCATGTTATGTCAGCATATTTATTTCAAATCTAGTCAATTGATACAGTGTGTTGTACAAATATCAAATAATGCAAGCTATACTTGCTGGCTAAAGAACAAATAGAAAGCCAAAAGGCACACCTGAAGTTTTTTGGCGAGATCCTCATGGCTCTGAACAACAGGTCGATTTGCCGCTTCCTTTGCACTGCTCAGCCTTCGAGAAACTTCAGCCTATCGGAATGGAAAAAACATGACACCGGTATCATTCACTGAGAACTCATCAGAAATGGTATAACCTCCCACTAGTAGCACGACTGCAACATGAGCTACTTCACAGATAGAAAAAGGGACTAACACTGAACATTAGTGCTCACATAACCTTCAAAGACAAGAAAAGGCACACCCTCGTTCCCCCCAACATGCAGTATCAAGGAAGCTTAACTAAGATACAATTCCAATTTATGTAAGTTTGATGTTGTCCAGGCCTCTTGTGCTCTCAATGAGCGATGAAGCCCCAAGTCAAACAGCTAATAGCTATTTAATATTCAATATCTTAGCCTCAAAACTTATGAAGTGTAAGTACAGACTATAACAAGAGATTCTTTTATTGTCCATACTCACTAAACACCATGGAACAGCAAAAGGTGTACATAACATAAATCACAACTAAGACTGCAATATAAGAGGATGATGAAGCAAAAGAAAACTACCATGCATCTGTCACAAACTCGGACTGGTTGAGAATCAGCATCCGAAGTTAGAGGAGTCCTTCCTTGGGTGCACTTATCGCAGAAAATATCACCACAGTTCCGACAGTGATGCTGAATTTACAGGTTCACAACATTAACAGATGGATGAGAAATATACATCAAGAACATGCCAATAGCAAAATGTTCTTACCCTGCGGTTGAAGGCACTGAAATCTCCTGCACAGGCCGTGCATTTATTGACTGCTTCATCTGGGACCTGGCAGAAATGCAGAAAAAAGAGATGATGCCACTAGAAAAAAGAGATGATGCCACCCAAAAACATGTAAACATATACTGATAGAGTAGCTAAGGATTTCCTTTTCTTCAGTGGGGCAGAAGAGAGAAAAATATAGGCAGAGAGCAAGCTAGGTACAACGTCCCATGAAAGCACTGCAAGTCAAATCAACAGTGCAGAGAACAAGCCACAAAGCAACTGAACAACAGCAGAAGCCTTACTGTGATATGCCCAAATGGAAAATATGTGCAGCCATGAACTATATAACACAATTGGGAAGCCATAAGTCGTCCGAAAATAGGATATAGGTAAGACAATTGGGTAAGCCAAGTAAATACAAATTAAACATTAACTCTCAACTTTCTCCTAAATACCATTCGTGCATTTCTGATCACACTGCATTTTTTTATCTGCTGAATTAGTTTCTGCCATGATAAGATGTTTAAAAATGAAGCAGAGTAGAAGTTCAAACAGTTCATCAAGAGTTAATAACAGAAAGGACATAATCCAGGGAAAAAACACTGCAAGAGCTTCATGCGTACAAGCAAAGTGATAGACTGAAAAACAATTGCATGAGTCTGCCTAAGCAACAAATATTCCAGACAAATAGGCAACAATTAAGTTTAAAAAGGGTATAATTGTTGGCTCTATAAAACTTCAAACTGGAAATAATAAGAAGTAATAATTCAATGCACACTTGGAAGCAGGCCTCATTTTAAACGTAAACGGAGAAAAGAACTTACCCAGTGGTCTTTCTCCTCAGTCACGGGCTTCACTAAGTTCCTCCAATCAAGGAAATTCCTCCTCTTCTCATTTTGCTGTTCAGAAGGGCTGGCAGGATCAGCAGCTGCTTTACTTCTCGAAACGCTGCTTGCCATCTCCTTGAACTGTGGTTAAAAAAAATCTAACTGTCAACATTTCTCCATAAACAATGGATGCTAACAGCTCAAAATTACAACTGAAGGGTGAAATAAAAAGTATCATTAATTCAGATGCAAACCTGAACAGAGGCAGCTGTCACAGTGTCCAGAATGGTGTTGGTTGTATAACTGCTTGACTTCAGACGTATTCTTCTTGCTTCAAGATCAACCGAAGTCTTAGACCAAAAGGCAAATACAGAAGAATCCAATACCTAGATACAGATGCCATAAAATTTAGTACAATATAAATCACAAAAAAGGAACAGAGGAAATAAAAACTTTGCAACAGGAACTTGTGACTTACATCCCATCTAGTTACAGTTTCAAGAGGATATATCCTCAATGTCCTACTAGTGTTGGGATCAAGCATCCGAATCCCATCCAAACCAACCTGCATGACGTGCAAAATGATAAGTAGTGACTCTTGGTTGATCACACTTGCAATGATGCAACCAGGTACAACAGCATAACAACCCTACTCTACAACAGTGTGCAATGAAGTCAGATTTTTCAAGAAACTAAATGAATCCTGATTGCTAATCAACAAAATATCCATCCCATGACTCTTGATATTACCTTTCACTTGATTAGCTAAGAATTAACCAACTCTACATGGCCCTAGACTTACATGCCACGATTGTTCATTTTTGCCATTCGAAAACTACCTAACAAATTACATGATCGCTTCAGTCTCTGCAGATATTTCTGCGAAAAACAGGTCCAAACAAAGCTCCTTGCAACAATTTGGTAAAATTAAAACATTCCAACCTTTTTCATCAAAGCATAAGTTTGGTTAGTTAGCAAGTTTATCCGCTGTTCGTTATCTACCCATGCTGCAAATCTGCAGCAATGTTCTATACAAGCTTTAAGGAAATGGTGCTACACAAAGGAGCATTCCTAATGAAAGCATCTGAACTCCATGGACCTTGGTCCAAACTCGGCACTATAGGATCATTTTTTGTCGAAACTAGCCACTGAGAAGTGAGAAGAGCTCTGCCTTGAGCCCTTGGCTACAGCCATTTTTGTTCATCATGCCAATGTCGCAACAAACTAGTACCTGGCACAGCACATCCATGGGGCTACCGGCGCCCTCGGGCAGCAGCTTGACCCGGAACTTCTGCACCCCGCCCCTCACGTCCTCCGACGTCTCCGCCTTCGGCACGGCCCTCACCACCTTGGGGCTCGCCGCGCCGCCCCCACCCCCACCACCCCTGTCCTTCCCGGGACCAATCGACCTCCCGTAATCATCGAACAGCGCGGCGCTCCCGGAGCCCTGCCTCGGCGCGGTGCCCCTGGCGCCGTAGGGCTCCGGCGCGTCCCCGCCGCGGTACGCGTACGCGCCGTCGTCGGACCACCCGCCCCCCGCCGCCGCCGGGGGGTAGAGCTGGTCCTGCTGCCCGTACGAGCCGGATCCGTACCCGCCGTAGCTCCCCGCCCGATCCAGCGAGGGGTAGGCCGAGGGGGCGGCGGGGGCGTGGTGCTGCGGGGGCGACGGCGGCGGCGGGGGCTCGTAGGGGTAGTACGGCTGCGGCGGCGAGGGCGCCGCGGCGGAGGGGGGCGCGGGCGGGTAGTGGTGGGGGGTATGGTGGTGGTCGGCGGGCGGCGGGGGGTAGGCGGGGTACGACGAGGCGGGCGCGAAGTCCTGGGTCGCCGGGTAGGGGGAGTACGGCGGCGCTGAGGCGGAGTCGTAGGGGTGGTAGGCGGGCGCCGGCGCCGGCGCGGAGGCGGGGGCGGGGTATGGGGGGTAGTACGAGGGGGCGGAGTAGTCCCCGGCGCCGGCGGGATGCATCTCCGGCGGGCGGACGGGCGGCGGATCGGGGAGGGGGTGGGTGAGGTCGCCGGTGGGTGGGGGAGGGGGGAACGGACAGAGGAAGGAGACGACTGGTGAGAGCGTGGGCGCGTTTGCGATAAGGACCCTGGTGTGTGCTGTGAGAAACGGATTTGCTATTTTACACTCGAGTGTTTTTCAATTCGCTGTCACTCAAAATTGTGTCCGTCCAATCTTGTGTTTAGATTCGCACTAAGTTCCGTGGTTTTCGGGCGCGATTCTTGTTGCGGGCGCGGGTTTTATTTTCGGCCAGCCCGTTACCGCTGCCGGTGTCTCTTAGTATTTTATTTTCCTTTCCCCCTTGCCTTTTGAAATTTTCCCCATTTCATTTTGGGCGCACTGTTTCGATAAGGAAGAGGGGCGGAGAGGGAGCGATAGGCAGAGGTGCTCGAGCGACGGAGGAGAGGAGGCGGTTCCGTCGGGTTCTTACTGTTTTCCGAGTTCCCTCTCTGCTCGAGCTTGATTTTTTTTCCTTTGATTCAGGGCTCCCCCGGTTGGTTGTTCTTGTCTCTCCCCCTCCTCTCATGCAATTTTGCCCTGTCTGTTCGTGTAGCTTCCAGATCTATGTCTGTGGATTATTGGTAGTTGTATTTTGATGCGTTTGGTTCCATGGATGCCCCTCTGCACGCGTCAGATGTATGAATTCGTGTGTTAGGTACTTAGGTCTAGCCTGTTCTTCCTCTGTTAGGTTTTAGGTGTTCTCGTTTTGATTCCCTCAATGGAGGCGCTGGTAGGTTGTACGTTTAGATGTTGGTCATCTGAATAGGGTTCGGGCTTGTGGTTTCTGCTGGTAGTATTGCTTCGTATGGCTTGATTCGTCTGGCTTGCCCTCTGCATATGTAGTTCTACCATCTGGTAGGGTTAGGGTTTGTAATTTTTGTTGTAGTTGTAAGTGTTTTAACTTGCTTGTTGATGCTATTATTGTGTGTCAAATTTAATAGGGGATTGGTCTGGCTCGTCCCCTTCTCGTGTTGTTCTTCCATGTGATAGGGGTTAGTGTTTGTGATTTTGGTTGTAGAGGTAAGGTTTAGGTAGCTTTGTTGATGTTATTCTCTTTAGCATTTTGTCCGCAAATGTTTTTGTAATGTTAAGTCTGAATTAGGGTGGATGTTAACTGTGAATTTCACTGTAATGAATCCCATTATTCCCTAGTTACATTATAATTTACCAACTGTATTATTCCCCAGATAATTACTGTGCATTTTAACTCTGAATTACAGTGTAGTTTTTATGCTTCGTCTCTGTAATTGATGTAAGTTTACTTACTGTGTAATTGTAAGATAGTTTACACTGTAATTTACTAACTGTATTATTCCCCAGATAATTACAGTGGATTTTAACTCCAAATTACAGTGTAGTTTGTATGCTTCATCTTTGTAATTGCTATATGTCTAATTACTATGTAACTGTGAGATAGTTTACACTTTCACAATGTAATTACTATGTAATTACAGTGTAGTTTGTATGCTTCGTCTCACACCAGGACGTTCCGTTAGTATCACCTTTTTGAGAGTGCAGATTCTGTCGGTGAACTGTTTGTGCCTAATGCCTTTGCGGAAAATGGTTCTTGTGCTATGTCTATGGTAGTTATTTCTTTTCTTCTTCTTTAGGTATATTTTATTTTCTTACTTCTTCAGATCATTTTATTTAATTTCAGTCTGTCAGCTTTTTTATTTTTGCAGGAACTTTCTGGTGATGAAGGAGGTTTTGAGAAAGCTCTTTTGAAGTTCTATTTGAATCAAGTATGTTATTCTTTTTCTGTACTAGTTGATTTTGTTTTTGCTTATTTTCTTTTTTTAGGGTGACCCTTGTCTTTTTGTTTTTCAGAAAGTAAAATGATTGAAGAGGAAATTATCATCTACTGTGAGAAGGAATGTCGTTAGTCCCCCTTGGCTGTACCTGAAGTTCTATCTGAGTAAAATGCTCTGTAATTTATTTTCCTTATAGTAATTTTTTAGTGATGTGTACTGTATTTCTTATGTAATTATCATTTCTTTTTTTCTTGCACTTCGCATGTTTTATTCTTTGTTATTCCATTGTTAGTTTGCAGTATTTTTTTCTTCAGAATTTACCCCCTGGTTTTTGTTTACTTATATGCGGAAGTAATCTAGTTTACTAAAGAGCTGTAGTCTTTTGTTTTGCTCTAGGAATTCCTTTTGTGTATTTTGTAGCCTTCTTGCATTGGTACTCTCTTATGTGTTTTGATCTTTGTTTCCTTTTGTTCTTTGTAGAGACAGAGTTGTTCTAGTGATTTCCCTTCTTGTTCAACTTTATGTAATTTTGCTGTTAATAGTTGGGGTATTCCCAGTGTATCATGGGAACTAACATTGTAAATTATAGTGGAGTAGCTCTGAAGTTCCATTGTAATTTACTGGGTTACAACATAACTTCATCACTGCAAATCCCTGCATAATTTCAGTCTAATTCCCTATGTATGTTTTATGTATTTTTTGAGTTTATTACATTGTAAGCACGTTCACTATAATTATTGGATATTTCAGTGTAAACCCTGACTACTTGCAGTGTAATTTATAGAGGTTTTACAATGTAATTCTTGCTCACTTACACTGTAATTTAGTGTAAGCTCATCAGTTTTCACACTGTAATTTAGTGTAAATCCTTGTGTGCTTGCAGTGTATTTATTGTGTATGTACTATGTAATTTATAGGGGGATTTACACTGTTAATCTTGGTCACTTCCAGTGTAAGTCTTGGGTATTTTCAGTGTCATCAGTTTTACTTGTAGTGTCATCAGTTTTCCTGTGTATGTATATTGTAATCTCTAGTGGATTTTCACTGTAATTCTTGGGCGGTTTCACTATAATTTTTATGTATTTACAGTGTAAGTGACCAAGTTTTGCAAATGTCATTTCCTGTGTAGGGAATTTACAATGTAATTCTTGGACTCTTACTCTGTAATTCTTGGTAATTTGCCCTCTCTCACTTGACATCCCAAGCATCATAGAGCACACATGATTTTCACTGTACTTCTTGGGCAGTTTCACTGTAATTCTTATGTATTTGCAGTGTAAGTGACCAAGTTTTGCAAATGTCATTTCCTGTGTAGGGAATTTACACTATAATTCTTGGACTCATACACTGTAATTCTTGGTAATCAGCAGTGCAAGTTCACCAGTTTTTGCAATCACTGGTACTTGCAGTGTCATTTCCTTTGTCTACACAGTGTGAAGGCTCTGATTATTTTCTGTCTTCTATTTGCAGCCTTATTTTCGTATGATACTTCAGCACTGAATTTCTGTCAATTTCTGAATGTTTCAAGATTAGAGTGTAATTTCCATGCTTTTGTTGCCACTGTAATTCTTGATTCTAGACTTCAAAGTTTCACAACTGCTAGCGATAACATATTCCATAGTTTCTTGTTGTTTCTAATTTTTGTGTCTAGTTTCTCTGATTAGTTTCTTTTACATATTTTCCATGAAAGAGGTGAAGCGGGTGAAGGGGTTGAAGAATTGGTGTTGAAATAGAAGTGTTCCTGACCTGGGGATCATTTGTTGATTGATTTTCCTAGGATCTTCTTCAATGTTTGGCTGCTGTTCTTCATTCTTGCTGTGGTCCAGGGGTCGCAAGCTGATGGGCAGTTCGCTGTGGTCCAGGGGGTTTGTGGCCCAGGTTTAGTTGAAACTGGGTTAGAGCTTAAGCTGACCCGTATTTTTTAAGAAAAACAGATCATACAGTAGATGGGTTGGGTGTTTTTGGACATATAGGTGGATCTGTTTATACATCAGGAAATTTGAATGTTGCCGAATTCAAAAACAGTCAAACGCTAAATAGACAGTCCCGTAAGAAAACTTGATTGCAGTTGGGAAACTAGGCGTATTTGGCGTGGAGCGAATATCGGTGTATCGTAAGGTGCAAAATGAAAATCTGTTCTTATGTAATAAGATGGACATAGAACAAGATTCCATCCAAGGATTTTTCTGACCAAATTTCATCAAGGATTCTTTTCTTTTTTTCAAGCTAAAGAAAAAGATTCTTTTCTTTCGGTGGTTTCTCTTTCTCATCGCCTAGCCTGTTTGGTAGCCTGCACCAGCTTATTTTGGGAGCTATACCTCGCTTCACGCGAGGGTAGAAGGTTCTCTCACCCGAAGCTTTTCATCTGCGCTACGACAACATGCCGGCACATTTTCCGCGTGTTGATCTCCTGCTCCTTGTCGCTCTATTCACTCCTTCGCTACGTTTTTTTTTTCATTTCTTTTTCTTCTTAGGTTTCTTTCTTTTGGCTTTCTTGGGATTTTTCTTTCTTATGCATTAATATTTTTTGTTTTTTCATCGGGTTTTCCTTTTTTCTTCGTCGTACTTCAATTTTTTTTAGTTTCCTTACCGGTTTTCCACATTTTTCTTTGTTTTTTCTTTTGGTTCTTCTTTTTCTTCAGTTTTCCTTTTTATCTTTCTTATTTTCGTTGGTTTCCTTTCTTTTCTCGGTTTCTCTATTATCAAGTCTTTTTGCGGTGGTTTTCTTTGGTTTTGTTTCATTTTTTTATTTCATTTTTTATTCTTCAGTTTTCGTTGGGTTTCTTTTTTTGTTTATATGCAAAAATATTGATCATGTATTTTTAAAATTTTAAATGTGTATAAAAAATATTTCTGACGTATAAAAAAGTTTACAAAATATATTCAATAAAAGTAGACACCAATATTTCTGAAGTATATAGAAAATGTACATTGTGTGTGAAAAAAATATTTATTGCCATTAACAAAATGTTCAACACATGATCAACAGTTTTTACACATGTTTAGCATTTCTAAAATACATTATCATTGTTCTTTTAATACACATATTAAATACTTGGAATACATTTTTTGTATACATGGGGAAAAGTTCTATACAAATTTAATATTTTTAAAATGCTTGATTAAAACTTTCAAATGCAAAATCAATATTTTTGATGGACATTGTGTATTTTTTGTACATTTTTGATATATATGTGAAACATTTTTCTACACACATTTAACCTTTTTAAAATACCTGATGAAAATTTTCCAACTACTTGATTAATATATTTAAAAAATGCTTGATAAGATTTTTTAAATAATACATGATCAATTTTTTCATACACATTCTTTTTTCGTATATATTTTCGAGAAACATTTTTTATACACATTTTTTTCAAATGCTTAACTAATATTTTTTAACAAAAATTGTATATAAATGTATGTATGTATGTATGTATGTATGTATGTATGTTTATTGGGAAAATAAACAAAAATGGAAAAAGAAGGTTGTGGCCTTCGGCCGCGCCTGGGCCTGCTCATCTCATTGTCGCCTTCAGGCGAGGCTGCCCTATATCTTGAGTAAAGCGTGACATAGGCAGGGCCGCCTCTCCTACAGGGCGGTGCGGTGGGCCGTAGACATCACTGGAATTTGTTTTATTTTCTTTTTATATATTTTGAAATGCATATATTTAAAACATTAATTTACTTCTCAAATTTAAAACATGAAATAAAAAAATTATAACATATTATAAAAACTTTTTAGCCTAGTTTTAGAAAATGTTGATAACTTTGAATAAAAATGTTCCCGCATTTCGAAAGTAGGTATGTGCAATTTTTTAAAAAAGTGTATGACATAGAAAAAAATGTTTGTATAATATAACAAAATTCGTACCTTTAAAACATGTACGTCACATTTCCTATTCAAGAAAATGCCAACGCAGCTCACAAGTAGCAGAAAGAATTTCTGGCGCCATTGCCCGGGACGCATCATCAAACATCTACAGGTTCCTACATCCATATTATCATTTACTTTTTCTACTTTTTATTTGATTTCTCTTTTTTATCCATTTCCACTTCTCTAAAAAAAGAAAAACACAAAAATATTTTATGTTGCTTGTTTGCTTGTTTGTTTGAAGTTGCTATCATGTCTGAGTTTGAGAAAATTGTTGTTGAAAGCGCTAGTGAAGACAGTAGTCTCATTAGGAAAAGCCTAAATTATTTGATCTTAATAATGATCCTCCTGAGAATGAAGTTCATCATAATGAAGCTCTCACAATCTTGAAAACTAAAATTTATCTTCTGGTAGCGGAAATATTATGAAAAATGTCATCCAAGAATTCTTTAATTGCATGGGACTAATTAAGGGGTCTATTCTTGATAAAACAAATTGCTATGTGGATGCTATTACTATGCTTATGGCTAAACTAGAAAGACTTTTTTTTTGCATATTCATCCTGTCTTGCAAAAGATGTTCCTCGAACTTCCCAATATCCATCATCCAAAAACTAAAAAGATTGCCACTATCATCCTTGTGCATGAACTTGATTATATAATCCGAGAACCTAGGGACATCTTTTCCTTCTATAAGATAGATTTTGAGCATCCTTCAATAGAAGAAATCCTTCATGATAAAATAGTTGGAATCTAATGATTATCATGCTTATGGTGAGAATATTAGGAGGAAAGTTCCTCATGTGGAATTAATTAAAGCCGTGTACCATAACACTTGTGATGAATTTGAATGGATCACAAAAGGAATTAATGAAATATTTAGTGAAGAATGCTTTGAAAACACCGCTAGAGATCCTATTGATGATGAAATCCATGTTTTATATGAGGACCTTCATAGTGAGGATTCGGAGTTTGAAGCTATGAATGTTAAAAATTACCAAACAAAGTCCCTTCAATTATTTAAGCTCACCTACCAGAAAAGTAGATTATGAGAGTAGATAATTAATGAGGAATGTTTTGAAGACTTGATAAAAAGGATTTGAAGGATGACAATACTTGAAATAATGCATTATGCCTATCTAGAGGCATAAAACAATAGCGCTTGTTGGGAGGCAACCAAATAGTTATCTTAATTTTTGTTTATTTCTGTTTTGGTCTGATGACATGCTTATTGTTACTGTAATGATTGTGTTTTTATCTTTTAATTAGTGTTTGTGCCAAGTAAAGGCTTTGGATGATAGTTGACTTGATTCTGTGCAAAAACATAAACTTTTGCGTCCAGTCCAAGAATTTATATAATTTACTGGAATGTGTTTTTGATCTAATTTTTTTACACATAATTGGTATAAAAATTGCCCACGTTGTACTATTTTTTTTTAGAATTTCTAGAGTTATAGAAGTATGTTTTTGTTCAGGTCATTACATATTGTTATGTTTTAGACAGGTTATGTTTTGGAACAATTACATTTGTGCCCTTAATTGGAACCCACTACTCAAATTTGCCCCTAATTCCGAAGTATGCTCAAATTTGCCCCTCTTTCCGTTAAGTGTGATTATAGAAATGCCCTTCCATACATTTTCCATCCGGACAAAGGCCTTTGACCGTTAAGTGCGAGTATAGAAAGACATAACGGTCAAAGGCCTTTAACCGGACGGAAAATGTACAGAAGGGCATTTCTATAACCGCACTTAACGGAAGAGGGGAAAATTTGGGCACACTTCAGAATTAGGGGAAAATTTGAGTAGGTGGTTCGAGTTAGGAGCTGAAATGTACATGACCCGTGTTTTTATTGCATAGTGTGCTTATTTTAATAATGCTATGGATTATATCGGGGGGTATAAGTCATGGAGAAGTTAGAATACAGTAGTTATTATGCAAGAATAATTATGAATGAGTTTACAACAGTATCTAGATTTTATGAGTTGATGATTATACTAACGGATCTTACAAAGTTTTTCTTGAGTTTTGTGTCCTAAAGATTTCAAGTTTTGGGTGAGATCACGATGGATGAAGGAATAAGGAGCGTTAATACCCTAGGCTTGGGGATGCCCAATGCACCACAAGTTAATATTCAAGGAAGGCCCAAGCGTCTAAGATTGGGTATGCCCCCATATGGCATCCCCTCTTTCATCCACAATTCATTGGTATGTTACTCCCTCCGTCTGGAAATACTTGTCGGAGGAATGGATGTATCTAGACGTATTTTAGTTTTAGATACATCCACTTTTATGCATTTCTCCGACGAGTATTTCCGGACAGAGGGAGTACTTGAAGCTATATTTTTCTTCATCACGTGATATGGGTTTTACTTGGAGCATCTTGTGCCATAGTTTTATTTTATTTGCTTGTTAGTTTGCTACAGTCATTGTTTGCTGGACACACCTTTTGAGAGAGACACAAATTCATCATGATTTGTTGGAACACTCTATGTGCTTCACTTATATCTTTTGAGCTATGCGATTGCTCTTGTTCTTCACTTATACCTTTGTTGGGAAACTTAAAAAAATCCTACGCTCACGTAAGATCTATCTAGGAGATTGTCGGTGTCAAAACCGGCGGATCTCGGGTAGGGGTCCCGGACTGTGCGTCTAGGCGGATGGTAACAGGAGACAAGGGGCACGATGTTTTTACCCAGGTTCGGGCCCTCTCGATGGAGGTAAAACCCTACTCCTGCTTGATTGATATTGATGATATGGGTAGTACAAGAGTGGATCTACCACGAGATCAACGAGGCTAAACCCTAGAAGCTAGCCTATGGTATGATTGTTGTAATGGTTGGGTTGTCCTACGGACTAAAACCCTCCGGTTTATATAGACACCGGAGAGGGCTAGGGTTACACGGAGTCGGTTACAATGGTAGGAGATCTATATATCCGTATTGCTAAGCTTGCCTTCCACGCCAAGGAAAGTCCCATCCGGACACGCGACGAAGTCTTCAATATTGTATCTTCATAGTCTTGTAGTCCGGCCGATGATGATAGTCTGGCTGTCCGGACACCCCCTAGTCCAGGACTCCCTCAGTAGCCCCCGAACCAAGCTTCAATGACGATAAGCCCAGCGCGTATATAGTCTTTGGCGTTGCAAGGCGGGTTCTCCTTTAAGTTCCATGCACCTGCCGAACAGCGTCCGGCCTCTTTATCAATGTTGCGCTTCTTGGCTTCCACACCCAATAATGGCCCTCTTCCACGCGTCGCACGAATGCGGAAAGCCAGGGTATCTTTTATGTTTTACTCCCCAGCTGCGCAAGCAATTTGCCTATAAGAGAGGCAAGAATCCAGATCCAAATCACACCATCTTCCTTCCGCGAGTACTCATCGGAGCGCCTCTGATCAAAAATCCATTCCATCATGGACCGTCGACGCGGCTCCTCCTCTCGCGCTCCCAGCCCTCTGCCAGGAGATTGGAGGAGATGTTCTGTCCCGCACAACGAGTTGGTGACGCTCCAAGCGGAGGGATATCTCCCTCCGGCCTTCATGGTCCCGGTTCGAGCTGGGCTGGCCACCTACAAAGGTGGGAAGCAAGCGGAGGCTACCCCAAGTCCCAACAAAGGGGAGCGGGTATGCTTCGTCCCCTATCTGATAAGGGGGCTCGGATTTCCTATACATCCGTTCCTCTGCGGGCTCCTGGAGTTCTACGGACTCCAGCTCCATCACCTCACGCCCGCCTCTATTCTGCACATCGCGGGTTACGTAGCCCTTTGCGAGCTATTTCTGGGCGTCGAGCCCCATTTTGCGCTGTGGAAGAGGCTGTTCTGCCTCGTACCCCGCTCTCACGAGGGGTCCATATATCAAGTGGGCGGTGCCGAAATATGGCGCATCGCCGGGACCGGATATCCATTCGGAACCCCTAAGAAGGCATCCGAAGACTGGCCTTCAGAATGGTTCTATGTAGAAGACGCTCCGCTGCCGGACCCTGTTCGGATCGGCCTCCCGGAGTACAGTAATGCTCCTCTGAAGAAACGCCTGAGCTGGCGTCCACGGAGCCCCCAGCTGGAGGAAGACAAAAGCGTCCATTATTTGATGGGCCGGATAAGGTTACTGGCCCATTCCGGATTGACCATGATTGGAATCATGGCAACGTGCATTATGCGGGGGGTGCAGCCGCTGCAATACAGGGGTCACCCTATGTGGGATTTCAACGGGGAGGACGACGCCACTCGCCACGGCCGAAAAGGGCCGGGATCGGCCGAGGACCTGATGAAGATCCTGTCCGGCCTGTATAAGGGGGAGAAGGAGGATTTCCTCCAAACAAGCCCGTTGAATGGGTTTTCCATGAATAACCCTCGGCGTTGGGTAAGCGAACACTTTGCGTGTCCGACCCATGCTTTCAAAGTTTGAGTTTCTCACATTTTATGCTTTCGACGCAGGAGCTGCGTCGGGATGTGGAGGGCATGCATAGTCCGGCTCCGCAACCCGAGGATCCAGAGAGATCCCGAGATCCGGCCTTCGAAGAGGACCCAGACATAAAGGTGGAGCTAATCGACGGGGTGTTCCACCAACTCAGCATGGATAATGCTTTAGTCGCCATTACGGCTGACTACCCCGGACTATATCCAGCTTCCCAGGTGATTGTGACCGAAGTCCTGATACCATCATTCCTTCCCTGTGCCTATCTGACCACCGCATATAATGGTGTCTCGCAGGGGGTGCCTTCAGGGCAGGAGGCCGGGGCCACGGCAGCTGGCCAACAAGGGTCAGTCCGGCCCAGCAGGCGGAAGAGGAGCGCGGCGCGGATCGAAACGTCGTCGCAACGGTATAGCTCACGGTTTGTTATTTAGAACAACGTTCCTAGGAAGTGTTTGAATGCTCATGACTTTTGCAGGAGAAAAAGCGCCCGCGGACTGCGGGCGTAGAGGTTGCCAACCCAGCCTCTGCCAGCCAGGCTCCAACACCTGGTCTGGAGGGGGAGGCGAGCGCAAGGCGCGAGCCGGATACTCCTCCAACGGAGGATGCCGACAGACTGTCCACCACCAAGTCTGAGGTGGAGAGTGCCATGAACCACAGGCGCCGCCGGACAGTTTTTCGTGACGCGTGCTTCTCCCCTGAGGTGTTGAATGCCTTTAACGCGAGGGACACGCACCTCCGTGCTGCTCAAGATGGTTTGACCAGAGCCATGGAGCAGTATGTAAAAGACATACGGGTAAGAGATTTTAATAGTTGTATATGCCAGTAGCCCCCGAGACTTAAAATAGTTATATTAACTGATTTAAGGATCATTTGAAATGCAGGATCTTACAGAGAAGAATACCCAACTGTCCCAGGAGCTGCAAGAGTGTAAGGCCCAACTTGAGGCCGCACTTGCTGCCGCAGGAGGAAACACATGGACCCCTCCTGGTAACACATTATTTTTGAAAAAGATAAGTGGTGTGCGGCGTGCGTGCAAGTCTAACAATGACATTGCAGGTGCTGCCGGACAGGATCCAGACAGGCAAGAACTACTGCGCCAGCTGAAGGCCGGCAAGAGGGTGCTGACGAGGGTGCAGCAGGAAAGGAACAAGCTTCAGGATGCCCACGCCCAGCTTGGAGAAGAGCTGAAAGGTGTTCGGGCCGAGCTGTCCGGCTCCGTGAAGGAGAATCAGCGGCTTCGTCGCGACATCTATAGTAAGTGCTTGAGCGAACTCCTTTGAAAAGAAGAGTTCGGCGAGGAAGTCAATTGACAAAAATATGTCTCCAGGTGTACTCACAGGTCGCCCTGCGGAGGAGATGCCCGTATCAACGGGTGGTTAACTTCCCGAGCTGGTGCAACTTCTCGAACGAGCTCGACAGGCAATGAGCGGCGTCGTCCAGGCTTTATGGCCATCCCTCTCCCTACCCGAGGGCCTTGGAGAGCTTGCGGAGAAGCTTCAGGGAGTGCGGCGGTGCTTCCATTTATGGAAGATTTCGGCCTGCCGCCAAGGTGCCAGGGAGGCCTGGGACATGGTGAAGACGCGGTACAAGAAGGCGGAACCCAACCACATGGCCGAGGTCGGACCTGTGGGGCTCGATGGGAAGGAGATCCCTGTGAGTTTAGTGTACGACCAAGTAGAGTTGGCCGCTAAATTTTCCCAACGAGACTGTAAATTAGACAGCCTGTTAGACGGGATTGAGGAGGAATGCAATCAGTCGATTTGACAATGTATTTTAAAATGACATGTAAAATGCCTTCTAGCCGGATTGTAGATCGTTTGTCTTTGCCGACCTTTTCGCTTCAACCTTGGGATCCTAGAGTCTGGAGTGTGTCCTAATACCTTCTCGGTTAAGAAATAACCGGGGCATGCATGGAGACCAGGCGTAGGGGTCATTAGTGCTTTATCAGAAAAGTGCCCAACTAGTTATGTTATATTACATGGTTAGTAAGAAACATCTTCCAGGGAGAATAGTTCCGTTAAGGGTTCCTTTTCCTGGGGGGCATGCCCTAAAGTGAATGTCCGGACTGCGAAAAGAGCAGGAAAACATCTGGGGGCAGATAAATAAATAGGTAAAAAAATCATCTTTCAAGTCACCGACCGAATATCCCCTTAAGAACGCTAGCTTTCGGCTTCACCCAGTCTGAGGTACACATCCGGCTGACCCGGCAGTAACAATCACAGAGGTGATCCCTTTACCTCCTAGCTGAACAATCGGGAACGTAGGGGTAAGCACAGGAGCCAGGCAACCCAGCTTGGCCAAAACTTAAGTCATATCGATGCATATAATGGTGAATAAAAGGTACACGTGGAAGTTTGACACGTGTGCTGGGCATGAAGCCCTTATAATTAAGCTTCTGGTAAAGAAGCCCCTAGGTATAATGAGTGCGGATAGCACATCAATTGTTTGCGAACAATGCGCAAGTAGGCCTTTTAGGGCTTGTATGAATAGGGGTGAGAGAAAAAAGAGAAACAAAAGACAGCTGAAGTGTAAAAATTTGGACGGGGGAAGGGGACGAACTCTTAGTCCGGCGCTAGGCATAGAATCTTCGGAGGCGGGCTGCGTTCCATGGGTTTGGCTCGAGTCGGTTGTCCGACGCATTTCGCAGACGGTACGCTCCGCCGGTCAAGACTTGATCGATGATGAAGGGTCCTTCCGATTTGGGCTTGAGCTTGTTATTTTTCTTGTCCGGCAGGCGTAGAACTAGTTTGCCAACATTGTAAGTCCTAGCCCGTACTTCTCTGCTTTGGTATCTTCGAGCCTGCTGCTGATAGAATGCGGAACGAGCCTTGGCGACGTCGCGCTCTTCCTCCAGTTCGTCCAAGCTGTCCTGCCGATCCAGCTCGGCTTCTCTTTCTTCGTACATGCGCACTCGAGGTGAGTCATGAATAATGTCGCAGGGCAAAACTGCCTCAGCGCCGTATACCATAAAAAATGGTGTGAATCCGGTAGTACGGTTGGGCGTTGTCCGCAGCCCCCAGAGTATGGAGTCGAGCTCTTCTACCCAGTGCGTGTCAGATTTCGTCAGGGACCGCACTAGTCTGGGTTTGATGCCGCTCATTATTAGACCATTTGCTCGCTCCACTTGACCGTTGGTTTGAGGATGATAGACTGAAGCGTAATCGAGCTTAATGCCCATATTTTTGCACCATAATTTAACCTCGTCGGCGGTGAAGTTCGTGCCGTTATCGGTAATGATGCTGTGGGGGACACCATATCGGTGTACTACCCCGGATATGAAGTCTATCACTGGTCCGGACTCTGCCGTTTTAACTGGCTTGGCCTCTATCCATTTGGTGAATTTGTCCACCATAACCAATAGGTACCTTTGCTTGTGGGTTCCCCCTTTAAGGGGTCCAACCATGTCAAGCCCCCAGACCGCGAACGGCCAGGTAATGGGTATAGTTTTGAGGGCGGTGGGTGGCATATGGCTCTGATTAGCAAAGAGCTGACAACCGACACATCTTTGGACTAAGTCCTGAGCATCTGCCCGGGCCGTCGGCCAATAAAATCCTGTACGGAATGCTTTGCCTACAAGGTCCCGAGCTGCGGCGTGGTGTCCGCCTAGTCCGGCATGAATTTCAGCCAGAAGGTTTCGTCCTTCCTCTTCGGAGATACACCTTTGAAGGACTCCGGTTGTGCTTTTCTTATAAAGTTCTCCCTCATGGACCTTGTAGGCTTTAGATCGCTGAACTATGCAGCGGGCCTCATTTTGGTCTTCGGGGAGTTCCTGCCTAAGCAGGTAGGCTAGGAATGGCTCTGTCCACGGGGTGATTGCTGCCATTATTTCGTGGGCTGAAGGTGTTATTTCATCGGCTGAGTTGCCGTTTATGTCAGATTGTTCTGTGTCGGTTGGTGCGGCTGCTTCCAGTTTGTTATTTCCGGACTCCTCTTCCCATAGTACGGATGGCTTAAAGAGCCGTTCCAGGAAGATGTTTGGAGGGACAGCGTCACGTTTTGCGCCGATGCGTGCCAATACGTCGGCTGCTTGGTTATTATCCCGGGCTACGTGGTGGAATTCAAGTCCTTCGAACCGAGCTGACATTTTGAGGACATCGTTACGATAGGCTGCCATTTTCGGATCCTTGGCATCGAAGTCTCCGTTTACTTGGGATATTGCAAGGTTTGAATCCCCGCGCACCTCTAGGCGTTGAATGCCCATGGAGATTGCCGTCCGGAGACCATGTAAGAGGGCCTCGTATTCGGCTGCGTTGTTGGAGTCCATGTACATTATCTGAAGTACATATTGGACTGTGTCCCCGGTTGGGGACGTCAATACGACGCCAGCCCTCAATCCGGCCAACATTTTGGAGCCGTCGAAGTGCATAGTCCAATTGGAGTATGCGCCATACTCTTTAGGGAGTTCGGCTTCAGTCCACTCAGCGACAAAGTCAGCCAAAACTTGCGACTTTATAGCTCGCCGAGGTTTGTAAGTTATATCGAATGGTAAGAGCTCGATGGCCCATTTTGCAAGCCTGCCCGTCGCGTCGCGGTTGTTTATAATGTCGTTAAGGGGTACTTCGGAGGCCACTGTTATCGAACACTCTTGAAAGTAGTGTCGGAGCTTCCGGGATGCCATGAACACCGCATACGCTATCTTTGGATAGTGCGGGTAACGGGACTTGCAGGGAGTTAAGACAGTGGATACGTAGTACACTAGTTTTTGAAGAGGGAATTTATGCCCTTCTGTCTCTCGTTCGACGACGAGTACCGTGCTTACGACCTGATGTGTTGCCGCGATGTATAACAACATTGGTTCGCCCAAGTTGGGCGCAGCCAGGACCGGATTTGTTGCCAATATGGCTTTTATTTCTTCGAGTCCGGCAGTCTTTGTTGGGTCCGTTGGATGGACCTGGAATTTTACTATTTCGTCCGCTGGTTTAAAGGAGGTGGACTTGGATCTCTTGTCGAGTATCACATCATCCCTATTCACCGTAGAGCGCAGCGCGGTGAGTTCTTCTGCCGCTAGGGCTTCGGATAGTGCCTCCAGGGCTAATGCGGCTGTCTTGTTTTCGGCGCGGAGTGTTATGTCCGGATCACTAACGAGAGTGATTATTCCGCCGGGCCCAGGCATTTTGAGCTTCATGTACCCGTAATGGGGTACGGCTTGAAAAATTGTGAATGCCTCTCGTCCTAATATAGCGTGATATCCGCTGCTGAACGGGGCCACTTGGAATGTGACTTCTTCGGACCTGTAATTGTCCGGAGAGCCGAACACCACATCGAGTGTGATTTCTCCGGTGCAGCGCGCTTCCCGGCTAGGGATTATTCCTCTGAAGGTTGTGCTGCTTCGCTCAATGCGGCTCCAGTCTATTTCCATTTTTTGAAGAGTTTCCTCGTAGATGAGGTTTAATCCGCTGCCGCCATCCATGAGTACCTTGGTAAGTCGAAAGCCGTCCACTATTGGACTAAGGACCAATGCGGCTGGTGCTCGGGCTGTTCGGAATTTAGGTTCGTCGCTGGCGTTGAAGGTGATGGCTGTGTCGCTCCATGGATTTGTTGTTGCTACTTGGTAGACTTCAGCGAGGCTGCGGATTGTTCGTTTCTGCATATTATTTGATGCGAAAGTCTCGAAGACTGTTGATACCGTACCGGTATTGTTGGAGTGGTTTTCCGGGGCTAGAAGCTCCTCGCCACTTTTGGCCACCTGCCATAATATCCAACATGCTCGAAGGCTATGTGTTGGGGTGGCGCCTTCTGTAGTGTGAATTTTACAGGGTCCGCTAAGCCATCCCTCCAGTACGGTTCCGTGCCCTTTATGGGGTTTTTGCTTTTTGGTTTTTGTACCTGGTGCCTGAGTGTAATGCACCCCTTTGTTGCGGACTAGGGTTGTATTCGGGGCCGGATTGTCCCAAAACTTATTTTCGGTTTTCCAGAAACTCTCCATCGCACAGTACTTTCGTACTATGGACGCCAGGTCGGCGAAGCGTGTAATTTCACGACGGTTGACGGCGTTCAAGATTCCCTCGTCCGTGCAATTATTGCAAAAAATTGAGATTGCGTTTTCCTCTCGGCAGTCCTTTATGCTGTCCATAACCAGGAGGAATCTGGCCCAGTAGTGATGTACTGTTTCAGCAGGCTCTTGCCGGATTAGAGATAGATCGCATATGTCTGGGCGGGTGCGTGGAATTAAGTCCGGAACCCTACCCATCTCGAGGCTCAAGGGTCGAGAAGTTTCCAAATTTGGAAGCTTGGATTGCTGGATGTTGTCCAACGAGTCCGGTCCGATGCCTGACTTTAGGTTCAGTGCTTGATCGAAGTCCGTCCCTCCGCGGGAATCCGGCATGGAGGGTTCGGGAGCCCAGACATGACTAGTTTTCAATACTGGAGAAGAGTCACCGCATTGTTCCTCTACGACTGCAACGTGGTGGGTGACCTGGGGAGAGTTGATCTCTCTCAGATCGGTTTTAAGCCCAATCTGATTGTAGTCTGTAGCGACTCCCAGGGCGGCGATGCGATCCAAGAGCTCGTTTACGGACGAGAGCTCTATTGGATCCAGCTGCTCGGCGAATTCTGAGCTGACGTGAAGATTGCTTTTGACGACCTGAGAGGTCATTGTCGAAGCGGTGGCCGAACAGGCGGTCATGAGAAAACCACCTAGCCGGATAGTTTGGCCGGCGGCCAAGGCTCCTTTGACGAAGATACCGTCCTTGAAGACGGGAAGATGCATCCTTCCTATCGGTGACGACACAGAGGAACTCTCAATGAAAGCACCAATGTCGGTGTCAAAACCGGCGGATCTCGGGTAGGGGGTCCCGGACTGTGCGTCTAGGCAGATGGTAACAGGAGACAAGGGACACGATGTTTTTACCCAGGTTCGGGCCCTCTCGATGGAGGTAAAACCCTACTCCTTCTTGATTGATATTGATGATATGGGTAGTACAAGAGTGGATCTACCACGAGATCAAGGAGGCTAAACCCTAGAAGCTAGCCTATGGTATGATTGTTGTAATGGTTGGGTTGTCCTACGGACTAAAACCCTCCGGTTTATATAGACACCGGAGAGGGCTAGGGTTACACAGAGTCGGTTACAATGGTAGGAGATCTATATATTCGTATTGCCAAGCTTGCCTTCCACGCCAAGGAAAGTCCCATCCGGACACGGGACGAAGTCTTCAATCTTGTATCTTCATAGTCTTGGAGTCCGGCCGGTGATGATAGTCCGGCTGTCCGGACACCCCCTAGTCCAGGACTCCCTCAGAGATGCATATCAACGAGAGGGGGAGAGTGTGTCTACCTACCCTCGTAGACTGAAAGCGGAAGCGTTTGACAATGCGGTTGATGTAGTCAAACTTCTTCTCGTTCCGACCGATCAAGCACTAAACGTACGACACCTCCGAGTTTTGCACACGTTCAGCTCGATGACGTCCCTCGAACTCTTGATCCAGCAAAGTGTCGAGGGAGAGTTCCGTCAGCACGACGGCGTGGTGATGGTGATGGCGAAGTGATCTGCGTAGGGCTTCGCCTAAGCACTACGAAGATATGACCAGAGGCGTAAACTATGGAGGGGGTGCCGCACACGGCTAACAATTGTTGGTCTGTCTTCTAGGCGCCTCCCCCCTCATATATATAGGTGGGAGGGAGAGGGGGAAGCCAAGGGAGCGCCCCAAGTAGGAGGTATCCTACTTGGGGGCCTTGTCCAATTCGCCCCCCCTTACCATGTTTTCCAGAGGGTGAAGGAAGGAGGAGTGTCACGCCCAATATGCGACCCTATCCTAAAGGAACTCGAAGGTCCCACCAAGGATAGAAGCGCATATTGGAGATGCTTTTGCAAGGTGGATATCATTACATCGTACCATTACATAATAGTTGGGATACATACAAGAGGCATACAATGCCACACAAATACAACACCATCATCCATAAGAGCAACATCCGACTATGGATGAAACACAAACAGAAACTCAAACAACATCCACCCTGCTAGCCCAGGCTACCGAACTGGAACCTATCCCCTGATCAAAGAAGAAGCAGAAGAAGAACTCCAAAACAAGTAAACATCACTCTCGCATCATGATCATCGCATTACATGTACCTGCAACTGTTGTTGTAGTAATCTATGAGCCACAAGGACTCAGCAATCCCATTACCATGAGTATCAAGACTAGCAAAGTTTAATGGTTAAGGAAAGGATAAGTGGTGAGGTTGCAGCAGTGACTAAGCATGATATGGTGGCTAGCTACGAATACAAGAATAAGATGAGAAGCTACGCAAACAGTCGCAAACTTGTAATGATCAAGAAGTGATCCTGAACTACTTACGTCCAAACATAACCCAAACCGTGTTCACTTCCCGGACTCCGCCGAGAAGAGACCATCACGGCTACACATGCGGTTGATGCATTTTAGTTAAGTCAAGTGTCAAGTACTCTATAACCGGATATTAACAAATTCTCATCTGCCACATAACCGTGGGCACGGCTCTCGAAAGTTTATACCCTACAGGGGTGTCCCAACTTAGCCCATCACAAGCTCTCATGATCAATGAAGGATATTCCTTCTCCCAGAAAGACCCGATCAGACTCGGAATCCTAGTTACAAGACATTTCGATAATGGTAAAACAAGACCAGCAAGACCGCCCGGATGTGCCAACAAATCCCAATAGGAGATGCACATATCTCGTTCTCAGGGCACACAGGATGAACACTACGTACAGCTAAAACCAGCCCTCAAGTTTCCCCAAGGTGGCGCTGCAAGTGGCTCTAGTTTGGACCAACACTTAGAGAAGCACTAGCCCGGGGGGGGGGGGTTAATTAAAGATGACCCTCGGGTTTATAACTCCCAAGGGAAAGTTAGTAGGTTGTTAGGCAAATGTAAAATCAAGGTTGGGCCTGCTGGAGGAGTTTTATTCAAAGCGAACTGTCAAGGGGTTCCCATAGACCCGACAGTGTAAGGAACACAAAATCAAGGAACATAACACCGGTATGACGGATACTAAGGCGGCAAGAGTGGAATAGGACACCAGGCATAAGGCCGAGCCTTCCACCCTTTACCAAGTATATAGATGCATTACTTAAATAAGAGATATTATGATATCCCAAAATAATCATGTTCCAACATAGTGCAATCTTCAACTTCACCTGCAACTAACAACGCTATAAGAGGGGCTGAGCAAAAGCAGTAACATAGTCAGACAACGGTTTGCTAGGAAGGTGAAAAAGGTTAGAGGCTGACATGGCAATTTGGGAGGCTTGATAAAAATGTGATAGCAATGATAGTAGTGAGATCCAGGGTACCAGTCATCGTGCCTGAAATCCCGCTAGGAAGAAGAACGAGTCCATGAATGAACGGGCAAACACGAACCAAGTGTAGGTGAACGAATCCTCACGATCGCAACGAAACAGGAACTATCGAGAAGAAGCACAACCTGAAAGAGGCCAACAACATGGTAAACACACAACACCTAAACATGACATGATGCTCAACCAGGCATGATGCATGACAAGGCTACAAGATACTACTCAAGGCAAGATATGATGCATACAAGAATATCACATCAAAGCAAGGTTAAATGAGGATGGAAACAACATGTAACAATTCCAGTAAGATGTTGTTGTGTTTCAAAGATGTACTACCGCCCTAGCGGTAGTACCGCTCTGTGCGGGCTGTGAGCATAACGGTTGGATTTCTCCACACCTATAAAAGGGGGTCTTCTTCCCCATTGAACCTTATCCTTTGAGCTCGTGTTCTTTCCCCATTGTTGACCTTCTTCGAGCTTGCTAACTCTCAATCCCTCCATGGATTCTTGCTAGTTTTTGAGGGAAAAGAGAGAGGAGATCTAGATCCACATTTCCACCAATCACTTTCTCCTCTATGTGAGGGGAACCCCTTGGATCTAGATCTTGGAGTTCTTGGTGTTCTCCTTCTTGTTCTTCCTCTCATCTTCCTCCCTAGCATTAGTTGCTTTGGTGGGATTTGAGATAGAAGGACTTGGGCACTCCGTGTGCCCTTGCCATTGCATTTGGTGCATCGGTTTGAGTTCTCCACGTGATTCGTGAAAGTTACAAGTTGAGAAGCTTATTACTCTTGGGTGCTTGGTACCCTTGAGCTTGTTACTCTTGGGTGTTTTGGACACCCTAGAGCTTGTTCCTCTTGGGTGCCTTGGCTACCTAGACGGTTGGTGTTGTTCGGAGCTCAATCATTATGGTGTAAAGCTTCGGGAAAGCGTCGGGGTCTCCAATTAGGTTGTGGAGATCGCCCCGAGCAATTTGACGGGTACCGGTGACCGCCCCCAAGGGTTGCCAAAGTGTACGGGTTTGGTGACCTCCCCCAAGGGTCGCCATTTGTACGGGTTCGGTGACCGCCCTCAAGGGTCCCTTAGTGGAATCACGACATCTTGCATTGTGCGAGGGCGTGAGGAGATTACGGTGGCCCTAGTGGCTTCTTGGGGAGCATTGTGCCTCCACACCGCTCCAAACAGAGATTAGCATCCGCAAGGGTGTGAACTTAGGTATACATCGTCGTCTCCGCGTGCCTTGGTTATCTCTTACCCGAGCCCTTTACTTATGCACTTTACTTTGTGATAGCCATATTGTTCTTTGTCATATATCTTGCTATCACATAGTTGCTTATCTTGCTTAGCATAAGTTGTTGGTGCACATAGGTGAGCCTAGTTGTTTTAGGTTTTGTGCTTGACAAATTAACCGCTAGGTTTATTCCGCATTTGTTCAAGCCTAAACCGTAATTATTTTAAAGCGCCTATTCACCCCCCTCTTGGCGACATCCTCGATCTTTCAATTGTTATCAGAGCCTCGTCTCTCTTTGTTGGGCTTAACCGCCTAGAGAGTAAAGATGTCGACTAGGGGATTAGGATTCTCAGACACTCTTAGTTTCGATGGCACAAATTTTGATGTTTGGGTAATTCGCATGCTTAATCTCTTTAGGGTCATGGACCCAAATTTAGAGCGAATTGTAGATATGGGTTTTTCTCCTCCAAAGGATCCGCAAAGCTTATCTTTAAAGGATGAGAAAAACTCTTATCTCAATGCTCAAGCTTCTAATGTGCTTTTCGATGCTTTGAGCAATGTAGTTATATTTGAACTCATACCGTTCTGGGATGCTCATAGTTGTGGACGAAGCTTCAAGATAAATATGGTGTGTCCAAGATTTGTGGGGATGATTGTTCTCCCTCCTCCTCCGGCCGTGTTGCCTTCTCAACTTCTTCTACTTCACCTACATGTGGATTGCCACAAGGTAATGCTAGGGTGAGTAGTGGTGGTCATTGTAATGATGATAGTGTGCTTATTCTTGGTGATTCTTCATCACTATCTTATTGCAATGGTCCTTCTTTGGATTTTAACACTTCTAGCACCTTACATGTTTCACTTGCTCGTGTTGGTAGTCCTTGCATATCATGTAGAAATTGCTTGCTCAAATCTCATGATGATATGCTTGCTATGTCTTGTTGCCATGATAAAAATGTATCTATTTCCTCGAGTTGTTGTGCTAAAAATGTAGAGGAAACTCAACACTCCATGTAACAAGATGTGGTCTTGAATGGTGCTTCAAGGGATCCTACATCATCATCTATTGCATTTTGCCTTATGGCCAAGGCCTCAAAGGTATCTCCCACTTTGAATCCTAATATATCTTGTGATGATATTGATGATGGAAAGAATGATGATGATGTCGATTATGATGAAGAGAATGATGATTGAGGGAGTCCTGGACTAGGGGGTGTCCAGACAGCCGGACTATCATCGTCTGCCGGACTCCAAGACTACGAAGATACAAGATTGAAGACTCCGCCCCGTGTCCGGATGGGACTTTCCTTGGCGTGGAAGGCAAGCTTGGCGATACGGATATGTAGATCTCCTACCATTGTAACCGACTCTGTGTAACCCTAGCCTCCTCCGGTGTCTATATAAACCGGAGGGCTTTAGTCCGTAGGACAACATACATTACAACAATCATACCATAGGCTAGCTTCTAGGGTTTAGCCTCCTTGATCTCGTGGTAGATCCACTCTTGTACTACCCATATCATCAATATTAATCAAGCAGGACGTAGGGTTTTACCTCCATCGAGAGGGCCCGAACCTGGGTAAAACATCGTGTCCCTCGTCTCCTGTTACCATCCGCCTAGACGCACAGTTCGGGACCCCCTACCCGAGATCCGCCGGTTTTGACACTGACATTGGTGCTTTCATTGAGAGTTCCTCTGTGTCGTCACTGATAGGCTTGATGGCATATTCAACCAACAACGCTGTCCAGGGCGAGACTTTTCTCCCCGGACAGATCTTCGTATCCGGCGGCTTCGCACTGCGGGCTAATTCGCTTGGCCACCTGGAGCAGATCGAAAGCTACGCCCCTGGCCATCAGGTCAGATTCGGAAGCCTAAACTTCACGGCCGATGTCCATGGAGACTTGATCTTCGACGGACCCGAGCCACAGCCAAGCGCGCCGCACTGTTGCGATGGGCATGATCTAGCTCTGCCGCCGAACAGTGCCCTGGTGGCCGCACACGAATCCGCTCCGGCCATTAGTCCGGAGCCGATTGCCCGGGTAGAGGATCGGTGGATAGACACCGCCTCGGGGGCTTCAACTTCCACGGTGATGGAGCCGAACACAGATCTTGTCCCTCGCAAAACTCGTGATTCCGAGGTGCCGGACTCCTTGCCGGACTCCGAACCTCCCACGCCCCTACCAACCAAATCGGATTGGGCACCGGTTATGGAATTCACCGCCGCGGACATCTTCCAATACTCGCCTTTTGGCGACATCCTGAATTCAGTAAAGCATCTCTCATTATCAGGAGAGCCCTGGCCGGACTATGGCCAGGATGGTTGGGATGCGGACAACGAAGAAATTCAGAGCCCACCCACCACCCACTTTGTAGCCACTGTCGACGATCTAACCGACATGCTAGACTACGACTCCGACGACATCGACGCTATGGACGACGATGCCGGAGTCGAACAAGAAACAGAGCCTATAAGACACGGGAGGACCACCTCATCGTATGACATATACATGGTGGATACCCCAAAGGAGAGCGATGACGAGGACCAACGGGCCGCGGCAGAAGATAACCCCGCCGATAAACAACCAAAACGGTGACGCAGACGCCGCCCTAAGTCCCGCCTCGACGACAACAACGCTCCCAAGGAGCCTGTAATACAGCAGGGCTCACAAGTGGACGACGAACATGCAGATAAGCAACCGTCCGAACATGACGAGTCAGATAATCAGTCCAGGCCCGGCGAAAACGATAGTCCGGACGACCTCATGCCGGACACGCCGCCGGAGAGCAAAAACCTTCGGAAAAGACTCGTCAACACTGCAAGAAGCCTGAAGAAGGAAAAGCGGAGGCTCAAAACAGCGGAAGACACACTCAGAATGAGATGGAGCAAAGTGCTCAAAACCGCAGATAAATACGGCAATGGCCACCAATCAAAGAGCTACCCGAAGCGTAAGCTGCTACCAGAATTCGACGAGGAGGCCATAGAGCCTCCACCGTCAAAAAATAAAGAGGCTGCCTGGTTGAATAGACGGCCAGATGATAGGCCAAATTCTGACAGCGGCACCACGCATAAACCAACCAACGAACTTGGAAGGACAGATGGCCCAGCCAGGTCCATCTACGGGCCAAAGAAGAAGGCCCCAAGAAGCAAGGCAACACGTCAAGTGTCCGATGATAGCGGCACACACAAATACAGGGGCGCCGCACACCCACTATGTTTCACCGATGAGGTGCTGGACCATGAATTCCCAGCAGGATTTAAACCCATAAACATAGAGGCCTATGATGGAACAACAGACCCTGCAGTCTAGATAGAAGATTATATACTACATATACACATGGCCAGAGGAGACGATCTCCACGCCATAAAATACCTACCCCTCAAGCTCAAAGGGCTAGCCCGTCATTGGCTTAAAAGCCTCCCAGAAAACACTGTTGGAAGTTGGGAAGAGCTCGAGGACGCGTTTAGAGCAAATTTTCAAGGGACTTATGTCTGCCCTCCGGATGCAGATGATCTAAGTCATATAACCCAACAGCCCGGAGAGTCAGCGCGGAAATTCTGGAATAGGTTTCTCACCAAAAAGAACCAAATAGTCGACTGTCCGGACGCCGAAGCCTTAGCAGCTTTCAAACACAATGTCCGAGACGAATGGCTTGCCAGGCACCTCGGCCAAGAAAAACCGAGGACAATGTCCGCGCTAACAAGACTCATGACCCGCTTCTGTGCGGGAGAGGATAGCTGGCTAGCAAGATGCAGCACCAGCGACCCAAGTACATGCGAGATAAGAGATGGAAATGGAAGATCACGGCGCAGAAAAGAGCAGCGTCGGAATAAAGAGAAAAGCCCAAAGAGCACGGCAGTCAACGCCGGATTCAAAAGCTCGCGGCCAAACAACAAAACACAGCCTCTTAAGGATGACAGCGATGAATTGTCCAACTTAAACAAAATTTTGGGTCGGATATGTCAAATCCACAGTACCCCCGGAAGGCCTGCAAATCACACCCACAGGGATTGTTGGGTTTTTAAACAGTCCGGCCGACTAAACGCCGAACACAAGGGGCTCGACGCGTCAAGCGAAGAAGATAAACCCCACCAGCAGAGCACCGGAAAACAAAAGACTTTCCCACAAGAGGTCAAAGTAGTAAACTCACTTCATGTGATAATACGGAAAAATAGTGCGGCACTTCCTACAAAGAGCCTCGCACGGTCCAACCCAGCAGACCATAGGGATTGGATATCAAAACCAATCACTTTCGACCACCTGGACTATTCCAGAAGCGCTCGAAGCGCGAGACGGACTGCCCTGATACTGAATCCCATAATAGACGGATTACAATTTACTAAAGTCCTAATGGACGGAGGCAGCGACTTAAACCTGCTGTATTCAAACACAATCCGTCAGATGGGGATAGACCCTACAAAAATTCGACACAGCCGCACTTCCTTCAAAGGAGTGACGCCAGGACCTTACGCCAAGTGCACAGGCTCCATATTACTAGAAGTCATGTTCGGATCACCGAACAATTTTCGGCGCGAAAAACTAATTTTTCACATCATCCCATTTAAAAGTGGATATCAAGCACTATTGGGATGAAAGGCTTTTGTCCGCTTCAACGCCATACCGCATTACGCGTCTCTTACACTCAAGATGCCCGGTCCGCGTGGCATCATTTCAGTGCGAGGGTCACTCAAAGACCCCGGACTCGGATAGACGAGTCCGGCTTCAGCAGACTAGGGGCTCCCTAGCCGCACACCTCTTCACAGGGGGCTGCGCGCACAAACAACCGCGGGTTCATACAAACCCCGCTTTACTTATTTACATTTCTTCTTTTACACATATATTTTTCGCACACATTGTTTTCAAACTGAGCGTTCCTCTCTTTTTATAGATGAACAACGTGCATACCCGTCCAGGATAATGGCACAACGGAGACACAGGCGCAGACGTGTAGTAGGGACCCGTTGCGAGGATTCTTTTCAGATTAAGACCCTGCGTAGACCTTTTTTAAATGTCTCTTGTTGTTATTCTCCCTTGGTTTCTTCCTATAGCCAAAGCGGAGCCTGACGTTTTGGCATCGGCCGCGTCAGAAGACCATGCCCGTACTTGGACACTAGGGGCTTAGGGCATTGTTCTGCCCATTATCATAAAGACCGAACACCTCAGGGAGTGTTCGGCGTCTCGAGTTAGGCATTATATGCATCAGCTCCGAATCATGTCTTTGGTCAAATGTTGGGTTTGCCCGGCTCCTGTGTTTTGCTGCCTTACGTTCCGTATCATCGGCTAACGCGGCACCAGGAGAACTACTGCGATTGTGCCCCAGTTCGGCTGGGCGAGCACCTCAGTAGAGAAAGCCGAAAACTGACTGTCATGATATAGCGAGAGACTGGTCAACCACTCGATCGACCACCGGAATGTTTAGAATTCCCCGCTTTGACGAAGGACCGTTTCCCGGTCAGGCACACACGCGCCCCAAACTCGGAGAAGTGCGGTGCCCCAAGGGGCTATCTCGTAGCCCCACCCTCGAGCTCCACTGGCTAAGTGAAAGTGATAAAGCATTATAGTCCGGATTGCCTCGTTCGCTACGCTACCACGTCCTTAACAGGACCGAGACGTCGGATTAAGTGTGAAAACACGCTATTTTTGCGAACACCCCCGCATCTTGTGCGTGGGGGCTGAAGCCGAAGACTGCAATCTTTCAGGTTACAGAAGTGTATACGAAAACGGCCGCGTAGGAGAAGTTTTACTACTTGGGACGCACAAGTATAAAAAGCAGTTATAGCATAATCATTGTTTTACAAGCTAAAACGTTCATTTGAACGTGACATTTTTTGAGCACTGCGACTCTATTACACGAGCGCCACGCATAACTTCCCCGAAATAGTGCTCGGCGGGGAGCCGGTCTTCATCCGAGCCCTGGGCGGCAACAGCGGTGGCATCCATCTCTGTCCAATGCGCCTTGAAGCGGGTAAGTGCCATCCGCGCGCCCTCGATGCAGGCCGACCGCTTCATCTCCTTGATATGCGGCACCGCTCCAAGGAATTGCTGCAGTAAGCCGAAGTAGCTCGCCGCCTTGGGCCTCTCTGGCCAGACATGAGCCACGATGTCAGTCATGGCAAGGCCGGACAACCTATTTAGCTCGGCCCATTCGGCCAACCGGTCGGTCAACGGAAGTGAGCGATCCGGACTATGGAATTGAGACCAAAATAACTCTTCTGTCTTGTGATCCTTCTGGCTCCGAAAGTGCTCAACGGCATCAGCCGCACTTGCCGCTAAGTCCATATACGGATCCTCCGGACTCCACAGCTGATCAAATTGAGCATACTTTTGATCCATAAACCGGCGACGCAGCAGATAAGGCTTGCCAGCCACGATATCTCCGGCCTGGTGCAGCTCCTCCCTCATGGCCCGCATTGCAGAGCGGGCATCCTTGGCCTCAGCGGTGGCCTTCTTCAGGTCTTCCCGCGCCGATAAGCTCTCCTTTTCAAGAGCCTCATGGCGGTCGGCAGCATCTTTCACTTTTACGGCCAATTCGGCCACTTCTTCCCTGCTTAGGCAGTGAGCAGCCTTTTCGGCTTTCAACTCCTCGGCCGCCCTCAAGGCAGCCGCGTCACTCCTTCGGGCTTGCTCCTTAGCTTGAGCAAGTTCGGCCCGAAGGCTCTCCACGGCAGCAGCACCGTCTGTACAACAACATATAATTTATCAAGAGGAGGGCTTTGACCCCATTAATAAAGCAACCGTGGAGAACTCATTTACCTTGCGACTCGTCAAGTCGCCGGTTGACAAGTGCGATGTCCGCATCCGCCGCGTCAAGTTGTCGCATTAACTCGGCAACCCCACTAGTCCGGCTAGCCCTTGGACTATCCGCCACCTACACAGGAACAACGACATTCATTACTTGAGATTTCGATCCTCGGCACGCTGTTGTCTTCGACAACCTACCGAGTCTCAGGGGCTACTATCTATACAGAGCACACTTTTATGTGCAAAACTGTCAAAAATAGAAGGTGCGTCATTTTTGCGTACCTCAAATCCCGCCAGCAAACTCATAGCGGCGTTACGCAATCCGCTCTCGGCGGACGAAATCCTTCCAATGACCATGTGCATCAACGCACGATGATCTTCTGAGATGGACGCCCTCTCAAGCAGATTCTTCAGTTCTCCCGGCCGGATACTAGCGGGCACCGAACTCTCCGGCCCCTCCGGACTCGGGGATACCCTCCGTGACGATACTTCAGGCTCGTCTGCCTCATCTAATGGCGCAGCAGACGGGGGCGTTTCGCTCTCCATCATCTCCGGAAGAAGGTCCCCCGAAGACGAACTCATCTGCGAAGGCTGCAAATCCGAACTGCAAAATGAAAATTTCGGTTACCCACAGAAGCACAAATGGAGGTATTTTCTTACTGATGAAATTCCCTTTTCATACTCACGGCTCGCTGGAGGGCCGATTCTTTGGCGATGATTGTGCGTCCGGATTCTCCCCGGACGCCGGACCCTCCGGCGAAGATCTCTTCCCCCGTTTAGGGGCTTTGGCCTCCGGATCTTCGGAGGCAGTCCTCTTCTCCCCCTGGAAGGAGGGGTTCTTGATTCCCCCCTCTTCAGACGCCCCTTTGGGCAAAATATTAGCTCCTCTATTTGCCCCTTCGCTCCCTTCTGTGGGCACGACCTCCAACATTCTGACCAGCACGGGCTCCAGTGCGGTCTCTGGAAGGGGGGCCGGACACCTTATCAGCCTTGATCGCGCCACCCACTCCTGTGAAGAGTAATGGGTCAGGAGGCGAACTCTGGAAAGGCAGATGAACAGAATGTCCGGACTCTGAGCTATTTACCTGAGTATCCGGGCGATTGCGGCTTAGGCCTGCGTCCTCGGCTAATTCCGGACACGCCACCTATGGTCCGAAGAACAACTTGTACATCTCCACGGGTGTTGCACCCATGAAGTGTTGGAGAATCCGAGGTCCCTCCGGGTTGAACTCCCATAGACGGAGAGGACGGCGTTTGCAGGGCAGAAGATGCCTGATTAGCATAACCTGCATCACCACGACCAGATTGATCTCCCTCGCTTGGAGGTCTCGAATCCGGCCCTGCAGTGAGGGCACGTCTTCGGACGGCCCCCAATTGAGCCCTTGGTTGACCCACGACATCAGTTGGCGTGGAGGTCCCGGGCGGAATGAAGGCGGTGGATTTTGCTTGCTGCCCTTCGAAGCAGTGATATAGAACCACTCCTGCTGCCACAGTCCGAGTTCCTCTTGGAAGGAACCCTCAGGCCACGGGGCATCAGCCTTTTTGCTTATGGCCGCCCCGCCGCACTCCTCTTGACGCCCCCCGATCATCTTCGGCTCCACATTGAAGGTCTTTAGCCACAGGCCGAAGTGGGGAGTGACGCGGAGGAAGGCTTCGCAGACGATAATGAATGCGGGGATATGGAGGATGGACTCCGGAGCCAAATCGTGAAAATCCAGCCCGTAGTAGAACATGATCCCTCTCACGAAGGGGTCCGTCGGGAAGCCTAAACCCCGACGGAGGTGGGATACAAAGACGACGTATTCGCTGGGCTCGGGGGCGGGCACGGCCTGCCCTTGGGCGGGCAACCTGTGCGAAACCTCGTAGGCCAGGTACTTGGCCTGACGTAACTTCAATATGTCCTCCTCCGTGACGGAGGAGGGCATCCACCGGCCCTGGAGGTCGGAGCCGGACATGATTGAGAATCCGAAGCGCTCGAATCTGGGGCTCTGGGTGCTGGAACTAGGAGCGAGGAGGAGATTTCATGCGAGATTGAAGAAAAGGAACGGTCCTTGGTCCTCTTATAAAGGGGAAAAATACCAAGGGCCGTCTCCGTGACCGTTTGGGATTCACCTTCGATAGAGGAGGCGTGGCGACGGGAACGGTTGGGTTACCCACGCACGTATTGATGAGAATCCCGGGATAAGGGGAACACGATCTCTGCTTCGACAAGACGTGCCAAGGAAACCGCTTCGCTAAACGTGCTGAGGTGGTATAGTAAAAAACGATTCGAACAGTGGCTTGGTAGCGGTGTGATGTCACGCCGCATAATACGTCAGCAGATTGAACTAGTGTACATTTTATTCTCTCTACGGTGGAATGTGGAATTTATTTTGCAGAGCCGGACACTATCTTGGTGTTCATGATCTTCTCTGGATTATTCAAGGGAGGAACCCGCCTTGCAATGCCGAACATTATGGGCGCCGGACTTATCATCATTGAAGCCTGGTTCAGGGGCTACTGAGGGAGTCCTGGACTAGGGGGTGTCCGGACAGCCAGACTATCATCGTCCGCCGGACTCCAAGACTACGAAGATACAAGATTGAAGACTCCGCCCCGTGTCCGGATGGGACTTTCCTTGGCGTGGAAGGCAAGCTTGGCGATACGGATATGTAGATCTCCTACCATTGTAACCGACTCTGTGTAACCCTAGCCTCCTCCGGTGTCTATATAAACCGGAGGGCTTTAGTCCGTAGGACAACATACATTACAACAATCATACCATAGGCAAGCTTCTAGGGTTTAGCCTCCTTGATCTCGTGGTAGATCCACTCTTGTACTACCCATATCATCAATATTAATCAAGCAGGACGTATGGTTTTACCTCCATCGAGAGGACCCAAACCTGGGTAAAACATCGTGTCCCTTGTCTCCTGTTACCATCCGCCTAGACGCACAGTTCGGGACCCCCTACCCGAGATCCGCCGGTTTTGACACCGACAATGATGTTGCCTCCTTAAAAATTAAGGGGGAAATGATTTTTAAAGCTCTTCTTAAGAATAAAATTGCTCGTTCCAACTTCATGGAAATCATGTTGATTGCTATTGAGAGCAAGAAATATATTGATGAGTTGGAATCTCGTCTTGAGGAGCATGAGGTCACCATTGATAAAATGGAAGATCATGGGCTTGATTACGCTAATGAGATTGCGGACCTCTCTCAAGCTCTTGAACTTGAACAAACCACCAAGGAATCTCTTGAGGAGACTTTTGCTCTAGAATTATCTAGAGTGAAGGAATCTAATGATAGAGCTCTTGAGGTGGCCAATGTTTTTGAAACTAAAAATGATAAGCTTGAAGTTGCTCATGCTAGACTGAGGATTTTGAGCACCTCGAAAATGGCTCAAGGGTCGTCAAGGGTGAGCTCATCAAACTCACCGAGTCTCATGCTCAACTTGAAGCTTCTTATTTAAAAGAGCTTTCCAAGTTGCCTTCTCCTCTTGTTGTTAATGATGATGCTTGTGCTAATAACTCTAGTTCTTGTGAAGCATCCATTTTGGAGGAGAATGTTGAGCTACGGGCTCAACTTGAGGTGCTATCTAGTAATTATGGGAAATTGGAAGAAAGTCATGAAAAGCTCCCAAGCTCTCATGATGATCTTCTAGTATCCCATAGTGTGCTAAAGATAGCTCATGAGGCCATGATTGTTAAGGTAACATCTAGTGAGCCTCATGTGGATACTAGCACTACTTCTAGTCAAAATAGTATATTGCCATGTGCTAGTCCTTGTAATTCATCTACTCACAATGTTGGTACATCTTGCGATGAATTGCTTTCCTTGCCTTGTTGCTCTAACGATGAAGCTTATACTTCCTCTAGTACTTGTGTTGAGACTAACCATGTAGAGGAAATCAAAGAGCTCAAGGCCCAAGTCACTTCTTTGAAGAAAGACTTGGAAAAGTGTCATGAAGGAAAATTCACACTCAACAATATCTTGAGCGTGCAAAAATCCCCCAATGACAAAGGTGGACTTGGGTTCAACTCCAACAAGAAGAAGAAGTCCAAGATCAACAAGAAGAAGGGCCAAAAACAAGTCAAGAATTCGGCCAAGATTATTTGCTTCAAGTGCAAAATTGAAGGGCATCATGTTAGATCTTGCCCATTGAAGAAGAAGGCCATTAGTGACAAGCAACAAGGGAAGCGGCTACAAGTGCATTCTCATGCTCAACCTCAAGTTGAAGAAAGGCCTCTTCCCAAGAAGACTCAAGCTAATGCTTCTCAAGTTGAGAAATCAAGTGAGAAGAAAGTGAAGAGTAGACGTTGCTATCTATGTCGTGAGAAAGGTCACCTTGCTTCTTCATGCACTAGTGGTAACTTATCCAACCCAATTGTTATTGATGATGTCTATTCTCTTGGGAAGGATAAGGTTGGCAATGTGTTTGCCAAGTTTGTTGGTACTCAAAGTGGTTTGAAGCAAAGAACCATTTGGGTAGCCAAGCCTATTGTGACTAACCTCTTAGGACCCAACGTGGTTGGGGACCAACTAGCTCAAACTTGATCAATAGGTGTTATTGGAGGGCATTGGAGACTTGGCTACATTATGAAGAATTAAGGGGACTTCATCACTCTTATTGTCTCAAGCCAAGTCAATTGAATCGTCAAGTTTATATCTTATATCCAATGTGCCTCCTTGCGGTTACTTGTACTTAAAATTGCTTACATTGAAAGTTACTTGCCCCCTTGCATGTTTTGGTTTTGTTCCTTGCATGTGTTTGTATATGATGTGTCTCCAAATTGCCTTTGTGTATGTTGGTTTGCACATCATGTACTTGTGTGTTGTTCGTTGAGCCTTAGTGCATCTTGGTTGTTGAAGGAAACATGCCCTAGAGGCAATAATAAAGTTATTATTTATTTCCTCATATCATGATAAATGTTTATTATTCATGCTAGAATTGTATTAACCGGAAACATGATACATGTGTGAATACATAGACAAACTTAATGTCACTAGTATGCCTCTACTTGACTAGCTCATTAATCAAAGATGGCTATGTTTCCTAACCATAGACATGTGTTGTCATTTGATTAACGGGATCACATCATTAGGAGAATGATGTGATTGACCTGACCCATTCCGTTAGCTTAGCATTTGATCGTTTAGTATGTTGCTATTGCTTTCTTCATGACTTATACAAAGTTCCTACAACTATGAGATTATGTAACTCCCGTTTACCGGAGGAACAATTTGTGTGCTACCAAACATCACAACGTAACTGGGTGATTATAAAGGAGCACTACAGGTGTCTCCAATGGTACATGTTGAGTTGGCGTATTTCGAGATTAGGTTTTGTCACTCCGATTGTCGGAGAGGTATCTCTGGGCCCTCTCGGTAATGCACATCACAATAAGCCTTGCAAGCAATGTGGCCAATGAGTTGGTTACGGAATGATGCATTACGTAATGAGTAAAGAGACTTGCCGGTAATGAGATTGAACTAGGTATTGGATACCGACGATCGAACCTCGGGCAAGTAACATACCGATGACAAATGGAACAACGTGTGTTGTTATGCGGTTTGACCGATAAAGATCTTCGTAGAATATGTAGGAGCCAATACGAGCATCCATGTTCTGCTATTGGTTATTGACCAGAAATAGTTCTAGGTCATGTCTACATAGTTCTCGAACCCGTAGGGTCCGCACGCTTAACGTTACGATGACAGTTTTATTATGAGTTTATAAGTTTTGATGTATCGAAGGTTGTTCGGAGTCCCGGATGTGATCACAGACATGACGAGGAGTCTCGAAATTAATGGTCGAGACATAAAGATTGATATATTGGAAGCCTATATTTGGATATCGGAATCATTCTGGGTGAAATCGGGATTTTACCGGAGTACCAGGGGGTTACCGGAACCCCCTGGGGGTTATTGGGCCTACATGGGCCCTAAGGGAGAAGAGGAGGACCGGCCAGGGCAGGCCACGCGCCCCCTCCCCCTAGTCCGAATAGGACAAGGAAGGGGGGAGGCGCCCTCCTTTCCTCTTTCCCCCTTCCCCCTTCCTTCTCCAACAAGGAAAGAGGGGGGAGTCCTACTCCTGGTGGGAGTAGGACTCCTCCAGGCGCACCCCTAGGGCCGGCCGCACCTCCCCCTCCCTCCTTTATATACAGGGCAGGGAGGCACCCCATGACACACAAGTTGATCTTCGTGATCGTTCCTTAGCCGTGTGCGGTGCCCCCCTCCACCATATTCCACCTCGGTCATATCGTTGCGGTGCTTAGGCGAAGCCCTGTGTCGGTAGAACATCATCATTGTCACCATGCCGTCGTGCTGACAGAACTCATCCCCGACACCATTCTGGATCGGAGTTCGGGGATCATCATCGAGCTGAACGTGTGCTGAACTCGGAGGTGCCGTACGTTCGGTGCTTGGATCGGTCGGATCGTGAAGACGTACGACTACATCAACCGCGTTGTTCTAATGCTTCCGCTTTTGGTCTACGAGGGTACGTGGACAACACTCTTCCCTCTCATTGCTATGCATCACTATGATCCTTGCGTGTGCGTAGGAATTTTTTGAAATTACTACGTTCCCCAACAGTGGCATCCGATCCTGGTTTTATGCGTAGATGTCATATGCACGAGTAGAACACAAGTAAGTTGTGGGCGATACAAGTCATACTGCTTACCAGCATGTCATACTTTGGTTCAGCGGTATTGTGAGATGAAGCGGCCCGGACCGACATTACGCGTACGCTTACGCGAGACTGGTTTCACCGCTACGAGCACTCGTTGCTTAAAGGTGACTGGCGGGTGTCTGTCTCTCTCACTTTAATTGAACCAAGTGTGGCTACGCCTGGTCCTTGCGAAGGTTAAAACAACACTAACTTGACAAACTATCGTTGTGGTTTTGATGCGTAGGTAAGAACGGTTCTTGCTCAACCCGTAGCAGCCACGTAAAATTTGCAACAACAAAGTAGAGGACGTCTAACTTGTTTTTGCAGGGCATGTTGTGATGTGATATGGTCAAGAAGTGATGCTATATTTTATTGTATGAGATGATCATGTTTTGTAACCGAAGTTATCGGCAACTGGCAGGAGCCATATGGTTGTCGCTTTATTGTATGAAATGCAAACGCCCTGTAATTGCTTTACTTTATCACTAAGCGGTAGCGATAGTCGTAGAAGCAATAGATGACGTAAATGACAACGATGCTACGATGGAGATCAAGGTGTCGTGCCGGTGACGATGGTGATCACGACGGTGCTTCGGAGATGGAGATCACAAGCACAAGATGATGATGGCCATATCATATCACTTATATTGATTGCATGTGATGTTTATCCTTTATGCATCTTATCTTGCTTTGATTGACGGTAGCATTTTAAGATGATCTCTCACTAAATTATCAAGAGGTGTTCTCCCTGAGTATGCACCGTTGCGAAAGTTCTTCGTGCTGAGACACCACGTGATGATCGGGTGTGATAGGCTCTACGTTCAAATACAACAGGTGCAAAACAGTTGCACATGCGGAATACTCAGGTTAAACTTGATGAGCCTAGCATATACAGATATGACCTTGGAACACGGAGACCGAAAGGTCGAACGTGAATCATATAGTAGATATGATTAACATAGTGTTGTTCACCATTGAAACTACTCCATCTCAGGTGATGATCGGACATGGTTTAGTTGATTTGGGTCACGTGATCACTTAGATGACTAGAGAGATGTCTGTCTAAGTGGGAGTTCTTAAGTAATATGATTAATTGAACTTAAATTTATCATGAACTTAGTACCTGATAGTATTTTGCTTGTCTATGTTTGTTGTAGATAGATGGCTCGTGCGGTTGTTCCGTTGAATTTTAATGCGTTCCTTGAGAAAGCTAAATTGAAAGATGATGGTAGCAATTACACGGACTGGGTCCGTAACCTGAGGATTATCCTCATTGCTGCACAGAAGAATTATGTCGTGGAAGCACCACTGGGTGCCAGGCATGCTGCAGATGCAACTGACGACGTTAAAAACATCTGGCAGAACAAAGCTGATGACTACTCGATAGTTTAGTGTGCCATGCTTTACGGCTTGGAACCGGGTCTTCAACGATGTTTTGAACGTCATGGAGCATATGAGATGTTCCAGGAGTTGAAGTTAATATTTCAAGCAAATGCCCGGATTGAGAGATATGAAGTCTCAAATAAGTACTATAGCTGTAAGATGGAGGAGAATAGTTCTGTCAGTGAACACATACTCAAAATGTCTGGGTATAATAATCACTTGATTCAACTGGGAGTTAATCTTCCTGATGATAGTGTCATTGACAGAATTCTTCAATCACTGCCATCAAGCTACAAGAGCTTCGTGATGAACTATAATATGCAAGGGATGGACAAGACTATTCCCGAGCTCTTCGCAATGCTAAAGGCTGCGGAGGTAGAAATCAGGAAGGAGCATGAAGTGTTGATGGTCAATAAGACCACCAGTTTCAAGAAAAAGGGCAAAGGGAAGAAGAAGGGGAACTTCAAGAAGAACAACAAATGAGTTGCTGCTCAAGAGAAGAAACCCAAGTCTGGACCTAAGCCTGAGACTGAGTGCTTCTACTGCAAGCAAACTGGACACTGGAAGCGGAACTGCCCCAAGTATTTGGCGGATAAGAAGGATGGCAAAGTGAACAAAGGTATATGTGATATACATGTTATTGATGTCTACCTTACTAATGCTCGCAGTAGCACCTGGGTATTTGATACTGGTTCTGTTGCTAATATTTGCAACTCGAAACAGGGACTAAGGATTAAGCGAAGATTGGCTAAGGACGAGGTGACGATGCGCGTGGGAAATGGTTCCAAAGTCGATGTGATCGCGGTCGGCGCGCTACCTCTACATCTACCATCGGGATTAGTTTTAGAACTAAATAATTGTTATTTGGTGCCAGCGTTGAGCATGAACATTATATCTGGATCTTGTTTGATGCGAGACGGTTATTCATTTAAATCGGAGAATAATGGTTGTTCTATTTATATGAGTAATATCTTTTATGGTCATGCACCCTTGAAGAGTGGTCTATTTTTATTGAATCTCGAAAGTAGTGATACACATATTCATAATGTTGAAGCCAAAAGATGCAGAGTTGATAATGATAGTGCAACTTATTTGTGGCACTGCCGTTTAGGTCATATCAGTGTAAAGCGCATGAAGAAACTCCATATTGATGGACTTTTGGAATCACTTGATTATGAATCACTTGGTACTTGCAAACCGTGCCTCATGGGCAAGATGACTAAAACGCCGTTCTCCGGAACAATGGAGCGAGCAACTAATTTATTGGAAATCATACATACTGATGTATGTGGTCCAATGAATATTGAAGCTCGCGGCGGGTATCGTTATTTTCTCACCTTCACACATGATTTGAGCAGATATGGGTATATCTACTTGATGAAACACAAGTCTGAAACATTTGAAAATTTCAAAGAATTTCAGAGTGAAGTGGAAAATCATCGTAACAAGAAAATAAAATTTCTACGATCTGATCATGGAGGAGAATATTTGAGTTACGAGTTTGGTCTACATTTGAAACAATGCGAAATAGTTTCGCAACTCACGCCACCCGGAACACCACAATAAAATGGTGTGTCCGAATGTCGTAATCGTACTTTATTAGATATGGTGCGATCTATGATGTCTCTTACTGATTTACCGCTATCGTTTTGGGGTTATGCTTTAGAGACGGCCGCATTCATGTTAAATAGGGCACCATCAAAATCCGTTGAGACGACTCCTTATGAACTATGGTTTGGCAAGAAACCAAAGTTGTCGTTTTTTAAAGTTTGGGGCTGCGATGCTTATGTGAAGAAACTTCAACCAGATAAGCTCGAACCCAAATCGGAGAAATGTGTCTTCATAGGATACCCAAAAGAGACTATTGGGTTCACCTTCTATCACAGATCTGAAGGCAAGATTTTCGTTGCTAAATTTGGATCCTTTCTAGATAAGGAGTTTCTCTCGAAAGAAGTGAGTGGGAGGAAAGTAGAACTTGATGAGGTAACTGTACTTGCTCCCTTGTTGGAAAGTAGTTCATCACAAGAACCGGTTCCTATGACAACTACACCAATCAGTGAGGAAGCTAATGATATTGATCATGAAACTTTAGATCAAGTTACTACTGAACCTCGTAGGTCTACCAGAGTAAGATCCGCACCAGAGTGGTATGGTAATCCTATTCTGGAAGTCATGTTACTTGACCATGGCGAACCTACGAACTATGAGGAAGCGATGATGAGTCCAGATTCCGCGAAATGGCTTGAGGCCATGAAATCTGAGATGGGATCCATGTATGAGAACAAAGTATGGACTTTGGTTGACTTGCCCGATGATCGGCAAGCCATCGAGAATAAATGGATCTTCAAGAAGAAGACTGACGCTGATGGTAATGTAACTGTCTACAAAGCTCGACTTGTTGTGAAAGGTTTTCGACAAGTTCAAGGGGTTGACTACGATGAGACTTTCTCACCCGTAGCGATGCTTAAGTCTGTCCGAATCATGTTAGCAATTGCTGCATTTTATGATTATGAAATTTGGCAAATGGATGTTAAAACTGCATTCCTGAATGGATTTCTGGAAGAAGAGTTGTATATGATGCAACCAGAAGGTTTTGTCAATCCAAAAGGTGCTAACAAAGTGTGCAAGCTCCAGCGATCCATTTATGGACTAGTGCAAGCATCTCGGAGTTGGAATAAACTCTTTGATAGTGTGATCAAAGCATATGGTTTTATACAGACTTTTGGAGAAGCCTATATTTACAAGAAAGTGAGTGGGAGCTCTATAGCATTTCTGATATTAAATGTAGATGACATATTGTTAATTGGAAATGATATAGAATTTCTGGATAGCATAAAGGGATACTTGAATGAAAGTTTTTCAGTGAAAGACCTCGGTGAAGCTGCTTACATATTGGGCATCAAGATCTATAGAGATAGATCAAGACGCTCAATTGGACTTTCACAAAGCACATACCTTGATAAAGTTTTGAAAAAGTTCAAAATGGATCAAGCAAAGAAAGGGTTCTTGCCTGTATTACAAGGTATGAAGTTGAGTCAGACTCAATGCCCGACCACAGTAGAAGATAGAGAGAAAATGAAAGATGTTCCCTATGCTTCAACCATAGGCTCTATCATGTATGCAATGTTGTGTACCAGACCTGACGTATGCTTAGCAATAAGCTTGGTAGGTAGGTACCAAAGTAATCCAGGAGTGGATCACTGGACAGCGGTCAAGAACATCCTGAAATACTTGAAAAGGACTAAGGATATGTTTCTCGTTTATGGAGGTGACAAAGAGCTAGTCGTAAATGGTTACGTCGATGCAAGCTTTGACACTAATCCGGACGATTCTAAATCGCAAACCGGATACGTGTTTTTATTAAACGGTGGAGCTGTAAGTTGGTGCAGTTCTAAACAAAGCGTCGTGGCGGGATCTACATGCGAAGTGGAGTACATAGCTGCTTCGGAAGCAGCAAATGAAGGAGTCTGGATGAAGGAGTTCATTTCCGATCTAGGTGTCATACCTAGTGCATCGGGACCAATGAAGATCTTCTGTGACAATACTGGTGCAATTACCTTGGCAAAGGAATCCAGATTTCACAAGAGGACCAAGCACATCAAGAGACGCTTCAAGTCCAGGTGGGAGACATAGAGATTTGCAAGATACATACGGATCTGAATATTGCTGACCCGTTGACTAAGCCTCTTCCACGAGCAAAACATGATCAACACCAAGACTCCATGGGTGTTAGAATCATTACTGTATAATCTAGATTATTGACTCTAGTGTAAGTGGGAGACTGAAGGAAATATGCCCTAGAGGCAATAATAAAGTTATTATTTATTTCCTCATATCATGATAAATGTTTATTATTCATGCTAGAATTGTATTAACCGGAAACATGATACATGTGTGAATACATAGACAAACTTAATGTCACTAGTATGCCTCTACTTGACTAGCTCATTAATCAAAGATGGTTATGTTTCCTAACCATAGACATGTGTTGTCATTTGATTAACGGGATCACATCATTAGGAGAATGATGTGATTGACCTGACCCATTCCGTTAGCTTAGCATTTGATCGTTTAGTATGTTGCTATTGCTTTCTTCATGACTTATACAAAGTTCCTACAACTATGAGATTATGCAACTCCCGTTTACTGGAGGAACACTTTGTGTGCTACCAAACATCACAACGTAACTGGGTGATTATAAAGGAGCTCTACATGTGTCTCCAATGGTACATGTTGAGTTGGCGTATTCCGAGATTAGGTTTTGTCACTCCGATTGTCGGAGAGGTATCTCTGGGCCCTCTCGATAATGCACATCACAATAAGCATTGCAAGCAATGTGGCCAATGAGTTGGTTATGGAATGATGCATTACGTAACGAGTAAAGAGACTTGCCGGTAACGAGATTGAACTAGGTATTGGATACCGACGATCGAATCTCGGGCACGTAACATACCGATGACAAAGGGAACAATGTATGTTGTTATGCGGTTTGACCGATAAAGATCTTCGTAGAATATGTAGGAGCCAATATGAGCATCCAGGTTCCGCTATTGGTTATTGACCAGAAACAGTTCTAGGTCATGTCTACATAGTTCTCGAACCCGTAGGGTCCGCACGCTTAACGTTACGATGATAGTTTTATTATGAGTTTATAAGTTTTGATGTACCGAAGGTTGTTCGGAGTCCCGGATGTGATCACGGACATGACGAGGAGTCTCGAAATGGTCGAGATATAAAGATTGATATATTGGAAGCCTATATTTGGATATCAGAATCGTTCCGGGTGAAATCGGGATTTTACCAGAGTACCGGGGGGTTACCGGAACCCCCCGGGGGTTATTGGGCCTACATGGGCCCTAAGGGAGAAGAGGAGGGCCGGCCAAGGCAGGCAGCACGTCCCCTCCCCCTAGTCCTAATAGGACAAGGAAGGGGGGGGGGGGCGCCCCCCTTTCCTCTTTCCCCCTTCCCCCTTCCTTCTCCAACAAGGCAAGAGGGGGGAGTCCTACTCCCGGTGGGAGTAGGACTCCTCCAGGCGCACCCCTAGGGCCGGCCGCACCTCTCCCCCTCCCTCCTTTATATACGGGGCAGGGAGGCACCCCATGACACACAAGTTGATCTTCGTGATCGTTCCTTAGCCGTGTGCGGTGCCCCCCTCCACCATAGTCCACATCGGTCATATCGTTGCAGTGCTTAGGCGAAGCCCTGCGTCGGTAGAACATCATCATTGTCACCACGCCGTTGTGCTTACGGAACTCATCCCCGATGCCCTGCTGGATCAGAGTCCGCGGATCGTCATCGAGCTGAACGTGTGCTGAACTCGGAGGTGCCGTACGTTTGGTGCTTGGATCAGTCGGATCATGAAGACGTACGACTACATCAACCGCGTTGTTCTAACGCTTCCGTTTTGGTCTACGAGGGTACGTGGACAACACTCTTCCCTCTCGTTGCTATGCATCACCATGATCCTTGCGTGTGCGTAGGAAACTTTTTGAAATTACTACGTTCCCCAACAGTTGTGTCTTAGTTGGCTCGTGTGAGAGATTAATGGAATATCCCATTATGGGGGAGTGATGTGCTTTGTGCACTTCGCAATCCTATAAAGGTGGGTACATGGGGAATACCACTTAGAATTGATACTACAAGATTATCTAGTCTCTAGGTGGTATATCTCTCATGAGAAATTCAAAATCTAAATAGTCCATTAATTATCTCTTGTTTGTTTCTCTTATTGCCTCTTGCTAAGTTTTTATTGGTATCACATTATGGGGGAGTAATATGCTATGTATATTACTAGCCTAGAAAATGTGTACATTTGAGATTTTGTCACCTAGTGTTGATATTGTAGATTATCTTGTTCCTAGGTGGCATGCTAGCTCTACAAGTTGCAATATGCTTGTGTTTGGTGTGAAGATGATGTTGGATATCCTTGCTATCTACCAATGGGAATTATTTCCAAATACTTCTTGTCTTTTGACAAGTGGTAGTCACTTATGTGTGGTAGAATTTATTGATCATCTTTACATTGGCTTTTGTTTTTATTTGCCTTTTCTCTTGCCAAGGTTTGTGTCAACTCCCGTTGTCTTCCATACCACTTGTGGATCTTGTTAATTTCTTGTTCTTGTCTAGTGTTTTCTAGATATAGTGAAAGTTGTGATCCCACCTTGTGCATTTTGTATTCAAAAGCAAATTCTCTCTAGTGCACAACTCGTGGGGGAGCTATCCTATTTTCTTTAGAACACTCTTCTTGTGATCCTTATCAAGTGTGTGTTGGTGGAAGGCAAGCCCTTTTATTTTGGTACCTTGTGCCATCATGAAACTTTGTTGAGAGCTTGGTTTGTTTGGAACCATCCTCTCTTTGGGAGTTTGACATCTTTAATTTAGTGTGTATCAATGGATATCTCATTCCTTGACGTATCTTTAATGATATCTTCCAAGTGATGATTTATCTATTTGGTATCCTTTTTCACTTGGCATTTTGTTTTCATTGGTTTTGGTTCTTGAAAGTTTTGAGCATGCATATTTACTTCTTGTATGTTATTTGGCATGCTTTCTTTCTTTGACTCAATATATAGGGGAAACTCCACCTAGTCTCAATTTGGATGAGATGTGCATGAAATTCATTTTCATATCTATATGCACATATTTATGTGGAGTTTGTCCTATGTATTGGTGTTTCTAACTATGTGGTCCCAATGAGTTTGGGTACCATTTTGTTTGTGTTGTTGTTCTAGGAACAACTGGAGATGCATTGGATACTTGGCTCATTGAAAAGGAAGGTGTTGTCATCATGTGCTTATTGGAGTCAAGCTAGGATGACCAATGAACTACTTTCTACCTTCAATTGGTTTCTACTACATCCTTCCAATGCTATCTCGGTAACAAGTATCATCATCTACTAGATGCACACATTTCTTGCATCAACCTTGTGTAAGTTGTATCATGGCATGTATTTTATTCTTTCTTGTGATACTTGTTTCCTTTCTCAAAGCATCTCAACGATTATCTCATGTTGCTAGTTGTGATGACTTTGATGGTTGTGTGGTAGGAATTCATTTATATACAATAAGACCATATCTAGCCATGTGCTATGCTTCCAAGCAAATATCTTATTGGTATATGTATGACTTCCTTTTGGATATCCCGTTACTTCGTGTTGTAACTATGTTGAGTGTACATCCTTCTTTGTGGACATATATCATCATGATTTCGTCTACCTAGAACCTTATACACCTGAGAGAATTTACATCTCTAGATGATATCCTTTCTTTCACATCTACCTTGTCTTTCTTATGTTATTTCTTTGGTGGCTCCGTGAAAGATCTTGTCTTGAGTGCGGGTCTTATCTCGTTGCATCTTGATGCACTCTTTTGTGGTGAAGATCTTTTTCATCATGCTTTTCTTGACGAGGCCTTTGCCATCTTAATTGGTATCCCTCGTATTGATGAGGCTTTCATTTTCTATCTTCACCATGGTTTGTCACAAGCATAGGTTCTCTTCTACTTATTAGTAAGCTTGTGAACCCATTTGCCAGTTGTGTGTGAGAATGATAGGCCTTGCACCGTGTGCCTCATTCTTTCAATACTATGTTGATGCTTAATGCTCATCCTAATTTTAGTCTTCTCAAGTGCTTCGCCATGACTCACACACATTATTTTGGTTGAGCCTATTCTTAAGTTGCCTCTTTCACATGTTGCTCAACCATGTTCTTGTTGCAAGTGCTAGGCTTTGTTTCCTATATGCTCACTTGCACTAGATGTGAGTTTCTATTGATTTTGGGGGAGCTATGATCCTATTTTGTGCACTTTGTATTCAAATACAAAATTTCTTATGTGTGCACAAATCATGGGGAGCTTCTCTAGTTTCTTTAGAACACTCCTTTGCGCTTATCATAATATCCCTATTCTTGTGGCATGTAGGATCATTGGTCTAGTTGGTTCAATTGATATCCGTTGATTGCTTGTTTCAATTGGTATCTTCTGATTGCTTGTGTCTCTCCTTGTTATGTCTTTGTGGCATATCTTTCTGTTGCAATCTTTGGGCCTCAATATAGTTTGTCTTCCTCCAAGTATTTACCGTTGGATATGTGTATTGCATTCCACTCTCTTGTTGAGAAATACACAATTTATGGAGGAACACGTTTTATATTGGCCTTCTAAGCTTTTAGCCCATTTTGGCAATCGATGCCAATGGGGGAGAAGTTTCAGAGAGTTTTGTGGAGAAGTTTAGAGAGTTGTATCCTCTTGCTTTGGTTTTGTTCCTTAGCATTTGCATCTCATTCACATGCACTATTGGTTGTCGCATTGCATGGTGATGCATAATTCCTTATATAAACTCTCTTGAAAGTGATTGTCATCAATTACCAAAATGGGGGAGATTGAAAGAACATGCGATGCCCCCATGTTTGGTTTTGGTAATTGATGACAATCTCTATGGACTAATGGTTGCCTTGAGTGATATTTGAAGGTTTTGTCCATAGGCTTTTCTTGAAGTCCATGTGTTGGTTTCAAGGAGTTTATGAGTTTACCAAGGTGCTATTAAGGAATTATCCAAAGATTGGTCATGTTTTGTCCATAGGCTTTTCTTGAAGTCCATGTGTTGGTTTCAAGGAGTTTATGAGTTGACCAAGGTGCTATTAAGGAATTATCCAAAGATTGGTCATGTGAGTGTTGAAATTATTGCAAGCATGTCTTGAAGAAGAAGGTTGTGTGATCATTCATGTTTACCTTCAAGACATCATCCAAATGAAGAGAGTTACAAAGATTCAAGGTTGATCAAGACTAAGTCAAGAGTGAATCAAGTTGATCAACTCACAAAGCATAGAAGATGTACCGAGAGGGATCAAGTGATCCCATGGTATGGTAAGCATTGTCCATTGCACTTTGTGTACTAACCCATGGTCTATGTGAGAGTTCTGTGTGGGGTTAGGTACGTATCCATGGGCTTGCGTCAAGAGGAAGATATCATACAACCCATGGAAAGTATGACATCAAGTGGTGATCATCATCAAGATTGCCGTGTGCAAGTTCAAGTGGAGCATCATGAAGAGATCAAGTGCTTGAATCTTGCCATCCATTGTGGTGTCAATGGACTTGTGAAGATGTGCCGAAGAGTGGCTCACCCATAGTGAACTATGGGGGAGCAATCAGCTAGTCTTCATCGAGCCAACGCAATCAAGAAAGGTGGTCCAACTTGAGGGAGTCAAGATCGTCATCATCTAGCTCAAGTGGGACCATGTGCAAGGCAAAAGTTTGCCCTTGATAGGTTTTCTATTTTACCGGTCTCGTGGTGGTAGTTGGGAGACCGGGTTATAGGATCGTTTGCCATACTATCAAGGGGGGCTCTCAAGTTGGTAGCTTGATCGTATCGTTAGTAGAGAGCTCAAACCATTGCATCCTTGCATCATGTTTCTTGGTTCTTGTTTGGTTCTCTTTGTGAGTCTTAGAGCTTATGGTCATCTTGATGACAAGCTTGAGTTCATTGAAAATGGAGTTCGCATGCGTCTTCTATGATGTTTTCGGTGTTGGAGGTTTTACCAGTCTTATCCGAGGAAGGGTTCTCACAATTTTCTTATGGGCCTTTTCTAATTTGCTTCTTATTGATATTTATTTAAAGATTGTGTTAGCCCTTGTCGCTAGCTTTCCAACAAACTTGGTTTCATCAAATTCGAAGTCCGTTTGCAAAAGTTGTGGCAGTTTTGGTGTTCTGAAAAGGCTGCAGTGGTACTACCGCGAATTGGAGCGGATGCAATTTTTTACTACCGCTCCAGAGCGGTACTACTGTGGCTCCTACAGCGGTAGTACCGCTCCGGACCAAAAACTCGTCCCAAGTCCTGCGGAGGTAGGCCCGGATGTAATTTTTTAGTACCGCTCGCAAGCAGTAGTACTATCCTTAGCAGTAGTACCGCTACCCCTAGCGGTAGTACCGTGAGGTCAAGTGGTACTACCGCTGCGACGGTTCTTCTGGCCTTTTTGCCTCCTCGTTGTTGTGTTTCAAAGATGTACTACCTCCCTAGCGGTAGTACCTCTCTGTGCGGGCTGTGAGCATAACGGTTGGATTTCTCCACACCTATAAAAGGGGGTCTTCTTCCCCATTGAACCTTATCCTTTGAGCTCGTGTTCTTTCCCCATTGTTGACCTTCTTCGAGCTTGCTAACTCTCAATCCCTCCATGGATTCTTGCTAGTTTTTGAGGGAAAAGAGAGAGGAGATCTAGATCCACATTTCCACCAATCACTTTCTCCTCTATGTGAGGGGAACCCCTTGGATCTAGATCTTGGAGTTCTTGGTGTTCTCCTTCTTGTTCTTCCTCTCATCTTCCTCCCTAGCATTAGTTGCTTTGGTGGGATTTGAGATAGAAGGACTTGGGCACTCCGTGTGCCCTTGCCATTGCATTTGGTGCATCGGTTTGAGTTCTCCACGTGATTCGTGAAAGTTACAAGTTGAGAAGCTTATTACTCTTGGGTGCTTGGTACCCTTGAGCTTGTTACTCTTGGGTGTTTTGGACACCCTAGAGCTTGTTCCTCTTGGGTGCCTTGGCTCCCTAGATGGTTGGTGTTGTTCGGAGCTCAATCATTATGGTGTAAAGCTCCGGGCAAGCGTCGAGATCTCTAATTAGGTTGTGGAGATCGCCCCGAGCAATTTGATGGGTACCGGTGACCCCCCCAAGGGTTGCCAAAGTGTACGGGTTCGGTGACCGCCCTCAAGGGTCCCTTAGTGGAATCACGACATCTTGAATTGTGCGAGGGTATGAGGAGATTACGGTGGCCCTAGTGGCTTCTTGGGGAGCACTGTGCCTCTCCAAACGGAGATTAGCATCCGCAAGGGTGTGAACTTCGGGATACATCGTCGTCTCCGCGTGCCTCGGTTATCACTTGCCCGAGCCCTTTACTTATGCACTTTACTTTGTGATAGCCATATTGTTCTTTGTCATATATCTTGCTATCACATAGTTGCTTATCTTGCTTAGCATAAGTTGTTGGTGCACAGAGGTGAGCCTAGTTGTTTTAGATTTTGTGCTTGACAAATTAACCGCTAGGTTTATTCCGCATTTGTTCAAGCCTAAACGGTAATTATTTTAAAGCGCCTATTCACCCCCCTCTAGGCGACATCCTCGATCTTTCAAAAATAACATGCTAAAGGAACCATATGAGCACAAACTCATATTTTAAATATCATTAAGGTTCAGGTTCATAGGCATCAATATTAAACCAATATGATCAAAGCAAAATGCAAATTTATAACACAGGAGCATATGCATGAGCAGAGTTAATATGATGGCAACTTGAGAGCAAGAAAAAGACAAGCTACAACAAGTAAACATAGCAACCAAGGGCATGACATCAAAGTAAACATAACAAAGAGCAAATAACATCATGGCATCATATACATATGGCTCATGTATTAGTGGGAACCAACATGACAATATTGAATGTTGAAACAGTTTCAGCAAGTGTAAAACAGCAACATTATGATAGCATGTTTGCAAGCATGAAACAGAGGCATATGATAACCAAAATTAACAAACATGACATCTGAACAAAGTAATCGTATCATACTTAAAAACATGTAATTGGAGCATCTCCATAATAGGCATGGATCAACCAATAACAAGCTCACAACAAGGCATCATGAAGTTAACAGAAAACTGGAACAACATATAGGCATGTTCATGGCAATGAAAATGTATGCTACGGAACATATATAGGGCATCAAAAGGCATGTCACGATAGAGCATTACATGGACAACAAAACATGTCAACTAAGAATCTCCAGATTATGCATGGATTGAATGATAGCATCAAGCAAACATGGCAACATGATATGACAGAAACAGACTTGACAGAACATTAACAGCAAGTAGCCCACTTCACAAGCTTGATGCACTCACTATAGGGCATATCAAAATACATGGATGGCACCACTGTAAAGATGGCATGAAAATTCTCCTAAAACATGTAGACATCATGCTCATAGGATACACACACAAAATGCAACAAAAATGACAAATCAGCAAGTTACAACAGTTAACAGCACCATGCACTTTTGCAATAGGGATTAATATGTCAAGATGCACCCTAACATGAATGCAAGAGCAACCAAAATAAAGAGCATGAAGAGAAGAACATGTTCATATCAAGACCATCATCATAGGATCAACAAGGACAAAGTTATGGCACTCACAAGATGTATACATGATGTTAACAAGCAGCAATTTATATTACATAGCAGTTTTGCAACGATGATTAGGGCATCAATATGAATATTAACATGAATACAAACTACTCCATCATGAAAATCATCACGAGGTGAACATTTTGACATATCATACACGCAAAACGAAGTAGTATGCACAAAGATATCACCGAATGAAGATGCACATATGAAATGATGAATTTCGGGGACTTGGTGGAAATTTCACCTCGCAAAAAAAATACGAGGACGGAGTGGATCGGTCCGGGCGCGGGTCGGATGAGGTGGAGTGGGTCGGGTCCGACGTGGATCCAGCCGGCGACGTCGAGGAGGTGGTGGCCGGAGGCCGGCAGGGCGCCGAGGAGGAGCAGCGGGGCGGCGCGCGACACATGGTGCGGCGGCGGGGAGATGAGGCGGCGGCGCACGGAGCAGCGGGCGGCCTGGAGCTGTGGGCACGCTGTGGGTGGCATCGGATCCAGCACTACTAGGGAAAACCTTATACACAGAAATTTAGCAACAGCGCGGGTCAAAAAAGCGCGCTAGTCCTATATAGAAGTAGTGATTGAAGAAAAACCGCGCTACAGATACAACCTTAGCAGTAGCGCGTGTAGCTGCAAAAGCGCTACTACTAATATTCCCATTGGCAGAATGATAGGCTACACATAGCAGTAGCGGTCTTCGAAGAAACGCGCTACCGCTAGGGCATAATTAGCAGCGCGTTTCCTATGGAGAGCGCTACTACTAATGGAAATAAAATAAGATGAAAAACAAATAGAAAAGTAAATGAAAATGAAAGAAATAGAAAAAGGAGAAAGGAAAAAATAAAATGTAAAGCAAAATAAACGAAAAAGCGAAAAAACGGAGGAAGGCATAGCAGCAGCGTTTGTTTGTAAGAGGCGCTATAGCTAACGTAGCTGCAGCGCGTGTCCTAGACCCCCGCTATAGAAACAGAAAAGGAAATTTAAAAAGGAAGAAGTTTACATAGCTATAGCAGCAGCGCGTTTTGCAAAAACCGCTATAGCTATCTTAGCTATAGCGCGTTTTGCGAAACGCGCTACCGCTAAGTTTGACTTAACCAAAAAACCGTTTCCCCCCGGCCACCACTTCTCCCCCAAATCCCTCAACCCACCCCGCGTGCCGCCGTCTCCCCGATTCACCGTCGCCTCACTTCGCCGCCGACGTCGACGCCACCAGAGCCGTGCGCCGTCGACGACACCGGAGCCACCCCCAATGCCACGGAGCCGCGCGGCCTCGTCAACGCCACCGGAGCCGCCGTGGACGCCACCGGATCCTTCCTCGACACAACTGCCTTCCTCACCGTCACCGGAGACGCCCCTGCCTTCCTCGCCGTCACCGGAGGCGCCCCTGCCTCCCTCGCCACCACTGCCTCCGTCGCCACCACCGGAGCCATCATCTGTAAGCCCCCACCCCTCCTCTCTCTCTCATGCATAGGTTAGCCAGTTTAATTAGGTTAATTATCTAGGTTAGGGCAAAAATTTAGTTAGGGCTTTGACAGAGAAGTAGTTAGGTTAACTAGTTTAATTAGCTTAATTATCTAGGTTAGTGCAAAAACTTAGTTAGGGCTTTGACAGAGAACTAGTCAGGTTAACTAGTTTAATTAGGTTAATTATCTAGGTTAATTAGTGTAAAAATTTATTTTAGGCTTTGACAGAGAACTAGCTGCGTTAACTAGTTTAATTAGGGTTAATTATCTAGGTAAACTAGATTAACTAACTAGGTTAAATAGGTAGGTTAATTAGGTTCGTTTGATTAACAAGCTAGGTTAAGTAGATTGGCTAGGTTAGAGGAATTTTTTTTATTTTAGAGCATTAGGTCAGAAGGGTTAGAGAAATGGAGTTCCCTTGCAATTTAATTGGGTTCTGTGTTTAGTGAGGTCATTTTGCAAAGGTTTTTGATTTTTGAAAAGACCACTATTTTTCAAGGAAAAGAATTTAGGCAAATTTTATTTTTCATTGAAGTGGTCATGTTATATCTTTTCATTGAAGTTGTTCGATTGTGCCCAAGTGGCTTTGTTGTTTCCAGGCAATGATGCTGAGTGGCCTATGTTTTGCCGGAATGTTGATTCATTTCTGTTCCGGCAAATTTCAGGTTCTCGATTTGTCCACTTTTTAGCAAAGGTCATGCCGAAATTTCCCGTGAATTTCGGCATGACTTGTGCTACAAACTAGGACATATCGAGTGCCCGGGATTTGCCGCACCAGGAAGGAGTCAACATTCCTGCAAAACAATAGTCCTTTTTTATGTCATTATTCATTTTATTAGGTCTAGAATTAATTGACTAGATTTAATCATAGGAAACATGGCTAGCAACGATGAAGGACAGGGTTCTGGTGATTGCGACGATGTCTACCGGGCGGCAGGCGAATTTTTTAGCCTTACCGACGATCAACAGATGTTGTTGCTAGGCCCACCGGTGGCATCGGGGACTGAGACCGACACGCAGACCGGTGCTGAGACCGACACGCAGACCGGTGCTGAGACTGAGACCGGCACTGAGATTCAGACCGACATCGAGACCGGCGCTAAGACCGGTGCTGCCTCGGGGAGCGGAGCCGTTGTATAACTGAAAGCAAAGAGGCAACGGGTTCCTAACAAACTCAGGACTACTAGACTGGTGGTCACGGAGGTGGACGCCGGCAATTTTGAGCCAAAGGCGCCCGAGGAAGCGCGCGCGTGCTACGGCAATCAAATAGGCTGCATCATACGGACAACCGCCACCATAAACGATGAGAATCTAAAGAAGATAGAAAATATGAGGAGCTCCCTCCTAAAGAAGTTTCACCAGATATTCTTGTTCCCGGGCCGGAATGAGAAGGATTATGAAGATCCAGACAAGGACCCGGCAATGAAGAAGATAAACAAACACGCCATGACCAAGTTTAGCAACGCGTTGGCCGCCTGGAAAAATCGAGTGAAAGCAAAGATCAACGACGGGGAACCCTACTCCGAGATTGTAAAGGATAGTCCGACAATCACGGAAGAGCAGTTTCAAATATTCAAGGAGGCTTGCGAGGCCGAAGCTACCAAAAAAAAGTCTAAGTACATGAAGGGGCTTCAAAAGAGGAACATTGGGACCCACCACCTCAGAAGCCGTGGTTACGGCAGAAAGAGGTCCAAATGGGCCAAGGAGGACGCGGAAGCCGCGAGTCTGGGCATCCCAGACCCCTTGGCGGATTTCACCGTCCCGCAGGAGCGTGACGCCCTGAGGGCCCAGCACCGATGGGACCCAGTGAAGAAGGTTTATGAGACAACACCGGTCATTACGGAGTTCATGAGACTGCTGGTAATTTTAGTTTCTGATCAATTCGACTGCACACATTAGTCATATTTGTAAATGATCCTTGTGCCTTTTGCAGAGAGAGCAGCACCGGATTGCGGCCGAAAGCGACTCGTCGTCTGAGGCATTGGCGAGGCCCAAGTGGGACACTCCATTCAACGGGGCGTTGAACATATTGAAACAACAACAGGTGGATACTCGACCGTCGTATGGACGCGTGCACGGTGTCGGAGATGGCGCCACGTGGAAGAAGTACTACCGTGAGACCACGGAGGAGAAAAAGGAAAGACGGAGGTTAACTGAAGAAAGCATCGACAAGAAGGTTGAGATTGCGGTTGAGAAGAAATCATCTCAGACAGTCGCAACAGCGGTAGCTGCCGCAAAACAGGCGATTGCAGATTTATCTACTTCCTTGGTGACGGGCGTTTACACTTGGACAAGGCAAAATCCAGAAAAAAATGCAGTGGACTTTCCCCTTGCTGACTTCTTGGGAGCACCTGCTCCCGCACCGGCTCCCGTACCTGCTCCCACACCGGCTCCCGCACCTGCTCCCGCACCGGCTCCCGCACCTGATCCCTCACCGGCTCCCGTATCTGCTCCCGCACCGGCTCCCGCACCGGCTCCCGCACCGGACGTGCTCGGTGGTTCCTCCTCTTTGGCTGAGCTCGACGCCCTCACGGTATCTGCCACACCGGCCCCCTTCAATATAAATGTATAATCTCCCATTTTCATTGCCTTTCGGATGTCTCATGTCGCAGACTTTTCTTTGCAGGCCGACAAAACCCCATGCACCATATTGTACACCATCGGCGAACAGAAGGTGGACGTGAGGAAGGGGACGATAATGGAGCCGAAGGAACCATTGTTCCACAGCCGGTCGATCCCCCCGAACGTCTTCAAGGTTTCCGTGGCCAGTGTCAAACCGGGCCACGAGAATTTGCCTCCTCTAATACTAGTGGGGGATGACGATGAGACCCCGCGGCGGCTTGGTGATTGTTGCAATGGGTGGGTACTGTTGTGGCCAAAGAGTCTGCTTCGTCTGGAGGTGGCCGGGAGCACACCCATGAGCACGCAACCTCAGCAAGGTATGAACATCAATACCCCACCTACCCAATTAGTATCAGGTGTCGGGTTGGGTGATAGCGGATGGGGTAAGCAGGTGGCTCCATTAGTCGCTGATGACGTCGCCATGGATGAGGATGAGGATGATGATGGCGCTGAACAGTATGTCTATACTGGCGCCTCCTCAGGGTTTGAGCATCATGAGTTGGTGCCTGAATTACCGTCTCAACGTATTATTGACGACCATCCGGTGGTAAAGAAGTCTAGGAAGAGAGCGAGGAAAGGCAAAAAAGCTGATTCTATGATCCAGCCGCCTCAGCAGCCTCGGCTTCAGGACCGTGTAGATATCCCCGATGCGGATAAATGGCATATCCCCGGTCGACCAATCCTACCTGAAACAGCGCTACGGGCCAGATTCGGTGATCTAAGGAGACTTCATGACGATGTGCTGCGGGTAGAGAAAGGCATCATCGCCTCGAAAGATCCAGGATACCCACTCTACGTGGTTAACGTTCCGCGGCAAATGTCGTATGTCGACGGCTTCCCCGCAGATAAGTTCTTCCTCCGATTCGATTACATATTCGACATGTTTCACGTGAAGAAGCTGGATTTTACGTTTGTCCGCCTTTATGCCTTGCACATGAACTACATCATTGGGGTTGAGCAGATATGTTTTATCTGTGCACAGCATCGTGAATACGCGAGGGATTACATTGTCAGTTTCATGCTCGCCAATAAGGACAAGGAGGCGATTCTCGTGCCTTATCGTCCCGTGTAAGTCATCCGCGCTGCTATCCTTCCTTCGATTTCTATAATTCATTTGCACGGTGGAGGCTAATTAATTTGAGGTGTACTTATTTTGCGCAGCGGCGGGCGCGCCGTCCTCATCATCCTCTACCCCCGATTCTCCCACGCTCTTTACTTGGACTTGTCGAAGAACATTCACAAAAAGGATTACACCCACATCAAAGATGTTCTCGACAGTGCTATGTTTTACTACCAAGCAAGGGGTGGAGAGGTTAGGGACAAGAAGAGAAGGGGCGGCAGGGCCGCCTTCAGCCATAAGACCGACTTCTGCTGCATCCAGCCACCAAACGATTCTCTTAATGATGGATTCTATGTCCTACACCACATGCTAGAGTACAGACGAGATCACCAGAACCTTCACATGGCACCTAGATCTGGCGATGCCCATATTCTGCAATGGGCAAAGGACATAGGAGATATCGAGGATCATCGACTTTGAGCTGAGTTCTATAATATCCAGCGCGAACTTGCCCAAATCATCATGAATGAGGTCGTCGGAAAAACAGGGATGTTCCATGAAGAAGGACAAATGTCGCGGGAAGACGTCCGAACATGGATAGCCTCTCAGCGTCTCGACATGAAGCCTTTCACTAAGCTCGATGACTATCTCCCTGACATGGATGGATGGCACGACATGATGGAGTGATTGTCGATATATGACAATGTGTCCGTTTAGTCCATACTTTCTTTTATGACAAAACTTTGAGTTATGCACGGTGAAACTTTATTTGTGATGTAATTAAACCGTCCTCCTCCTCGACTAGCGAAAATCACTCTAGTTAGGTCATTTTGGGTACGATGAACTTTGTTATTTATGCTTATGATATGTTGTTTCTATTTTTGCCAAGTCTGTCTCTTTCTGTTGCTCAACTATATATGTTGCATATCATCGACTCATGTGACGATGCAGGTGCATAGATCATAGATGGCGAAGAAGTGCTACGCCAGGAGTATATATACGACAAGTGACCGGAGTGTCAGGCCCAGGTGTACCGGTTTTCGGTTTCCGAGCGACACGCAGTACTTAGTTTAGGTCCACGCTAATGCGAGAGAGGGATACGTACTCATGTACTCAAAGTGATAGCTATTCTCGCGTATATCATTGTTTAGATGGATGACGATGTATTTGCAAGTAATTGAGACTTGTATCACTATTTTAGAGATTGATGACGAGAGACCACTTTGTGTTGGATGATGATTATGATGATGACATGATTTGATGAGACTAATTGTATGTATATGCTATGATTACATTTGTATGTGGATGATATGCTAAAGATTATTGTATAAAGCCTATTCAAATACAAAACAAATAAAAACCAATATGCAGGAAAAAAACTAATAAAACTAGTAGTAGCGAGGGGGAAATTTAGCAGTAGCGCCGACTTACCAGTAGCGCTTCCTGCTAAGCGGCGCTGCAGATAATATCAGTAGCGCGCTTTTCCAAAGAATGCTACAGCTATTTATCTGTAGCAGTAGCGCGGGTCAACAGGCGCTACTGCTATACGTTAGCTGTAGCGCCTTATTAGTAGCGCCGGTACCCGCGCTACTAAGAGGGCCAAAACCCGCGCTGCTGCTAGGCTTTTCCCTAGTAGTGCAGAGCGGCGAGGCGGCGGCAAACGGCAGCGCGGGGGCGTGGAGGCGGCAGCGCGGGAGGCAAGGCACAGTGGCGCAGGGCTGGGCGGCGAAGTCCGGCGAGGCTCCGGCGAACGAGCGCGGGCGGCGGCGCGCTCGGGCCCAGATGGGCTCGGGCGGGCTGGCGATGGGCTTGGCGGGCCCTGGCGGCGGCGCACAGTGGGAGACGACAGCGGGATGACGTGGCGGCTCGCGGTTGGCTCGGAGGAGGCGGCGGACGTGTCTGGTGTCGCTCGGACGTGTCCGGCGGCGTGGAGGGAGGTGGAGCTAGGGTTTGCACCGCGAAAAATGGAGGGGAAGGTGTTTATATAGGTAGAGGGAGCTAGGAGAGTTCAAATGAGGTGCGGTTTTCGCCCACACGATCTTGATACAATGGCGGAGAGCATGGAAGGGAGTTTGATGGGCTAGCGGGCTGTGTGGAGGGGTGCTGGGCTGAAAAGAGAAGGGGTTTTTGGTTAACTCGGTTAACCACTGAGGCATCAAATGACCTCCAAATGGAACGAACTTTGACAGGCGGTCTACCGGTGATATACCAAGGCCACTCGGCAAATCTAGGCCCATTCCAAGAACGCTTTTCGGCGACTCACAAAGCAATATTTGTTTTCGTAGATATGCTCTTCAAGCACTTGAACCCGCTTGGATCACAGCGAGACAGATAGAAGCAGGACGAAGAGCAATAACACAACCTATCTAGTCGCAACTTTGATTTCTCAGTTCAAGAGGAGACCTCCCTACATCTGAGGTCTGGCCGGCCGACTGGCCAACCAACACAAAATCCAATTCAAGTTTTCAATACAGAGCCAGAAAGAGGCTTTCTTGTGGAGGTGCAGAATAGGTAATTCCTTCACTTCAGTTGCACTAGTGGATTGAATAACCTTTTCTTTAGTTCTAACAAAGTGCATGTGTTGTTGGTTAATAAAAACACGAGTTTCGACAGGCTGGAGGAAAGATACTGTAAGTAGGACAAAGAAGCGTCAAGAGGGGTGTAGAAAGGAGAAAAAGCATAGTTCAAACTAGCCTCATCACAAAAAAGCATTTATTTATAGCTGACAGTTAGCTTTCGCTTGATTTCTCTCTTATAAAATTACATCTTGTTGATTGTAGATTGGGTTGGTGTAAATAAAGGGTGAGCTCCAAACTACAGTGGGAAAGGCCGTGTATACACCAACCATACTTTGGAGTGAGAAGGAGATCCTAACTAACAAAATAAGGCGAGCATACCTCGCGTGTCACGAGCCGGGATTAAACCAGCGCTTTTCGGATTTTTGTCCGGATAGATACCTATCTGATCGCGACTTTGATTTCTCAGTTCAAGAGGAGACCTCCCTGCATCTGAGGACTGGCCGGCCGGCCGAACTAACAGAGTGAGCTGTAAAGGTAGAAAAAAAGATCCATCTGCGAGTTGTTCGGCTTTCTTTTTCCTAAGAAAGGTCCAAGCTCTTGTGAGTGAGAAATAGGTAGCTGGTAGGAAGCCTGAACTGGGAGGTGCCGCGGGCGCGTGCGAGTGTGGTTGGGCTCAGAACAGACAACAGAGAGAACCGGGGGAACCCAAACGGATGCAAGTTTAGAAAAACATGCAGATGATGACATGGCAAAGTGCAACACACAAGCAAGTGACATGGCAACGACGGCGAATAACTGGAAGACACCTGGCGCATCGGTCTCGGGGCATTACAACTCTCCTCCTCTAACAAGAGATCTCATCCCGAGATCTTAGGAACGAGGCGGAAGAGAAAGAGGAAGAGGTGAAATAATAACGCAAGAGAGAAGATGAACAAAGTCGAGAGCAGTCGGGTAGAAAAGATGAACGGCGAATATGACAAGAATGAAAAGCTCAAGAAACAAGATAGACTCTGAAACCACTCCGGTTAGAACAAGATAGAAAAGGAATAAGAATGAAAGAATTTGGGAAGCACTCCGGCTGAAAATGGATGGAATAGAACATGAACTTCACTAGATGGAATGACACTTGACGAGATGAACAACACAATGCCTCCGGAAGAATTGAAAGAACCCCCGTGGAAAGAACGGATGAGAGAACAACAACTTTCACCATGAATGAATTCGATACCATCCTTAGAGGAAGGGCAGGACGGAGTTGTTGAGGAAATCAACAACAAAAGAATAAGCTTGTTGTGGACTTATCAAAAACATCTCAAAACTTGAGGTGAAATTATACCACAACCAAATTTGTGAATAGCTGAGAAGAACGAAGAAATGCAAAATTCCACTTCAGAAGAAAACAGATAATTATTTGCACTTCGAGACATGAGAAGAAAAGATACTTGAACTCCTCCAACAAGAATCTTGATGAACTCTTGAAGAATGAATTAAATCATGAAAAACCACCATGAAGAACTCCATTGACAAAAGGATGATGAGATAGAATGAAGGGTGAAACAATAAGATCAAGCCTTGCGGTGATTTAGATGGAGGTTCTGACGAAATGGCCGAGGAAATTTGAACTCCGGAAAAGAAAAGATGAAAACACTTGGAAGTAGAATTTATTCATCAAGAACAAACTCCAAAGGAAGGGATTGGTCACTTGGAGGAAATAAGAATAAGATTTATTGTATGCTTTCCTTCATCAAATTTAATTGAAGACAACCAGATTTGGCATGCAACTTATTCCCCTTGAAAAGAATTGAGGATTATATGGCGCAACCTTGAGGAAGGTCTTCAACGGACCACCGGTAGGATTTGAAAGAACGAATGAATTAATATGATGTCAAAGGAAAAGGAATCTGAAGGAACCACCGTAAAAATTCAAAAATGACTGATGAAAGAAAATGAATCACCGGGAAGAATTAGAGGAACAAATATGCTCGAGGGGATTTAGATGCAAAATAACAAAGAGATCATGAGCTGGTTAAAGAGTACTTGACAGATGTGCTGGGATAATTGGATAACGGTAGCTGAAATGTGAGGACGAAGAACTCTTCTCGAATGATGGCCTCCTGTGAAAAGAAACGGAAAACAACTCCTGACATACTCCGGATGGGTAAGAAAATAATATCTAACAAATGGAATAATTCGAGAGGATAACATGAAGCTAGAACCATGAATCTTCGAGAGAACGGGCAAGATTTAGAGGAAAAACTCTTCTTCTGTCTTCAAATGCTGAGGATGACGAAGAGAAACACCGCCGAAATTGTTGAGATACTCCGGGAGAATGAAAAGAGTAAAGGTTGAGCCACCAATGAAAAGAATTCGAAATTGATCTTGGAGAAGGCATGTGACTGATGGAATCCATTCTTACTTCACACTTTGAAAAGAAATAGGAATGGCTCCGGAACAATTAGAAGAGTCAGGTAAGATCCTGGGAAAAGGCCTGTGGGTTAAGGCCCACTAAAGAGAAAACACCGTTGGAAAGGATTGTTGAAGAGATAGATGATGCAGCGGAACAACTGAAATATTTAAATGAGGTGACAACCTTGAATTGATTGGAACACAAACGAATCTCCTGAGATGTCTTCCAAACTCCGGAATGATTAAACGGCGAGAGGCGAATGGGCAAGGGGAACACTTGATCCAACGAAAAGAATATGATCAACCCGAAAAACTTGAATAGAGTCCACCGGAGAAGAAAAGAGATGAAGAATGTCAAACGAGACGAGAATTCACCGATTGAAATAATTGAGGAAACAATGCAAAGGCTTCGCACGAGTAGGATGGATACTCGATTATGGACTTCGGCTCCGAGAAGAAAAAGGGTGGGCGGGTGGGAAAAAGAAAACAACTGGGTACAGAGAAACAACTTCGTCAAGAGAGAACTGAGGATTGAACTTGCAAAAACAAAGAGGGTCGAATTGTCTTGACGAGAAAATGCACCGGATGAAAAGAGCTGAGAACCAATGAACGAAAAACTAACCGTGTGATCCCAAAGAAAGTTCGAAGGGGAAGAGGAGTAAGTCAAAACATCTACGTCAAGATTCCTCACCAGAGCGATGAAGGGGTTGAGGAGTAAAAAGAATTCCTACTCTCTGATATAACTAGACTCTGAAAACAGTTTTCTTCTAGACTCGACAACGGCTAAACTATGAACAATCAAGAAGGCTCCTATGGTCGGTCGAGGCTCTGATACCAACTTGTCACGCCCACTATGCGACCCTATCCTAAAGGAACTCGAAGGTTCCACCAAGGATAGAAGCGCATATTGGAGACGCTTTTGCAAGGTGGATATCATTACATTGTACCATTACATAATAGTTGGGGATACATACAAGAGGCATACAATGCCACACGAATACAACACCATCATCCATAAGAGCAACATCCGACTACGGATGAAACACAAACATAAACTCAAACAACATCCACCCTGCTAGCCCAGGCTGCCGACCTGGAACCTATCCCCTGATCGAAGAAGAAGCAAAAGAAGAACTCCAAAACAAGTAAACATCGTTCTCGCATCATGATCTTTGCATTACCTGTACCTGCAATTGTTGTTGTAGTAATATGTGATCCACGAGGACTCTACAATCACTAGTGCAGAAGAGGCCTTTAGTGTCGGTTCATAACGGCCTTTAGTGCCGGTTCGCCAACCGGCACTAAAGAGTGGGGACTAAAGGTCCCCCCTTTAGTACCGGTTCATCACGAACCGGCGCTAAAGTGCCACCACGTGGCACGAGCCAGGCCCGGGTGCGTGTAGGACATTAGTACCGGTTGGTAACACCAACCGGTACTAAATGTTTGGGTGTTTTTTTAATTTTTCCTTTAATTTTGTGTTTTCAATTTAATTTAGTGATTGTTTTACATTATAATGAGTTGTTAAATCATTAGGTGAAAGTACCGCGGATTAGTTTCGACTGGATGCATTGGATCTAGCTACTAGCTAAGTGATCAAATATTATACTTGATCACCTAATTAGGTGATCAAGTATAATATATATGGATATGGCATATACTTGATCACTTAGGTAGGATCCATCCAGCTAAAACTAATCTGCGGTTTCTTTCATTAAATGATATAATAACTCATCATCACCATCATATTAATATAAAAACTCTTGCATCATATCATCAACATGAGTATATATACTCTAGCTAGCTAGCTAAAAATCATCGTAGTCGTCATTATCACTATTTAATCATCATAGTCGTTACCGCTATCTAATCACCACCAACACTAGCTTAAAGAAGAAACATTCACTTGTACCAAAAGCAAAAATATCATCGAGTTCAACATGATTGTCATGATATTATAAGCGTTCATATATAACACCACAAAAGCAAATCACTCTTTGAGATTAAGTTCAGAACGAAGAACACGGACATGAAAGGACAAGTACTAAGAGCATGAACTAGCTAAATCACTCCTGCTGCTCTCTCTCAGGTAAAATAGCATAGAACACGTATAGCTCTCCTGATTCATCATACTAGAGCATGCAGATGAACCTGTCTCCTAATCGTGGGCTGCGCTTCTCATTGCTGCCCCCTAGTACTTCTCTGTGATCGTTAACAATTTTCCTCCAATCTTTCACTATCAAGCATTCATCACTTCTAGAAATCCTGAATGCACTCATGTGCAATGTAGGATATCTTGGCCGTAAGCTAACAATTGACATGCGACCTTTAGTCTCGATCCCCTGAGGCACAACTATCATCGGGATTCCCTGTTGAAGAACATCGTATAGTACTTAATTAATATACTTAGCAATGAAAGTTTAGCAAAAAAATTATGTATGCAAAAGATGCACTGAGGACGAATAGTAAAAAGCTTACCATCATTCCTAAATAGATGTGACCGTAGTTCAATACGATCACTATTGGTCGCACGTTTTGAGTACTAACATTTCTAAGTGCAGGAAGAAAATTTGTCTTGATAGTATGAAGATCCTCAAGCCATGAAACATAATGACATATCTCCTCGCAGTTTAGTTCAGCTCCGGGACAGTAGTAGGTCCTGTCTACCAAGCGCCAGACATGTTTGCTTGAATGGAAATAAGCTGTCAATAGAAATTAGTTGTCAATTATTTTTGAATAAGCAATATCAAAGACAAAAATACAGTTGAGAAGAACTCACATAATGGTAGAACTGGAGGTGTCTGCACATCGACCCATATGTCTCTATTACCTTCAATATCATCTTCCGGACGAATATCAAAGGTGATAACCATATCAGGCTCAAATGCATAAGCCTTGCATAGTGCTTGCCAAGTTTTGCATTCAAAATAGGTGTACGTGTTTGCATTGTATACTTTGACGTTGAAAGTATAACCATGCTCAGTTTTTAGGTAAACTCTCTTTACCTCCATAGTTTCCATAGCATTGAAACCTGTCTTATCCAAGACAAAAATTCTTGCATGGCAGGGGATGCGCTAGTAGAATAGTGAAAATTAAAAATTATAAGTCAGGCAAATGAAGCATATATAAGTCATGCTTAATTACGAAATCAGACTTGTCGTTGTGACTTACTGTATCGAATTTGAAGGTCTCATCCAGCTTGATGTTGAAACGCCTATCATCAACAAGGAAATTTCTATCGCACAGGCCGCGCTGGTCTTCACAGTATTCATATATAATGAAATCTTTTCCGTTGTCAGGCGACATTTCCTATGTTCATATAGGTGAAACATTAAACACTTACTAATTCAATTAATCAACTAATTCAACTACTTCTATTAATTCAACTAAGCATTTACTAAAAATAAACTTGTTCTATTAATTTTCTTACTATAATAAACTAGTTCTATTAAAATCTCATATACCTAAATTTTTATTAGTTCAAATAATCTCATATACCTAAATTTTCTTACTAAAAATAAACTAGTTCTATTAATTTAACTAGTTCAACTAATCATTTACTAAAAATAAACTAGTTATATTAATTCAACTAGTTCAAATAATCTCATATACCTAAATTTTCTTACTAAAAATAAACCAGTTCTATTAATTCAACTAGTTCAACTAAGCATTTACTAAAAATAAACTAGTTATATTAATTCAACTAGTTCAAATAATCTCATATACCTAAATTTTCTTATTAAAAATAAACTAGTTATATTAATTCAACTAGTTCAACTAAGCATTTTCTAAAAATAAACTAATTATATTAATTCAACTAGTTCAAATAATCTCATATACCTAAATTTTCTTACTAAAAAAAAACTAGTTATATTAATTCAACTAGTTCAAATAATCTCATATACCTAAATTTTCTTACTAAAAGTAAACTAGTTATATTAATTCAACTACTTCAAATAATCTCATATACCTAAATTTTCTTACTAAAAATAAACTAGTTATATTAATTCAACTAGTTCAAATAATCTCATATACCTAAATTTTCTTACTAAAAATAAACTAGTTATATTAATTCAACTAGTTCAAATAATCTCATATACCTAAATTTTCTTACTAAAAATAAACTAGTTCTAATTCATCTAACATTAACATTCTAACATTCTAAAAATAAACTAGTTATATTAATTAATTCATCTAAACAATAAAAAACAGAAAATAAGAAAAACAAATGTGTGTGTGTGTATAGTACTCGGTGTATGTGTGTATGTGTGTATGTACATGTGTGTGTAGTGTGTGTGTGCGTGTGTGTGTGCGTGTGTGTATGTGTGTGTGTATGTGTGTGTGTGTATGTGTGTGGGTATGATCGAGCGGGCGTACGGGCGGCGGGGGCGGCAGGGACGGCGACGACGGGCGGCGCGGGCGGCGAGGGCGGCGACGACGGGCAGCGGCGGCGGCGACGACGGGCGACAGGGGCGGCGGGGACGGCGACGACGTGCGGCGGGGGCGGCGATTGATGGCGGCGGGGCCGACGGCGCGGCGGCGTCGGCGATAGATGTCGCGCGAGAGAAGTGGAGAAGAAGTGTCGATGGAACTGATTTTTCGTAAGTGCCATATATATAGGAGGGGCCTTTAGTACCGGGTGGAGCCACCAACCGGTATTAAAGGCCAATTTTGGCCAGCCCAAGCGGCAGGAAACGAGTGCCTTTAGTACCGGTTGGTGGCTCCAACCGGTACTAAAGGGCAACACATTAGTACCGGTTGGAGCCACCAACCGGTACTAATGGTCGCTGCCACCCGCAGTGCACTATTTTTAGTCCCACCTCGCCGAGCGAAGGGCAGCCGCACTGGTTTATAAACCTAGCCGCGGCTGCTCTTTCGAACTCCTCTATATAGCAGGCCTCTAGGCCTAACTAGGGCGCGCTGCCCTGTGAGCCTGCCGGCCCTTCTGGGCCTGAATTTGCACACCCAAGGTCTGGTAGGCCCACCGGGCAGCGCCCAACAATTTTTTATATAATTTTTTTCTTTTCTGCATTATTTATTTTCTTCTATTTATTTTTGAGTAATTTTTTATATAGTTTTTTCTTTTTCGCTTTATTTTTTTCTTCTATTTATTTCTGAGTAGTTTTTTTGCTGTATTTAGTTTCTTTGTGAATATTTTTGCTTTATATAGATTTTTTTCTTTTCTGCATTATTTATTTTCTTCTATTTATTTTTGAGTAATTTTTTTATATATTTTTTCTTTTCTGCTTTTTCAGAGTTCGCTTTGTTGTGATTTACTGTTTCACGGTCATTTAGCTCTCTAAACAAATTGGTAAATGACTGAAAAACAACAAATGATGTCAGGACATGTTGGAAATTGATGACTTCGCTTCAAATGCTGCATAATGCCGACTCAAAAAAAGTCTGGAGTTCAAATAAGTTAAAAAATGAAGTGCCCGTGTAACAGAAGAGTTCTTGTCCGAAACCCTGATACTCCGAAACAGATTGTCCAGTTTGTACACGAAGTTCATATAGTTTTTGCCGTGACCCTCTCTACACTTTCGCACATGCTATGCGGGTGAAATGATGATACCTTCAACATTTCCAGAGTTCTTTTTGTAGTGATTTTCATTTTCACGGTCATTTAGCTCTGATCTAAACAAATCGGTGACTGAAAAACATCAAATGATGTCAGAACGTGTTGGAAATTGATGATGTCGCTTCGAATGCTGCATAATGCCGGCTCAAAAAAAGTCTGGAGTTCAAATAAGTTAAAAAAATGAAGTGCCCGTGTAACAGAAGAGTTCTCGTCCGAAACCCTAATACTCCGAAAGAGATTGTCCAGTTTGTACACGAAGTTCGTCCAGTTTTTGCCGTGACCCTCTCTACTCTTTCGCACATGCTATGCGGGTGAAATGATGATACCTTCAACATTTTCAGAGTTTGTTTTGTAGTGATTTTCATTTTCATGGTCATTTAGCTCTGATCTAAACAAATTGGTGACTGAAAAACAGCAAATGATGTCAGAACGTGTTGGAAATTGATGACGTCGCTTCGAATGCTGCATTATGCCGGCTCAAAAAAAAGTCTGGAGTGCAAATAAGTGAAAAAAATGAAGTGCCCATGTAACTGATGAGTTCTCGTCCGAAACCCTGATACTCCGAAAGAGATTGTCCAGTTTGTACACGAAGTGCGTCCAGTTTTGAAGCTCTGATCTAAACAAATTGGTTACTGAAAAACGGCAAATGATGTCAGAACGTGTTGGAAATTGATGATGTCGCGGTGGATTGAGGGGGAGACCGAGTGAGTGGAGAGAGTGAGGGTGTAAACATGTAAAAATTACATCAAAATACATTGATTATCAATGATCTTTTTGTGTACAATCTGAATTGTCAATATGAGTCCTCAACGGTTTAGAAACCGGTGAAGACTCATATTGAGTCCACAAATTATACACATAGATTTGAATGAAGAACAAATGCTTGTGATAGTTTGAGAAGTAACATCTTTAAATTGTGCATCTGAACGCGCATTTCAGCCAAAACGCGCTACTGCTACAGAAAAGTACATAAAAAATGCATTGATCATCAATGATCTTTTTGTATAGAATCTAAATTTTCAATAGGAATCTACCCCCGATTTAAGAACCGGGAGAAACTCCTATTGCAACCACAGATCCTACACATAGAGTTCAATGAAGACCAAATGCTTGTGATAGTTTGAGAAGTAACTTATTTAAGGTGGTCAAAATCTTGCTAGGGGAGCGAGGTGGGACTAAAAATAGCCCTGCCACAACCTCTTTACTACCAGTTCGTGCCATGAACCGGTACTAAAGATGCTGGTGCCCGGCCAACACCTTTAGTACCGGTTCGTGGCACGAACCGGTACTAAAGATTCGCATTAAACCGGTACTAAAGATCTCCTCCCGCCTAGTCATTTGAACCGGCACTAATGGACACATTAGTGATGGATCATATGCAAACCGGTACTAATGTGTCTCAGATTTGACCCTTTTTCTACTAGTGCATCCCATTACCATGAGTATCAAGACTAGCAAATCTTAATGGGTAAGGAAAGGATAAGTGGTGAGGTTGCAGCAGCACTAAGCATGATATGGTGGCTAGCTGACGAATACAAGAATAAGATGAGAAGCTACGCAAATGGTCGTAAACTTGTAATGATCAAGAAGTGATCCTGAACTACTTACGTCCAAACATAACCCAAACCGTGTTCACTTCCCGGACTCTGCCGAGAAGAGACCATCACGGCTACAAAAGCGGTTGATGCATTTTAGTTAAGTCAAGTGTCAAGTACTCTACAACCGGATATTAACAAATTCCCGTCTGCCACATAACCGTGGGCACGGCTCTCGAAAGTTTATACCCTGCAGGGGTGTCCCAACTTAGCCCATCACAAGCTCTCTTGATCAACGAAGGATATTCCTTCTCCCAGAAAGACCCGATCAGACTCGGAATCCCGGTTACAAGACATTTCGACAATGGTAAAACAAGACCAGCAAGACCGCCGGATGTGCCAACAAATTCCGATAGGAGCTGCAAATATCTCGTTCTCAGGGCACACCAGATGAACACTACGTATAGCTAAAACCAGCCCTCAAGTTTCCCCGAGGTGGCGCTGCAAGTGGCTTTAGTTCGGACCAACACTTAGAGAAGCACTGGCCCGGGGGGTTTAATAAAGATGACCCTCGGGTTTATAACTCCTAAGGGAAAATTAGTAGGTTGTTAAGCAAATGTAAAACCAAGGTTGGGCCTTGCTGGAGGAGTTTTATTCAAAGCGAACTGTCAAGGGGTTCCCATAAACCCGACCGCGTAAGGAACACAAAATCAAGGAACATAACACCGGTATGATGGAAACTAAGGCAGGAAGAGTGGAACAAAACACCAGGCATAAGGCCGAGCCTTCCACCCTTTGCCAAGTATATAGATGCACTAATTAAATAAGAGATATTGTGATATCCCAAAATAATCATGTTCCAACATGGAGCAATCTTCAACTTCACCCGCAACTAACAACGCTATAAGAGGGGCTGAGCAAAAGCGGTAATATAGCCAGACAACGGTTTGCTAGGAAGGTGAAAAAAGTTAGAGGCTAACATGGCAATTTGGGAGGCTTGATAAACAAGTGATAGGTACCGCATCATAGCGATAGAACGAAGAAACTAGCATAGCAATGATAGTAGTGAGATCTAGGGTACCGGTCATCTTGCCTGAAATCCTGCTAGAAAAAAGAATGAGTCCATGAAGAAGACGAATAGGCGAAGATGAACCAAGCGTAGACGAACGAATCCTCACGATCGCAACAAAACAGGAACTATCGAGAAGAAGCACAACCGGAAAGAAGAAAACAACATGGTAAACACACAAGACATAAACATGACATGATGCTCAACCAGGCATGATGCATGACAAGGCTACATGATACTACTCAAGGCAAGATATGATGCATACAAGAATATCACATCAAAGCAAGGTTAAATGAGGCCGGAAACAACATATAACAATTCCGGTAAGTCATCGTATGCAAATTTCGAAATTGGTCCAGATCTGAATAAACCTTATGTTCAAGTTGTTAAAAATCAAGTTAAGATGCACCAAGATGATCTACACGAAATTCTAGTCAAGTTACATATAAAGTTCATTTAATTCGGAGCTACGACCTAGAAGATATGAGCAAAACAAGTCAAACATGGCATTGACGCAAAATACATTCAAACATCAAGCAAACACTCTAAAAATATGGATGCAACATGATAAGATGAAACTACATAATCAAGCAAGTTTCATATAGAGCATGCTCAAAACGGAGCAACGGTGCAACACATACACTCCAAACAAGATATAACAACAATCTGACCAAAACAGCAAGTAGGCACTTTGCAAACATCAAAACAACATGCTAAAGGAATCATATGAGCACAAAATTGACATGCACTTCATGTACAGATAACATACTTAAAATATCAATAAGGTTCAGGATGGCAGACATCAATATTAAACCAATATGATCAATGCAAAATGCAACTTTATAACACAGGAGCATATGCATGAGCAGAGTTAACATGATGGCAACTTGAGAGCAAGAAAGAGACAAACTACATCAAGTAAACATAGCAACCAAGGGCATGGCATCAAAGTAAGCATAACAAAGAGAAAATAATATCATGGCATGATATACATATGGCTCATAGATTAGTGGGAACCAACATGACAATATTGAAAGTTGAAATAGTTTCAGCAAGTGTAAAACAACAACATTATGATAGCATGTTTGCAAGCATGGAACAGAGGCATATGATAACCAAAATTAACAAACATGGCATTTGAACAAATTAATCATAGTATACTTAAAAACATGTAATTGGAGCATCTCTAGAATAGGCATGGATCGACCAATAACAAGCTCACAACAAGGCATCATGAAGTTAACAGAAAACTGGAACAACATATAGGCATGTTCATGGCAATGAAAACATATGCTATAGGACAAATAGTCGTTTTGGTGGACGACACCCTCAGGCCTCTGTATCCCCACCGTTGTTCTCCCTCTGGATCCACAAACTGCATTTATTACACGTTGTATTTCCTAATAGAAGTCATTATCCCTCGAAGTATATGCATGTTGTATATCCTGGCAAGGCCCTTTCATAGCTGGCCACTAGTGGGACCGTTTTCCTGTTCGGGTGCTCATAATATGTTCGCTTTCGTTGGTTCGGGACATGCACCACGACTTGATAGATGTTGAGCTGGTACACCACCAGAAAATATTGTTCACACACACCAAGTTGCTGCACCATGACTTGTTTAACAGAAGCGGACACTATTATTTATAATCAAACACTACTATTTATAATTAAACAGTACTCATCAAATTATGACAATTAATTATACTTAGGATACCATGGAAAATCATCATAAGTAGCCAGAATCAAAGTCTAACCCTCTATTAAGCACCTGAGCCACACGCAGGATATGAGAGACGCATATTCAGTTGTACCCATTAGAATATAATTAGTTCAAATCATGCTAATTACTAGTTAATTTTTGTTTAGCCACCGATCGATGGTTAAAACTTAAAAGTCAAGATAACAATGGAAAACCCGCAAAAAAGATAACAACAGAAAAACAACGTAAGCAAGACAGATTCAAATTTTAACCCGCACGTCAGTACATATTCAGTACCTAGCTAGAATATACTAATTAATTCTAATTAACTCTATTTATTCAGGGTTAAAAAATGGGATCACTTAATTATCAGCATCACCTGTACAAGACCCAACATATATCCTCCATCGGATTCCTGAATCACTGTAGAAATCCCGCGGCTGATTTTTGAATGTTTCACCGGCACGACGCGGTAGGTTAGCTGATCATTCATTGAGATAGTTATTGCGTGCAGGCCACTTCCCACCTCCTCGACTACCACGTATTATACAACACATCCCGTTTGTATAACAACGCCAATACTGTTTGTAATGCCAGTGTGGGCAGCACCTCGGGAATCGCAAAGACCGATATGGCCGGACGAGATACCGGCTCACAGGTGCTCGTCCGCTGAAAATCCTCTCTATGCTATAGGACATATATAGGGCATAAAAAGGCCTGGCATGATAGAGAATCACATGGGAAACAAAACATGTCAACTAAGAATCTCCAAATTATGCATGGATTGAATGGTAGCATCAAGCAAACATGGCAACATGATATGACAGAAATAGACTTGACAGAACATTAACAACAAGTAGCCCACTTCACAAGCTTGATGCACTCACTACAGGGCATATCAAAATACATGAATGGCATCACTGTACAGATGGCATGAAAATGCTCCTAAAACATGTAGACATCATGCTCATAGGATGCACACACAAAATGCAACAAAAATGACAAATCAGCAAGTTACATCAGTTTCCAGCAGTTACCAGCAACATGCACTTTTGCAATAGGGATTAATATGTCAATATGCACCCTACCATGAATTCAACAGCAACCAACATGAAGAGCATGAAGAGCATAACATGTGAATATAAATACCATCATCATAGGATCAACGGGGACAAAGTTATGGCACTCACAAGATGCATATATGATGTTATCAAACAGCAATTTACAACAGTTTATATCACATAGCAGTTTTGCAACGAAGATTAAGGCATCAATATGAACATTAACATGAATGCAAACTACTCCATCATGAAGAGCATCACGAGATGAACATTTTGACATATCATACACGCAAAATGAAGCAGTGTGCACAGAGATATCACCGAATGAAGATGCACATATGAAATAATGAATTTCGGGGACTTGGTGGAAATTTCACCTTGCGAAACAAAAATACGAGGACGGAGTGGATCGGGCTGGGCACGGGCCGGACGAGGTGGAGCGGGTCGGGTCCAGTGTGGATCCGGCCGGCGACGTCGAGGAGGTGGTGGCCGGAGGCCGGCAGGGCGCCGGGGCGACGGATCTGTGGCAGCGGAGGGCAAGGCCGACGGGGCGGCACCGGCGGGGAGCAGCGGGGCGGCACGCGACGTGCGGTGCGGCAGGGTCGGGGCCGGGCTACGACAGCGGGCGGCACGGTCAGCGGTGCGCTGCGGCGGCGGGGAGGCGGGGCAGTGGTGGATCTAGAGCGGCGAGGCGGTGGCGCGGGAGGCAAGGCGCGGTGGCGCGGGGCTGGGCGGCGAAGTCCGGCGAGGCTCCGGGGAACGAGCGCCAGCGGCAGCGCGCTCGGGCCCAGATGGGCTCGGGCGGGCTGGCGATGGGCTTGGCGGGCCCTGATACGTCTCCAACGTATCTATAATTTATGAAGCATTCATGCTATTATATTATTTATTTTGGATGATTATGGGCTTTATTATACACTTTTATATTATTTTTGGGACTAACCTACTAACCGGAGGCCCAACCCATATTGCTGTTTTCTTGCCTATTTCAGTGTTTCAAAGAAAAGGAGTATCAAACGGAGTCCAAACGGAATGAAACCTTCGGGAGCGTGATTTATGGAACGAACATGATCTAGGAGACTTGGAGTTCAAGCCAGGGAAGCATCAAAGAAGCCACGAGATAGGGAGGCGCGCCCACCCCCCTGGGCGCGCCCTCCACCCTCGTGGGCCCCTCGAGGTTCCCCCGACCGACTTCTTTCGCCTATATAATCCCATATACCCTAAAAACATCAAAGGACAAGATAGATCAGGAGTTCCGCCGCCGCAAGCCTCTGTAGCCACCAACAAACCTCTCGGGAGCCCGTTCCGGCACCCTGCCGGAGGGGGGATCCCTTATCGGTGGCCATCTTCATCATCCCGGCGCTCTCCATGACGAGGAGGGAATAGTTCACCCTCGGGGCTGAGGTATGTACCAGTAGCTATGTGTTTGATCTCTCTCTCTCTCTCTCTCTCTCTCTCTCTCTCTCTCGTGTTCTCTCTATGGCACGATCTTGATGTATCGCGAGCTTTGCTATTATAGTTGGATCTTATGATGTTTCTCCCCCTCTACTCTCTTGTGATGAATTGAGTTTTCCCTTTGAAGTTATCTTGTCGGATTGAGTCTTTGAGGATTTGAGAACACTTGATGTATGTCTTTGAAAGTACATGTAGTCACCATGTGTGGTTTTGGTAATTAATTAATGACAATCCTTATGGACTAATGTTTGCATTGAGATATACATTTGAAGATTAGTCCCATTGGAAAATGATTGAAGAATAATGGAAGAAAACTCCTTTGAAGCAACAATTACATCGAGATGATAAAAATGGAGTTCATTGGAGTATCTTAAGGGTTGCCATGCTTAGAGCTATGGTTTGAGCCATAATGGATCAAGATCTTAAAAAGGATGATTCGAATGATGAATTCTAGGAGTGGCTCAAAGATATGATCATAATGGACTCATGTGTTGAGTCATGATTGAGCAAGCTATTCAAGTGAAGAATTCAATATATCCTTCATGACGTCAAGATTAAACATGGAGTAGAGATATCGGTTGACCAAGTTGAAGTTCGGAGATTGAACTCTAAATGGTCAACACACGAGCGCAAATGATGTACCACATAAGATCTTGTGGTATGATAAGAAATTATCAATTGCACTCTGTGTACTAACCCATACTATGTGTTGTCTATGTTTTCGAGGGTTAGGTGATTCTCATGGGCTCGCATCGAGAGAGAGATTTCAAGTGTCTATGAGAGGATAACATCAAGTGTTGGTGATCATGGTTGATAAGGGCAAGTTCAAGATAACCATCCCGGGGGATTACATGCTTGAAGCTTGTGGATGATCACATGATGGACAAGTGAAGATGAATACAAAGCAAAGCCTCCCATATTGTGTATGGGGGAGCTACTTCAAGACTTCACCAATGTCTTGCCTTCAACTTGAGCCAAGAAGAAACATCAACATAAAGCTCGAGTGAAAGGCTTGAGTCAAAGGTATTAGTTCCTTTGGCGTTAGTGTTGTGGAGAGATGACCACCGAAGAAAAATATACACTCAAGAATGGTTCTCGATAGCCATGTAGTATAGCTCTTTTATGTTTCTTGAGTTATAGGGATCCCGCACTATTAAGAGGGGATCAAAGGGTTTAGTGCTAGATTTGCTCAAGTCAACATCTTCTATTTCTACTTCCTCACATAATATTCCAACATAGGCATATTTCACTCCTATCCAATACAAATACAATATGCCTATACATCTACCAAAGAAAATCCAAAGCCAACTAGGTTCCCCAAAGTATATGTCTAACCATTGCATGCTTTACACCCTCCATTATGGCTTATCTTGGGTGGTTCTTTATGTGAGGACCTGAAGTTTTTCCATAGCTTCAAAACGAGCCCAAGATCATCAAAATCGGAGTCCGGATGTAAAAGTTATGCATGTTTCAGTTTTGGGGTTCCTGCTGTTTTTTTGATGGCCGGACATCCGGGACTTGGCCGGATGTCCGGGCTTCCGGGTCGCCCCGGATGTCCGGCATCCTCCCGGAAATCCGGCCCGCAAATTCCAGAACATGTTTTCAAATGTTGGTTGTGCCCGCCGGATGTCCGGCACTTGCCCGGATGTCCGGGGCCCCAAGTTTGGCCAGATGTCCGGGCTTCGGCCAGATGTCTGGGCCTTGTAACCTGTTTTTCTGCATACGTGTGTGCACACTTCACAGCGCCCGGATGTCCGGCCCCAGGCCTGGATGTCCGGCCCGACACAGCCACTTACACTCCAACGGCCATATTTGCACTACTACTATATATAACCTTCTTCCACCCCGGGAGAAGGTGGAGCAACACATTCATATGAACCCTAGAACACAAAAAGGCTCCCTCTCACTTCTCCTACACCAAATCTTAGACCCCGGAGAGATTCGTGGGAGTTCTTGAGAGATTTTCCAATCAAGTGATAGATCCACTCCCTCTCCCTCTCTTGACCAAAGGAATTCGTGATTTGAGCAAGTCTTGAGCATTTCCCCTTTGTTCTTGTTACTCTTGGAGGTTGGAGACTCCTAGGCGGTAGGAGTGCTCCGGTGAGGAATCAACTTGTGATTTGTCCCCCAGAAAGTTTGTGAAGGTTTGGAGGACGCCTCAAGGTCTACCACTAGTGGTTGAGAATCGCCTTCGTGGTGATATCTCAAGGAGAATAGGGTGAGCCTTCGTGGCGTTGGTGTGCCTTCGTGGTAACATCCACCTCTCTAACGGTGACTAGCTTCCCTCCAAGGAAGTGAACATCGGGATACATCCTCGTCTCCGTGACTTTGGTTATCCCTAACCCTAACTCCTTACTTGTGGTTTACTTTGGTCATTTGACTGTGCATTCACTATATCTTGTTGTCCTCATAATATTGTGGTGGTTGATTATATTGTGTTGGCCATTTCCTTGTAGAGATTATTTAGGCCTACACTTCATATTCCGCAATTCATACTTGCTACTATTGATATACATTGTGATTAGTGTGAATTGCTAACTTGTGTTATAAACTTCCATATTGTGATATTGCTCAAGTAAGTTTGTGTAACTTACTTGAGTTTTCTTGTATCATTCAATTCCATATATTGTGATACAATTTGTGTAAGCTTGTATTGCTTACTTGTGGTTGTGTGTATTATTCATTTCCATACCTCATGATATACACTAAGCAAGTTTGTGTGACTTACTTGTGCTTACTCATATCCTCGTTGTTCTCATCTTGCTTATGCTAAGTTGTTGGTGCATTTAGTGAGCCTAGTATATTTAGGATTTGTGCTTGAAAAGTATCCGCTTAGTTTATTTTCGCATTAGGATATAGCCAAATCCATAAAAGATTTTAAAACGCCTATTCACCCCCCCCCTCTAGGCGACATCGTGGTCCTTTCAATTGGTATCAGAGCTAGGTCTCTCCTTATTAGGCTTAACTGCCTAGAGAGTAACGATGTCGTCTAGTGAACTAGTGCACGATGAAACATTTTGTTTTAATGGCACAAATTACATTATGTGGAGATTACGCATGCTTTGTCACTTTCGGCCCATGGGTCCAAAAGCTTTGCAGATTGTGGTTGTAGGGAATTCAAATCTAAAGGATGGACAATCTCCATCACTTGATGATATGCATCTTGATTGTGAAGCTTTAAGTTTCATTCACCAAGCTATAACCTTCGAGGTGTTCAAGTCAATCTCATCTTGCTCGTTGGCTCATGAGGCTTGGACCAAAATTGAAGATATATATGGTGGGTCCAATCTTGATGAAGACAATATTATTTTCGGGGAGTTAATGGAGGAGTTCTCCACATTTCTAAATCATGAAGAGCTCTCTATTGCTTCCACCTCCGATTAATTGCATACCTCAACATCTTTCACTTCACCAACATGTGGCGTACCACAAGGAAATGACATGGTGAGTGAAGAAATATCTCATGATGATGAGCTCATCATCTATGATCTTGCTTATGTTGATACTAGTGATGTATCTTCTATGGACACGATCATATCTAACACCGAAAACATCGTACATTCTTGTGTAGAGAGTCCATGCATATCATCTAATGATGCACTCATAAATTCTTGTGATGATATGCTTGGTCGTTTGTGTTGCCATATTCAAAATATCGTGATTCCCTCTAGTTCTATTTGTGAGACTAACCATGTAGAGGAAATCAAGAAAAATGAGGCATGCTTGGTTGATGAAGGACCCTCTTCTCCAAAAGAATCATCATCAACCCCTTGTGTTCACATGTGCCTCATGGCAAGAGGTAATGACGAGGTATCATCTTCTCTTAGTGACAATGATGATAGTTGTAATGAGGAAGATGATGAAGTCTTGACTCAAAATCTCTATGAGATTGGGAAAACTCTTCGTAGAGCTAAAAATAACACTTATAAAAGGTTCCAAGATGTTCTTTCTTTCTTTCAAAAACGTAATGACTTATTTCTTTACGAGCAAGCAAAAAGTGAACAACTTGAATATGAACTTGCTATGGCTCATCAATGTCTTAGTGACTTGAGGTCTTTAAAAGAAGAGATTGAAGTTACTCATTGTAAACTTAAAGAGGATTTTGAGCACCTTGACCTTGACTACAAGAAGGTAAAAGGAGAGCTCACCAAACTCTCTAAGTCTCATGAGGAACTTCAAGCTACTCATGCGGAGTCTCTAGCTTCTACATGCTACTCTCATATTGATAATGGTGCTTGTGCTACTAACACTATCTTGTGTGAAGCATCGATACTAAAAGAAAATGTTGACCTAAGGACACAACTTGATTTGCTAACTAGCAACTATGGGAAATTGGAAGGAAGTTATGAAAAGCTCTCGGGCACTCATGAGGATCTTATAATATCTCATGATGGGCTAAAGTTAGCTCATGAGGCTATGTGGACCAAGGTAAAATCGTGTGAGTCTTATGTGGATATTGGCACATCTTCTACTCGAAATGCCTTATTTCCATGTGCTAGTCCTTGCAATTCCTCTCTACATGATATTGGTACATATTGTGATGAATTTCTCACCATGCCTTGTTGCTCTAACAATGAAGTTTCTACTTCCTCTAGTTCTTTTGTTAATACTAACCTTGTAGAGGAAAATAAAGAGCTCAAGGCCCAAGTCAACAGTTTGAAGAAAGACTTGGAAAAATATTGTGATGATATCTTGAGTGTGCAAAAGGACCCTCAAGACAAAATTGGACTTGATTTCATCTCCAACAAGAAGAAGTCCAAGAACAAGAAGAAGGGACGAGATCAAGTCAAGAATTCGGCCAACATTATTTGCTTCAAGTGCAAGAATGTTGGACACCATGTGAGATCTTGTCCATTGAAGAAGAAGGCTTCAAGTGTGAAGCATCAAGGGAAGTGGCCTCAAGTTCAATATCAAGATAATGAAAGGCCTCTTCCCATGCCTAACCAAGATAATGCTCTCCAAACTGAAAAGGTAAAGAAGAAGAGAAAGGGGAGCACATGTTGCTATATTTGCCATAAGAAGGGACACATAGCTTCATCTTGTCCCAACGGTAACATATCTAAGCCTCCTATAGTCAATAATCATTATTCACTAAAGAAGGATATTGTTGGCAATGTGTTTGCCAAGTTTGTGGGTTCCCAGAGAAGTTTGAAAGTGGACAAGACCATTTGGGTTGCCAAGCCTATTGTTACTAACTTCTTAGGACCCAACTTGGTTGGGGACCATCAAGCTCAAACTTGATCAATAGGTGTGTGGAGGGCATTGGAGACTTGGCTACTTCATGAAGAAAAATTATTTTCACCATATGTTATGGTTAATGCCAAGTCAAGTGGATTATCATCATATCTATCAATCCAATGCTCCTCTTTGCGGTAACTTGTACTTGCATTGTTTACATTGAAAGTTACTGTGTCCCTTGCATGTTTAGGTTTTGTACCTAGCATGTGCTTTTATAGTTGTGCTTCCTAGTATGCTTGATTTGTGTTATCTAGCATGTGTAGGTCACAATGCACTTAATATATTTGTGTGTGTGTGTGGTTTCAAGCCTTTATTGCTTCATTAGTTGAATCTTCCTTGGCTGGATCATCACATTATGGGGGAGTGCTATGCTTTACAGATATCACAAACCTTAAAGGTGTATGTATGTGGGATACCACCTAGTATTGTTAGTGCAATATTATCTAGGTACTATGTGGTATGTAAAGCTCATTTGAAACTCAAATTCTCATCCATTAATTATCCTCAGTTGGGTTTCATTTGCTTCTTGTGGATAATACATGGATCATCATATTATGGGGGAGTGATATGCTTTGTGCATATCACAATCCTTGTTAATATGAACAATTGAGGGATGCCACCTAGAATTTATATTTGAGATTATCTTATATCTCTGTGGCATGCAATGTCTTGTTTACGTATGGCATTCTTGTGCGGTTTTGCCCATGGTTATCTTTAAAATCATATTTGGAAAATCATTTGATTAAAGCTATTCCAATTATTGCTTTACATGATGATCTATCTAGTTGGAATGTTAATATTATGCTATCCAAGCATTGTGGTTATTTCTAAACTCTCATGTTATGCTTGTGTTAGTATAGATGATCATGTACTTTTTGGTTTCTACACCGAATGATAACCCAAAATACCATTTTGTTCGAATTCATCTTATTGCTCTATATGAGAGTTTGTTATCTCATTTTTTATAGTGTCCTATATCTACTTGAGTGGGATATTCCTATGAGTATGTGTGCAATGCATATCTTATATGCTCATTGTTTTCTTTCTTGGTTCATATGTTGAACTTTGTGTGCTATCATATATTGATTTGTCACTTTGATTCATTTTGGACAACATGAATGACTAGTGATGTTATTGGAAGTATTAACTGTTATGTGGTCATTTGTCCAATTTGTATCTCCTTGGATTTTGGTAGGCTTGTGCATGCATATTTACTATGTGTAAATTCACATGCCTTGTTTGCCTTATTTGATCCAATATATATATGGTAAATCCATCAAATTCTTAATAGCTATGATGTGCATGAAATTAAAATTCATATTAATAGGCACATATTTAAGTGGTTTTACCCTATGTGTTGTAGTTATGCTAACTACTTTGGACCCAATAAGTTTGGGGACCGTATTGTACTTAAAATGTTTTAGGTACATTTGAGAAGCATTGGGTGCTTGGCTTATGCATGAAGGTGGTGGCACTATGAGGAAATTAGAGCCAAGCTTGGACATTTTATTGATCTACAACTTCATACCAATGCTATCTCAGTAACAAGTATTTACTTCATGCATATATATAGAAATGAGGTCAACCTTGTGTAGGTTGCATCATGGCATGAATTTCTTGACTCGTTCCTGTGATACTTGTTTCCTTTCTCAAAGCATCCCAACAATGATCTCTTGTTGCTAGTTGTGATGTATTTGATGGTTGTGTGTTTGGAGTTCATTAATATACAATAAGATTATATTAAGCCATGTGCCATGCTTTCAAGCAAAGATCTCATTGGTATATTTTATGACTCCCATTTGGATATATTATTCCTTCCTTTTGTAACTATTTTATGTTTACATCCTTCTTTGTGGATATCATCTACCTAGTATCTTATACACGTGAGAGAAGTTACATCTCTAGTTGATATCCCTATTCTTTCATGTCCACCATTTCATTCACTTTTTATATCTTTTTGGTGGCACCATGGAAGCATTTGTTGAATGAGTGCATGTCTTACCTCTTTACATCTTAGTGCACTCATGTTTGGTGAAGATTGTTGTCCTCATGCTTGTCTTGACAAGCCTATTATTTCCTATCTTCATCATGAGTTGTCACAAGCTTTGATTTTTAGTTTGCTATTAGTGAGCTTGTGAACCCATTTGCTTGATGTGTGTGTGACCTTCTTAACTTAGTGTGTGTGGGAAAGACATGTCTTGCACCTTGTATCTCATTTACTCAAGGCTACGTTGATGCTTAATTCTCATCCTTATACTAGTCTTCTCAAGTGCTTTGACGTGACTCACACACATCATTTTGGTTGTGCCTATTCTTAGGTTGCCTCATGCACATGTTGCTCAACCATATGTTTGTTGCAAATGCTAGGCGTCTTTTATTATCTATGTTTTCTTGCAATTGTTTTGTGTTCCTATTGATTTTGGGGGAGTGATGATCCTATTTTGTGCACTTGTACCCAAATAAAAAAAGTCTAAGTTATGCACAAATCATGGGGAGCTTCTCTATTTTCCTTAGAACACCCCTTTATCCAAATCGTAATATTCTTTTATCCTTTTGGCTCGTCGGATCATTTGATTGCTTGCTTCACTTTGTGTTATGCAAATGAGATCAATTTGTGCCATGAGCTTTGTGCCATGTACCTTGCTATTATGACTAGGCTCAAATTGTATAATAGTGGATTCACTTGTGGATATCATGTTCTTCTCAATTGCAACCTTTCTTTTTGTGTATATGAGTTTCTTTATGGATACATATCATGATTATTATTGGCCACATAGAAATTTTTATACATGAAAAAGTTCATATCTTCGTATCTGATTGCATTCTATAGATTTCGAGCTCCTTTAATTGTTCATCATTGAATATGTGCATTTGTTTTCACTCACATGTTGTGATATGCACACATCAAGGACAAACTCATACTATATTGGTCTACTAGATGTTTTGTCTTCCATTTTGGCATTTGGTGCCAATGGGGGAGAAGTTTAGAGGGTTTAAGATAAATATCTTTTGTAGTTCTTGTTGTCACTCATGCATATCTACCCTTGTTATATATTCTTATTGCATGAATGAGTATTGTATATAGAGAAATCTCCTCCTAGGTTATGTCAACCAATATATGCAATGACATTCAAAGTTCATTCACACATGCATATATTGTGGGGGAGTTTGCTCTATATACTATGGGTGTACTATCATCAAATGCTTATGTAGTGTCTTGATGATAGTACAACCATCCCAAGTATACAATTATCCTCGGATAAATTGCATGATTGTTTAGAAATTCATTATATAAACCCTCTTGTCGAGATTGTCATCAATTCCCAAAATGGGGGAGATTGAAAGTACATGTAGTCCCCATGTGTGGTTTTGGTAATTAATTAATGACAATCCTTATGGACTAATGTTTGCATTGAGATATACATTTGAAGATTAGTCCCATTGGAAAATGATTGAAGAATAATGGAAGAAAACTCCTTTGAAGCAACAATTACATCGAGATGATCAAAATGGAGTTCATTGGAGTATCTTAAGGGTTGCCATGCTTAGAGCTATGGTTTGAGCCATAATGGATCAAGATCTTAAAAAGGATGATTCGAATGATGAATTCTAGGAGTGGCTCAAAGATATGATCATAATGGACTCATGTGTTGAGTCATGATTGAGCAAGCTATTCAAGTGAAGAATTCAATATATCCTTCATGACGTCAAGATTAAACATGGAGTAGAGATATCGGTTGACCAAGTTGAAGTTCGGAGATTGAACTCTAAATGGTCAACACACGAGCGCAAATGATGTACCACATAAGATCTTGTGGTATGATAAGAAATTATCAATTGCACTCTGTGTACTAACCCATACCATGTGTTGACTATGTTTTCAAGGGTTAGGTGATTCTCATGGGCTCGCATCGAGAGAGAGATTTCAAGTGTCTATGAGAGGATAACATCAAGTGTTGGTGATCATGGTTGATAAGGGCAAGTTCAAGATAACCATCCCGGGGGATTACATGCTTGAAGCTTGTGGATGATCACATGATGGACAAGTGAAGATGAATACAAAGCAAAGCCTCCCATATTGTGTATGGGGGAGCTACTTCAAGACTTCACCAATGTCTTGCCTTCAACTTGAGCCAAGAAGAAACATCAACATCAAGCTCGAGTGAAAGGCTTGAGTCAAAGGTATTAGTTCCTTTGGCGTTAGTGTTGTGGAGAGATGACCACCGAAGAAAAATATACACTCAAGAATGGTTCTCGATAGCTATGTAGTATAGCTCTTTTATGTTTCTTGAGTTACAGGGATCCCGCACTATTAAGAGCGGATCAAAGGGTTTAGTGCTAGATTTGCTCAAGTCAACATCTTCTATTTCTACTTCCTCACATAATATTCCAACATAGGCATATTTCACTCCTATCCAATACAAATACAATATGCCTATACATCTACCAAAGAAAATCCAAAGCCAACTAGGTTCCCCAAAGTATATGTCTAACCATTGCATGCTTTGCACCCTCCATTATGGTTTATCTTGGGTGGTTCTATTTGTGAGGACCTGAAGTTTTTCCATAGCTTCAAAACGAGCCCAAGATCATCAAAATCGGAGTCCGGATGTAAAAGTTATGCATGTTTCAGTTTTGGGGTTCCTGCTGTTTTTTTGATGGCCGGACATCCGGGACATGGCCAGATGTCCGGGCTTCCGGGTCGCCCCGGATGTCCGGGATCCTCCCGGAAATCCGGCCCGCAAATTCCAGAACATGTTTTCAAATGTTGGTTGTGCCCGCCGGATGTCCGGCACTTTCCCGGATGTCTGGAGCCCCAAGTTTGGCCAGATGTCCGGGCTTCGGCCAGATGTCCGGGCCTTGTAACCTGTTTTTCTGCGTACGTGTGTGCACACTTCACAGCGCCCGGATGTCCGGTCCCAGGCCCGGATGTCCGGCCCGACACAGCCACTTACACTCCAACGGCCATATTTGCACTACTACTATATATAACCTTCTTCCACCCTGGGAGAAGGTGGAGCAACACGTTCATATGAACCCTAGAACACAAAAACGCTCCCTCTCACTTCTCCTACACCAAATCTTAGACCCCGGAGAGATTCATGAGAGTTCTTGAGAGATTTTCCAATCAAGTGATAGATCCACTCCCTCTCCCTCTCTTGACCAAAGGAATTCGTGATTTGAGCAAGTCTTGAGCATTTCCCCTTTGTTCTTGTTACTCTTGGAGGTTGGAGACTCCTAGGCGGTAGGAGTGCTCCGGTGAGGAATCAACTTGTGATTTGTCCCCCGGAAAGTTTGTGAAGGTTTGGAGGCTGCCTCAAGGTCTACCACTAGTGGTTGAGAATCGCCTTTGTGGTGATATCTCAAGGAGAATAGGGTGAGCCTTCGTGGCGTTGGTGTGCCTTCGTGGTAACATCCACCTCTCTAACGGTGACTAGCTTCCCTCCAAGGAAGTGAACATCGGGATACATCCTTGTCTCCGTGACTTTGGTTATCCCTAACCCTAACTCCTACTTGTGGTTTACTTTGGTCATTTGACTGTGCATTCACTATATCTTGTTGTCCTCATTATATTGTGGTGGTTGATTATATTGTGTTGGACATTTCCTTGTAGAGATTATTTAGGCCTACACTTGATATTCCGCAATTGATACTTGCTACTATTGATATACATTGTGATTAGTGTGAATTGCTAACTTGTGTTATAAACTTCCATATTGTGATATTGCTCAAGTAAGTTTGTGTAACTTACTTGAGTTTGCTTGTATCATTCAATTCCATATATTGTGATACAATTTGTGTAAGCTTGTATTGCTTACTTGTGGTTGTGTGTATTATTCATTTCCATACCTCGTGATATACACTGAGTAAGTTTGTGTGACTTACTTGTGCTTACTCATATCCTCGTTGTTCTCATCTTGCTTATGCTAAGTTGTTGGTGCATTTAGTGAGCCTAGTATATTTAGGATTTGTGCTTGAAAAGTATCTGCTTAGTTTATTTTCGCATTAGGATATAGCCAAATCCATAAAAGATTTTAAAACGCCTATTCACCCCCCTCTAGGCGACATCGTGGTCCTTTCAGTCTTGCCGTGCTTATCTGTGGTGACAATGGGATATTCACGTGATCCGCTTGATGTATGTTTTGGTGATCAACTTGCGGGTTCCGCCCATGAACCTATGCATAGGGGTTGGCACACGTTTTCGTCTTGACTCTTCGGTAGAAACTTTGGGGCACTCTTTGAAGTACTTTGTGTTGGTTGAATAGATGAATCTGAGATTGTGTGATGCATATCGTATAATCATGCCCATGGATACTTGAGGTGACAATGGAGTATCTAGGTGACATTAGGGTTTTGGTTGATTTGTGTCTTAAGGTGTTATTCTAGTATGAACTCTATGATAGATTGAACGGAAAGAATAGCTTCATGTTATTTTACTACGGACTCTTGAATAGATAGAACAGAAAGGATAACTTTGAGGTGGTTTCGTACCCTACGATAATCTCTTCGTTTGTTCTCCGCTATTAGTGGCTTTGGAGTGACTCTTTGTTGCATGTTGAGGGATAGTTATATGATCCAAATATGTTATTATTGTTGAGAGAACTTGCACTAGTGAAAGTATGAACCTTAGGCCTTGTTTCCTACCATTGCAATACCGTTTACTTTTACTTTTATCATTAGTTACCTTGCTGTTTTTATATTTTCAGATTACAAAAACCTATATCTACCATCCATATTGCACTTGTATCACCATCTCTTCGCCGAACTAGTGCACCTATACAATTTACCATTGTATTGGGTGTATTGGGGACACAAGAGACTCTTTATTATTTGGTTGCAGGGTTGTTTGAGAGGGACCATCTTCATCCTACGCCTCCCACGGATTGATAAACCTTAGGTCATCCACTTGAGGGAAATTTGCTACTGTCCTACAAACCTCTGCACTTGGAGGCCCAACACCGTCTACAAGAAGAAGGTTGTGTAGTAGACATCAGGCCCTGGCGGCGGCGCGCGGTGACGTGGCGGCTCGCGGTTAGCTCTGAAGAGGCAGCGGACGTGTCCGGTGTCGCCCGGACGTGTTCGGCGGCGCGGAAGGAGGTGGAGCTAGGGTTTGCACCGCGAAAAATGGAGGGGAAGGTGTTTATATAGGTAGAGGGAGCTAGGAGAGTCCAAATGAGGTGCGGTTTTCACCCACACGATTGTGATCCAACGGCGGAGAGTATGGAGGGGAGTTTGATGGGCTAGCGGGCTATGTGGAGAGGTGCTGGGCTGCAAAGATAAGGGGGTTTCGGTTAACTCGGTTAACCGTTGGGGCATCAAACAACCTTCAAATGGAACGGAATTTGATGGGCGGTCTATCGGTGATGTACCAATGCCACTCGGAAAATCTCGGCTCATTCCGAGAACGTTTTCCGGCGGCTCACAAAACAAGAACTTGGAGGTGCCGCGGGCGCGTGCGAGTGTGTTTGGGCTCAGAACGGACAACGGAGGGAATCCGAACGGATGCAAGTTTATAAAAACATGCAGATGAAATGCAGATGATGACATGGAAAAGTGCAACACGCAAGCAAATGACATGGTAACGACGATGAATAACTGGAAGACACCTGGCGCATCGGTCTCGGGGCATTACAAGGAGGGAGGAAAGGAAGGAAGGGGGAGGCCGAATCCCTCCCCTTCCTTCTCTCTTTCCCTCTTTCCTTCCCCTTCTGGTTCGGCCCATATGGGGGGCGCAGCAACCCCTGCTGGCTGCTGCCTTTCCCCTCTTGGGCCATTAGGCCCATATCTTCGCCAGGGGTGCCCGGAACCCCTTTCGGTGACCCGATATGTACCTCATACTCTCCGGAACATTTCCAGTGTCCGAATACTATCGTCCTATATATCAATCTTTACCTCTTGACCATTTCGAGACTCCTCGTCATGTTCGTGATCTCATTCAGGACTCCGACCAACATTCGGTCACCAAATCACATAACTCATACAATACAAAATCGTCATCGAACGTTAAGCGTGCGGACCCTACGGGTTTGACAACTATGTAGACATGACCGAGACACCTCTCCGGTCAATAACCAATAGCGAAACCCAGATGCTCATATTGGTTCCTGCATATTCTACGAAGATCTTTATGGGTCGAACCGTTATGACAACATACGTACGTAATTCCCTTTGTCATCGGTATGTTACTTACCCGAGATTCGATCATCGGTATCTTCATACTAGTTCAATCTCGTTACCGGCAAGTCCCTTTACTCGTTCCGTAATACATCATCCCGTGACTAATTCATTAGTCATTTGCTTGCAAGGCTTATTATGATGTGCATTATCGAGAGGGCCCAGATATACCTCTCCGATATTCGGAGTGACAAATCCTAATCCCGATTCACGCCAACCCAACAAAACACCTTCGGAGATACATGTAGAGCATCTTTATAATCACCCAGTTACGTTGTGACGTCTGATAGCACACAAGGTATTCCTCCGGTATTCGGGAGTGTCATGATCTCATAGTCAAAGGAATATGTATTTGACACACATGAAAGTAGTAGCAATAAACTGTACGATCAAATGCTAAGCTAACGGATGGGTCTTGTCCATCACATCATTCTCCTAATGATGTGATCCCATTATCAAATGACAACTCATGTCCATGGTTAGGAAACCTTAACCATCTTTCATCAACGAGCTAGTCTAGTAGAGGCTCACTAGGGACACGGTGTTTGTTTATGTATTCACATATGTATCAAGGTTTCCGATCAATACAATCCTAGCATGAATAATAAACCTATATCATGAATATGGAAATATAAAATAATAAATTTATTATTGCCTCTAGGGCATATTTCCTTCAACCTTTAGAGCACGGCGGTGGTTATATATTTTATAGAGATGATTGCACTCTAATGCTTCACTTAAATTTTTTTGACAGTCTTAAATCATGTATAGTAAAACATGATTGCACATACTTGGCCGTCCGGGGTGAATATAACCAGATGAAACATGATTCCATCAAAGGATTTTTCTGTCCAAATGTCATCAAAGATTCTTTTCTTTCAAGCTAAAAACTTCTTTTCTTTTAGTGGTTTTTCGAACCAACATGACATGTTTGGTAGCATCCCCCTTTTTTGTGCCGCCTATCGTGTGAGTTATGGGCTTAGTTTGGTTGGAATCCACGCCGCTGGACGACGCTGCGTGGAGTCTGGCTGGTATGTGTTTGTCTTGGAATAGGAAATGTCTGTCTGAACTGGTTGGCCCTAAAGTATGATTAGCCCGATTAAATTAGATGTTGGATGCACGATTAGACAGTGGTATTAGCCTGGCCCCGACGTCCGGTTCTTGCGCCTGTACATGCTGTAGCAAGCTTGGCAATATTTAAGTACTCCCTCTGTAAACTAATATAAGAGCGTTTAGATTACTAAAATAGTGATCTAAACATTCTTACATTAGTTTACGGAGGGAGTACATTTTAATCACAAAACAAAACGACACAACAGCTGGCCAGAGAAGAATCCAAATGCTCTGCTCCCAGCTAGCCTATACAGGCAGAAAACATCAACTTTTTAGGCCTGTGCTTTTTTTTTGAGGGGTTTTTAGGCCTGTGCTAGGCACCAGATATTCCCAGACCTATATTTCGCTTCACACGAGATAAAAGGTTCTCTCGCTTGAAGCTTTTCTTGTGCCCATTTTTCGCCCGTTGATCACTCAATTCGCTCGTTCGCTATAGTCTTTTCTATTTTATTTTCTTTTCCGGTTTGTTTCTGTTTTATCTTTGGTTTTATTCGTTTCTTCACCAATTTTCTTTGTTCGCTGTGCTTCATTTTCATTTATTTCTTTGCTAGTTTTCTTCATTTTTTTACGCATAATCTTTGTTTTGTTCTTGTTTTTCTTCAAGTATCTTTTCGTGTCTTTTTTGTTTTTCAGCGCTTTTCTTCATTTTCTTTGTTTCTTTCTCTGTTTTCACTGTTCACAATTCTTTTTGTGGTGGTTCTCTTTGGCTTTATTTTTTCTTCTTCTAGTTTCCTTTGTTTTCTCCCGTTTTGTTGGTTTTCTACCTTTTTCTCTTTGTTTATGTGATTTCATGTTGACCATGTATTTTTAAAATGTTAAATATGTATAAAAAATGTTCTTGCTAAATTAAAAAATGTATATAAAAATCTTTCTGATATATATGAAAATGCACATTATGTCTGAACTTTATAATTGCCATTAAAAAAATTCAATACATTGTCAACATTTTTTCATACACGTTTAACATTTTTTAAACATATGATCTTTTTTTTACATGTGTAACACTTTTTAAATACATGATCAATACTATTTTATTACAAATTGTATATAATCTGTATACATTCTTCATATACATGGGAAATATTTTTTCTAACAACATTTGAAAATTTCAAATGCTTGATTAATATTTTTCAAATATACTTGATTAACATGATTCAAAAGCTTGATTAACACTTTTTATATACATGATCAACTTTTTCATAGACATTGTATATTTTTGTATACATGCAAAACATATTTCCAAGGATGGATTAATTTTTTTTCAAATGTTTTATGTGAAGTACATTTTGTCGTACATTCAGAATATTTGGAAAATAACCAATAGTTAAAATAGCGAAAAGGAAAAAACAAAAAAAGAATAATAACCGTCATGCTCAAGTATTCTGGTTGGCCAATATTTTGTCGTACACGGTTAGTTTGCTTAAGCAGTTTTGCCACGTTACGTAATATCTTTTAATCTCGGCCATAAATATTATCGATCGACGATCTAAATTATTTTAGCTTATGTGGAGGATTGTGGTGTCTTATTTGTCTCTTGTCTTAATTATATAATAGATGTTTGTGTATTTTTAGAAAAATCTTCATTGCCATTTAAAAAATGTCCAACGTGTTTTAGAAAAAATGTTAGCATGTACTAATTTTTTAAAAAATATGTATTTAAAAGTATTCAAAATGTATCAAAAAGTTGTTTTACGTTTGCACTGAAAATGTACATTGTGTATTCACATAAAGTAGACATGTGTTAGAAAAAGGAAACCGATTAAAATTTACATAGAACAAAAAGAAAAGCAAAGCAAAATGAGGAATATGAAGAAAACCAAGAAAGAAACAAAAAGAACCAAAAGTATAAAGAAGAAAAAAAACCCAAAGAAAAGCACTGAAAAACAAGAAAACAAAGTATAATGAAGGAAAAAGAAAAAACCGAATATGAAAAAACAAAGAAAACCCAAAAGAAAAAATAAAACAAAAAGAAAAAAATGAAGAAAACCGGAGCTAGCGAGCGAACCTACAACGAAGTACGAGTGGCAAGGAGCGATTGCGCTGATGGGCCATACCTAAGTAGGTTCGCTTGCTTGCACCATACCTATGTAGTTCACATTCACATTTTTTTGTTAGAAATGATATTCTCTTAACTGCAATTCATTTTTCCCTCTTTGTATACCTTTTGTATTTCACTTTCATTTTTAAGCTTACATTCGTTTCCCATTAGTTGTAGATGTTTTGTAGCAACTTTTATGCATTCTTTTAGCAAATTTCCCGCAGCAATGCGCCGGGGCATCATCTAGTTAATTACATAGAGCTACTTAATTAAGCATGTAGGCATTTGACATCACAACTAGTTAAGAATATTGAGGGAGTCCTGGACTAGGGGGTGTCCGGATAGCCGGACTATCATCATCGGCCGGACTCCAAGACTATGAAGATACAAGATTGAAGACTTCGTCCCGTGTTCGGATGGGACTTTCCTTGGCGTGGAAGGCAAGCTTGGCGATACGGATATGTAGATCTCCTACCATTGTAACCGACTCTGTGTAACCCTAGCCCTCTCCGGTGTCTATATAAACCGGAGGGTTTTAGTCCGTAGGACGAACAACCATTACAACAATCATACCATAGGCTAGCTTCTAGGGTTTAGCCTCAATGATCTCGTGGTAGATCCACTCTTGTACTACCCATATCATCAATATCAATCAAGCAGGAGTAGGGTTTTACCTCCATCGAGAGGGCCCGAACCTGGGTAAAAACATCGTGTCCCTTGTCTCCTGTTACCATCCGCCTAGACGCACAGTTCGGGACCACCTACCCGAGATTCGCCGGTTTTGACACCAACATTGGTGCTTTCATTGAGAGTTCCTCTGTGTTGTCACCGATAGGCTTGATGGCTTTTTCAATCAATAACAACGCAGTCCAGGGTGAGAATTTTCTCCCCGGATAGATCTTCGTGTTCGGCGGCTTTGCACCGTGGGCCAATTTGCTTGGCCATCCGGAGCAGATCACAAGCTATGCCCCTGGCTATCAGGTCAGATTTGGAAGCCTACCATCACGGCTGACATCCGCGGAGACTTGATCTTCTATAGATTCGAGCCACAGCCGAGCGTGCCGCACTGTCATGATGGGCATGATTTAGCTCTGCCGCCGGACAGTGCCCTGGAGGCCGCACACGAGTCCGCTCCGACCCATAGTTTGGAGCCGACCGTGCAGATCGAGGATAGGTGGCTGGACACCGCCTCGGGAGCTGCAATCTCCACGGCGATGGAGCCGAATACTGACCTTGTCCCTTATAAAGCTCGTGACTCCGACGTGCCGGACTCCTTGCCGGACTCTGAACCTCCTGCGCCCCTACCAATCGAATCCGATTGGGCGCCGATCATGGAGTTCAACGCCGCAGACATCTTTCAGCACCCACCCTTTGGCGACATCCTGAATTCGCTAAAGCATCTCTCATTATCAGGAGAGCCCTGGCCGGACTGCGATCAGGATGATTGGGATGCGGACGATGAAGAAATTCAGAGCCCACCCACCACCCACTTTATAGCCACTGTCGACGATCTAACCGACATGCTAGACTACGACTCCGAAGACATCGACGGTATGGACGACGATGCCGGAGACGACCAAGAACCAGCGCCTAGGGGGCACTGGAAGGCTACTTCAACTCATGATATATATATATGGTGGACACCCCAAAAGGAAGCGATAACGAGGAACAACGGGACGCGGCAAAGGATAATTCCGATGAAAAACAACCAAAACGGCGACGTAGGCGCCGCCCTAAGTCCCGCCTCGACAACAACAGCACTCCTAATGACCCAGCAATAGAGCAGGGCAAACTAGTGGGCGACGAACATGCAACCAAGCAACCATCCAAACAGGACGAATCGGATACTCATTCCATGCCCGGCGAAAACAACAGTCCAGATGACCTCACGTCGGACACACCACCGGAGCATAAGAACCTTCACAAAAGACTCGTCGCCACTGCAAGAAGTCTGAAGAAGGAAAAACGGAAGCTCAAAACAGCGGAAGACATACTCAGAATGAGGTGGACCAAAGTACTCAAGACCGCGGACAAATATGGCAACGACCACCAAACAAAGAGCTACCCGAAGCGCAAGCTTCTGCCAGAATTCGACGAGGAGGCCATAGAGCCCCCACAGTCAAAAAGCAAAGAGGCCGCCTGGCCGGATAGACGACCAGATGACAGGCCAAAAGAAACAAGCGGCGCCGCACACAAGCCGACACATGATCCTCGTAAAACAGATGGCCCGGTCAGGTCCATTTATGGGCCAAAAAAGAGGGCCCCAGGAAGCAACACAACACGCCGCATGTTCGAAGATAACGGCACGCCTTAATACAGGGGCGCCGCACACTCACTATGTTTCACCGATGAGGTGCTGGATCATGAATTCCCAGCGGGATTCAAGCCCGTAAACGTAGAGGCATACGACAGAACAACAGACCCCGGAGTCTGGATTGAGGATTACATCCTGCACATACACATGGCTAGAGGAGATGATCTCCACGCCATAAAATATCTACCCCTCAAGCTCAAAGGGCCAGCTCGGCATTGGCTCAAAAGCCTCCCAGAAAATACTATTGGAAGTTGGGAAGAGCTCGAGGACGCGTTTAGAGCAAATTTTCAAGGGACTTATGTCCGCCCTCCGGATGCAGATGATTTATGTCACATAACTCAACAGCTCGGAGAGTCAGCACGCAAATTCTGGAACAGGTTCCTTACCAAAAAGAACCAAATAGTCGACTGTCCGGACGCCGAAGCCTTAGCAGCTTTTAAACATAATATCCGAGACGAATGGCTCGCCAGACACCTCGGCCAAGAGAAGCCTAGAACAATGGCCGCGCTAACAAGCCTCATGACCCTCTTTCGCGCAGGGGAAGACAGCTGGCTAGCAATATGCAGCACCAGCGACCCGAGTACATCCGAGATCAGAGATGGAAACGGAAAATCACGGCGCAGAAAGGACCAGCGCCGAAATAAAGAAAAAAGCCCAAAGAACACAGCGGTCAACTCCGGATTCAAAAGCTCGCGGCCGAACAACAAAACACTGCCTCTTAAGGACAACAGTGACGAGCTATCCAACTTAAACAAAATTTTGGATCGGATATATCAAATTCACAGTACCTCCGGAAGGCCTGCAAACCACACCCACCGAGATTGTTGGGTCTTCAAACAGTCCGGCCGACTCAACGCCGAACACAAGGGGCTCGACACGCCAAGCGAGGATGACGACGAACCCCACCAGCAGAGCGCCGGAAAACAAAAGACTTTCCCATAAGAAGTCAAAACAGTAAACTCACTTCATGTGATAGTACGGAAAAATAGTACGGCACCCGCTAAAGCACGTGTCGCACGGTCCACCCCAGCGGAACCCCGAGATTGGATGTTAAAACCAATGAATTTCGACCACCTGGACTACTCCAAAAGTATTCGAAATGCAGGATTGACTGCTCTGATGTTGGATCCTATAATCGACGGACTACAATTTACACAAATCCTGATGGACGGCGGCAGCGATTTAAACCTGCTATATCCGGACACAATCCGCAAGATGGGGATAGACCCTACTAAAATTAACAATAGCCACACTTCCTTCAAAGGAGTGACGCCAGGCCCTTACGCCAAGTGCACGGGCTCCTTACTAGTAGAAGTTGTGTTCGGATCACCCGACAACTTCCGTCGCGAAAAGCTAATCTTCCACATCGCCCCATTTAAAAGTAGCCATCAAGCACTGTTGGGACGAGAAGCTTTCGTCCGCTTCAACGCAATACCACACTACGCGTCTCTTACACTTAAAATGCCCGGTCCACGCGGCATCATCTCATTAAAAGGTCGTTCAAGACCCCGGACACGGCTAGACGAGTCCGGCATAAATAAGCTAGGGGCTCCCTAGCCGCACACCCCTTCACAAGGGGCTGTGCGTATGAGCAATAAGGAGCCAATAAAAGCTCAACCTTATTTATTCATGCTTTATTTTAAATACATTTTTGACACGATTTCTTTTCAAAACTAAGTTCCTCTCTTTTACAGATGAACAACATGTTACACCCGTCCAGGATACAGCACAACAGAGACACAGGCGCAGACGTGCAGTAGGGACCCGTTGCAAGGATTCTTTTCAGATTAAGACCCTGCGTAAACCTTTTTTACTGTCTCTTGTTGCTACATATCCCCTGGTTTCTCATTATAGCCAGAGAGGAGGCTGACGTTTTGGCATCGGCCGCGTCAGAGGATCTTGCGTGTACCTGGACACTAGGGGCTTAGGGCATTGTTCTGCCCGTTATCATAAAGACCGAATACCTTAGGGAGTGTTCGACGTCTCGAGTTAGGCCTTATATGCATCAGCTCCGAATCATGTCTTTGGTCAAATGTTGGGTTTGCCCGGCTCCTGTGTTTTGCTACCTTACGTTCCGTATCATCGGCTAACGCGGCACCAGGAGAACTACTGCGGTTGTGCCCCGGTTCGGCCAGGCGAGCACCTCAGTAGAGAAAGCTGAAAACTGACTGTCATGATACAGCGAGAGACTGGTCAACCACTCGAACGACTACCGGAATGTTTAGAATTCCTCCGCTTTGACGAAGGACCGTTTCCCGGTCAGGCACATACGCGCCCCGAATTCGGAGAGCGCGGTGGCCCTAGGGGCTATATAGTAGCCCCACCCTCGAACTCCTATGGCTAAGTGAAAGTGATAAAGCATTATAGTCCGGTTGCCTCGTTTGCTACGCTACCACCTCCTTCACAGGACCGAGACGTCGGATTAAGTGTGAAAATGCGATATTTTTGCAAACACCCCCGCACCTTGTGCGTGGGGGCTGAAGCCGACGACTGCCATCTTTCAGGTTATACACACGTATACATACACGGCCACACAAGAGATATTTCAATACTTGACCACACAAGTATAAAAAGCGCTTATTATTATAAACATCGTTTTACAAACCATAAAGTTCATTTGAACATGACATTTTTTGAGCACTGCGACTCTATTACACGAGCACCACGCAGAACTTCCCCAAAATAGTGCTCGGCGGGTAACCGGCTTTCGTCCGAACCCTGGGTCGCAATAGCGGTGGCATCCATCTCCGTCCAGTATGTCTTCACACGGGCGAGGGCCATCCGTGCACCCTCTATGCAGGCCGACTGCTTCATCGCCTTGATATGCGGCACCGCCCCAAGGAATTGCTGTAATAAGCCAAAATAACTCTTCGGCTTGGTCCTATCCGGCCAGACATGAGCCACGATATCCGTCATGGTAAGTCCGGACAATCTATTAAGCTCAGCCCACTCAGCTAACCGATCGGTCAGCGGAAGTGAACGCTCCGGACTATGGAATTGAGACCAAAAGAGCTCTTCCGTCTCGTGATCCTTTTGACTTCGGAAGTGCACAACAGCATCTGCCGCACTCGCCGCTAAGTCCATATAAGGATCCTCCGGACCCCACAGCTGGCCAAGCTGAGCGTACTTCGGATCCGTAAACCTCCTGCGCAGCAGAAAGGGCTTGCCAGCCACAATATCTCCGGCCTGGCGCAGCTCCTCCTTTATAGCCCGCATTGCAGAACGGGCATCCTTGGCTTCGGCGGTGGCCTTCACTAGGTCTTCCTGCTCCGCTCGGCGTTCTTTTTCAAGAACCTCATAGCGGTCGGTAGCATCTTTCAACTTCACGGCCATTTCGGCCATCTCCTCCCTGCTTCGGCAGTGAGCAGCCCTTTCGGCTTCTAGCTCTTCGGCCGCCCGTAAGGCAGCCGCATCACTCCTTTTGGCCTGCTCCTTGGCTCAAGCAAGTTCGGCCCGAAGGCTGTCCACAGTAGCGGCACCATCTGCATTTAGCACACATGTCGTAAGGAGTGGGCTTCAGCTCCCTTACTAGGTGACCACAAAAAAAACTTACCTTGCGACTCGTCAAGTCGCTTGTTGACTAGCGCGATGTCCGCATCCGCAACGTCCAGTTGCCGCTTTAGTTCAGCAACTCCATCAGTCCGGCTGGCCCCCGGACTATCCGCCACCTGCATAGGAAAGGCGAAAATTAAAACCTGCGATTTTGATCCTCGGCACGCTGTCGCTCTCGACAACCTACCGAGTCTCAGGGGCTACTATCTATATAGGGTGCACTTTATGTGTAAAACTGTCAAAAGGTATGTCATTTTTACATACCTCAAACCCCGCCAGCAAGCTTCTGACGGCATCATGCAACCCGCCTTCGGCGAACGAAATTCTTCCAATCACCATACTCATCAATGTATGATGATCTTCTGAGATAGACGCCCTCTCAAGCAGATCCCTCAGCTCCCCCGGCCGTACACCAGTTGGCGCCGAACTCTTCGGCTCTGCCGGACTCGGGGATACCCTCCGTGATGACACCTCAGGGTCGTCCGCTCCACCTGACGGCGCGGCGGATGGAGGCGTCTCGCTCTCCATCATCTCCGGATGAAGGTCCCCCGAAGACGAGCTCATCTGAGAAGGGCGGAGATACGAACTACAAGGTAAAAACTTAGGTTATCCTCAGAAGCACAAATAGGGATGTCCCTTATTGCAAAACTCCCTTTTTTCTACTTACGGCTCGCTGGAGGGATGATTCCGTAGAGGGGATGGTGCGGCCGGGGGCTCCCCGGACGCAGGACCCTCCGGTGAGGATCTCTTCCCCCGCTTCGAGGCCTTGGCCTCTGGGTTTTCGGAAGCCGTCCTCTTCTCCCCTTGGAAGGAGGGATTCTCGATCCCCCCCTTCTCAAAAGCCTCCTCGGTAGAGGCGGTAGTTCCTCTGTTCCCCCCTTCGCCTTCCTCTAAAGGCGCAACCTCCAGCATCCTGACCAGCACGGGATCCGGCGCGGTCTCGGGGAGGGGGGCCGGACACCGTATCAGTTTTGCTTGCGCTATCCACTCCTGTTTAGAGGACAATTGGTTAAAAGGCAAATCATAGAAAGGCAAACAAACGGTATGTCCGGACACAGAGCTACTTACTTGTGTATCCGGGCGATTGCAGCTTAGGCCGGCGTCCTCGGTCAATTCCAGACACACCTCTCGTGATCCAAAGAACAATTCGTACATCTCCACGGGTGTCGTACCCATGAAGTGTTGGAGAATTCGTGGTCCCTCCGGATTAAATTCCCACAGCCGGAGAGGACGGCGTTTGCAGGGCAGGAGACGCCTAATCAGCATGACCTGCATCACCACGACCAGATCGATCTCCCTCGCTTGGAGGTCTCGAACCCGGCCCTGCAAGAGGGGCACGTCCTTTGACGGCCCCCAGTTGAGCCCTTGGTTGACCCATGACATCAGTCATCGTGGAGGTCCCGAGCGGAAGATGGGCGGCGGCTTCTGCCTGCTGCCCCTGGGAGCGGTAATATAAAACCACTCCTGTTGCCACAAGCCGAGGTCCTCTTGGAAGGAGCCCTCGGGCCATGGAGCATCGGCCCTCCTGCTTACGGCCGCCCCACCGCACTCTGCTTGACGCCCCTCGATCATCTTCGGCTCCACGTCGAAGGTCTTCAGCCACAAGCCGAAGTGAGGGGTAATGCGGAGGAAGGCTTTGCAGACGACGATGAATGAAGAAATATGGAGCATGGACTCCGGAGCCAAGTCGTGGAATTCCAACCCATAGTAAAACATGAGCCCTTTCACAAAAGGATCCATCGGGAAGCCTAAGCCCCGACGGAGGTGGGACACAAACACGACATACTCGCCGGGCTCGGGGTGGGAATGACTTGCCCTTTGGCGGGCAACCTGTGCAAAATCTCGTAAGTCAGGTACTTGGCCTCTCGGAGCTTTAGCACGTCCTCTTCCGTGACGGAGGAGGGCATCCACCGGCCCTGTAGGTCGGAGCCGGACATTGTTGAAGGTCTGAAGCGCTCGAATCTGGGGCTCTAGGTGTTGGAACTCGGGGCGAGGAGTAGATTCGATTAAAGATTGAAGAAAAGAAACGAAGCCTTGGTCCCATTATAAAGAGGGAGAATACCAAGAGCCGTCCCCGTGACCGTTCGGGACTCGCCTCCGATAGAGGGGGCGCGGCAACGGGCATGGCTGGGTTGCCCATGTCCGTATTGATGGGAATCCCGAAATAAGGGGAACACGATCTCTGCTTCGACAAGACGTGCCAAGGAAACCGCTTCGCTAAACGCGCTGAGGTGGTATAATAAAAAATGATTCAAGTAAAGGCTTGGTAGTGGCATGACGTCATGCCACAAAATACGTCAGCAGATTGAACTTGTGTACATATTATTCTCTCTACGGTGGAATATGGAATTTATTTTACAGAGCCGGACACTATCCTGGTGTTCACGAATCTTCTATGAATTATTCGGAGGAGGAACCCGCCTTGCAATGCCGAACAATATGTGCGCCGGACTCATCGTCATTGAAGCCTGGTTCAGGGGCTACTGAGGGAGTCCTGGACTAGGGGGTGTCCGGATAGCCGGACTATCTTCATCGGCCGGACTCCAAGACTATGAAGATACAAGATTGAAGACTTCGTCCCGTGTCCGGATGGGACTTTCCTTGGCGTGGAAGGCAAGCTTGGCGATACTGATATGTAGATCTCCTACCATTGTAACCGACTCTGTGTAACCCTAGCCCTCTTCGGTGTCTATATAAACCGAAGGGTTTTAGTCCGTAGGACGAACAACCATTACAACAATCATACCATAGGCTAGCTTCTAGGGTTTAGCCTCCTTGATCTCGTGGTAGATCCACTCTTGTACTACCCATATCATCAATATCAATCAAGCAGGAGTAGGGTTTTACCTCCATCGAGAGGGCCCGAACCTGGGTAAAAACATCGTGTCCCTTGTCTCCTGTTACCATCCGCCTAGACGCACAGTTCGGGACCCCCTACCCGAGATCCGCCGGTTTTGACACCGACAAATATCATCACTAAGTGGGTCTAGTCAACTATCTACCTCCAAAAGTCAAAACTACACCATCAACCTTTTGTCATCACATTTTTTTGAGATAGCAAAAACGCAACCAACTGAACTAACTATTATTAATTACATAGAGAGACCTAGCTAAGCATGTAGATATTAAACACCACAACTAATTAACAATCACATCAGTAAGTGGGTCGAGTCAACTGCCCCTACCTCAAAAAATTGAAAATAAGACATCCTTTTCTCATTACCAATTTTCAGAGATAACTAAAATGAAACCAACTGACCCTAACTATAAATTAATTACTTAGAGTGACCTAGCTAATCTTTTAGGCATTTGACATCAATCTCACTAGGTGGGTCTAGCTAACTGTGTACCTACAAAAAATATAACAACAACGAATTATCATCACATCAATTTCCTCAGAGATATCGAAAAGGGAACCAATTGAACTGATTTTTTTAATTAATTACATAGAACTTGCTAAGGATGTAGGGGCATTCGACAATACAGCTAGCCAGCATGGTGATAAATGTGAACGTGTGGTGGCGACGCTGGAGGACGTGCTAGTGGCACATGGGACGGGGGGCACTCATGAGGCAACCGAGGAGAAGGTAGCATGAAGTGCCACGGAGATAAGGGTGTTGTGGTGGTGGTGTTTGTGGGGGGGGGGGGGGGGGGGGGGGGGGGGTGGGGATAACAAAGATGTAAGTTAAGGTATGTTTATGGGCTATTGGGTCAAAATGTGAATGGGTTGAGCGAGTACTTCACTGACGGGCCATTATATATGTCCTGTTAATAGCATGCACTCAGTGGTCATGACGATATCATAGGTGATGGGTATGGTTTTATGCTCGCCATTGATGAAATTTTCATCAAAACTTTACACTAACAATTTTATTTTGTTCAACCACTTTCACTGTGGCCCTTGGTTGAATCTGATCATAGATGACCATTTCTTTTGTAGTAGTGATTCTATGGCCAAGCCAACGTTCGATCGGTAGCACGTGTCTGAAGTCCATCCAACACCTATGGATGGCCGTTTAAACGGGTGCTCATAGAGATAAGGTGTGCGTGCGTGCATTTATATGGATGGGAGGTTAATTAAGAAGAGTTGTATAGAATTACATAACAACTCCCAAAAGAACTACTCTCGTGACATGAATGAACTCAAATGTTTAGTACCCACCGCAACCCACAGATTTTCCTGGTCTCTAATTTTACACGTAATTACAACTGGCAAGGAGGAAACATTCTTTTTTTTTTGAGGAGGAAACATTACGCTCATTCCTAAAGACTCTAGCATTACGCTCATTCCAAACACCCCACAAGGTGAGCATGAGCAAGCAAGCGATTCCTCTTCTCACTTTACCAGTGCCATTGGTCGCACTGATGTTGGTCATTGCACACCACCAATCGATCGCTGAGTTGAAATTGACCCAATCGTCCAGGTTAAAAAAAAAGAACGAGACCAACCCGGGCTAGACTAGCCTGTTGGCATTTTTTAGAGAAGAAAACTCCATGAGCACCAAACGCTCAAGTCAAGACTTGAACCCTGGTGGGCTGGCTGCAAACTCCCACGCCTTGCCAACCAAGCTACGCTCAGTTCTCCCACTCGTCCAGGTTGATCTCAATGAGGCCAAGCCAAGCTTTAATATCGTACCAAACACGTACGGCGAGTAAATCCACATTTGAGAACAAGATGCGCGGAAGACTCCGAGTCCCTCTTGTAAAATTGACATAAACCACAATTTGGCCAACTACGCCGTCAAAGGCGATCGGTCCTGAAGAATAAGCCATATGCAAAGAACTTGTGCTCTGGCGGCGCCCAATTGGGCCATACCGCCGGTTTAAAGGTGGAAGCATTCGCACTCGCACTACCGAGCTGCTCCGTGTATGCCGAGGACGTGGAGTAGGCACGTGAAGCAGTCGCATTCCTAACCATGGTGTCCCCTGCGTCCTCACTAAGATGGACGTTCTGAAGATGCATCCAAGGGCCTTAGAAATCCATGATGTTCTGCAAAGTGAGAGCCTGGCTGAAGAAGTTGATGTTGCTGTCTAATATCAGTACGTGTGAACCTAAAATTTGTCAATGACGACGAGCTAGAAGAATCTGTACGCACACGCAGATGCCGTTCGTTGCAAGCTCCACCTCCAAAACCCTCTGCTTTCTTCTGTCTTGAAGGATGGTTACAAACTGCAGCTATCAACTACTCCACCTTACTGGTTCAACAATGCAATAATACGTGATCCAAACCGACTACTAGCGGCCAGAAAATATGATCATTTGCTGATGTAGTCCTATCTAGGCTCATATATAGCGGCCGTGTCCTCGCAAATTGCAAACAGACAAAACAAACAACCATATCGGAAATACTCCCGCTGCAGGTCAGACAGAGAACTCGAAGCTTCCGGCGAGCTCTCATAGCCGGTGAGCTAGCTCTGAAAGCGACCATTGTCCCGCCAGCCAAGTACATGGAACCTTCACCTGCTTCTTGCCCAAAGTGGCCAAGTTGCAGCACGAATGGAGTCAGACAGCACCCGGTCTAAAGTCTGAACTCCCAACTGGGTAAGCGATCAAGATTTTTAAACTACTATAGTCAGTATCTATCGCTGCTGCTGATGATGCCTTGTCACTGTCCGTTTGGGTGGCTACCTAGTATATACAGCTACTGCTTGCTTCTTTAAGCTATGGTTGGCAAAAACAAGCATATCTCGCCGGCTCAGAGAACTCAGGCGGCCGGGGGAATCAGACACGCTGACACCAGGTTTCTTAACTCGGCAGGTGTCGACATTCACATCTAATTAGGGTTTTGTTTTATAAACATGACATCGACTTTGGAGGGTTGTTCCTTTTTTTTTTTTTGCTGAGGAAGTCAGGAGCTCTATTGTACAACACAGACAAATGTATGTATGTATACGTATGTATGTAACGACATGCGTGATGGTCCAGGATCAGAACAAACATTATGCTGGGCACATACAGCTATACGACGTGTGCGGACGGCGACGACGTTGAAGTTAGAGTTTACCCGGAAATACTCTACTGTCTTGTAGGTAGTGGTCACAAAAGGGACAGACACAGGAGAGTATAATCTGTTGTTCACACAGGGCAGTTCTCCGCATGCAGTCTGTTACATCAACCTTTGGAGTGTAGGAAGATTCATATAACAGCTTTTGCTTCAAATTGTTTTCGTCAGTTAGTCATCAACAACTCCTAGATTGTAGTGTAGGGGCTAGCTAGGGAGTACAAGAAATCGTCTGTCAACTTCACAGCTAGTAGATCGACCGATCACCGTCGATCGATGATGCGCATGTTCCATCGGGACCGTCTGCATCAAGCAAAACGTGCGATGCGGGATACCTATCGGCCGGAACATAATTGACATGCCAAAATACGGTAGTTGATTAATCAAGCTGAATAATTCTGGGGCCTGATGAGTGACAAACATGCACGCAAGAATGACTCTTCGAATGAGAGAAAGGACCAGATAGTATTAGCTTAGAAGGACCATGTACTGGCTTAATTAGAAGGACCATACACGTAAGGACAAGGCGCCCTACTTAGCTAGAAATTAAGTACAGTTCACCTGTAACATCGATCTAACCCACATGCCATCTGAGATCAATAACACACTTTTGCTATTCCCCTCACACAAAAAATATCAGTTCCGTCGATTTGGCTCTAACCCGAACGAGTGGGCTGGTGGAGGCAATGCCGAGGTTGACGGGTTCCGGTGCTGGTGCGAGAGTTGGTCACCAACGTCGGAGAAGAATGGGGGTTTAGAGAAATGGCCATGAAAGATGGGGGCTCGATGAAGGAGTTGGGGCCGGGAGCGTGGCAACACAGGTGGTTGTAACAGATGGCTAGGCCTGTGTGAGAGGGTCAACTAGGAGCAGAGTAAGAAGATGGTGAAATCGACCGATGGAGGAAAAAAAATAGACGGCTGATGGTTAGGTGCTCCCTTAATCACAACATACATGAATGCGATTCCTAGCAAGCAGATAATCTCAGCCAATGATTCCCCTCAAATTTAAGGCAATAGTCTGTCTTTCTCAAGTGAGATCGATATTCGACAGCTTAAAATGTTTGTAAACATGCCATTTGTGTCTGCCTAGGTGCAAAGCTACCACACAGATTGTTGTCGCCAGTTGCGCTGCCGACAACACCATTCTCGGATGATCGGATCTCCGATTGCATCATCTCGTGTGCACCCATCCATCGTCTGCATGCCATCAATAATTAGTACATGTGTGGTAGAGTGGTTGATCTCATATATATATATATATATATATATATATATATATATATATATATATATATATATATATATATATATATATATATATATACATATATATATATATGTGTGTGTGTGTGTGCGCGCGCGCGCGCGTGTGTGCGCGTGCGTGCGTGTGTGTGCGTGTGAGTGTGCGTGTGCGTGTGTGTGTGGCAAGATAGATCATGCATGTTCCCGTCGGGACCGTATGTGCGTATGCATCAAGCTAGCAGACGGTACGGTGGCACACCTCTTACTTTGCCAATTAGGAAGATTAGCTACCCTCAATTGATTGTGAACCAACAGTGCCTGCCGCACCATCAGTGTTTGCATGTTGCAGCGACCGACACCTGCCATTGCATGGTGCGTCGATCACAAATGTTGTAGGGCACTGATGTTGCATGTTGCACCACACATAATGTCGCACTTGATCTAATGACATGGGTTGTGCATTTCCTTTTGCCATGATATGGCATGAATTTTGCTACATCTATCATTCCGAGGTTAACGACCGTTGTGCTGCATCTTTCATGCTCTTGGATTCTTGTTCAATAATTAGCCTGAAAGTTAAAGCCACTAGTTCTTGTTCAATAAAGTTATGTCACTCGACTATTATCAACCTGACTGCAATCTTTTTCTGTTGGTAAGGATTGCACCAGAGCACCTTCTATTTCTAATAGGCCATGAACCATAGGTAGAGAAGAATCATTATGAGGGAAACCCCTAAGGAAATGCGTTAACTCTACGCCGTACATAGATATCATAGTACATCTAACGATGCCAGAGGCCGTTTTTATTTTTTTTTCGAAAAGGAGGCTTGCCCCGGCCGTTGCCCTGCATCTTTCATTATGGATCGGGCGGTCACATGTTTCGCGCAAGACGCCACTGCATGCGTCCGCGCGACGCACAACGCTGCATGGCGCCGATGCACCCCTGTCCGCCTCCGGTCGACGTCACAGAGATCGCCGGATCTCCGGGCGAGAGTCCGTCTCGGTCGCGTGCGTCCATCCATCCATCCACATCCTCGTACGCCAAGTTGGCGTATGCGTAGCTGCCTAATGATAAGATGCAAATCTATGGCTGTCCGTTGCGGACGAGACTTGCCTGCTTCCCGCCCGTGTGTCCATCCGTGCTCCCGCATACGTGGCTTGATTTGATTGGAACAAAATGAGGCCCTGCCCCACCCCCTTAAAATCCGGGAGGGGAGGGGGGGAGATAATTAGATTAGAAAGGAAAAAGAGAAAAAGACGGCCGTAGAATGAAGTGGGAGCACGGATGGGAGCATGAAGAGGGAGCAGGCAAGCCGGATCCGTCCGTTGCCATCCCTGCATCTAATTCTACCCTATCCAAATCAATCCGATGATTCGCCGGCTGAAAGAAAGCAAATTACATCCACGGACGTAGCTCTCACGCTCGATCGAGATTCCATCGGTCCGTTCGCTAGCTAGCTAATCTAGCTCTACAATTCCGCTCGTTTCAAATTAACATGCATGCCATATTGCCATGTACTGTGTCTGCAGGTATACCTGCAAATTTAGATGCCACTGATCGACCCGCCTCATCGCCGTCGCCGTCGTCGCGCATATATAGATCTCATATGGCTAGATCGTCAACGTTCCACCAGCATGGTACGTCCGCATCAAGTAGATGGTACACCCACCCACCCACCCCTAGCGCGTGTTTTATCTTTTGGGATAAGATTTTCAATCTTTCATATATTTGGAACTAAAACTTTAAATTAAGTTATGTTTTCATATTTGTGTTTCTCGTGACGAGGACTTTCAAATAAGATCCATTTTAAACATGTTTTGACGAGATTTTAAAGTGTTTTTGAGTTTCAACTTGGAAGCTTAGTACGATGAGTGAACTACATCATCACAATTTTGGTACGTGCGACATGCACACAAAAAAAGTTAAGTTTCAACTCTGAAATTTGATGCGGGCGACCGCCAAAATCGTAAATTTCAGATCCAAAATCTAAAATTTACTAGGCCCTTGTGCCGGATCCAACTACCCTATGGATCGTGATGCAATCGGACGACAGAGCAGGGATGGGCAGCTGTCCCGCACCTGTGTGCCGATTTGGCGCAAGCTGCTGGATTCCAATCCAACAGTTGCAGTTTGCTCTTCCTCTCATCCTTTTTCATATTCTTTCTCTAGCACAACAAGCGCTCCTCCCACGATGTTGTGGTGAGCCGTGTCGTCCCCACGTCCGGCAAGATTCTAAGAAGACGAGCCCTCAACGATGATGTGGCGACCATCCCCGGTGTCACCGTCTCATGTGTGATCCTGGCGAGGTCTCACCAGAGACGCCGGAGCCAATGGCACTGCCCCGTCTTGGTCACAGCCCTCGCGCATCGGTCTCCACCGAGCATAAAAACGATTGATCCCAAGGTAAAATCGGTCGCGTGCTAAATAGCAATGTCAAAAAGGTCAGTTTTCTCCAAACAAACTCAAGTGAAATTTTGTTTTGAGTCAATAACCGATAAGGATCCAGCAGTGAAATTTGATTGTAAACCGGGCAGATGGTTTGAGCCACGAGATATTATTTTCTTGTCAAAATCAGTTTTAATTGCTGCCGTGTCATCATGTTAACTTTCTCTTGTGTGCAGCTTACCATGTCTTGTGGAAAATTCAAACCAAACCCAATTCAAAGCATCACTCTCAAATCACACGCGCATGCAGCCGAGGAAGGCGTTGCTTGTTGGGGAACGTCAGCTTCAATAGGTTTTCCAACAAGCAACGCTTGGTTCTCTGCAATAATTGGGAAATTTCAACCCTCACTTGACACCGACACTGATAGTATCCTCTTGACATTAGATCATGTGCTTATTTCTCCTGTGAAACGTGGAGAAGTTGATGGTCGATGCAACTTGCTTGCAAGATACTCTCATCGTATATGTTTCTAAAGACTGCAGATTATATAAGAAATGCCACTTAGTAGTACCCACCTTGTTGACTTACAATTATTGCATGCAAGACGTGACCCAAGCCTGCTCATTTTAAGATACAAATTACCATCGATCTCTGATGATGTACCCTCTAGCTAGCTATAGGTCTATGTATGCCAACTGCAAACAAACATCTTTTTTAAAAAGGTGGTGGTGAAGCTAGCTAGAATTAACTACACACATTATTGTCCTTGCTTTGTTCAAATTTAAGTATTGACCAGTTTGCAAGTCAAAACTCCAAGCTTTCCAAGAGGCCGGTGAACTCTGATGTCGACTAAGTCTGGTCAAGTAAATGCATATGCATGTTTGGAACCTTCACCATATCGATCTTTTCATAGTAGACAAGTTGTATTGACAGCAGCTAACTAGTTAACGTACATTCATAGATTTTAAACTATACTAAAGCAATAGCTATCAGCACCTACGCCGTGAACGTGGGAGTGGCCATGGCAGCGGCCACGGTCGTGGCGGTTGCTGTGGTCATCACAGAAACTATTAGCTACTCCCTCTGTATCAAAATATAAGGTGTTTTTTTTTGTCTAAATTGAGACAAAAAAAGTCTTATATTTGATACATGTGAGTACTTATTAGTGCATAGTTGTACAAAGTATGACCTATCAATGTAAGTCACATTGTGATCAATTTTTCATTCAACAAGATTAAGAATGAAATCGAAATGATGTCTGAATCAATTTTGTTCTGAATTGTGTTTTGGACGGTTTTCTTTCATGAATCCAAAATTCCTGTGCAGTTGCGGAATAAGCTGTCCGGTCCTATCCGTCCCCGCAGCACGTCATTTCATCACCGTAGTAGAGGTTGCTCCGGGCTGTGAAGCCATCATGGTGCAGTCGATCGACGCGGTGGATGTGGCTGTCGGTCACATGGACGCCGCATGTTCTTAGCCATCGTCGAAGTAGAAGACAACGCCTAACTAGCTCCATATAGTATTTGAGTTTTAAAATTTCACATTTTACCTATGTAAATGTAATTCTGGCGTTTTATCATATAAATATGGTAAGTCCGCCGTTGGAGTACTATATGTTCGAATTAGTCGACTGAACAACTTCACACACAACTAATTATGAAGAACCGTTGATGATGGTACCAATCATAGCGCACGATTATGGAAACCAATAGTGTGCCTGTATCACACAGGATGGGCACAACTGAAATGTGTGCTGACGTGCCTCATCATCGCACTAGATTGGATTTACGAGAATTGTGTGCTAAAAATCACACATGAGTTGTTGCTACGAATCATGTGTGATGATTCCTGTCATCCAATACGCTTTATTCAGGGAAACTGTGTGTAAGGTATCACATACTATTCAGCTAAGCCAATCATGCACCATGTGTCAGATCACACATAATATTTTCTTTTGCACACGACTCAATATTTATAACGTGTGTGATGCAATTCATCGCACACAATTCATCGCTTGGGGCTTAATAGCACCGATCTGTGCTAGTGTTCATACATTGTCCTTGCATAGTTTTGCTTATTCTAATTTAGGCCCATTTCCAAGAGGCCGGTGAACTCTGACGCGACCAAGTCCTGCCAAGTACATGCATGCATGAATGGAACTTTCACCGACCGTTTACTAGCTAGTGGACAAGTTGCACTAAGAGCAGCTAGTTAACTAGTTTTTCCAGCGAGTACTAAGCTATAGCCATCAGCACCTAACAACACATGAACTTTCTTCCTTTCCTTTAAAAATCCTTTCTAGAAAGATAAAAAATAACCAAAATTACATCTTGATCGAATCTAAAGCTGTGCTCACATTCACCCCTCTGCAGGGATCGTATCCAACTGTGACCTGTCCTCAGTTTACAACTGATGAGGATGATGTAACTTGTCTTGTCATTTTCCATGGTATGGGCTACGACTACCCATTAATTAACTAACTAATTGTGTGGCAACCTGCTTAAGGTCGGCAAATACAAACATATCTTCCTGGTCCAGAAAAACGCAGTGCCATGCATGTAGACAGACCCAGAGCAGAAAGTTTCTTAATCCAGGTGACGACATTTTCCCATCCAATTGCTCTGAAAAAAATGATGTGGATTGATCTTGCATCTAGCTAGAGATGATACACGTAGTGTTCTCACTTTGGTTAATTTTTTTTGCTTATGATATTTGGCAATGACACCAATTGCCATGCATGGCTGACTTTATGCAAGCCACTAGCCTAAAACGGGACAAAAAAACAAGCTAAATGTTAATTAGGTTTAGCTCAAGAGTAAAGCAGTAATTGCCATGCATGAATGTGTATATGGCATCTTCTAGAAAGGAAATTCTTGTCAAATTGGTGACCCATGCAGTCCCTACTTAAGTTATGAGTGTTTCTAAGCTGCCCTATTATGTTTGTGAGATCCAACCAGGATGATACAACATTATTGGTGGGGTGTTGAGAAAGGAAGAAGGAAAATCGCTTGGGTTGCTTGGGATAAATATTTCTGCCAAAAAAAAAGTGGTATGTGTTTTAGGGACACTAGTGCTTTCAACCAAGCCTTGTTGGCCAAACAAACTTGGCAACTGTTGGATCAACCTAGAAGTCTATCTTTACGTATGTAAAATCAAGGTACCGCCCTAATGGCAGTCTCATGGACATGATATTTACCGGCAATGCCTCGGCGATTTGGGGAGGTGCGGAACACGGTCTCGAGTTACTGAAGAAGGGATTAATCTCGGGTGTTGGTAATGGTACATCAATACAGACTTGGTGTGACCCATGGATTCCTAGGGGGGGCGTCGTTCCATCCCATTACACCAAGCATCAATGCATGCTGAACAAAGTGGCAATTTTTTTTGGATAATGACGGAGTGTGGAAATGTTTTTGCTACAACGATATTTCCTTTCTGTCGGTATGCTTGCTATTCAGAAAACTCTCACCTCACCAAGGAAACAAAAGGACTTCCTCTGTTAGTTGCCAGACCCGAGAGGAAAATTTAGTGTTCGGAGTGCATACAAGCTAGCGATGGAAGCGTATGATGTAGTGTTCTAGCCAGGTGCTTCATGCTCCAGTACAGATGTGAACATGACACTTTGGAACCCGGTCTTGCACATGGACATCCTTCACAAAATGTGGGTCAATGCTTGGAAGGTGGCCTCCAGAGCCTTAGCTACCATTTAAAATCAATGTTACCGCCACCTAGCTCAGTGAGCGACTTGCCTGGTATGTGGAAAGGCCGAAGAGGATAGTTTCCATGCCCTTGCGAAATGTGATAAGGCAACAGTACTTTGGAATGCAATGAACGAGGTTTGGCCGATACCCCCAAAGGAACTTATGAATTCGTGAGGCGAATGGTTCTTGCATCTATTGCACCTGCATCCAAGTGAAGTACGTGATATGATTTTATGCTAATTTGGAGATTTTGAATCTTCGTAATGACTTAGTACATGGGGAAGAGATTCCTCCTATGGTAGCATTGAAAAACTTCTTATGCAGTTGTTTGAGTTATGTCCAAAACATGACACATCATTGTGTCGATGAAATTATCAAAGGCAAATTTCCATCTGAGGAAATGCTAGAGGTGGAGATCGTGACATCATCGGTGCGTCGGCTGGCCCTTTCAGTGGACGGGTCCTTCTCGCCCGAGAATGGATCTATAGGTGCGGGCGTGATCCTCAGGAACATCAACGGAGAGGTAATTTTTGCCTCATGTTAACAGTTGTGCTTTTGCACTTATGTACTTGAGGCAGAGATTCATACAATAATGGGATGGATATCACTAGCTCTCCAATGATCTATCCTCCATATACTGGCGCAATCGGACTCAAAGAGTGCATTATCCACTATGTCTAATGTTTCACTCATCATGTGGTCATGTCATTTGGTTAATTAAATCAATAGCTGGTTGCTGGCTAGTGTTGTTGATACCACTGACGGGTTGTGTGTAGCCCGTCACTGATATGTGACCGTGGACGACCTACCATTACCGTAGCAGTGATCCTACGGCCTAATTGCAAGGATATTGCTTTGTTCTGTCATGGCATGGCATCAATTTACTTAATTTGTTGTCTATCAGTCCAAGGTTAAAGACAAGATTGCACCTATATCTCACACTCTCATGACCATCCGTCACTCTGCATCTCACTACGCTGCATCCATTTGGGACATGTAAATTTGAGTGGCATATAACCACGGATCACGGTGTGTGGAATTAACTCTACATATATTTCACAAAAATAAAATCTCTACATGCAAATATGTCACAGAGATCCACTCCTGTCCGGCGGTCGCCATCACAGAGATCATCGGATCTCCGAGCGCGCGTCGTCCCGCGCGCTGCATCCGTCCATCCATCCATCCATCCATTGTCCTGATCGTGCACCACTATCATGCTCTCATATGGCTAAGACAGATGACATGGTACCCACTCATCGATCGGGAGTAACATGTCGAGGCTTTTCTTGTTGTCATGGCATGGGATCAAATTCATCTTGCATCCTATCAATGTGAGTGAGGTTACTGATCGACAAGATAGGGGGAGACATCAGACATGCATTGCATGGCCGTCCGTTGCATGCCCGGCATCTAATTCGACATGTATTTATTCTCTCATGTACGCTAGCTAGCTATCCAAATTAATCTCGTCCGATGGCTCGCCATCTTGATAGCCAAAGCCAAATATCCCATGGAGGTACCTCTCACCCTCGATGGACGTTCCGATCCGTTTGAGCCCCACACGTTTCAAACATGCCACTGACTCTGTCCGCACGTATCGGCGCGCGTATCTATCAGCAGATGGGTTCGCGGCCGGTCGCCGTCGCCGGGTGCGCCGGCGGCATCGTTCGTACGACGTCACTGGACGGGCCTGTGGTCACATTCATCCATTCATGCACCATCCGCCCGCCCATACACCGGCAATAATTGGCGCATGTGTGGTCCGTAAGAGCATCTCGATACATCAAATCCAACCTCTCAAACGCCCATTGACAATCTCATCACTATGGGTATCTCCAAAGAGGTCCCTCAAACCTCCCGCAAGCGTTCGGACTTCGGACCGCGCTGTTCGGACGCAGTTTGCCATCCAATGCAGTCATGTATCGGTCCGTCGACGCGTCCGGATGTCCGTTTTTCCCAAATCTGAGACAAACAAAGGGAGACTTTGTGGGAGTCCGGACATCTGGCTGGCCTAAAAAAGCCACCACGTACCCTCTCCTCGATGTCCGGATGGCGGAAGGCCGCCCTGCTATTTGGCTGATGCATGTTGCTTTGATCGGATATCATATTGTTTGGCGGAAGGGTTATATCATGCATATGTAGTTGGCGGAAGGTTTAACATGCATGCATGTAGTTGGCGGAAGGTTAGCTTGCATTAAACCCGGGCATAAACCGGGCAAGGCCGGGCTTGCAAAAGCCCGACCTTCTTTCTCAAGCCCGAGCCCGGCATGAAGCCCGAAATGCACTCTTTTCTCAAGCCCGAGCACGGCCCGATATCAAGCCCGAAGCCTGAAAGCCCGGTCCGAATGATGTTTTCTAGAATTCGCACGTGTAAGCCCGTCCCGAAGCCTGAAAGCCCGGTCCGAATGATGTTTTCTAGAATTCGCACGTGTAAGCCCGTCCCGAAGCCTGAAAGTCTGGCCCGAAATTCTGAAAAAGAGAAGCCCGAGCCCGGCCTGAAGTACCTTCCTGGTTGCAAAATGAGGCGCGAGCCTGGCCCGAATGTCTAGCCTGAAGCCCAAAGCCCTTTTTACGGGTCGGGTCGTCAGGCCGGGTTGTCGATGCCCGAGTTTAGCTTGCATGCATGTTTTTACACTCTTTTTTCTTTTTCAAGTGCCTTTGTCCATGTAAAATGTGATTGTTGCTAATATATTTGGCGGATGATTATTGCTTTTTTGCGGAAGGGGGGCAAATATTTGAGGTACAGGGTTGGACGGATGGCATCCGCATCCATGTCCAGACACCAGTACGGACCAATTTTCAGACAAATACCATGTCCGTTTGCGGGATGGTGTTGGAGATGACCTAAGTGGGTCTAGTTAACCTGCCTGCAAAAAAACTATAACATCATCCTTTTGTCATCACATTTTTGAAGATAGCAAATACAAAACCAACTGAACTAACTATTAATTAATATCATGGACCTAGCTAAGCATGAGGCATTTGACATCACAACTAGTTAACAATATCCTGGGTCTAGTCACTGTCTATCACAAAAAGTCACAATTATAACATCATCCTTTTGTCAAACACATTGTTTTGAGATAGCAAAACAAAACCAATTGAACTAACTATTAGTAATTACGTAGAAATACCTAGCTAAGCATGTAGGAATCAAACAACTCAGCTAGTTACAACCACATCACTAAGTGGGTCTAGTCAACTGCCTACCTGATTTTTTTTGAAACTATAACATCATTTTCTCATAACAAATTGTTGGAGATAACAGAAAAAAACCCAGCTGACCCTACTATAAATTAGTAACATAGAGTGACCTAGCTAAGCATGTAGGCACTTGACATTACAACAAGTTAACAATATCGCTAAGTGGGTCTACTCAACCGTCTACCTAGAAAAAAAAATAACAACAACCAATTGTCATCACAGCAATTTCCTTGGAGATGGAAAAAAGGAACCAATTGAGATAATTATTAATTAATTACATAGAGGACTTGCTAAGAACGTAGGGGCATACAACAATATAGCTAGCCATCGTGGTGGTGGATGCCAATGTGTGGTGGCAACCAGTGGCGGACCTAGCCCACTGGGCCAGGGTGGGCCAACAGTGTATTGTACATATACACTTTTTTCTTCTTTTTTTAGCTTTTCTCCTATGGTATAAATGTTGTTTTCAGATCTCAGGGTGGGCCATGGCCCACCCTGGCCACCCTCTACCTCCGCCACTGGTGGCAACGCTGGTGCCTGGTGGACATGCTGGTGGTACAGGAGACGGGGGCACTGGCAGCGAGGGAGCCGAGGAGAATGTACTAGTGGCGACACTCATTGGTGGTGAAGATATTATAAGTGACATGCACAATTTATGCCCGTCAGTGATGAAATTTTCATCAAAACTACACACTAACAACCTTATTTTGTTCAACCACTTTGATTGTGGCTCTTCATTGAATCTGATCATAGATGTCTGTTTTTTTTTTTTTGTAGTAGTGATTCTATGGCCAAACCAACGTTCGATCGGGAACACATGTCTAAGTCCATCCAACGCCTACAGATGACCGTTTAAATGGACACAAAAGCCTCATCAGGTTAATGAAGAAGACATTTACAGAATTACACACCGACTCCCCAAAGATCTACTCTCGCTGTCTCGCAACATGAATGAACTCAAATGTTTAGCACCCACTACAACCCGCAGATTTGCCTCGTCTCTAATCTGACGCGTAATTACATGTGGCATGGAGGAAGCATTCCTATAGGCAAACATTATGCTTATTCCAAACCTGGCATGAGCCGAGCGTGAGAAAGGAAGCGGTTCCTCTTCTCACTTTACGAGTGCCATTGGTCACACTGATGTTGGTCATTGCAGACCGTCAATTCATCACTGAGTTGACATTGACCCAATCATCTGTGTTGACCTCAATGAGGCCAAACCAAGGTTTAATCTCGTCCCAAACATGGCGACTGAATCTACATTTGAAAGAAGATGCAGTAGCGGACTCCGGTTGCCTCTTGCAAAATTGACATCAACCACAATTTGGCCAACCACGGCGTCAAAGGCGATCAGCCGTTCAAACCCGATCATGAAGAATAAGCCATATGCATTGAACTTGTGCTTTGGCGGCGCCCAAATGCTCTACATATATCGCCGGTTTAAAGATGGAAGCATTCGCATTACCGAGTTGCTCCTTGTATGCCAAGGACGTGGAGTAGCCGAGTAGGTACAAGAACTGTAACATTCAAACTATGGTGTCTACGCGGCCTCACTAAGATGGATGCCATGAAGATGCATCCAAAGGTCGTAGAAATCCATGGTGTGCTGCAAAGTGAGACCCGGGCTGAAGAAGTTGATGTTGCTGTCTAGTATCAGTACGTGTGACCTTAGAAATCCATGATGTTCTGCAAATGTGTTGCGACGAACAGCACCTGCGTGTACATGTGACATTAAAATTTGTCAACGACGACGAGCTAGAAGAATCCCCACGCATACACAGATGCTGTTTGATTTGAGGCAAATTTATCTTGAAGGATGGTTACAAACTGCAGCTGTCCACTAGTAGTACATACACCACCTTGCTAGTTCACCAATGCAATAATACGTGATCCAAACTGAGTAGCCAGCAAATATAATCATTTGCTGATGTACTCCTAGCTAGGCTTATGTATAGCGGTCGTTCTAGCAAATTGCAAACAGACAAAACAAACAACTACTCCTTCCGTAGTTTAAACTAAAAGCAGGGCACTTATTTTGAAACTAAGGGGGTATTACCTGAATACTCCAGTTGCAGATCAGACAGACCACGAAAGGCTTCCGGCGAACTCTCATGAATCGCCAGTGAGCTAGCTCTGAAAGCGACCAGTGTCCGCCAAGTACATGGAACCTTCACTTGCTTGCCCAAAGTGGCCAAGTTGCAACACCAATGGAGTCACGGAGCACCCGGTGTAAACTCCCAATTGGGCAAAGGACCAAGATTTTAATAACTACTAGTATGTACAAGTCAGTAGCTATCCTGTTTTGCACAGCTGATGAGATGATGCCTCGTCACCCTGCATTTTCTAAGCTATGGTCGGCAAATACAAGCATATCTCGCCGGCTCGGAGAGTTCAGGCGGCCAGGGGAATCAAATGCTCTGCGCCGGAGTCAGAGGGCAGGTTTCTTAACTCTAAGGTGTTGATATTCGCATCTAATTAAGTTCGTTTCTGAAAATGAAATTGAGTTTTGAGGTTTTTTTTTGCCGATAAAGTCAGGTGCTCTTTCCTGCAACACAGACAAATGTATGTAATGTATGTATGTAACGACATGCGTGATAGTCCAGGACTGGAACAAAAATTATGATGGGTTCATCTGGGGCACATACAGCTATAGGTGTGGCGATGACGTTGAAGTTAGAGTTTAGCCGGAAATACTCTATCTAGTAGGTAGTGGCCGCAAAAGGGATAGACACCGGAGAGCATAATATTTTTTCAGACATGGCATTTCTCCACAGTCCGTTACATCATCCTTTGGAGTGTAGGAAGATTCATACAACAGCTTTTGCTTCAAAAAAAAAAAAATCTTCAATTAGTCCTCGACAACTCCTAGATTGTAGTGTTGGAGTACAAGACAAAATGGTCGGTCGATCGACAAAATGGTCTATCAACTTCACAGCTGATAGATTGACCGATCACCGTCGACCGATCATGCGCACGTTCCATCGGGACCGTCTGCAGCCGGAACATAATTGCCATGCCAAAATAGGGCACTAGTTGATTAATCACGCTGAATTAACTCTGGGGCCTGATGAGTGATGAGCATGCATGCAAAACGCCTTCTGTAACTACCCCTCTGAGATGATTAACAATCACTTCACGCTGAATTAAGTAACTGTTCAGCTATGTATGTAAATGGCGCCATCATCTTTTGGAGTGTAGGAAGATTCATACAACAGCTTTTGCTTCAAATTGCTTTCTTCAGTTGGTCGTCAACAACTCCTAGATTGTACTCCCTCCGTTTGGAATTACTTGTCGCGAAAATGAATGTATCTAGACGTATTTTAGTTCTAGATACATCAATTTCCAAGACAACTAATTCCGAAAGGAGGGAGTACCTAGTGTAGGGACTAGATAGGGAGTACAAGATGGTCCGTCGGTTGACAAACATGCACTCAAGAATGACTCTTCGAAGGAGAGAAAGGATCAGATATTAATAATGGCTTAGAAGGACCATATACTAGTAGCTTTTTTTTGAGGGACCACACACTAGTAGCTTAATTAGAATGGCCATACATGTAAGGACACGGCGCACTACCTAGCTAGTAATTAACCACAGTTCACCTGTGACATCGATCTAACCCACATTCAGACACATATAATTTAAGCTTTTTTTTTTACAAGGACCTGTCCTGCGTTTTTGTTTTATTTTTGCTTCATACACCCTATCAATGAAAATGAACTGAGATTAATGACACACTTTTGCTTTCCCGATAAAGTTGACACACTTCTGCTATTCCTCAGACAACTAAAAAAACAGTTCGGTTGATTTTGGCTTGAGGAAACACAACCCTGAGCAGGAGACGACGCAGCCGCATGTGGACACCAACAATTAGTCAGAGACGAGGACGGTGTGCCTGGCCGCCATGTCATGGGTGGAGGCAATGCTGAGGTTGACGGGTTCGGGTGTGGGTGAGAATGCGAGAGTGGTTCGCCAACGCTGGAGAAGAAGGCGGTTTAGAGGGATGACCGCGCGAGACAACAACTCGATGTAGGAGTCTAGGGGGCGAGCGTTTTCTTGCTCACGAATTTCGATTAATAAGTAGCCTTAGAGTCAAGCCAATAGTCTCCCCCCCCCCCCCCCCCTCTCTCCCTCTCGATTAGGTAGCTTAAAATGTTTGATACACATGCCATTTCTGTCTACAAAGCTGCCGCTGATCCGCCTCTTATCACCGCCACAGAGAACATCATTGCCAGTTGCACTGGCGACATCATCATCGTCGGCTCTCCGGTCACATGGTCGTATTGTCTCGCGATTCATGTATCCACTGTCCACATGCCACCAATAATTGGCACATATGTGGTATTGTGGTTGACCTTATATATGCAAAAACAAGATCACACACGTTCCCATCGGGACCATACGTATGTCTTCATCATGCAGATGGTAGTGTGGCACACCCCCTAGCTAGGTAGCGTCCATGCATGGGCATAATTGACATACCAAATTAGGAACTGCATCCTTAATTGATTTCACACCAACATTGTATATATGTTGCATCACTGATGTTGCATGTTGCAAGACCCATGTTGCATTGATGTACAACACTGCCTAGTGCGTGCATCACCCTTGTGGCAATGATATTGCGTGCCCACCGCTCCTGTCACATTTGATCTAACGACAACATGGGCCGTGCATTTTCCTTTAGTCTTGATATGGCACCAACATTTTGATGTCCATTATTGCGAGCTAGGTTGATGGCAAGCTAGTACCAAATATATATGTGGTATATATAGATGTACATACATTGCCATGCCAAAATAGGGTAGTCGATTAATCACGCTCAACTAATTTTGGGCCTGATGAGTGATGAGCCTTCTAACTAATCCCCAGACGTAATTAAAAATCTCATCACTAATTCGCAAACTAGTAAATCTCATCATTAAGGCCGTACTTGGGAGCATGGAATAAATTTACACCCATATAGCTTTTACGCTGGTAATATACCTACCCCAATCATAGCAACCGGATTTTAAGTGACAGCTCTCAAGGTATGACGATTTTTCCAGGCGTAATACAAAAACCAGGCGGAATGAGAAAAAAAGAGAAGCAAGCGCTTAGGGACTCGGCCATTTGTTTTGCCGGCTCTGACTAATACGGGCGTGTTGCGCTCCGAAATGTCGACCGTCTCGGTTGGCGGCGAGGGAGGAGAGGGTTGGCGGTGGCACAAGAACCGTAGACTCCCCTCTCATCGCCTACCAGATGCAAAATTGCAGTAATATATATCTGAGGCATGTAATATTGAGTGACATATAAGCAAGGGCGGGGTATGGAATTAACTCTATATACATATATGTCACAGTATATTTTTTTCGAACTTTATGTCATAGCATATCTAGCTAGCAAGAGAACCAACTATTGGTTGGATGGTTTGGAGGCTAGTTGTACCCCAAGCCTACCCGCAATCAAATCCTAGTTTTGATGCTTTGCTGTATCAAAAAAGCGTAATGTTCTTCCAGTGGGAAACGACATTTCCATCAATAGTAAGGCGTGTGTGATGATTTCGTCAATCTCAAGACCCGGCGCACAGCTGCATGCCGCCGATCCACTCCTGTCCCCCTGTCGCCGTCACAGAGATCATCGGATCTCCATGCGAGCATCGTCTCACGTGTATCTATCCATCGGTTCGTCGTCCTCGATCATCCATCACTAGTAGAAAAACACCTAATAGTCCCGGTTCATGAATCGGGACTAATGGGTCGTTACTAATACCTCCACTCATTAGCCCGGTTCAAACAAGAACCGGGACCAATGTGCCTCCACGTGGCCCTGTGCGCCGAGCCCAGTCAGGGGGCCTTTGGTCCCGGTTGGTGGCTCCAACCGGGACCAAAAGTCCATTTTTTTTTTTACAAAAGTGGCTGCTTTAGGGATTTTGGGGGTTATTTTTAGGTTGTTATTAGCTAGCTAATAGAGAGAAGTGTCCTCTCTTATATCTTCGTCCTTGGTTTATCAACGCTGCTGCTATGTTCATTTCACCCACTGATATAACATGCTCATGCATGCTCGCATCATACATCATCATATATAATAACAAGTCCTACTAATCATGCATGCATCATCATACAACTTCTACTCGTTATTAATAATAAGTCATGCGATCATCATCCTCATAGTCATCGAACCCAACCCTACATAATTGTTCTTAGCACATGATCATCAGTATCAGGTAGGACCTAAACACCCTTAAGGTAAAATAGCATAAAACAATATAGACCATGACTCTCCATTATGAAGAATGGCGATCATCCTGTCTCCAATTCTTGCCCTTCGCTGCTTATTGCTTCCAAGAAGCTCCTTACGACTATCCATACATTTTTTCCATTCTTTGATTGTTATGTCTCCACTTCTTTTAGAAACCCGGTATGGACAGTTGAGATTCGTAGGACGACCTGGTTGTATGTTCAAAACATGAAGGCTACCATGCGTATACATCGGATGAGGCACACAATCATTCGGGATTATCTGTTGAAAAACATAGTAATAACGTCGTAGTTAGCAATGATGTACTAGTTTTAGAAGTGTGCAAAAAGATGCACGGATGTTGTAATAGTAAAAAATAATCTTATTAGGGTATCTCCATGGTAGTTACCGTAGTTCAACACGTGCACTAGTGGCACGTATTGACCATAATGTTGAGGAGTTTGATTGTACATATTGTAATTCTCAAGATCAGTACAAAATCCGACCAGATGATTTTTCTCCTGATAAGTTAATTCGGAGCCTTCGGTGTAGTAGGTTCTGTCTACCATCTTCCGCACATTCTTCGAAGAATGAAAATAAGCTGTCAATGGAGATAAGTTGTCAACTATATATATTTTGAAATAAACAATATAAATTACTTAATAACTATGTTAAGCTCACATGGGAAAAAAATTGGAGGTGTATCCACAAGGACCCAAATCGAAGGTCTCTCTTGCTCGATTGTAGGATCACCAAGATCCATGGTGACAAGCATACCCTCATCAAGACCATACATTTTGCAAAGTGCTTCCCAATTTTTGCAACCAAAATGGGTTACACTCTGAGCATTGTACAGCTTTACTTGAAAATCCACATCATGATGGGTACTTAGGATAATTTTTTTGGTTTCGAAACTTTCATGGTCTTCAAAACCCATCCTCTCCAAGACATAGCGTCTTGCAAAGCATGGGATAAGCTAGTCGAATTGGAAAAGATGAAAAATACACGTTAAAATAGTTGAAGTCGTGCTTAATTACGAAAAAAACTATTGTCGTCGTTGCGTACCGTATGAACATCGCAGGTCTCCTCGAGCTTAATGCTGAAGCTTCGATCTTCGTCCAGCTCAATGAACCTGTCGCAGATACCTCGGTCGTCGTGGCACCAGTCGCACTCCCCCGGGCGGTTTTTGTCGTCCGATGAGTACGACATTTCCGGCCTACATTCATAACTCAAATATTAAACTAGATCATTATTATTAATCACGGGTTGACTATCGATGATCGATGTACGTAGCTCTTCCTTTCATTCCCGAATGCATTATTATATCAAATTGTCTAGCACACTGGAATGAAGGAGAACTTATCCAATATGAGCATTCAATAAGCAAAACCAAATCATAAAATAAGCAAAACGAAATCATAAAATAAAGTATAGTATTCAAATTAGCATGCATTCAATAATTATAAGCAAAAGTACATCATCTCTTGGTGTCAGTACACCATCGAATATTATCAGTAATACAACTAGAACCGTAGCGCCCGACGGGTATCGACGCGGGCGGTGGACACCCAAAGATAAGGAACCATCACAGGATCATAGCTCCAGTGAGATCCCTGAAGAACCTGCCAGGTATTGTCGAACCTGCCCTCCAATGCAACCATGTAGCGACGGACGTGCTCGTCCTCCTCGCTGACACGGTGACGTACCACCTTCGCGGTGTCCGGATGCCTCACCACCGTCACTGGCCCACGCGACCGGCACCAAAGAAGGATCGGGTCAACAACGGGCTGCCTCCTCACCAACCTATGTCCCCCGGAAGGTAGCACCTCCCAATACCAGCCCGGTGGAGCCCAGTCCCGAACATGGCCCTGATCAAGCAGGCCTCCACCGCCGAGTCGACGACGACGAGGATGCGGGATAGGCATCGCCGACGTCGATGCGGGAACTACTTCTATATATAGTTAAATAAAAGTAGTTTTATTAATTAAATCAACTATCTAGTTCAACTACTAAGCACTTACTATAAATAAATAAGTAGTACTTACTAAAAACAAACTACTTCTATATATAGTAAAATAAATTATTTTATTAAATCAACTAGCTAGATCAACTATATATAAACTACTTCTTATTTTTTTCCTTTTTCTAAATACTATGAACAAAAAAATCATTAAAATTCTATGAACAAAATTAATTACTACACATTTAATCTAAAAAAAAAATCTAATCTAACAAAAAAATCTATGAACTATATATCTAAATTACTACACATCTAATCTAACAAAAAAAATCTAATTAATCTAACATAATATAAACAAATTAATTACTACACATCTAATCTAACAAAAAAAATCTAATCTAACAAAAAAATCTATGAACTACATATCTAAATTACTACACATCTAATCTAACAAAAAAAATCTAATTAATCTAACAAAAAAATCTATGAACTACATATCTAAATTACTACACATCTAATCTAACGAAAAAAATCTAATTAATCTAACAAAAAAATCTAAAATAATATAAACAAATTAATTACTACACACCTAATCTAACAAAAAAAATCTAATCTAACAAAAAAAATCTATGAACTACATATCTAAATTACTACACATCTAATCTAACCAAAAAAAAATCTAATTAATCTAACAAAAAAATCTAACATAATATAAACAAATTAATTACTACACATCTAATTTAACAAAAAAAATCTAATCTAACAAAAAAATCTATGAACCACATATCTAAATTACTACACATCTAACCTAACAAAAAAATCTAATTAATCTAACAAAAAAATGACGGTGGCCGGCGTACGGCCGGCGAAGGCGACGGCGAGGTGCTCACGTACGGCCGGCGACGGCGACGGCGAAGGCGACGGCGAGGTGCACAGCGGGGTGGCGACGGCGTCGAGGCGGCGCGGGTCGGGCCGGCGACGTCGATCGGGGCGGCGCGGGCGGGCTGGGCGGGGCGCACGGGCGGCGACGGCGCGGGGCGGGGTTGGGCGGGGCGGCGCGGGGCGGCGATGGCGTCGGGGCGTGGCGGGGCGTGGCGACAGCGTCAGGGCGGGGCGGCAACGGCGAGGTGGCGGTAGGGAGACGCGCGGCGACGGGAGTGGAGCAGGAGAGATCGAAGTCGCGCTGAGTGTTGTATATATAGCAAAGGCTTTGGTCCAGGTTCGTGGCACCAACCGGGACCAATGCACCCTTTAGTCCCGGTTGGTGCCACCAACCGGGACCAAATGCCTCTTTTCAGTAGCCCAAAGGGCAGGAAACGAAGACCTTTGGTCCCGGTTGGTGGCTCCAACCGGGACTAAAGAGCGGCATTCATCCCGGTTGGTTCCACCAACCGGGACCAAATAGTGGCATTGGTACCAGTTGATGCCACCAATTGGTACCAATGGACCCGTCTAACTACTTTTTTATTTTCTGTAGCTGTTTTTTTGTTGATTCTTCCTGCAGCTGTTTTTTTAGTCTCACCTCGCCAAGCGAGAGGCACTCGCAGTTGTTTATAAGCCCTGAGTGCAGAGACGATGACGAAGAGGCTCAATGCTCCTGCACGTTGGTTAGCTTCAAACCTTGAGGAATACGGTAGACTCCACAGAGCTATGTGCAGTGCAGTTGACACTATTCCGAAAGGCTTGAAGCAACTTAACAAGCATTGCCCCTCTTTTTTATTTTTAATGACTTATTACAACTCAGAAATAAAAAGAAAAAATAAATATAGCAAAAAAGAAAAAAAAACTATATAGAAAACTACTCAGAAATGAATAGAAGCAAAAAATAGTTGTGATTAACTGTACTAAAAAAGGAGGATAGATGCTTATTTTTAATGACTTATTACAACTCAGAAAAAAAGAAAAAAAATAAATATAGCAGAAAAGAAAAAAAACTATATAGAAAACTACTCAGAAATGAATAGAAGCAAAAAACAGTTGTGATTAACTCTACTAAAAAAGGAGCATAGATGCTTATTTTTAATGACTTATTACAACTCAGAAATAAAAAGAAAAAAATAAATATAGCATAAAAGAAAAAAAAACTATATGGAAAACTACTCAGAAATGAATAGAAGTAAAAAATAGTTGTGATTAACTGTACTAAAAAAGGAGCATAGATACTTATTTTTAATGACTTATTACAACTCAGAAATAAAAAGAAAAAAATAAATATAGCAGAAAAGAAAAAAACTATATAGAAAGCTACTCAGAAATGAATAGAAGCAAAAAATAGTTGTGATTAACTCCACTAAAAAAGGAGCATAGATGTTTATTTTTAATGACTTATTACAACTCAGAAATAGAAAGAAAAAAATAAATATAGCAGAAAAGAAAAAAAAACTATATAGAAAACTACTCATAAATGAATAGAAGCAAAAAATAATTGTGATTAACTCTACTAAAAAAGGAGCATAGATGCTTATTTTTAATGACTTATTACAACTCAGAAATAAAAAGAAAAAAATAAATATAGCAGAAAAGAAAAAAAACTATATAGAAAACTACTCAGAAATGAATTGAAGCAAAAAATAGTTGTGATTAACTATACTAAAAAAGGAGCATAGATGCTTATTTTTAATGACTTATTACAACTCAGAAATAAAAAGAAGAAAAAATAGTTGTGATTAACTTTACTAAAATATGAGCATAGATGCTTATTTTTAATGATTTATTACAATTCAAAAATAAATAGAAGAAAAAATAGCCATGATTAACTTTACTAAAAAATGAGCATAGATGCTTATTTTTAATGATTTATTACAATTCAAAAATAAATAGAAGAAAAAATAGCCATGATTAACTTTACTAAAAAATGAGCATAGATGCTTATTTTTAATGATTTATTATAACTCAGAAATAAAAAGAAAAAATAAATATAGCAGAAAAGAAAAAAAAACTATATAAAAAGCTACTCAGAAATGAGCATAGATGCGCTTATAGAGGAAATTCAACTTAAATTCATAACAAATTTCAAGAGAAATTCGTATGAATTTAGGCTAAATTCCATATATAAGGGCATCTTTTTTCATTTTCAGAGGAGCTCAATAAGGCAGAGAGGGAGGGGCTTATAAACCGGTCTGATTCCCCGTCGGTTGGCGAGGTGGGACTAAACTTTGGCCGCAACGAGGACCAACCCTTTAGTCCCGGTTGGTGGAACGGACCGGGACTAATGGTCGTCCTTTGGTCCCGGTTCAGGCCATCAATCGGGACCAATGGCGGTGGGCCAGAAGCGAAGGCCATTGGTCCCGGTTCGTCCCACCAACCGGGACCAATAGGTCCAGATGAACCGGGACCAATGGCCCACGTGGCCCGGCCGGCCCCTGGGGCTCACGAACCGGGTCCAATGCACCCATTGGTCCCGGTTCTGGATTGAAACGGGACTAATGGGCTGGACCGGCCTGGACCATTGGCCCCTTTTTTACTAGTGCATCCAGTCCCATCTGTACGGCAAAGAAAGCCCTAAGTTAGTTACAAAATGTTTCAGCATTAAGATGATTTGACATGAAACATCTGTTGGATTCCAATCCAATGGCTGCCCTTTCATCTTCCACTCCCAAGTATTGCTCATCTTCTTCCTCCAGTACAACACGCGATTTCTTCCCAGTTTCGTCCTTCCTTTCAGCCTTCTGCGATGTTGCGGCAAGCCGCGGTTGTCCCCAACTTCGGCAAGGTTCTGGCAAGCTCCCAATGCCAATGCAACGGTCATTCCCGTCTCCCGGGAAAATTAAGGTTTCTCAAAACATATTCAAGTGAAACTTTGTGTTGAATACCTCGCTGATAAGGATAAGGATCCAACGGTGAAATCTGATTGTAAATCGGGCAGATGGTTTGAGATATTATTTTCCTCTCAAAACTTGTTTTAGTTGCACCCATGTCATCCTGTTAACTTCTCTTGTGTGCAGCTTACAATTTCTTGTGTGTTCTAGATGCGCATGTTCACCTAGCATGTTACCTTTTGCATGGCAAATCCAAAGCAAGCAAAAGCTCCACTAGCCAATCACACGCACATGCATCCGAGGAAGGCCATGTCAGCGGAGTCGAGCTCAATAGGTTTCCCAACAAGCAACGCCTGGTTCTCAACAATAATTGCGAAATTTCAACACTCGCTTGACATCGACACTGACACTGCGGTGGTGTGTGCCCTACTAAAGTAAGATCATGTATTTATTTCTCTGAGAAACTTCGAGAAGTTGATGGTTGATGGAACTTGCTTGCAAGATGCTCTCCTCATATATATTTCTAAAGACTGCAGATTATATAAGATATTTAAGTTAGCAGTACCCACCTTGTTGACTTACAATTATTGCATGCAAGACGGGATCCAAGCCAACAACACAAATTTTAAGAAACACATAACCATCCATCTCTGATGATGTACCCTAGCTAGCTAGACCGACTATTGGTCTATGTATGCCAACTGCAAAAAAAATAAATATATTTTTTAAGCTCGTGGTTAAGATAGCTAGCATTAACTACACACATTATTGTCCTTGCTTAGTTTTCTTTACTCAAATTTAAATATTGGTTCGTTTTAAGTCAGAACTCCAAGCTTTCCAAGAGGCAGGTGAACTCTGATGGCGACTAAGTCCGGCAAGTACATGCATATGCATGAATGGAACCTTCACCATATCTACCCCTCCCTAGTAGTCCGGTACTTCACTGAGAGCAGCTAGCGAGTTAACTAATTTTTCCAACGAGGGAAGCAACTAAGATTGTAAACTATACTACGCCCTGATGGTGGCAGTGGCCGTTGCGGTGGCGGGGTGGCGGTCCTCGTCATCGTGATAGAGACTATTAGCTAGTGTACTTATTAGTGTATAGTTTAACAAAGTATGATCTATCAATGTAAGTTGCAATGCGATCAATTTACCGTCCATCAATATTAGTAATGAAATCGAACTGAAGTCTGAATCAATTTTGTTCTGAACTGTCTGGACTTTTCACACGGTTTTCTTCCTGGACCGTGTGTGACATGGTGCTACTTCATTAATAATCTAAGGGCATGCAGAAATTCGAACGTGAAGGATCACTCCTCACACACTTATTTCCGCCTACAGCCACCTCTCCTTTGGTAACTCATCATACATGATTTATAAATAGTTTTGTATGCGATGTAACATTGACATTTGTTAGTTCTGGAACATTGACAATTTTTAATTTGGGAACTGAACGGCTCATTCACTAAGCACTGCCAACTAAGGGCATCTCCAGCCGTTGCCCCCCCCCCCCCCCCCCCCCCCCAGGATGCATAAAAATCGGGCGAGCCGGCGATACACTCGGCGCTGGGGGCGGTTTTGCGCCCAGTCGTCGCCCCCAGCTCGCCCCCAGGCGCCGAAATTGGCCCACTTTGCAGCCCAATTTCGACGAATAAACGGCCCATATGGGCGAGAATAGGCCCATATTCGGCGTGGTTTCGCCTTGTCTCGGTGTTCAATTATCAATACAATTATTCCTTATCACATATTTCATCACAGAAAAATTAAATACTTCAACAAAATACTACAACAACAAATAGTTCAATACAAATTATATAGTTCAACAAATAAAAACTCGTAGTTCATCACGCGGCGTCCCCCTTGAGCCTCCATAGGTGCTCTATCAGATCTTTCTGCAGTTGATGATGCACCTGTGGGTCTCGGATCTCCTGACGCATACTGAGATAGGCAGTCCAAGTTGCCGGTAGCTGGTGATCAACTTCGGCTAGAGGACCCTGCCTGTAGTATGGTTCAGTGTCAAACATTGGGTCTTCTTGCTCGCTCTCGATGATCATGTTGTGCAAGATGACACAACAAGTCATGATCTCCCACATTTGATCTTTCGACCAGGTCTGAGCGGGGTATCGAACAACAGCGAATCGAGATTGGGGCACACCAAATGCCCGCTCGACATCCTTCCTGCAAGCCTCCTGAAGCTTCGCAAACCAGGCGTTCTTGCCTCCTGCCACAGGGTTTGAGATCGTCTTCACAAATGTCGACCATCTCGGATAGATGCCGTCAGCTAGATAGTACCCCTTCTTGTATTGGTGCCCATTGATCTCGAAGTTCACCGGAGGAGAATGGCCCTCAACGAGCTTGGCAAAAACAGGAGAGCACTGCAGCACGTTGATGTCATTGTGAGTTCCTGGCATACCAAAGAAGGAGTGCCAAATCCAGAGGTCCTGTGTGGCTACCGCCTCAAGCACCACACTGCAACTGCCTTTGGCGCCTTTGTACATCCCCTGCCAACCAAATGGGCAGTTCTTCCATTTCCAATGCATGCAGTCGATGCTTCCAAGCATCCCAGGAAATCCTCTTGCTGCATTCTGGGCTAGGATCCAAGCAGTGTCTTCCGCATTGGGTGCTCTCGAGTATTGTGGCCCAAACACTGCCACCACTGCCCGACAGAACTTGTAGAAACACTCTATGTTGATGGACTCGGCCATGCGCCCATAGTCGTCGAGTGAATCACTGGGAGCTCCATATGCAAGCATCCTCATCGCTGTCGTGCACTTCTGGATGGAGGTGAATCCAAGAGCGCCAGTGCAATCCATCTTGCACTTGAAGTAGTTGTCGAACTCCCGGATGGAATTCACAATCCTGAGGAAGAGCTTTCGGCTCATCCGATAACGGCGCCGAAATGTTCTCTCGCCATGAAGTGGAGCATCGGCGAAGTAGTCGGAGTAGAGCATGCAGTAGCCTTGCAGACGATGCCGGTTCTTTGCTTTCACCCGCCCCGGCGCCGAGCCACCTCGACGCGGCTTTTAATTGCTCGCCAGCAGCTGGGCGAGGGCGGCAAGCACCATCAGATGCTCTTCTTCCTGGACGTCGGCCGCGGCTTCCTCCTCCAGCAGCGCGGCGAGCTCTTCCTCCTCATCCGAGTCCATCGCCGAGACAGTCAAAACACCGAACACCTTGCGCTCGGTGGGCGTGTACCCGCCGTTAAACCGCGCCTCCGCGGCCGGAAACGGCGCCCGGAAACGCCCAGCTGCTGCGGGAGGGGCTGCCGCGGTGAAGCGCTGCTATTTTCCAGCGGGGAATGGCTATCTAGCGGAGTAGGCCGGCGGCCGTCGCCGGGATATAGCTAGTGGTGGCCGAGGGCGCGGGGGGTGCGAGGCGAGTCGGGGGAAGAAAACCTTGACTTTTCCCTTGTCGGTGTGGGCCAGGCGTGCTTTTCCCTAGCGCCGGAGCCCCCAACGGCTCCCCAGCGCACCGGGTTCGGCCTGTGACCGCCGGGCGGAAAAAAGGTCCGAACCGGCGATTTTCGGCGCCGGCGCCGAAAAAGTGGCCTGGGGGGGCCTGTTGGGGGTGCGGCTGGAGATGCCCTAAGAACTGTAGGCACTGTCTAATTTGGCAACTGAACATTACACAAACATGGGAAACACAAGCTGAAATTCACTCAACATTTATTTCATTCATATCCATAAATGGTAGTTCTATGTACAAATAGTTCGCATATAGATGAACTAAACAAAATAGACCCCAAATTTCAGTAATTACATACTGAACCAGCTAGTTCAACTATATATACCAGTTTTCAAGTATGAAGGGTTCAACTGTGCGGATGAACCGCAAAGCTGAACGAGTAGAATGTGAAGCCGACATGGCACAAGCGATCCAAGCTATGGACCTGACCGCCGGCCGCATAGAGGACGCCCATGTGTTCTTAGCCAGCGTCGAAGCAGAAGACACCTAGCTAGCTAAAAATAGTTAGATATTTTAGTTTTAAACTTTTTTTTGCGCTTATTTTAGTTTTAAACTTGCATATTTTAGCTTTGTAAATTAAGTAATTCCGTCATCGGAGTACTGTATGTCTGAATTAATTGGGTGGACAACTTCACACATAACTAACTCTGAAGAACCCTCGGTGAAGGTACAAATCATAGCAAACAGTTATGGAAACCAATTGTGTGCCTGTATCACAAACGATGGACACAACTAAAATTTTGTGTGAAATGTCTTATCATGGCACTCGATTGGATTACCAGAATCGCATGCTAAAAGTCACACATGATTGATTCATGTCATGGCACACTTTGTTCAATGAAACCATGTGTAAGGTACCACACTTGGTTCGACTATAAGGCAATCCTGTGCGATGGGTCGGGGATCACACACAGTAATTCTTTTTTATAACTTTTATATTTACAGCGTGTGCAATGCATTCATTGCACACAGTTTGACGTAGAGTATGTGGTAGGTGGGGACAGTGGCGGAGTAGAGGGCGATGCCTGGGATTTTTCCAATAGCTTTATATCATAGGAATTTTATTACTCCTTCCGTTTCTTTATATAAGGTGTATTTATTTTTTTGAATGTCAAATGAGTGCATCTTTGACTGAGTTTTTAGAAAAATATATCAGTATCCACAATATGAAATTTATATCATTTGATCTATCATGAAAAATAGTTTCATATTATATCTATTAAGTATTGCATATATTTTTATTTTATTCTATAAATCTTGGTCAAACATTCAAATGGTTGACTGACACGAAAATCAATACACTTTATATTCTGGAAAGGGGGGAGTATTTTTATGAACAGTTCTACTATTAGCCAGCCCTGGAGTCCTGGAGCATTGGGCTGGATCCACTACTGGGTAGGGCTTAATGGCGCTGACCTGCACTAGTGTTCGCACTTTGTGCTTGCTTAGTTTTGTTATTCTAATATTGATCAGTTTGCAAGTCAAATTAAAATCTGAGGCATTTCAAAGAGAACGGTGAACTCTGACAGCGACCAAGTCCGGCCAAGTACATGCATGCATGAATGGAACTTTCACCATACTGATCCTTTCATAGTGGACAAGTTGCACTAGAGCAGCTAGTTAACTACTCCCTCCATCTCATAATATAAAAAACGTTTTTTACACTGGTGTAGTATTGAAAACGTTCTTATATTTTGGGACAAAGGGAGTAGTTTTTTCCATAGAGTAAAAAAATAACCAAAATTACATCTTGATCGAATCTAAAGCTGTGCCCACATTCACCACCCCTGATTATTTCCTACAGCGATCGTATCCAACTGTGAGCCGTCTTCAGTTTACAACTGATGTTGATGATGCAGCTTGTCTTGTCATTTTCCATGGTGTGGGCTACGACTACCCATTAATTAACTAACTAATTGTGTGGCAACCTGATTAAGGTCGGCAAATACAAACATATCTTGCCGGTTCAGAAAAAACGCAGTGCCATGCATGTCGACAAACTCAGAGCAGGAAGTTCCTTAATCGAGAAGACGACATTTTCCTGCACACAGCAGAAATCACTGCATCCCCTGTTCCGGCCGTAAGCTTATTAATTTTGGATGTGCATTACTTTTGCCTATCTCAAGAGGTTATCTGCCTAATTATTTACTTAGTTGCCAATTCCTAAGTATTTTTTTAAAGCCAATATAGTACAGCACGGTGCTATAGATTTAGCCAGAGTGTCCAGCACATGCACATATATGGTTGCCCTGTGCCTTTTAGGGGGTGTTTGGTTCCCTGTGCTGCATGTGGCTCGCACCCACCATGCAAAATTGGGACGTTTGGTAGGTCGTATGGACTCTCCAGCCTGGCCAAGTGGATGCAAAAAGAGCCCTCTCAGCCAGGCTGAGGGAAACGCAAGTTTCGGCGTATCTCGCTTGCAGGCTCCTTCCTTCGGTTTATCTCCTCTCCCTCACGTCTCTTCGCATCCATTGACCAAGCGCTACCGGCAGGGCATCCATCGACCAACCGCCGGTCTTGCCGCCCTCGCGCCGCCGCCCTCGACCAAGCGCCGGTGTCGCCGCGGCCGCCGTCCTCGACCAAGCGCCGGTGCCGCCGCCGCCGCCGCCCTCGACCAAGCGCCCGTGTCGCCGCGGCCGCCGTGCTCGACCAAGTGCCCGTGCCATCGCCGCCGACCAAGACTAACCGCTGCCATTCCCGTTTGCCCTTCACCAAGCGCTGCCGCTGGCATCCGCCAAGGATCCTGCAGGTACGTGCTAGAGCCACCGCACGCCGGATCTGGCGCCTCGCGCGGCCGCAAGCGAGGATCCCATTTCTCTGAATCCATTAAGCCCCGGATCCCATCGCCCCGCGGTGCCACAATATCCCTGTTCCTCACTGATTTCAGCCATATTTGGATGAATCTGCTCCTCGTGCAGTCATCTCATGCAAGTTCACCAAACGTCCATCTCCGTTCATGCTTGCATCAGTTCAGCCAGGCCACACTCAGCCAGGAGCCCCCATACGATGCAGCCAAAAGCTAACCAGGGAACCAAACACGCCCTTAGTGCCCTTGTATGGTCCTGATCAATCATCTGCATGAAAGTTACTGCTCTCCACAATAATTCCAACCTCCATCGATCGCTCACATGCATGTTTCATGGAACACGGCATTGCATGTGTATGCGTGCGAGTATGTGCAAAGCTGCGTGATCCACCATGTCGCCGTTGTCGTCCGTCGACCTCGGATTTCCGGCCGGTCACTTGCGGCCGTCGTCTGTACATGCGCACCGACAAGATGATTGTTGACATATGCGCCAAGGTATGTCTTTCAGGCCAGTTGAGCCGTTTCATCACAATACCCCAACTATAGTTAAATTTTGTTTTGAACCAAGCATTTGATGGCTGTCTTGTACTCCCTTCGTCCGGAATTACTTGTCGGACAAACGGATGAAAATGAATATATTTAGAACTAAAAATATGTCTAGATGCATTCATTTCTCCGACAAGTATTTTCGGACGAAGGGAATAGTATAACTTTGCTTCTTTACGATGATGATCCTTTACGTGTGCATTGGTGTGGGCTGACCTGACCATGCAGAGGCCGGGTGTGGTACTTGTAACCACTTGATGCTTCATTATAGGTCAATCACAGTTGGGATGTAGACATAATGACATGCTAAATTTGTTTTTTTCTATGTCTCTCCGATTTAGATTTTCCGCGTGATTCACGCCAAACGACAATTCAGCGTGACATGTGGACCCATTTGTCCATTCGGTGCTTATTGTTTGACACGCAATGGCATGCTAATTGGTACGCGTGTCATGAATTCATTAGATGTGTTATACTCGCAAAAATGTGCACCCTAATTGCCAGCACACATGTCAGGCTACCCGTCGAAGCAAATCTTGGTACCAACACTGTTTAAAAATGAAATCATTTATGCAAATTCTAGATTAATTAAAGTGGAACAAAAATGAAACATGGTCCAACTTATCCGTACATCACAAGTAACTAGTTCATATAGTGGACTTTTCTCATATACTCCAGCCTCCAAAAAAGTAAAACTATCTCGTAAATAAGTGGGTTTCTAGTCATTATTCAACTGTTTGCCTCCAAAAAAAATCAAAAGTATTAATATCGTTTTCTCATCATATTTTTTCCAAGGCCAAGAGACGAAAAAAAATAAAAACCAATCCGTCGAAATTCGCCTCTGTGCGCGAATAGAGCGTAGTTTAGATGGCTAAGTTCCTTATGGTGGCACCAGTCCACAAAGGTAGACTTGGCGATGGTGCTTGCATCTTACTGAATTTATTTCAGACTTTCCGACGATGTTCGTTCAGAGGGAGGAGACCTTCCCGTCAACTACAAAGGTGCGTATTGTGACTTCGTCAATCTCGAGATGATGTGTTGGCTCAATATCTTGAATGGGCTTATAGAGATAGAGTGTGTGTGCATTCATAGAAATGAGTGTATATGCATGTTTATCGGCAACTGCGATTGTACTACATTCAAATTTCCTTTTTTCCCCTCTGCTCAAGTCGCCACGGCGACAGGTTGTGTGTAGTCTGGCACTGATATGTCTGATACAACTGACGGGTTGTGTGTAGCCTGACACTGATAAGAGACCACAGACGACCGTTTTCGTAGACGTAGCAGTTATCCTACGGCCTGATTGCAAGGATATTTCTTATTTGAGACAAGTACGTTTTTGTCACTCAAATTTTCCAAAAGTATAAACTTGGTCCCTCCAGATTTTCATGTACACATTTGGACCTTCAAGCCTCAAAACCGGGTAGTCTAAAACCAGATTTTAACCATTTTGACTGCCCAGATTTTAAACTGGTTTTATGGGATGAACATTAAATTCAAAAAAAAACCCAGAAAAATCTGATGTTTTTTGTCATCTAATATGCTTACATGCAAAAGGTGTGTGCCAATTTTCATGGTCTTTTGACACTCGAGGAGCCCGTTGCTATAAAAACACAAAAAATCTACTCTGGGTAAATAGTAAATTCGAAAAAATAGCAAAAAGGATTAAAATACTCTGAAATATTTTTGGGTTCAATATGCTCCTGTGTCTAAGGCGCTTGCAAATACTTTTCATCATTGGACATTTGAGGAGCTCGCAACAACAAAAACAAAATTTCACTCACAAACCATAACCAAAATTTGTTTTTTTGTTTTTGCTAGAGCTCATCACGTGTCATTTCACACAAAAATTGGATGCGCGTAACGCACCAAAGCTGCCAAAAATTTCAGGATTTTTTGAATTTTTTGCTATTGTTTTCAAATTTACTATTCACCTAGAGTAGATTTTTGTTTTGCCACGAGCTTATTAAGTGTCAAAAAAAAACCATGAAAATTGGTGTACACCTTGCACATGTAAGCATATTGGATGGGAAAAAAATCAGATCTTTTAGAATTTTTTAATTTACTGTTCAGCCGGTCAGCCCCGATCAAAATCTGGGTGGTCAAACCTGGTCAAAGTGGTCAAAAATCTGGTTTTGGACAAAACTTACCCGATTTTGATACTTGAAGGACCAAATTTGTACCCAAAAAAATCTTAAGGGGCCAAGTCTATATGTTTTGGAAACTTGAGGAACCAAAAACATACATTTCTCTTATTTTATCATGATACGGCATGACATCAATTTGTTGCGTATCTGTCCGAGGTTAACCACAAGATTGCACGTATATGTGGCTGTCCGTCGCTCATCCAATTCCATTTCCATTTCTATTTCACACACGCTCTTGAAAAATCTCTTCAGCTTCCCACTTTTCGGACGTGCCAACTTACTGTGCCTGCGCGCAGAGCTGCGGCTAATCTGCCTCGTCATCGCTGCGCATAGTGCGTAGATAGATCAGCCGATCGCCGTGGATCGCCGGGCCGGCATCTTACGCCGTCGGGACCTCCGGTCGCATCACGCCTCCAAGATGAAACCTACAACTGCAATATACAATTACATGGATAATCGTCCATGATTAACTGGCACTGTCAGGAAAAATCTACACACGCAACTCTCTGTCGATCTCACAAAGCTCTTTCTTTAAGGATAATGGAGTAAAAAATGTATGATCAACTGTTAACTACACAGGGAGACCCGGCTGAGCACGTAGCCGTTCGACAGCATGGCTACGCAGCCTCATCACCGAGTGTGTTTAGTCAACGGCCTGCCTCCCAGAAATCAAGACAACATCCCTTTCTTATCATCACATTTTTGTGTGGAGATAATACCCAAAAGATGAAAAATGAAAACAACTACTCCCTGTAAAAAATAATATAAGAGAGTTGAGATCACTACAGTAGGAGTAATGATTAACAATTAATTAATCACATGGAGTCCTAGTCTTAGAGAGCAGAGAGACCTAGCTAGCTAGCTAATTAATCAGGTAGGCATTCGACAGCTCAGCCCGGCAGCTGCATCAGCCAGCGAGTATATACTTGTAGTTGTACCCATCACCCTTCTCACAATCTCACAGCCCAGCTAGCTAAGCTAGTGGAGCATTGGTCCCTGACCCTGAGAGCCAGCACAGCCAGCACACCAGCAGCAGCAGCATGATATATATGGGAGCAAAAGCTGGATAGATAGATATGTGGATACGTGGATCAAACAAAGCATCTAGTTTAGCTTAACCCAGCACCCACGCAGCACAAAAAAGCAGCACCACTAGTAGTTGGTTCTTGGCATCGGTTGCTCGATCAGCTCGATCAATCGAGGTGTCTTGAGTTCCGGCTCCCATGGCGAACTACCGGCTCGGCGTCGGCGGCAACGGGCACTACGAGATGGCGGCAGCGGCGGCCGCTGCGTGGAGGGGGCCGGAGAGCCCGCAGCTGAGCCTCATGAGTGGGTGCAGCTCCCTCTTCTCCATCTCCGGCCTGCGGGACGACGACGCCGACCTCCACCTCCTCGCCGGCGCGCGCTCGTTGCCGTCCACACCGGTCTCGTTCGGTGGGTTCGCCGGCGGCGATGAGGTCGACATGGAGCTGCAGCAGCAGGGTGGCAGCAGTGGCGGCGACGACCGGAGGACCGTCCGCATGATGCGCAACAGGGAGTCTGCCCTGCGCTCCAGGGCCAGGAAGAGGGTACGTACACGGATATCCACATTCCTTCGTAGAGTATATAAGTATAGAATTGCAGAAGGAATTCTATCATTTGCTCAAAATTTGATTCTTCTTTTGGTTTCAAAATTCGGATTCTTATTTACAAGTTCAAACCTTGGATCTTCTAGTTCAATATACCTTTTTACTCAAGGTAAACCAAGGTGAAATTTTGACTATGTTACACCAAGAGATTCACTAGTCCCTTTTTTTTAAGAAAAAGAGGATTCACTAGCTATAAATGTTTGAATTCGCGTGGGAACTTATCAACTTCGTAGCAAAAGATAAGTGTCTCCGGACAAACTCTCAACTAGTGACTAAGTTTGGTCAATGTGTTGAAAGGCAACCCGAAAGGCAAATGGAATGTGGCATCTCTTTCTGTCTCGCATCATGTTGCATTCACGCAAATATTTTTTGGTCAACATGGGCTAAAACTATATATCCCTTATGTGATTAGTGCTCTGCTTCACCTAATACAGAATCTTGATTTCAATATAAACCCCAGTAGGCCCTAGAAAATATAGCTTTAAGAAAACAAGTGAGTTCGTCGACCTAATCCAACTCTAGCAAAAAAAACAAAAGAAGGAACAATATACATCTCTTGGACGGCATATATATCCTTGCATCTTGGAAGTTTGTGATCAGCTGGATATAGACATCAATACATATATATCCAGGCTGTTACAAGATAGAAGTAACTAAACTCTGGGATTTGTTGGGATTTTTTTGACATTTCAAAAATCATTTTCTACAGGCTGGAGCATGCGCTCCCGGGAGCCGAATTGCATTTCCGGTTGAAAAGCAACATCTTGATTAAGATATATTAACAACACATATGTGCAATTTAAGTTATATTAAAAAGCCCATAACCAAACTATATTCCACAGCTCTGTTCAGCAGCACATCACCGTAGACATCGATAGACCGGTGTCAGTTCAGCTGCTGACATCCATCCAACTAACTGCTCCAAATTAACTTTGTCTTCATGTGCTCATGATTACGTTGACAAGACTTTGCAGAAGATAAGTACTTCAAATGAACCAATAATTCTCTATGGCTTTCTCTCATGCTTGTTCTTATCTGAAGTTCTAGCTAGTGCGGCACAAGTAGGCATACACCAGAAATCAAACCACAATTGCCCGCAGGAGCACTAGTATTCTGCAAGATTTGCAAGCTGATTAGTGAAGTAAATAATGCGCTTGCAGGCATATGTGGAGGAACTCGAGAAGGAGGTTCGACGTCTGGTGGATGACAACCTCAAGCTGAAGAAACAGTGCAAAGAGGTACCCACGGCAGCACTTAACCAATTATTACTCCCTCCGCCCCTTGGAAAAACGTCTTACATTGTGGGACGGAGGGAGTAGTTAATTTCTGAACACTGCCAAATTGTACTTTATGAAACTGCAAAAAATTACCTCACCAGTGCAACTCAAAGTGATCTTCTCTTCCTTCTCATTTATCTGCTTGGAGACGCTTATTTTATAAGTTTTCCATAACCCCTGCAACATATTACATCCAAATGCTAAAATTATGTACTCTTACCTCTCATGCGAAAAGAAGGGATAACAGGGAGCATGTTAAAATTACTCTCTTCAATTAGCATGTTAAAATTACTCTCTTCGGTTCTGTAATCTGACCACACTTCATTGTCCTTTGATTCTGCAATCTGATCGGCAGCTGAAGCGGGAGGTGGCCGCCCTGATCCTGCCCACCAAGAGCTCTCTACGGCGAACCGCATCCACCCAGTTCTGAAAGGGGATCGGACGGCCCAAGACGCAGAGCAAAAGCGCATTTTGGCAGTACAAATTTAGGAGAAAATTAATCAAACCTGTGCACATTTCCTCTACTCTGTGTGTGTGTATACCTAGCTATGTACATGGTGATCCAAACCTATAAATGCTCTTGGGCCTTTTTGTGTGTGTCTGTAAAAAGAAAGAAACGGAGTTTCGTCGGTGGAGAATTAACTTTTTGTGTTTTTGTTCAGACTAACCTATCTTGCCACTTTTCCCTAGTGCTTTGCTGGGATAAAGTGCCTTCTGTCAGCAAGACAGCAACCACCATCTTGAACCGAGGTAATCCCCGCATGGGTAGGACATGATGATAAGCCCTGATTCATGGAGTTTGAGCCTACGTGGTCGCAACATTCGGTCGACGCACCACTCTCCTTAGCTCTGAGACGAGAGGGGTTCTAGTTCTCCCCCCCTTGTGTGCGTCCGAAGAATTTTTATTGCTCTTCTGGCCTCTTTATAATTATTTATTACCATTATGGTTTGCTTTCTTTGTTATTTTCATACTGTTGTTTGTATTGTCACGGGACAACTGCAGTGAACCCGGATAACATTTTCTTTACTTGGACAATAAGTGTAGGTTTGTTCTGTTTAAAATTGAGCAAGAAAAAGGTGGGTGCAAAGTGCTCATTCCATTTTGGAATGTAACGGAAGCAGTCTCTGGATGGCTATCATGTTATCCCGGCGCCCACCTTACCACATTTGTGCGCTCAGCACACTTTTAGGGATAGCAGATGGAAGAACTTTTGCCACGTGACAATTAACAAATAGAGCAAGTTGTAATTTGCACCGCCTAATTCGGCATTGTTGTGCGAACATTATATTCAAATTTATTATTGTTGATTTGCACATAACAACGGGTAGAGTTCGGCTATGCTTCACACCTTGTACTGGTTTGCTATTATTAATTTATTATTATTTTACTTTCCTGTTGAGCATCCCAAATGGCCTTTTTTTAGTCCAAACACACTCATTTTATTACTCAATAACGTTCATTGGGTTACAATGTAAGTCTGGTGGATTGAGTAGCCACAAATGTCGCCCCACATCAAGACCGAAAGCATGCTTGGCAAGGCTATGAGCCTCGATATTAGACTCACGACCTTTGTAGATGAACGTGCATTGTTGTAACTGCAGCGAAGTTGATCTGATCTCCTTCACAATACTAGCATAAGCTCCTTCTGTACCCTCTTTGATATCATTGTCGACGAAAGGACTTCTTCGCACGCATGCGTCGCAACGTGCGAAACGCCCCGCTCAACAAATCATGTTCCGACAACATGTTGTATTACTTTCCAAAATTTTACTTTCCGTTTTATATCTATGACCGTGGACCCACCCTGTAATATAATCTCTCCCCCCCCCCCCCCCCCCCCCCCCCGCCCAAAAAAATTTATGGGTGGATGGCGGGCGTAGTTTCCCTGACCTTGACATGTAGCACTTCCCTAATCCAGGAAAACACAAAGAGGTTGCACACTTTCCTAATCCAGACATGGACGTGCGGTCAGAAATCGATCGCACCAACGCGCGAGCGCGAATTAACTCCCCCGCCTTGACGATGCCCTTACAATCAGAAAGAATGATGACATACGATAACAGCAGATCAGTGGCCAAGGGTAGGGCCTCGCGATAGACTAAAAGATATTATCTTGAAAAACATGACCTACTGCTTATTGGGCTGAATAAAGCGCTCGGCCCTTAACAAGCAATGAATCCTTTACTTGCACAACTCTATTTGGGCCTTCTTTAAGAAAAGAAAAACTCCATTTGGGCCTCACAGGATAGGATGCAGCACTGCTCCAATGGGCTGGGCCGGAGTGCAGGGCCACAAGTCCTTGTTTCTTTCTTTCTTTCTTTTATCGCCTTTTTTTCGTTTTTTCTTCTTCTTTTTTATATTGGAAAAAAATATAAATAAATTAATTTTACAAAAATCACTTTACATAAATTTTAAAAACTATCAATCATACATTTGAAAACTGTTAAACATATACAGAAAAGTATAGTTAATGTAGTATATGACAAATGTACAATCTGTATGAAAAAAAAGGTAAACATCAGAAAATACAAATAATAAAAATTGTTAGTCATGTATATAAAACATCTTTACTGTGTATTAAAAAATGTTCCCTGTGTATAAAAAATGTATAAGGTGTATGTATAATGTACAATGTGTATGAAAAAAAGTAGATTCAAAACATAAAATGAAACAATGGTTAATTATGTATTTAATATTTTTAAACCTGTATAAACAATGTTTAGTGTATAGGCAAAATGTAAAGTGTGTATGAAAAAAAGTTGACATGAAATCATAAATAAGAAAACATGTTTATCATGTATTGGATAAATGTAAAAAATGTAGAATTAATTGTTCCTATTGTATGAAAACTTGTACAAGATGTATGTAAAATGTACAACATGTATGAAAATGTAGAGATCAAAGCATAAATATGAAAAAAATATTATCTTGTATTTGCAAAATATTAATATGTATAAAAAATGTTCCTGATGTATAAAAAAATGTACATGGTTTATATTAAAATGTGGACATCAAAAAATAATTTAAAATACATTAATCATGTATTCTAAAAGTCTTAATTTGTGTATAAAAAATGTTCTGATGTATACAAAAAATGTACAATCTGTACGAAAAACATTTGACACGAAAATATATGTTTGAAAAGAACGTTAATTATTTGCTTGAAAAATGTGAAACATATGCAAAATATATATTAGATGTACACAATAAATGTATAATGTGTATTAAAAAGAAAAATAGGCATCAAAACATATATTTCAAAAAAGTTAATATTGTATTTGAAAAAGTCAAGCCTGATATACGTGATAAATGTGTACTTGCGTTCAAAAAACCCCGAAAAAACTGTGAAATAAAAAAATAAGAAAAGTAAGAAAAAAAAGCATTGAGAACCCAAAGAAAAATTGTAAAAGAAAAGGAAAATACGTAAAAATAAGAAAGAAAAAATTGATTAAATCCATAAAGAAAACACATAAAAATAATAAAACCAAAGAACCGCAGAAAAAACAGAAGAAACCAAATGCAAAACAATTGAAAAAGGTGAAAAACCCGATGCAGAACAGTGAAAAACAGACAAAAATACAATACCGATGAAAAAACAAAGAAAGGCATAAAAACTAAAGAAACCGCTGAAGAACAAAGAAAACCAAAAGAATAAAAATGAAAAAGGAAAGACAAGAAAAGAAAAAAAAAGCAGAAACCCCTACCTACACCAGTACATGTACTGATCCCGAGCGAGTGAGCTAGGAGAAGAAATGGGTCATCGCATTACAACGCTAGTCAAAAAAACTTCCAGGAGAGTGTATCTTCCGACTCGTGATAAGCAATTAATAGTCCCCCACGCCTACCTACCACAAAAAGTTATCCGGGAAAAAAGGTCTATATCATCAAATGTTGTCAAAAAAGTTAACATCTTGGTAGGAGCAACTAAACACATGGTCGCGTGTTCAAGTATTACCGACTTAAAACTTTTTTCTTTACATAATTTCTTCCTTCGTCTAAACTTTTCATTAAAATTGACTTTTCTATCAATATTTTTGTAGATCATTTTGCATGTCTCGAGCACGACAATTCTATGTTTTAATTTTCCCAGATAGTGAACTTTATGTTTCTATATTAAACAGTATTTTACAACTTGGAAAACATTTTAACACCCATCCAAAAAATCTTGACTTACTACTGGTCTAATTAGCATAGTATCACACTATATTTTATATTGCTAGATTATTTCAAACCATGTGCCTTCCAAATGATTGGCTCGAACAAGTGGTCGAACTGTCCGGAACTTATCTGGCCCCCATTTTTAATTTATTTTTGTTTGGTTGGAGCACTTAGAAATTGAGCAATTTTTGCCTCAAGATGACATTAAATTGAAAAACAAAACACCATGAAAATTGTGATCTCGTCGAGATGAACAATTTTGCATTTTTTGCATCATCTTCCTTCGTGGTCATATGCGACATGTGAAGCCCAAGTACCTCGTCGTTGTAGGATGGATCAGGAGATGACCAGAGTACTATCTGGGAGACAACTCCCCTGACGTACGGCTCCTGCCGTTTGTAGCACTGCCATGTGGGCCTGTTTTCCGAACAGCACCCTGCCAAACGGCAGAGGATCCTCGTCCTACTGTCTGGCCATTTGTTGTATGCTTATTGAGCACATCATTAATACTTTGGTGTTTGACTCTGCAGTCTGACCAGGCTTCGATGAAGTGCTAGCTCTGCCACTAGTTGGGTCGACGCACCATTGCCCTTGACATTAAGACCTATGATTTTTATTACCACTGTGGTATTGTTTTCTCTGCTAGTTTAATAATATTGTTGGTATTATCACCACACAACTATAGTAAACTCTAATAATATTTTATGTACTTGGAAAGTTGTTAAGTACTACAATAAGCACACGGTTGTTCTGTTTAACAATGAGTGTAATGAATGTGGCACTTTGAGAATGGTTATATCATGTTATTCCGACGCCCACCGATGACAGTACAAGGAATCACTCTTGTCACATGAGAATTAACAAACATAGTAAATAGAAAGTACTCCAATAGCAACAACTTAACCTATATTGATTCACCAAATGTAAAAAGAAGCGATACTATGGTGGGACCAATGAAAGAAACATGTGTTTCTTATATAACTGAAAATACGACCAACAATACTTCATGCAGGGAGTACATAATTAATACCACATGGGCAACCGGATAAAGAGAGAGGAAACGTTGGGAAATTCCCATTTTTATGTAGTGTGTGCGCGTGCATGAAGAACCACATTTTGATGGGTACACAATTAAGCTTTATTCCGCGCTACTTTTTCATAGTGCTTTGCTAGTGTTCGCTATCTTAGGGACACGTAGACTCGTCCGATGTCACTGTCAGCCCACCACCGGTGGCTTATTGCTCCACCATCATCATCATTTTCTATGTTTCCCACAAAAAGTACATTATTTCTAGCACCATAGTTTTGCTTCTCTGTTTTGGGGTAAGCAATTGGTTAGTTCTGTTTAAAACTAAGCTTTGGAATGTAATTGAACGGCTATCTCATGTTATCCCGGCGTGCACCTTTCCACCTTTGTATAACAACTTCTCATCTCATTGATATTGGGAAGACTTTTGCTGGCAAAACGAGTAATTGGAGTTTGCACTGGCTGGATTTGGCATCGTTTTGCATCTGCCAAGACTTAAAATGACGAAGATTTGTTTTCGAACAGAGCTAGATAGATAGTGTGGAAAACAAAACTTGCCGCATAAATTCAGTTGATCATAAAATTTTCATGCAAATGTTTGTGGCAAACAGCGGCTGCAATTGAATTGAATGTTGTATCTGTGAATCATGATTGATCCGCCAAAAATCATAAATTAAATACAAAAAATGGAGGACGGAAGAATAAACAGCTAGGAGCATACAGGAGCCAATTTTGAACAGGTCATACTAGCTAGCTCAGTTGACCAAGACGTGCACTGCGCCGAGCACCACCAAGCCGGCGGCCCAGGCCACCCAGCTGCTCCGGCAGGCGGCACCGGCCGACGGGGACGGCGGCGCGTCAGGCGCCGGTGCACCCCCTCCGGAAGAGCCCGCAGAGACGTTGACGGCGAGCTTCATACCGCCCATGCAGTGACCGGAGATCTCGCAGATGAACCAGTAGCTCTTGGCCTCCGGGAGAGGGACCTTGTCGAAGCCGGTGTCGTAGGTGGCAAGCACGGAGCCGGGGGCGGAGGGGTCGCACGTCCGGTACGCGGCCTCCGTCACCTGGTAGGCGTTGTGCTGGCTCTTGACGTACTCGAACACTGCGTGCACCGGCCGCCCCAAATTAATCGATCGAATCAAAACCATGCGCCTGGCTAGTTAGCTAATCGGCTGTCTAGGTTGATGGAGATACTGACCTAGGACGTCGCCGGGGGCGAAAGAGCGGCTCTGCGCCCAGGAGGCGTAGTTGGTGCCGGTGTCCCAGCCGTTGATCCCGTCGCCGACCGGGTACTCGGCCGCGCCGGCCGGCCGCCACAGGAGCAGCACGGAGAGCAGGGCCACCGCCAGCAGTCGGCCGCAGTGAGACGGCGGCATATCGGATCGGAGCGACGGATGCTTGTTGATCAAGCCTTTTGTTCTCGACAAAACTTGTTGATCGAGGTTGATGACAGGGTTAGGTAGGTAATGGAGATGGCGTTGACGTGCGGTGATGGACACCAGTCTCGTGGCTTTGTGGCCATATATGTATCCCCGCTAGTCGACGTGACAAGGTGACCGGCCGGCGGCCGTGGACCGGTTCCTCGCAAGCGCATGACATGATCGATGATGATTATGTGATCCATGATTGATCGGGTCCATTAACGGAGCAAGTAACAGCTGTTGTGTTTTAGAGATGAAGTCAAAGGGTATGGTGTATGACCCACCAGCGGACAACTTGTTTTTTTTTTTTGCATGGCGGACAACTTGGTTTAGCTCCACGACATATGGAGCGGAACGAAGGACGCCGTACATGGACAAGGTTAATTTTTCCACATGTTGATCTGACCGTTTCTCATTTGTGTTGTGTGTAGTTTGTGTCTTGTGCTTTATCATATTTGTTTTTCATTTGACTTGGATTGGAAAGCCTGTTGTGATTGGCAGACAAGAGGCCAAGATGAACTTCCTTTTTGCAACAAGGAAGTGGTTGCCCTGAAAAGAGCAGGTAAAGCTTTTGAGTGGAAATGGTATTGTGCTTCTCTTCTCTCAGACATTGGAAACTCATATTAATCAAGAAACCCTAGCCGCCGCCAGGAGAGTCCCCCCGCCTCGTTCCTTCGGTGGCTCCCCTCCACTGGCCTCGGTCGTCAGTGGCGAGGGGGGTCGCGGGATATACGCGTGTGGATCGTGTAGCTTTAGGTTAGGCCCTAGTAGCTTAGTTTTTTCGGCTTTACATAGTCTTCGTTACGGCGGCGGCGGTGGCGACGCTGTATAAAGAAAATTCAGATATGTCCCTAACGAGGCAATCGGTTATATGGTTGGGGACAAATATGGAAATCAGTTTGTTCAAGCAAGGATGGTGCGACGGTGGCGTCATCCTCATGGTGGACCTGTGTTCTCGGGCTCCGCAGTTGCGACGGCGTTTGATCCAACGCCGGCACGGAGCTTGGGAGGTAGTCGAGTAGCGGATGCAGATTGTGGTCTGCATCGACGACATCTAGAAGACAAAACATGTGCTAGGTTCGTGGTTGATGGATGGCAGGTATTGTTTCCTCCTTCGGCGTCTTAGCCGTGGTGGGGTGCCAGATCTAGAGTTTGATGGCATGCCTGGGATATTGCCCCAGTTTGATTCGTTCAATGGCAATGGCTTCACTTTTGGTGAGCCACTTTGGAGGTTTGCAAAGGTGCATATCAGCGATGAAGCCGCGTCGAGCTCAGATGAGGAGGTGATCCATTATTTTTTTCCTTTGGTGGCTGCTATGGTGGTGCCGGGGGCATGGTGACGGGTTTTGGTTTCAAGCTCAGAGACGTTCTACTGTCTTTTCAGTTTTGTCATGTCGGTCTTTACATGACTTATAATTTATTTTTTATGATATGAATGAGACATGTATTACCATGTAAAAAAGGAAAGAAACAATACTTTGCTTATTGGGAAATATTATATTAAACTAAATGTTTAACACGAAATAATATTGGAGAAAGTGTACCTACCCACAGTTTTGCAGAGAGAAGGGGGCAACTTAGGTATGTAATGATGGAGAAAGGGCACCTCCCCCTTATATCTATTGAGCCCTATGAAGATGATTAACATACAAGGTCAATCCAGTACCAACTAGCTCCTAAGCATCATCGAAAAAGTTAACGATGAAGTGATTAGCTAACTTTTTAAACAGATAAACAATTTTTTGAGTAAGATTAACAATACATTGACGTAGAAAATATCAAGATATTGTTGGAAATATGCCCTAGAGGCAATAATAAATAAGTTATTATTATATTTCCTTGTTCATGATAATCGTTTATTATCCATGCTATAATTGTATTGATAGGAAACTTAGATACATGTGTGGATACATAGACAACACCATGTCCCTAGTAAGCCTCTAATTGACTAGATCGTTGATCAATAGATGGTTACAGTTTTCTGACCATGGACATTGGATGTCGTTGATAACGGGATCACATCATTAGCAGAATGATGTGATGGACAAGACCCAATCCTAAGCCTAGCACAAAGATCGTGTAGTTCATATGCTAAAGCTTTTCTAATGTCAAGTATCATTTCCTTAGACCATGAGATTGTGCAACTCCCGGATACCGTAGGAATGCTTTGGGTGTATCAAACGTCACAACGTAACTGGGTGGCTATAAAGGTGCACTACAGGTATCTCCGAAAGTGTCTGTTGGGTTGGCACGAATCGAGACTGGGATTTGTCACTCCATGTGACGGAGAGGTATCTCTGGGCCCACTCGGTAGGACATCATCATAATATACACAATGTGACCAAGGAGTTGATCACGGGATGATGTGTTACGGAAACGAGTAAAGAGACTTGCCGGTAACGAGATTGAACAAGGTATCGGTATACCGACGATCGAATATTGGGCAAGTACAATACCGCTAGACAAAGGGAATTGTATACAGGATTGATTGAGTCCTTGACATCGTGGTTCATCCGATGAGATCATCGTGGAACATGTGGGAGCCAACATGGGTATCCAGATCCCGCTGTTGGTTATTGACCGGAGAACGTCTCGGTCATGTCTGCATGGTTCCCGAACCCGTAGGGTCTACACACTTAAGATTCGATAACGCTAGGGTTATAAAGGAAGTTTGTATGTGGTTACCGAATGTTGTTCGGAGTCCCGGATGAGATCCTGGACATCACGAGGAGTTCCGTAATGGTCCGGAGGTAAAGATTTATATATGGAAAGTTGTTGTTCGGGTTCCGGGAAAAGTTCGGGTTTTCCGGTATTGTACCGGGAAGCTTCCAGAAGGTTCCGGAGGATTCCGGAGGGGTCCGGAGGTCCGGAAATTGTTCCACCGCGTCCAATATAGCAGCATGGGCTGTAGGGGGGCGCCCTAGCCTTAATGGGCCAGGGGCACCAGCCCCCCAAGGCCCATGCGCATGGGAAGGGGAAAACCCTAAGGGGGAGGGCCTCCACTTGACTTGGGAGGCACTCCTCCCCCCCTTGGCCGCCGCCCCCTCCTCAGATTGGATCTGAGGGGGCCGGCCCCCCTCTCCCTTGCCCCTATATATATGTGGGGGGTGGGAGGGCAGCCGCACCCCAAGTTCTGGCACAGCCCTCCCCCTCTCCCAAGTACTCCTCCTCTCCCGCGGTGCTTGGTGAAGCCCTGCAGGATTTCCACGCTCCTCCATCACCACCACGCCGTTGTGCTGCTGCTGGATGGAGTCTTCCTCAACCTCTCCCTCTCTCCTTGCTGGATCAAGGCATGGGAGACGTCACCGGGCTGTACGTGTGTTGAACGCGGAGGTGCCGTCCGTTCGGCACTAGGATCTCCGGTGATTTGGATCACGACGAATACGACTCCTTCAACCCCGTTCGCTTGAACGCTTCCGCTTAGCGATCTACAAGGGTATGTAGATGCACTCTCCTTCCCCTCGTTGCTGGTTTCTCCATAGATAGATCTTGGTGACACGTAGGAAAATTTGAATTTCTGCTACGTTCCCCAACAGTGGCATCATGAGATAGGTCTATTGCGTAGATTCTTTGCACGAGTAGAACACAAAGTAGTTGTGGGCGTTGATTTTGTTCAATATGCTTACCATTACTAGTCCAATCTTGTTTCGACAGTATTGTGGGATGAAGCGGCCCGGACCGACCTTACACGTACTCTTACGTGAGACAGGTTCCACCGACTGACATGCACTTGGTGCATAAGGTGGCTAGCGGGTGCCAGTCTCTCCCACTTTAGTCGGATCAGATTCGATGAAAAGGGTCCTTATGAAGGGTAAATAGCAATTGGCATATCACGTTGTGGCTTTTGCGTAGGTAAGAAAGTTCTTGCTAGAAACCCATAGCAGCCACGTAAAACATGCAAACAACAATTAGAGGACGTCTAACTTGTTTTTGCAGGGTATGCTATGTGATATGATATGGCCAAGAAGAATGTGATGAATGATATGTGATGTATGAGATTGATCATGTTCTTGTAATAGGAATCACGACTTGCATGTCGATGAGTATGACAACCGGCAGGAGCCATAGGAGTTGTCTTATTTTATTGTATGACCTGCGTGTCATTAAACAACGCCATGTGATTACTTTACTTTATTGCTAACCGGTAGCCATGGTAGTAGAAGTAATTAGTTGGCGAGACAACTTCATGAAGACACGATGATGGAGATCATGGTGTCATGCCGGTGACGATGATGATCATGGAGCCTCAAAGATGGAGATCAAAAGGAGCAAAATGATATTGGCCATATCATGTCACCTTTGATTGCATGTGATGTTTATCATGTTTATGCATCTTATTTGCTTAGAATGACGGTAGTAAATAAGATGATCCCTCATTAAAATTTCAAGAAAGTGTTCCCCCTAACTGTGCACCGTTGCGAAAGTTCGTCGTTTCGAAGCACCACGTGATGATCGGGTGTGATAGATTCTTACGTTCACATACAACGGGTGTAAGCCAGATTTACACACGCGAAACACTTAGGTTGACTTGACGAGCCTAGCATGTACAGACATGGCCTCGGAACACAAGAGACCGAAAGGTCGATCATGAGTCGTATAGTAGATACGATAAACATGAAGATGTTCACCGATGAAGACTAGTCCGTCTCACGTGATGATCGGACACGGCCTAGTTGACTCGGATCATGTAATCACTTAGATGACTAGAGGGATGTCTATCTGAGTGGGAGTTCATAAGATGAACTTAATTATCCTGAACATAGTCAAAAGATCTTTGCAAATTATGTCGTAAACTCGCGCTTTAGTTCCACTGTTTAGATATGTTCCTAGAGAAAATATAGTTGAAAGTTGAAAGGAGCGATTATGCGAACAGTAGAAAGTTTATGTCCTTAATGCACCGCTCAGTGTGCTGAACCCCAAACGTCGTTTGTGGATGTTGCGAACATCGGACATACACGTTTTGATAACTATGTGATAGTTCAGTTAAACGGTTTAGAGTTGAGGCACCAAAGACGTTTTTCGAAACGTCGCGGAACATATGAGATGTTTCGAGGGCTGAAATTGGGATTTCAGGCTCGTGCCCACGTCAAGAGGTATAAGACCTCCGACGATTTTCTTAGCCTAAAAACTAAGGGAGAAAAGCTCAATCGTTGAGCTTGTGCTCAGATTGTCTGAGTGCAACAATCACTTGAATCGAGTGGGAGTTGATCTTCCAGATGAGATAGTGATGGTTCTCCAAAGTCATTGCCACCAAGCTGCTAGAGCTTCGTGATGAACTATAACATATCAGGGATAGATATGATGATCCTTGAGGTATTCACGATGTTTGACCCCGCGAAAGTAGAAATCAAGAAGGAGCATCAATTGTTGATGGTTGGTGAAACCACAAGTTTCAAGAAGGGCAAGGACAAGAAGGGATACTTCATGAAATGGCAAATCAGCTGCTGCTCTAGTGAAGAAACCCAAGGTTGAACCCAAACCCGAGACTAAGTGCTTCTGTAATAAGGGGAACAACCACTGGAGCAGAATTACCCTAGATACTTGGTAGATGAGAAGGTTGGCAAGGTCGATAGAAGTATATTGGATATACATTATGTTAATGTGTACTTTACTAGTACTCCAAGTAGCACCAGGGTATTAGATACCGGTTCGGTTGCTAAGTGTTAGTAACTCGAAATAAAAGGCTGCGGAATAAACGGAGACTAGCTAAAGGTAAGCTGACAATATGTGTTGGAAGTGTTTCCAAGTTTGATGTGATCAAACATCGCACGCTCCCTCTACCATCAAGATTGGTATTAAACCTGAATAATTGTCATTTGGTGTTTGCGTTGAGCATAGACATGATTGGATTATGTCTATCGCAATACGGTTATTCATTTGAGGAGAATAATGGTTACTCTATTTATTTGAATAATACCTTCAATGGTCTTGCACCTAAAGGAATGGTTTATTGAATCTCGATCGTAGTGATACACATTTTCATGCCAAAAGATATAAGATAGTAATGATAGTACCACTTACTTGTGGCATTGCCATGTAAGTCATATTGGTGTAAAACGCATGAAGAAGCTCCATGTTGATGGATCTTTGGACTCACTCATTTTTGAAAAGTTTGAGACATGCAAACCATGTCTATTGGTGTATACGCATGAAGAAACTCCATGCAGATGGATTGTTTGGACTCACTTGATTTTGAATCACTTGAGATATGCAAATCATACCACATGGGCAAGATGACTAAAAAGCCTCGTTTCAGTAAGATGGAACAAGATAGCAACTTGTTGGAAGTAACACATTTTGATGTGTGCAGTCCAATGAGTGCTGAGGCATGCAGTGAATATCGTTATGTTCTTACTTCACAGATGATTCGAGTAGATGTTGAGTATATTTACTTGATGAAACACAAGTCTGAATTATTGAATGGTTTAAGTAATTTCAGAGTAAAGTTGAAGATCATTGTGACAAGAGGATAAAATGTCTATGATATGATCATAGAGATGAGTATCTGAGTTACGAGCTTTGGCACGTAATTAAGACATTGTGGAAATTGTTTCACAATTAATACCGCCTGGAACACCATAGTGTGATGGTGTGTCCGAACATCATAGTTGCACCCTATTGGATATGGTGCGTACCATGATGTCTCTTATCGAATTACCACTATCGTTCATGGGTTAGGCATTAGAGACAACTTCACTCACTTTAATAGGGTACCACGTAATTCCGTTGAGAAGACACCGTTTGGAGAAACCTAAGTTGTCGTTCCTTAAAAGTTTGGGGCTGCGACGCTTATGTGAAAAAGTTTCAGGTTGATAAGCTCGAACCCAAAGCGGATAAAATGCATCTTCATAGGACACCCAAAACAGTTTGGTATACCTCCTAATTCAGATCCGAAAGCAATAGGGATTGTTTGTTGAATCGGGTCCTTTCTCGAGGAAAGGTTTGTCTCGAGAATTGAGTGGGAGGATGGTGGAGACTTGATATGGTTATTGAACCGTCACTACAACTAGTGTGTAGCAGGGCACAGGAAGTTGTTCCTGTGGCACCTACACCAATTGAAGTAGAAGATTATGATAGTGATCATGAAGTTTCGGATCAAGTCACTACCGTACCTCGTAGGGTGACAAGGATGCGTACTACTTCAGAGTGGTACAGTAATCCTATCTTGAAGGTCATGTTGCTAGACAAGAATGAATCTACGAGCTATGGAGAAGCGATGGTGGGCCCATATTTTGACAAATGGTTAGAAGCCATGAAATCCGAGATAGGATCCATGTATCAAAACAAAGCATGGACTTTGGTGGACTTGCCCGATGATCGGCAAGCCATTGAGATAAATGGATCTATAAGAAGAAGACAGACATGGACGGTAATGTCACCGTCTATGAAGCTCGACTTGTGGCGAAGAGTTTTTCACAAGTTCAAGGAAGTTGACTACGATGAGATTTTCTCATCCATAGCGATGCTTAAGTCCGTCGGAATCATGTTAGCATTAGCTGCATTTATGAAATCTGGCAGATGGATGTCAAAACGAGTTTCCTTACCAGTTTTCGTAAGGAAAGGTTGTATGTGATACAATCAGAAAGGTTTTGTCGATCCTAAGGATGCTAAAAGGTATGCTAGCTCAAGCGATCCTTCTAAGGACTGGAGTAAGCATCTCGAAGTTGGAATGTACGCTTTGATGAGATGATCAAAGATTTTGGGCTTATACAAAGTTTATGAGAAACTTCTATTTCCAAAGAAGTGAGTGGGAGCACTATAGAATTTCTGATAAGTATATGTTGTTGACATATTGTTGATCAAAAATGATGTAGAATTTCTGGAAAGCATATAGGGTTATTTGAAAAGTGTTTTTCAATAGAAAACCTGGATTAAGCTGCTTGAACATTGAGCATCAAGATCTATAAGGATAGATCAAAATGCTTAATGGTACTTTCAAATGAGCATATACCTTGACATGATCTTGAAGGTGTTCAAGATGGACCAGTCAAAGAAGGAGTTCTTGCCTGAGATGTAAGGTACGAAGTTAAGACTTAAAGCTCGACCACGGCAGAATAGAGAAAAAGGACGAAGGTCATCCCCTATGGTTCAGACGTAGGCTCTATAGTATGTTATGTTGTGTACCGCATCGGAAGTGTGCCTTGCCATGAGTCAGTCAAGGGGTACAAGAATGATCCAGGAATGGATCATTGGACAGCGGTCAAAATTGTCCTTGGAGTAAATAAGGACATGTTTCTCGATTATGGAGGTGATGAAGAGTTCGGCGTAAAGGGTTACGTTGATGCAAGCTTTAACACCTATCCTAGTGACTCTGAGTAGCAAACCGGATACGCATAGTGGAGCGACCATTTGGAATAGCTCCAAGTGGAGCGTGGAAGCAGCATTTACAATATGACCTAGAGATTTGCAAAGTACATACGGATCTGAATGTTGCAGACCCGTTGACTAAAACCTCTCTCACAAGCAAAACATGATCAAACCCCAGAACTCATTGAGTCTTAATCACATGATGATGTGAACTAGTTTAATGACACTAGTAAACTCTTTGGATGTTGGTCACATGGCGATGTGACCTGTGAGTGTTAATCACATGGCGATGTGAACTAGATTATTGACTCTAGTGCAAGTGGGAGACTGTTGGAAATATGCCCTAGAGGCAATAATAAATAAGTTATTATTATATTTCCTTGTTCATGATAATCGTTTATTATCCATGCTATAATTGTATTGATAGGAAACTTAGATACATGTGTGGATACATAGACAACACCATGTCCCTAGTAAGCCTCTAATTGACTAGCTCATTGTTCAATAGATGGTTACAGTTTCCTGACCATGGACATTGGATGTCGTTGATAACGGGATCACATCATTAGCAGAATGATGTGATGGACAAGACCCAATCCTAAGCCTAGCACAAAGATCGTGTAGTTCATATGCTAAAGCTTTTCTAATGTCAAGTATCATTTCCTTAGACCATGAGATTGTGCAATTCCCGGATACCGTAGGAATGCTTTGGGTGTACCAAATGTCACAACATAACTGGGTGGCTATAAAGGTGCACTACAGGTATCTCCGAAAGTGTCTGTTGGGTTGGCACGAATCGAGACTGGGATTTGTCACTCCGTGTGACGGAGAGGTATCTCTGGGCCAACTCGGTAGGACATCATCATAATGTGCACAATGTGACCAAGGGGTTGATCACGGGATGATGTATTACGGAAACGAGTAAAGAGACTTGCCGGTAACGAGATTGAACAAGGTATCGGTATACCGACGATCGAATCTCGGGCAAGTACAATACCACTAGACAAAGGGAATTGTATACAGGGTTGATTGAGTCCTTGACATCGTGGTTCATCCGATGAGATCATCGTGGAACATGTGGGAGCCAACATGGGTATCCAGATCCCGCTGTTGGTTATTGACCGGAGAACATCTCGGTCATGTGTGCATGGTTCCCGAACCCGTAGGGTCTACACACTTAAGGTTCGATGACGCTAGGGTTATAAAGGAAGTTTGTATGTGGTTACCGAATGTTGTTCGGAGTCTCGGATGAGATCCCGGACATCACGAGGAGTTCCGGAATGGTCCGGAGGTAAAGATTTATATATGGAAAGTTGTTGTTCGGGTTCCGGAAAAAGTTCGGGTTGTCCACGGTCAGATCCGGAAAAAGTTCGGGTGATTCGTTAGATATGTCGGAACAAGGGATACACACCATTTGCTCATCAGCCTTATAAGGTGTTGTCCCAACATAGTACATTATCGGAACGGTCAGATCAACACATGGAAAAATTAACCTTGTCCACGTACAACTTTTTCCGGAACCCGAACAACAACTTTCCATATATAAATCTTTCCATATAAAAGAAAAAAAAACGCAAGACACAAAACTACACACAACAAGGAGAAACGGTCAGATCAACACATGGAAAAATTAACCTTGTCCACGTACGGCGTCCTTCGTTCTGCTCCATATGTCGTGGAGCTAAAACTAGTTGTCTGCTGGTGGATCATGTATCATACACTTTGACATCATCTCTAATACATAACAGCTAGAGTATTACTTGTTCTGTTAATTGACCCAATTAATCAATTATATATGGATCACCTAATCATCATTGATTATTTGCTCATCGTCCTAATAAGGTGCCCTCTCGACATAGTGCATTATCGGGCCTGCTTTGGGCTATGTTTGTATATGTTTCTTCTCACCATAATATCTGTTGGGGAACGTAACAGAAATTCAAAATTTTCCTACGTGTCACCAAGATCTATCTATGGAGAAACCAGCAACAAGGGGAAGGAGAGTGCATCTACATACCATTGTAGATCGCTAAGCGGAAGCGTTCAAGCGAACGGGGTTGAAGGAGTCGTACTAATAAGGTGTTCTCCGGTCAATAACCATGCACACATGACGAGTACGACTCCTTCAACCCCGTTCGCTTGAACGCTTCCGCTTAGCGATCTACAATGGTATGTAGATGCACTCTCCTTCCCCTTGTTGCTGGTTTCTCCATAGATAGATCTTGGTGACACGTAGGAAAATTTTGAATTTCTGTTACGTTCCCCAACAGATATTATGGTGAGAAGAAACATATACAAACATAGCCCAAAGCAGGCCCGATAATGCACTATGTCGAGAGGGCACCTTATTAGGACGATGAGCAAATAATCGATGATGATTAGGTGATCCATATATAATTGATTAATTGGGTCAATTAACGGAACAAGTAATACTCTAGCTGTTATGTATTAGAGATGATGTCAAAGTGTATGATACATGATCCACCAGCAGACAACTAGTTTTAGCTCCACGACATATGGAGCAGAACGAAGGACGCCGTACGTGGACAAGGTTAATTTTTCCATGTGTTGATCTGACCGTTTCTCCTTGTTGTGTGTAGTTTTGTGTCTTGCGTTTTTTTTTTCTTTTATATGGAAAGATTTATATATGGAAAGTTGTTGTTCGGGTTCCGGAAAAAGTTGTACGTGGACAAGGTTAATTTTTCCATGTGTTGATCTGACCGTTCCGATAATGTACTATGTTGGGACAACACCTTATAAGGCTGATGAGCAAATGGTGTGTATCCCTTGTTCCGACATATCTAACGAATCACCCACATAGAGCCTTTGGTGGCCCCATCAACAAATAGGAAGTGCTCCTGAGAGGTTTTGGGAAGATTCCACCGGTTTAGGAAGCTTCTGGGTGTTTTTTTTTCTGTTTGCACAAGTCACTTTTTACATGTTTTGATTGGTTTTTATACTCTAGTTTCCTTTTTGTATTCATTTTTTTCCTTTCTTATTTCTCCTTTTTTTCAATTCACGAATATTTTTTAAATGCCGAGCACTTTAAATTCAAGAACATTTTTCAATTAGTAAACAATTTTCAAATTTATGAATATTTTCTAAAATGATTTACATTTTTTAAAATATGGAAACATTTTTCTAATATGTAAACATATATAAAATTTGTTAACTTTTAAAACTTCAAGAACATTGTTTCAACCTTTGATATTTTTGTCAAATTCGTCAACTTGTTTTCAAATTGCAAACATGTTTATGAAATTGTAAGAAAAAGGAAACAACTATGTTTTTTTAAATAGGTCACTAGCATTGGAAATATTTCTGAACGTGATAAAATTTTAAGACATTGTTCTAATATGTGAGTTTTAAAAATGTCTTGAATTGTCATTTGAAATCATGAAAAAAAAATCCAAATCCATGAAGATTTTTTAAATTCATGAACATATCTTCAAATTCACAAACTTTCATAAAATTCAAAAAGATTTTTAATATTCATGATTTTTGGAAAAATTGCAAATAATAACATATTTTTTACCAAAACATTCATATTTATAAAATAGTAAACATTTTTAAACAAAAACCAACCAAACGAAAAAGGTTATCGACATAAACAGAAATTGTGTGTGCTTTAGCTCACAATTTGAGAGGTACATGCTCGTAACCAAATTATACCTTTTTTTACTGAGCAGATTACACTATGTCAGTGAATGTGGGTGCATGGCAGTTTCACGGGTCGACAGCCGCCATGCAAGCGAGGCCAAGTTGGTCGAAGCTATGTCTTGCTTCTAGGGAGTTGTATGGGGGGCGGGGGGCTCTATCTCGCGTTCAGCAAGACGGTAGGAACCCTCGCTAAAGTGGACATGAGATGAGCCGGCCCTTTCGATTTTTATTTTTATTTTTTTACTTATGTTTACACTTGGAAAATGTATAAAAAACTTTTGAAATTTTTTGACCAAGCATTTTAAAAACACTCTATAAAAAAAATTTCAAAAATGTTGACCAAGCATTTGAAGAACGTTTAATGTGTATGGAGAATATGTTTATCATGTATGTGAGAAATGTATAACAGTTGTGTACAAAAAATTTGATCAAGCATTTAAAAAATGTTAATCAAGCATTTGAATTTGTTTTTACAAAGTATTTTAAATTTTTTATCAAGCATTTCAAAAATGTAAATGTGTATAAAAATTGTTGGTCATGTATTAAAAGATGATGAAATTTTTTATGATGTATACAAAAATGTTAATCAAGCAGTTGGAAAAAAGTAGATCAAGTAACTGAAAAATGTTGATCAAGCATTTGAACAGAGTTAATTGTGTATAGCAATAATATTGACCATGTATTAAAAATAACAGATTTTATTGATCATGTATATAAAAAATGTTAACCAAGCAATTGAAAAAATGTTGAACAGGTATTTAAAATTTTTTAATCAAGCATTTGGAAAATGTTAAATTTTTATACAACAAATATTGACCATGTGTTCAGAAAAATGAACAGTATTGCATTTAGATAATGCTACTCAAGCATTTGAAAAAAATGTGCATAGAAATACAGTTGACCATGTATCAGAAAATGTTAATCTTGTATTACAGATATGATAATCAAGCATTTGAAAATTGTTAGAAGTATGTGCAGGAAAAGGCTGACCATTTATTCAAAGAATGTTAATATTATATTTGAAAAATGTTATCCAAGCATTTGATAAATATTAAAAATGTGTATAGAAAAAATATTAACCATGTATTAAAAAATGTTATATTTGTATTGGAAAAATGTTAAATGTATAATTGAAAAATGTTGTTGAGACATAAAAAAAATGAAGAGCGAACTCCTAAAGAGATAAAGAAAACCAAAAAGGAAACAAAATGAACCAAAGAAAAAAGAAAATGAAATACACAACCGAAGAAACAAATGCAGAAAGAATGAAAAAAATGAAAACAAAACAAAAAACCGGAGAAGAAAAAAGAAAATAAACAAAATAAAACAAAAAGAGTGTTGAAAAAACCCGAAGGATAAAACAAGAAAATGAGTAAGAAAAGAAAAGCCGGGAAAAACCTTGAATGAAACAAAAGAAAAATAAAAAATTGAGGAAGAAATCAGAAAACCCGGGAAAAAAGAATAAAAATGAAGAAAAATGTTGTACATTAACTCCATGCTGGCGCACTAGCTAGCAGTGCCTCGAAGAATCAGGGAGATCACAAGATCGATCACTCGGACGTATACCTGGCCATACCTCGGGCCGGGCCTAGCCAAGCCCGATGCAAAAAAAACCAAGGCCCGGGCCCGGTCCGGCCCGGCCATCGGGCCTGCCCGTCGGGCTTCGGGCTGGCCCGGCCCGACCTTCTAAAAAATGCAAATACTACGGGCCCTGGCCTGGCCCGGACCGGCCTTCGGGCTCAAAATCTAGGCTCGAGCCCGGGCCGGGGGCAACATCGGGTCGGGCCAGCCGGGCCGGGCTTCCCATGGCCAGGTATACTCGCACGCACCATTTGTAAATATATTTTTTTCTCCAAAATTATGCACTAACGGGTATGCCTGGTACTCTAGTCCCTCGCTGCAAGAGATCCATACGTCTTGATTAATGCGAGAAATAGCTCTTGCGGTTGTATGGGAGCGTCGTGCGCGAGACCTTTGGGATGGCCCAGGTTCCTGCATAGGATTGTTAGTTTTTCTCCTCTGTTTTTGTTTTTCACCTGCACAGCTTACATTTGTTAGATCTTTTGTCTTTTGTATATATTTTCCAACTACAAATTTTCAAACAAAGAATGTGAAAATTAATTCATATATTTCAAAAAAGGCATGCAAAATTAATAAAATGTTCTCACGTTTCAAAAATTAAGTTTGTGTCTTTTGCAGAAAATGTTCCGGTAGTTCCAGAAAAAAGTTCCATATCATTAAAAAAAGTTTCAATATGTGTTTCAGTTTTTTAGCATGCATGCGTAAAAATGATCAAAATCATGTGTTTGAGAAACTATTAATCATGTTTCGAAAATGGTTAAACATGTATTTAAAATGTTTCAGGTGTATATGGAAAATTTGCAATGCATATGAGAAATACTGCGTTTTATATATGAAAATTAGGAAAAACATGTATTTAAAATGTTTCAGGTGTATAGTAGGCATCAAAACATATATTTTAGAAAAAATAATTATTTGAATTATTTAATGTGTCTAATAAACTGCATGTTATATATGAAAATATATAGATGAATACATATATGATAATATATATAATGTATAAAAAATAGACAAAGGAATATTAGGAAAAATATTAGATGTGTATAGAAAATATACAACATGTACAAAACTGTAGAGACTAAAACATATATTTGAAAAAAAATGTTAGACTTCTACAAGAAATATATAATGTTTATAAAAAATATGCATGTGCTTGAAAAAGGGGGAAAAGAAAAGATAAAATAAAATAAAATACCAAAACCCAAAGAAAACTAATGAAAAAACACTAAATATAAAATTCCAAAAAAGGAAACAATTGAAATCGTAAATAAAACACATATAGAGGAAAATAAAATAAAAAATCCCCTGAAAAGAGAAGAAAACCATGAACAAAACACGCAAAGCAAGAAAAGAATAAGAAACTTACAAAAACCAATGGCAACCATAAAGAAAATCACAAAAAAGAAAGATAAAATAAAAGAAAATAGAAGAAAATCAATGAAAAATGGAAGGAAAACCCACTAAAGAGAAAAATAAGAAGAAAACAATAAAACGCAAAGCGAACAAATGAATAAGGAAAGGTAAAAAAGAAATAAAGTAAGAACCAATAAAAGGGGCGGTGTTGGGCCCGCCCATAGGCACGGATACTGCAGGCGACGCCAGACTATATCTCCCATGTTGCTAGATATAGCCCCGGGGCGCCAACTTCTATATCTTGCTTTAGTGAGCTGCACAACAACTCGTTCTCGTACGTCCTTGAAAGAAGTATAGTTTTCATGCCTAATCAAGCCCTGAGTGGTTTCATGTCACATCTGAAGCGGTTTTGTTGGTGGTATTGTAATTAGGCGCATCTGACTACGTGCTAACTTGGTGTGCTATTGTAATTAGGCTGTCGGTATAATTTCCCGCCGATTCAGTTGAACTTTTTTGAAATGCATAATAATTAGTTTAGCTTTTGATTGACCTTTTGAAGCACATGATGAACATTTTTAATATATGTCGCCCTCTTAAGGTACAAAATGGATATTTTTAAATTCACAACCTTTTTAAAATACACATGAATTAAAAAAACATGTTAACTTTTCTGAATTACACGGTGAACAGGTATTATTACACGTCAAACTTTTAACTACATGGAGAATTTTTCCAAAAATACCCATTGCAAATTTGCTCAATATGTGGTGAAAATTTATTAGCCCGCGACGACTTTTTAATACAATATGAAAAAATTTCAACTACAAGATGAATTATCTTACAAATACTCAATTTAAAAAAAATACTTGATGATCTTTTAAAAATACACAATGAACATTTTATTAAACGTGATGAACATGTCTTACATGCACAATGAACCTTTGTTTCAACGCAGAATGATAAATTTTCAATACACACCAAACATCCTTCGTAATATGCGATGAATATTTCCTGAAAAATGGTGAATAATTTTCAAACACATGGTGAACAGTTTTTGAAAACCGATCAATATATAGAAAAAATGTATTTAAATAAAGAAAAAAATAATAAAAATAATTTAGTTTTTTATTAGGAAAAATAAGCATTGAAAAAAGGTAAGAAAAGGGAAAAGGAAAAGAAAAAAGACACAAACAAAAAACTAGTAAACGCAAGTAAAAAAATAAACGAGAAAGAAACTAGCAAAATCGCAGTCCACGCTTGGAGTGATCAATCAGACGGGAAAGAAAAATCGATAGATTAGGGTGCCCAAATCGAAGCGCTTGTTGGTGAGCGTACGTTGTAACTTGTCATAGGCGAGATATAGCATCCTCGCTATGTTGCTACATGTGATACGTGGGGCCCGTTCGGATCCTCTCTACGTGCCATCTTCCCAGAATACCTGCGTGAATCAATCCCAAACGCTCCAGCTTCGAGGAGCCAGTTTCGCGGAGACGAGGATCTGGCCTGTGCAAATTTCGGGGAGACGAGAAGTAGCGGTCGGCCAGCTTCGCTAAAACGAGAAGTTGGTGTTCGATGAAATTACATGGGAATGCCACCGCTAAGTTGCGTACCGGTTCATCGAGCCTCCCGATTTCTTTTCTCTCGAGCTCTCTTACGAACCAACTAGTAGACGTGGGTGCATTAGGGTCATCCACATGCTTCACTCCGAAGTGGGCCTGCAGCCGATGTCACCATCTGTGTTCCCTAATACCTCATGTCCACACCATTCACAGCCCATGAGAAGCTGGCCACATAGTCCCGAACGCACGCAGCTCGTCACGGGAAGCTGGAAGCTAGCACACGGAGCTGGAATCATGGATTTCCTGAACCTGGAGAGCTTCCGAACAGGTCCGTAATACGCACCGTAGTAGGCAAATATAGCATCTGCATTGTATTGCTAGATGCTATACATATCACCCACCTATAGCACTGTATATGTAGCAATCAAATCGCCTACACGGTGGGTGGGGGAGGGAGTGGGTATACTGGGTTGAGCCCAGTTGATCGGTAGTTTTTAATAGTTCTTTTTCTACAATGGTTTCTTGATTTTTCGTCGAGTTTTTTGGGGAACTTTTTGTCTGGTGTTTATTTTTTTTTTCATTCGGTTTTTATTTTTAAGTTTGTTACTTTTATTTCAATTTTTATTTTCCCACTGATTTTCCACTTCCGTTTTAAAGAGATAATTATTTTTCTATAAACACGCAAAGTTTTTTTTTATTGTAAGTACATGCCTTTTAGCATCATATTGGCAATTAAATAAAATATGAACATGGTTAAAAATACAGTACATTTTTCGAAATGCGTGGACACTTCTCAAAAATAAATGAACATTTTTTAACAACATGAACATTGATAAACATTACTGGAATATATTGTTACATATGTGACCATTTTTTAGTTACATGAATATAAAAAAATGTGTGAACATATTTTGAGATTAAATGAATATTTTTTTACTGTGTGGACACTTTTTTAATTACATGATTTGTTTTGGATATGCGTGAACTCTTCTTATAGTTACATGAACATTTTTGGAGGACTTGTAATTTTTTTAGTTACATGATTTTTTTTTAAAAAGAACAATTTTAGAATTAAAAACTACATAATTTTTATAAAACAAATCATGAAATGTTTTATGTGCATTTTTTAGCCAAAAAAATTTAATCACCTTATTAATTTGATTATTACATTTTTATTGAATTAGGAAAAAAATATAATACATAGTGGGTAACACAGATTGGAACTCATTTTTGGCAGACAGTGAGCTACCAACAGCATGGTCACCCCTGGTGAGTTGTTCATTGCCAGTGCTCCCAATAAGCACCACATAAAAAGCGGCCCAAGGCTATAGCTCTTTCCACCTTTGACCTTGGCCTGCTCATGTGTAAACCCATTCCACCATATCCTGCAAAGACCGCTTCAAGAAATTGTACTTGGGGTATGTTTGGTTTTAGCCGAAGTCTGCCCTACATTGGCTAGCCACAATTTTGGTCAAACTTTTTGTCCATGGATTGGCCAATACTGGCATGCAAAACGAAGTAGAGCTGCCATGGAGGCACTGGCAAGCCAAAGTATTGGCAACTCTCCAAACAAACACAAAAGTTTCGGTCATGCCCAAAAAATTGGTTGGATAGGTATTGGCCACCATCCAAATAGAGGTGCAAGGAAATGACCAAGGTTGCCTCTCTTCATCAAATTGATTATAACTCAAGTAATATCATGCTAAAAGTGAGCTAGAAAATTTGTTAATACATATAGTTTTAGTCAATAAGAGTAGTTGTAACCCATTTTAATAACTTAAAAGTTAAAACAAAAGTTCACAAAACATAAATTACACTTGTGCATAACATGAATTGCCTAAAAAATTATACAACTCAGGTATATTGGTATGCGTAACTTTGGTCTACCAAACCCAATGAAAATAATTAATATATGAGCCGATACCTCCCATATGGCCATATGATCTACTCCCTCCTTCCATCTATATAAGGCCTAACCCCAAATTTCATTTTTCCATCTATACAAGGCCAAACGAGCTAACCAATGCATCTCCCACTTAATTCCCCCTCGCAGGTCGCGCATGGTCGTCCTCGTGAAAACAAGATGGGACAGCATTGATTTGCATGCATGCAAAGAGCGGTTACTAGGCGTGCTTCACCCCACCTCCTCGTCCTTTTTCTCCACAGAGCTCTTTCTTTGGCTAATGCATGCATGAGTGGAGGAGTTATTGTTGGGCTGCATGCAGAAAAAGAGGGAGAGGAAGTTGCATGCGAAGGAGTAGTAAAGAGGGAGGAGAGCGGGCTACAAGGTGAAGTACTATTCCCAATATTTGCTCCTCTTTTTATGCAACATCCTTGGTATAAGAGATTCAAAACTTAGGCCCTGTATAGATGGAAGGAGGGAGTATAAGCTAAACAAAACTTCTACTAGAAAAAAATAGAAAATACCTATAGACTAAATGAGTCCGAGAAAATGCTCGATGTAGTCTATATGCATGTGAACCTGCATGCTATAATTTCTTATAATTCTTATTTTATATGTTTTGAAATATTATGAAAAGATCACACACATAGGCATTGAGTAGAAACATACCCATGTAAAATTGCGTCAAATGTTATGACCATTTACGAACTAAGTGAAAATAAGAAAATGAAAAGCTACAATTTATGTTTCACAACTTGTACCATAGAATTTCCATTATATATTTTTCACAGATGTCATAAATGGTCATATTGTTTTCTAGATGTTTACATGTGTATTTGTAAGTTTCTACCCTATACTGATATGCATGTTTTCTCAAGATAGGAATTAGATTTTCAGTAAGTTTAAAAAATTGGGTGGATTGAGCGCCTCCAATTGTTGAAAGACACTTGGAGAATCCGTTCTTCCAAAAATCAATATTACCGTAAAATTATTGACTTGACATGTAAGAGTACCTATTTATCCAGTAACAAAGTACACGACAAGATAAAGAACATTAAAAGAAAACATGGGAATGCCAAAAAGGAACTAGAAAATAAAGCTTACCTCAAGCCCTATTCATGAAAAAAAAATATGATTTCATACACAAAAAAGAAAATATTATCTATTCTTTGTGCAATTATCCCTTGAATCACATGAAATATATATATCCCTAATAATAAAGCACGGATTGGGTCTCCGGGTTCACCGTCACAATACGCTTTCTTGCTGTGAACGTCACAATACGCTTTCTTGCTGTGAATTTATACGCTTTCAGGTCTTTTTCTTGGAACAGAAATTCTTGGAACAGAAAAAGAAGAAAATGCAGAAAACTGCGTCCGACAGGATTTGAACCAGGGTCGCTTGGAGATAGCCTAGGGCCCCTAGCCAATTCAGCTAGCTTGCTTGTCACATTAATTCACTGAAACTTAGTTTAATCTCTCCAACACATGGGCCGAGCTGGCTCACTCCAAGGACGCAGCCAACCAAACAGGCCTATTTGTTGCCAGCTAATTAGTCCCACCTCGCCTTTTTCAATTTAATTCCACCGATTTATATAGGACTATGAGTTGTATGACACAAGGAGCCTCGAGGATTAACTAGCGAAGGATGAGATGTGGGTTGGCGTTGTGGCTGCACGATACACGAAAATAGCGGGGCATGAGAAAAATAAAAGAAGAAAGGAGTCGATGCGGCTAATTGCACGAGAAGGAAGGGGTTTCTCGAATTAAGAAGAATGAGAAAGGAAATATATATGCTAATTGCATATAAAAGAAGGAAGGAGTTTCTCCTGAGAAAGGAAACACGCGTGAGAATTAAGAGGGAATGAGAAAAGAAGGAAAGTGAAAGGACATTAATTACACGAGAATTAATAAGGAAGGAGAAATAAAGAAAGAGAGATTTAGATATTTGCTAGCTTAAAAACACTAATTACATGAGTGTTTTGGTCTACAATTTTTTATTGTGCCTCCAGCTATTTCATCGGCTACGACACATACATTCAGTCTTTATAGCCCAACGGGGCCATAGTTGCCTATCGCGCGTCCTGATCTGATGCGGCCGGGGTGTATCTTTTCAATCTCATTAACCCAACTCATTAACGTAAAAAGGTAACAATTTTGATGGTGTACTTTTTGTTACCTTTGTACCCATCATCCATATAATTACATGAGTGTTTCGGTCTACAATTTTATTGTGCCTCCAGCTATTTCATCGGCTACGACACATACATTCAGTCTTTATAGCCCAACGGGGCCATAGTTGCCTATCGCACGTCCTGATCTGATGCGGCCGGGGTGCATCTTTTCAATCTCATTAACCCAACTCATTAACATAAAAAGGTAACAATTTTGATGGTGTACTTTTTGTTACCTTTGTACCCATCATCCATATAATTATAATGCCCATGTGACTAAAGTTCAGTAGTGCCCCAATGGCATTCATGACCTCTCGACAAGGAGACTAAATGGCTTAAATGGCGGTGGGTCGAGTCTCATCCGTCGCTCGACTGGACATACAAAGTGTCCCGGATACACGCAGACAGAAAAAAAATAGACTAGAGTTTTTACAAAACTTGGCTAAAACATGAGCCACAACATTACAATGCTGACGAACATGCTTGAAAGTTGAAGAAGCGAAGACGAGGGCACAGCGAAAAAAACTTTAGAACTCATAAATAGTCCCACCTCGCTCCTTTTCAACCAATTCAATCCATTTATATACGTGAGTGACTTTGCCACATCAGAAATCAACTAGCCTCTGAGGGGAAAAGAATGAAGGAATTAATCTGCAAGAGAGGGAAGAGCGAGTACGTTCGAAGGAAGAATCAGATAAGTGCACAATCGGGCAGCCAACATCCACGCGTGTGTGGCCCAAACCAAATATGGAAAATCAGATAAGGACAATTGGCAGCCGCCGGCGACGGCCTGGGAAATCAACCCAGGAGAGGGAACGGAATGGAATTAGAAGGATGAAGAAAATGGAACGGAATGAAGCCAGCGTGATCACACCGCAGAGCCTCGCGAGCTAGGGCCAAGCGAAATTGAGACGACAAGGTCGAGCGTCAGAGGAGAGGGGCACCGACGGACACCGCTGCCACCCCGGCGCTTCACTCGACGGACCCGGGATTGGAAAGGAGGGGGGTGCATACCACCGGCCCCGGCGTCTTCTCCTGGCCCAGGCCGAAGGCGGACACGACAAGGCCGGGCACTCCAGGAGTGCACCGTCGACGCCGAGGAGGTGTGACCGCGCGCGTGCTCGATCCTGTTTTCTTGGTTAGTTGTGGAAGAGGGAAGAGAAAGAGGGGGGTACACGGCACCGTGGGTGGGAACCTTGGGCCGAGCAGAGGACGAACAACGCTGCTGGGTGGGATGTTGGGTGCTGGCCTACTCGTGATGAGGAGCAACATTGCGTGGATAAAAGAGGGCCACACAGGAGGATAACTCGGCGGGGATATTGGTATGTGTTCTTTGTGGGGATAATTATCTTCTTTTTTCTTTTCTTTTGCATGATAATACGCGTCTCATTTATATAGAACAAGTTACAAGGCACGTAAGCGCCGACCATACATAATTGAAAAGATAGGAAAATCCTATGTAGAATACCAACGCCTGTCCCTTTCCTTCGACACCACCGAAGTGGCCACCAAAGGATAAAAAGACATATCACCTCTTCACCCAAGCTCGATGCGGCTCCATCACTAATCAGCAGCTTTACGGACCTCCAAAGTAGTTTGTTCGAAGAAAAATCATAGATGTTGAAAGAATCAGACCGAGGTAACATGTTCCCGGACACGCCATCGAACTTCAGAACTGACACCCCCGCATGACGACGAAGTCGGAGGAGGAAACTAGAACTGTCAGCCGTCAACCACAGACCCAACACAAGATACCCCATCTTCCAGCTGTCACTTGCGTAGACAACTGCCTGCGCGTACTCCTAAACGACAAAACCTCCCTACTCCACCATGATGTCGGAGGCAACAACGCAACAATGGAGACAGAGATGAAGGAGAGACACACCTAATAGAGTCGCCGCCGCCGCCTTGCCAACACCATCCATGAACCCTAACGCTGCCGATCTGAGGGATCGACAAAGACACGATGCCATCAACTCCGAGAAGCCGCCATGAAAGACACCGCCGGTGTGGGAGTGGAGTTGAGGCAGATTTATTCATCCAAGCACTGCTCCCACCACCCCAAGGACGCACCACGACCTATAAATCCAAATCCTAACTACAGAGCAGAGGAACGGGTCCCCCTCCCTCCTGCCGCCGGAGCAGCGACCGAAGGGAGAGGGGGCCAGTGCCCCGGCCGGTGGAGATCAAAGGAAATAGGTCGCCTGTCCCTAGACGCTTGGTGGTGGCGGCGGCTAGGGTAGGAACGCCTCGACTAGACAGCGACTGGCCGTGGGGATAATTATATGCTGTTGTTTGTTTGCTAAAACGTAGAAGAAGCGTATACGTGATGGATGGTGTACATGGCCTTCACATGAAATTTATCAAAAAAGTTTGTCTTTTTATGGTGATGATGCAGAGTGAGTGCGGTTCGGTCTTTGGGCCAAGTTTCAAGTAGTGCAAAAGAAAAGGAACACAATATAATTTTGCAAACCAAGCAACCAACATTTTCCTTAAAAAAATGTCAACATAGTAAAAGCCAGTTTGCTTTTAAATATTAACAAAAAAATGTATACAAACAATCCCACTTCAATGCACCACTACTCTTTCATCCAAAATAAATTTGTTTGCATTGAAACCTTTTGAAAATTCTAGGAAAAACATTTAGATTAGTTATTAAACTCTCGAACAGTATACAACAATTTCAACGTCTGTATATCCCGCTAAAAACACTTACGTTCTTCTGCCCGATGATAGTGCTAAGTTGAAGGAGGGGCCATCAAAGGACACCCCGATGACTTTCTCATCTTTACACTACATGGTCTGGACACCAACACATTTTTTTAATTGCGGACACAAAGTGTGTGTGTTTTTTTAGACAAAGAGTGTTCCAAAATCTTCTTATTTAGAAAGACATGCTTTTAAATATGTTCATGTTTTTTAAAAAATGCACAAAACTCTCGAAAATGTTCCAATTATTTTAACAAAACCATTTAAAATCGACCGCAAAATTTTCAAATTTCATAGTTAAAAAACATGTGGTCAAAAAAATTCATCTTCAAAAGATGTTTCAGTTCTAATAAAAAGATAAAATTTTCAATTTTTTAAATTATTTTATAGTAAAGAAATAATTGTGTTTTTTGAGAAATAAAAAATAGAACTGATTACTAGTCTATCCCATGCACCACTATTCTTTCATTGATGAAAGATGTTAGGATGGCTTATTTACGTCCATGCGTCATACTCCGGAAAGAGATAACATTATAAACTTATATCGATGTTTATCAGAACTGGATCTAAGAAATGGCGCTACTGTCCATATATATATATAAACAAACAATTTAATCATCAACCAACCATACAAGGATTCATTCTAGATTGGAATGATTGGAAGAAAGTAATAGCAGCAAAAATTAACATTTCTAAACGAAAGAGGCTTTTGGCCTGATCAATCTTACCTCCCCTAATGTCCACCCAGCCGGTTACAAATGAGTGTATGTACGAAAGAGAAATGGAATGAATGAACACCTTGTTGATCAACATTTTACCCAAGGCCCAAGACATGGACTCAATTAAGCATGTAGCTTATGTCATTACAAATTGTACATGAATAACAGAAGAAGTACTAAGTACTAAACTAAGACAGATAAAACAGAATATTGAGTAGCATGAAGTTGGAAATATCTGTAAGTACGTAGTATGAAAGTATGATTGAAATTCATGTATGATTGACAACATGCACAATGATCAAATATCCACATCAATACATATGATCTGAATATCATTAGGACAACATAAGTAATAGAGAAAGCAAGTTGTATAACTTGGTTCCCAAATATTGAGGGGCGATTCTTTCGATACTACAAACCCTTGTTCTTCATGGCTGAACAGATATACTACGAATATGATTTAACTAGGAGGGTATCCGGAAGTAAATGTCTGGTGCGGTTGCTGGGGAGTGTCTTTTACATGTATACTTGGTGAAGAAATCTCCCGTCAACTTGCTAAAAAGCAATCATCTAGGGTTGTTGCCAGGGAGGTTCCTCAGAAGTCCATAGGTTCTCCATTTAACAATTTTACTTCCTTGTTATTTACTTTGTTTAGTTACTTTCTGGTCATAAATAGTTTGTTTTATTGCACTTTAGAAAAATAAAAAGAAAATCAGCAAGTAGACATAGTTTCATCATTGTGTATCATAGATCGGTATATTGTGGAGAGTACCTAGCACTTGTATTGGTGCACATACTACACATATAAATACACATTACATGCAACCTATACTTGCATTCCAAGATCGTATCAATGTTTAAAAGGAAGGGTCATAATAGGAGGGTTAGTTAGCAAGGAAAGATCACGACGTGATTGCATGCTACTAACATTATCTATTCTTATATATCTCAGTCTTGAAGGATGGCTCTTTCTCGGCTAAAGATGGAAGTGCAGGCCTTCAAACAATCGTTCGTGACCACATTGGCCACTCCATCGCAACATCTAGTGCACTCTTGCTTTAGTGCAGCATGCTTTTGAGGCGGAGGTCTTATCCGGAAGGAAGCCGTTAAATTGATGCTCCAATCATTACCCAGCATTGTGTAATTCAGTCTGACTGCGCCAAGTTGGTTGACTGCCTAAGAGAGAGAAGATAGCTCTAACCTATGACACATCATCCATGAGATAAACGTCATGTCGGGGGAGGAGGCACTTAGACATGCGAAAGTTAAACGCTCACATACAATGTTATAGATTTGTTAGCTAATCATTGTAGATTGGAACAACTAATGGATGGTTGTAGGATGCTCCTAGCCGTGTAGCAAACCTTTATGACTGTAGATTGTAACTACATTCCCCATTAATAAAGTTCCCCTCTTTGTCGCCGTTTTTTTGGAAACAAAAACAAGCACTTAAATTGGGAGCTCCAATTGGGCGCTTCAGGCGCCATGGAAGCTCCCTGCCGCCCACACAACGACGCTGGTGGGCCGGCCCATGTACACATTGACATTTGGGAAAAAAATAAAAAGGTAAAAAACACAAAAAGAGAAAAAAAATTCAAGGATCTTGAAAAAAGTTCATCACTTTGAATAAAAGTTAATCGATTTTGAAAAAGAAATTATAAAAAAAGTTCATCGATTTTGAAAAAAACTTCATCGAATTGATTTTTTTATCGATTTTGAAAAAAGTTCATCGATTTTGAAAACAAGTTCATCTAATTTGGAAAAACTTCATCGCACTTGAAAAAAGTTCATGCATTTTGAAATAAGTTCATTGAAATTGAAAAAAGCTCATGGATTTTCAGAATGTGCACAAATTTCAAAAAGAGGTTCATCAATTTTTAAAAAGTTCATCAAATTTGAAAAAAAGTTCATCAAATTTGAAAAGTGTTCATCGATTTAAAGAAAAATTTCACATATTTGCAAACAACTCATCACACCAGGAAAAAAACAAAAAACAAAAAATGAAGAAGTAAGAAAGGAAAGTAGAAAAAGAAAAAAGAAAAAAGAAAGAATAAAAGAACTAAAAAGTTTAATCTTACCATATCCTGCGGGCTGATGCGTTGGCTACACTAGCATAATTATATGCAGGAGGTCGCTGGCTCGAACTCAACCGACACGCTTGTTATTGCGGGATAAAACATAGCTAGATGGACTGGCCTAGCACAGCGCCCGGTTGTAAAATACACATTAGCGGGCGCTTATACCGCCAAATAGGAATCACCACTTAAATTTCCTAAAAACAAGGAGTGATAGTGAAAAATGGGCCGAAGCAATAGTCGGTATGATCTATGTACACAGATGGACTAACATTGAAAGCCCAATAGAGCAGAGTCCAATAAGGATAACAAACTTGTGGGAGTAACTACTTGGAGGTTGCCAAATCATAACCTCCTGTAGGGTTACACATGCGATCAATGTTGGCCTTTCACGTGGCGATCAGTAGGAGGTTGCACACTTTGCGAGGAAGGGGCCAATTTTTTTTAAATCGAGAGGATGATATGGCATTTTGGGATTTTCCCTTGTTATATTTCTTTTCTTCTTTCTTTTATTTTATGGGGTTTACTGTGTTCTCCCGCGTGCAAGTTGCAACGGGAGTACGCGTTGCACTGCAAGCTGAGCATGCGTTGCACTATCTAAAAAGTACATGGTGCACCACACGCAATATGCAAATTGTGTTAGGAGTACAGAGTGATCCACACATGGAGTAGAAGTGGCACTAGGGGAGAACATGTTGCACCACGTCGGAGGTACATGTTACACCGAGGAGTCGAAGTTGTAAAATGATGGAAGCACACGTTGCATTGCACATGACGTATAAGTTATATTGCATGGGTGATACGTCCATTTTGCATCATGCTTTTATATCGATATTTATTGCATTATGGGCTGATATTACACATTATGTCACAATACTTATGGCTATTCTCTCTTATTTTACAAGGTTTATCATGAAGAGGGAGAATGCCGACAACTGGGATTCTGGGCTGGAAAAGGAGCAAATATTGGAAACCTATTCTGCACATCTCCAAAAGTCCTGAAACTTCACGAAAGCCTTTTTTTGGAATTAATAAGAATTATTGAGCGAAAGAAGTACCAGAGGGGGGCCCACACCATGGCCACGAGGGTGGGGGGCGCGCCCACCCCTACTGGCCATGCCCCCCTGCCTCGTGGCCCTCCGGTGCCCATCTTCTACTATATGAAGTCTTCTACCCTGGAAAAAAAAATCATAAGCAAGCTTACGGGATGAAACTCCGCCGCCATGAGGCGGAACCTTGGCGGAACCAATCTAGGGCTCCGACAGAGCTGTTCTGTCAGGGAAATTTCCCTCCGGGAGGGGGAAATCATCACCATCGTCATCACCTACGATCCTCTCATCTGGAGGGGGTCAATCTCCATCAACATCTTCACCAGCACCATCTCCTCTCAAACCCTAGTTCATCTCTTGTATCCAATCTTTGTACCCAAACCTCAGATTGGTACCTGTGGGTTGCTAGTAGTGTTGATTACTCATTGTAGTTGATGCTAGTTCGTTTATCCGGTGGAAGATTATTTGTTCAGATCCTTAATGCATATTAATACCCCTCTGATCATGAACATGAATATGCTTTGTGAGTAGTTACGTTTGTTCCTGAGGACATGGGTGAAGTCTTGCTATTAGTAGTCATGTGAATTTGGTATTCATTCGATATTTTGATGGGATGTATGTTGTCTCTCCTCTAGTGGTGTTATGTGAACGTCGACTACACGACACTTCACCATTATTTGGGACTAGAGGAAGGCATTGGGAAGTAATAAGTAGATGATGGGTTGCTAGAGTGACAGAAGCTTAAACCCTAGTTTATAAGTTGCTTCGTAAGGGGCTGATTTGGATTCATATGTTTCATGCTATGGTTAGGTTTACCTTAATACTTCTTTTGTAGTTGCGGATGCTTGCAATAGGGGTTAATCATAAGTGGGATGCTTGTCCAAGAAAAGGCAACACCCAAGCAACGGTCCACCCACATATCAAATTATCAAAGTAACGAACACGAATCATATGAGCGTGATGAAACTAGCTTGACGATAATTCCCATGTGTCCTTAGGAGCGCTTTTCTCATTATAAGAATTTGTCCAGGCTTGCCCTTTGCTACAAAAAGGATTGGGACACCTTGCTGCACTTTATTTACTTTCATTGCTTGTTACCCATTACAAATTATCCTATCACAAAACTATCTATTACCTACAATTTCAGTGCTTGCAGAGAATACCTTCCTGAAAACTGCTTGTCATTTCCTTCTGCTCCTCGTTGGGTTCGACACACTTACTTATCGAAAGGACTATGATAGATCCCCTATACTTGTGGGTCATCAAGACTCTTTTCTGGCGCCGTTGCCGGGGAGTGAAGCGCCATTGGTGAGTGAACTTGGTAAGGAAACATTTATATAGTGTGTTGAAATTTACTGTCACTTGTTACTATGGAAACTAATCCTTTGAGGGGCTTGTTCAGGGCATCTTCACCCCGACCAGTAGAGCAAAGAGTTGCTCCTCAACCTATTGAACCTACTGAAAATGTTTACTTTGAAATCCCTTCGGGTATGATAGAGAAACTGCTAGCTAATCCCTTTGAAGGAGATGGAACATTGCATCCCGATTTACACCTTATCTATGTGGATGAAGCTTGTGGATTATTTAAGCTTGCAGATATACCCGATGATGTTATTAAGAGGATGGTCTTGAAGGAAATATGACCTAGAGGCAATAATAAAGTTATTATTTATTTCCTTACATCATGATAAATGTTTATTATTCATGCTAGAATTGTATTAACCGGAAACATAATACATGTGTGAATACATAGACAAACAGAGTGTCACTAGTATGCCTCTACTTGACTAGCTCGTGAATCAAAGATGGTTAAGTTTCCTAACCATAGACATGAGTTGTCATTTGATTAACGGGATCACATCATTAGGAGAATGATATGATTGACATGACCCATTCCGTTAGCTTAGCACACGATCGTTTAGTATGTTGCTATTGCTTTCTTCATGACTTATACATATTCCTATGACTATGAGATTATGCAACTCCCGTTTATCGGAGGAACACTTTGTGTGCTACCAAACGTCACAACGTAACTGGGTGATTATAAAGGTGCTCTGCAGGTGTCTCCAAAGGTACTTGTTGGGTTGGTGTATTTCGAGATTAGGATTTGTCACTCCGATTGTCGGAGAGGTATCTCTGGGCCCACTCGGTAATGCACATCACTATAAGCCTTGCAAGCATTGCAACTAATGAGTTAGTTGCGAGATGATGTATTACGGAACGAGTAAAGAGACTTGCCGGTAACGAGATTGAACTAGGTATTGAGATACCGACGATTGAATATCGGGCAAGTAACATACCGATGACAAAGGGAACAACGTATGTTGTTATGCGGTCTGACCGATAAAGATCTTCGTAGAATATGTGGGAGCCAATATGAGCATCCAGGTTCCGCTATTGGTTATTGATCGGAGACGTGTCTCAGTCATGTCTACATAGTTCTCGAACCCGTAGGGTCCGCACACTTAAGGTTTCGATGACAGTTATATTATGAGTTTATGAGTTTTGATGTACCGAAGGAGTTCGGAGTCCCAGATGAGATCGGGGACATGATGAGGAGTCTCGAAATGGTCGAGACGTAAAGATCGATATATTGGACGACCATATTTGGAGTTCGGAAAGGTTCCGAGTGATTCGGGTATTTTTCGGAGTACCGGAGAGTTACGGGAATTCACCGGGGAGTATATGGGCCTTATTGGGCTTTAGGGGAAAGAGAGAGGAGAGGCTGGTCGCCCCCCAAGGCCTAGTTCGAATTGGACTAGGGGGAGGGGCTGCGCCCCCTCCTTACTTCTCTTCTATTCCCCCTTTCCTTGACTCCTACTCCTACTACTTGGAAGGGGGGAATCCTACTCTCGGTGGGAGTAGGACTCCTCCTTGGCGCGCCTCCTCCTGGCCGGCCGCCCCCTCCCCCTTGATCCTTTATATACGGGGGCAGGGGGGCACCTCTAGACACAACAACAATTGATCCCTTGGATCTCTTAGCCGTGTGCGGTGCCCCCCTCCACCATAGTCCACCTCGATAATATCGTAGCGGTGCATAGGCGAAGCCCTGCGACGGTAGAACATCATGATCGTCACCACGCCGTCGTGCTGACGGAACTCTCCCTCGACACTCGGCTGGATCGGAGTTCGAGGGACGTCATCGAGCTGAACGTGTGCTAGAACTCGGAGGTACCGTAGTTTCGGTGCTTGATCGGTCGGGCCGTGAAGACGTACGACTACATCAACCGCGTTGTTCTAACGCTTCCGCTTTCGGTCTATGAGGGTACGTAGACAACACTCTCCCCTCTCGTTGTTATGCATCACCATGATCTTGCGTGTGCGTAGGATTTTTTTTGAAATTACTACGTTCCCCAACAGTGGCATCCGAGCCTAGGTTTTATGCGTTGATGTCATATGCACGAGTAGAACACAAGTGAGTTGTGGGCGATATAAGTCATTGTGCTTACCAGCATGTCATACTTTGGTTCGGCGGTATTGTTGGATGAAGCGGCCCGGACCGACATTACGCGTACGCTTACGCGAGACTGGTTCTACCGACGTGCTTTGCACACAGGTGGCTGGCGGGTGTTAGTTTCTCCAACTTTAGTTGAACCGAGTGTGGCTACGCCCGGTCCTTGCGAAGGTTAAAACAGCACCAACTTGACAAACTATCGTTGTGGTTTTGATGCGTAGGTAAGAACGGTTCTTGCTAAGCTCGTAGCAGCCATGTAAAACTTGCAACAACAAAGTAGAGAACGTCTAACTTGTTTTTGCAGGGCATGTTGTGATGTGATATGGTCAAGACGTGATGCTATATTTTATTGCATGAGATGATCATGTTTTGTAACCGAAGTTATCGGCAACTGGCAGGAGCCATATGGTTGTCGCTTTATTGTATGAAATGCAAACGCCCTGTAATTGCTTTACTTTATCACTAAGTGGTAGTGATAGTCGTAGAAGCAATAGACGGCGTAAACGACAACGATGCTATGATGGAGATCAAGGTGTCGCGCCGGTGACGATGGTGATCATGGAGGTGCTTCGGAGATGGAGATCACAAGCACAAGATGATGATGACCATATCATATCACTTATATTGATTGCATGTGATGTTTATCTTTTATGCATCTTATCCTGCTTTGATTGATGGTAGCATTATAAGATGATCTCTCACTAAATTTCAAGATAAAAGTGTTCTCCTTGAGTATGCACCGTTGCCAAAGTTCGTCGTGCCCAGACACCACGTGATGATCGGGTGTGATAAGCTCTACGTCCATCTACAACGGGTGCAAGCCAATTTTGCACACGCAGAATACTCAGGTTAAACTTGATGAGCCTAGCATATGCAGATATGTCCTCGGAACACTAAGACCGAAAGGTCGAGCGTGAATCATATAGTAGATATGATCAACATAGTGATGTTCACCATTGAAAACTACTCCATTTCACGTGATGATCGGTTATGGTTTAGTTGATTTGGATCACGTGATCACTTAGATGACTAGAGGGATGTC